>CAWUFW010005499.1:0-660672 GCA_963921515.1 Calotriton arnoldi
GTGAAGTCACGCAACAGCAGGACACACCCCAGTGTAACAAACATGGCGAAGCACACAGCGGCGGCAACACCAACTAGGAGAAGCAGGGTCCCTTCGGGAAGAGGAACGCCAGTACCACACTAAAACACCCATACCACCCTGCACATATGAACAAGACATATAAAACGGAACACCAAAGAGCCCGGGGACCGACAACAGGTGGCCCAAGAATAACATTCACACACAAGGCCCAACGCAGAGCGGAAAGGCAGCCTGCCGCCCACACAAGGGAGAGCAGACAGCACTGAATGACCTTCCATTCCAACTCCGAAACCACAGCCCTACGACAGAAGCCGGTGAATACAGCCATTGTCCAAGAATAGACCAACACAGGCATGCCGAGGAGACCGACCACAGGGCAGATAGCGCATATCACAGAAGCACACAACGGACGGGGAAGAAAGAAGAAAACACTCCCCCATGTCGGCCACATGCAAGTTAATTGGAAGGAGTCACACATCACTGACCTTGAACTGTCTGAGAAGCATGTGGGAAGAGGGCCCGTGTCCTCCAAACAAGCAAACAGAACACAAGTCCTGTCTCCCTACGACTACACAGAGCTCACAGCAACCTCGGAGCGTGCACATTGCAGACTGCACACACAGCCGGAGCACGCCACCACAACGCACCGCTGGGAAATGGCAACCGCAACACACCTACCCAACTACGCCGAACAGCTCAAGCTGTACAAAACCAACCTGTTCCATACATTGGGATGCGATCTCCTGTCCCTGCTGAACGTAAGTTACCGACTGACTTACCGCATCACATTGTTCAGCTGCGCCATGCCCGTCTTCTACTGTCGGAGGTGTCCATACCAGCATCCCGTCGAGATATGCCTCTCCAACCCGGCATGTCTGAAGGCGGACCTGCTACCACTACTCCTCCCTCTGGACGCACACGACAGGGCCTGCTCTGCCTATGGGGGCATGGCGTATGTGGCCAACATCGCACCCGCACTGAAATGGGACCACTGTGCCTCCACACGACGGATCATCGAGAACAGCTACATCGAATGTCACCCAGCATGCCCCATCATGGTCCTCCAAGGGACAACTTACGAACAACACCTTGACAGCCACCATCCGCTACATTGGCTGGCAAACATGTACACCACCAATGACATGGAAGCCCTGCTGGACGGCATCGCATACCTGACAACCTGTCAATTCGTCGGACCACAACGCAGGTTCCCCGAGTGACCTATGATGTCCAACCCCGCACCCATGCTTAGCTTCCGCACGGACTGGCCAGTCACCACCACAACAGCCATACCAAACGACCGGCAACTGTAACCACACCATCAACGACATCGCCATGACATCGGATATGACCGGGACATGCACACTGTTCCCCATCACATCCAGGAACACCGCATGCATCGTGGGAGGCAGTGGCATGGGCTCTGTGTATCGCACCCACATGGACGGAACTGCACGAACAACCAGGACACGACATGGATCCAGCGCCCATGGACACACACACCGCTCAGTGGACATGAATAGGTCGCCTGGAGTCTGTGGGTGCTGCACCCCTCCCACCCCCGCCCCGGGAATCCCATACCAGGACCTTTGCATGGACGACAAGTGCATACAACAACAACACGACCCCAGTGACTGTGACATGTCCAGTAACCACCACAGTGCAACAACAAGTGGCACGCCACTGCATGCACGCAAGCACATGCCCTGATGTCATCTCACATGCACGCGTGCATGAGGAACAACCGCAGCAAACCTGTCACATGGAACTGAGATGGACTGTGCCCATGATGCCAAGCGGTCTGGTAGGCTACATGTATACCGTCTGTGTCAAAGTCCGCAGCTATACGTAAATGTACATTAGCACAGACTTGGCCAAGCAGATGTCACTCTGAAGCCCACATCCCACATGCAACAGCCAATCACATGTAACCCCACACCCTATCCCATTTGCAATCATGCTCAGTATATCCTCAACATGTATTCCGCTGCCAGTAGTGTCCACTATACTGCATCACAGAGGACAGAAGACTCAATATAATGTTTGAAACCAAAACTGTCTCCGCTGACTCATTTCACAAGTACGAATGAGAGAGGATGAGAGTATGTGAAGTACACGGCAGTCGTGACATGACCATGTAGTCCACTGGTATTGGATGTCAACGCAAATGAGTAGCACTACTGTGGAAGACACACATGTGTCGTGTGAAGTCGTATGGACGCAGTGCTCAGGTGGGTGGGTGCGACGGGTAGATGCGCACATGCCAAGTTGGAGCACGCCGTGTTGGGAGGGGTCATGAACAGTACACCACCGCTTCCCTGGGCATCGTGAGAGGACACCTGTCGGGGGGAGTGAACACGTGTGTGCACAGCAGCCGGGCACACGTACAAAGCGGTACCAGGCGCACCTCAGCCCACCCTCTGTGGACAAGCTGGAACCTGTTGTGCGCCCGCCATGCCCCTTGACAAGGCACACACAGCCCCAGTCGACCAGGTGTAACCCCAACATAGTCAATCCGCACAGGCGATACAGGGCACGGCATGGCAGTGGAGCATGGTGTGTGAGAGGTCTCCTCGCGCTCCTCCTGCTCATATCACGCAGGCAATAGAACCTCAACGTCTAGCATGGCACAAGTCAAATGGAAGTGTAGGGGGACGCACCACAGCACGAGCAGCACTGACGTCACGGGAGGTGGCTCGCACCATCCCATCCATTGCCCATCATACCAACCACGCCACATGCCATTGCGACTAAGTGCAAGCGCATGCGCCACCACCCCGAGCCCTCCCCAGAGAGGCCAAAGAGTGAATGTGTGGGCCATCAGCCACAGACGGACGCGGCCTGGCCGCAAGGGCAGCCACAGCCACTGGGTGTCGCAGGTGGCGGATCCGGAAGGCGAAGACTGTGATGCATAGTCCATGCAGGCCGGGTCTCCATTTGGGGCACCACGCAGGTGGACGGCGTCCCGCCACACATCATACCCTGAGACAGCCCACTCGTGCAACTGGACCCACACATACACTCCTTGCCCTCTCTGGTGCGAGCTTGGGGCTGCCTGTGCAAGCGCTAGCCTCGCAGGTGAGCATGCATATTGGGGGAGCGAGGGGAGGACATGAGGGCTGGGGCGAAGATGACTGTATCACTGTCAGTTAGTACAAGGGATGACCCAGATGTGGAAAGGAAGAGACGTGTCCCGTGTGTACTGCAACTAGTCGCCAATCCAACTACCCCCCCATGTCCGGAATGTAAGCCCGCACCTAGGCCCGCCCATCCACCACATCGAACATACCACCAGCACGACAACCTTCCCATTCGAAACACTGACTGGGGGTGGCAACCAGTGTACAATCATGTGTAGCCTACCCACGCGTACATGTGGGCCCTCCATGATCCATGTCACCTGCGGCAAAGTCATGACATGCGCAATGAGGGAAGTGAGGAGAGCTGTCCGCCCCACGCGCAGAAGGTGCATCAGCTCCACAGACCCAGCAGCGAGTCCAGCAGGGGTCACATGTGCAGGGGCAGCTGTGCCTGGTGTGAAGGCACATGCATATAGACAGCACATCGACCAATGTGTAGTCTGCCCACATCTACAGTCCATCATCATGCGGACATAGGAATTGAACACAGGGCAACACATCTTAGTTGGTGCACCCACCGTGACCAACAATGCGCTATCATCGACGTACCCGCCCTGTGCATGGCCCCCACCCAACGGAGGCACATCCAGTGCCACCATCCCACACACACAAGCCTTCCACGGAACATGCTGTGTCCAATGGTCAGTACAGAGTCAGCGCCCATCTGGTGGAACCTGAACAGGAGACACATGCACACACATGCCAGCTCCCACTATGTACGTCTGCCACCTGGCACGTGCAATGTAACCTCTCACCTGTGACGTGTGACTGCAAGCACACAGCCGTCTTGGCATGGGGCTGTCAATGTGGACACCTGTCAATGTTTCGGGAGGTGTGATCCGTACAGTGCTGTACATAGGGTGCAGTGCTGACACCTACTACTGTCTCATATCCCCTCGTGCCACAGGTCCCACTTGTTTTGGCCGCTCAGCCTGTGCCCACATCGTTGTCGTCGTGTGCCATACTCATCCAGCCGCGGAAGCAGTTCCATGCTCAGCAGACATTCATGTTGCCGTGGCGTTGCCGCTTGACGGATATGCAGTCAGTCCCCATCAGCACGCCCCGCAAGTCATTGGGGCCTAGATCCCCATGTGCATGCACATGGCAGTGGTTTGTATCACTAGCCATTGCCATTGTTGGGAGACCTGTGTAAGTGTATTGTGGCCGTGCCGTCCCAGCTTGACAGCTGGGCTGTGGCTCATGTGCTTGCTCAGTCATGTCAGTGATGTGTATGCGAAATTGCCATGTGTCGTGTTGCTTTGACATGTGTCCTCTGCCATTGTCCCTAGGCGGAGACCGAACATTGACCGCCCATACCAATTGCTGGCGGACATGGACGATACAGAGGTTATTAGGAAGTTTCGGCTGGACAGGCCAACCCTGCATCGACTGTGTGCCATGTTAGAACCCCATCTCCGTCCCCGCAGGGTGTATCCGACTGCTGTCACCCCCACGGCTAAGGTGATGGCCGCCATGCATTTCTTCGCCACTGGGTCATTCCAGCACACAGTGGGCATTGGAGGAGGGATGTCCCAGCCCATGTTCAGCAAGGTGCTGAGGGATGTACTGGCAGCCATGATGCTGTACCGGAACAGGTACATCCGCTTCCCCAGGGCTCGTGAATTGGCGGCAGTGAAGGGTGCATTCTATGCCCTTGGCAGAATCCCACACGTCGTTGGAGCCATTGACTGCACACATGTCGGCCTTGTTCCACCACAGGCCACTGAGCACCTGTACCGCAACAGGAAGCACACGCACTCCCTGAATGTGCAAGTGGTGTGCCTTGCGGACATGGTGATCACCCACGTGTGTGCAAAGTTCCCAGGCTCGGCCCATGACGCACACATAATGCGCAACAGCATCTTGCCACGACTGATGTCCAATATGCAACAGGATCGTGCCTGTATTGTCGGTGAGTATGTGGAGTGGTGTAGCGTGCTGGCTGTCCGATGCTGTCCCCTGTCCAGTTGGATTAGCAACGGTTCTCTGTGTCCCTCACACCCAGGTGACTCTGCGTACCCGAATGGGGCATGGCTGCTCAGTCCATTGAGGAATCCTCGCACCCCAGCAGACGATCGCTACAATGAGGCACATGGGAGGACCAGACGTGTGGTCGAGCGTACCTTTGGCCTCCTCAAGTCCAGGTTCAGGTGCCTGGACCGCACCGGGGTGCGCTGGCGTACTCCCCACAGAAGGTGTGCCAGATAGTGGTGGCGTGCTGCATGCTGCACAATCTGGCCATTCGGAAGCAGATCCCCCTCATCGTGGATGACGGAGATCAACCAGGGCCCCAGCCCGCAGACCAGGACAGCTCGAGTGAGGAGGACAGCGGAGAGGAGGAAGCTGGTAATGTGCGGCAGCAGCTCATCGCCCGCTACTTCACTTGACGGTGAGTGTCCATGTACGACGGCTGATGTGGCTGTATCTGTGCAGGTGTGTGTGTGCTGTGTCAGGGTGGCTGTTTGTTCACTGCGTGCTGTGTGTCAACGCTCCATGGCCAGGGTAGTATGCCACTGTTGGTGGCTGTGGCATTGTGCCCTATTGCTCTGTGCGATGTGTGTACATTGCTTGTAGTTACTGACATGTACTGTGTGATGGGTGTGTGACACACTCATTGAATGTGCTCCTGTTCTGTCTCCCACCCCTAGGTCCCTACAGGCCCTCCGGATTCAATTGCCATGCCACGCATCAGGTGCCTTTCCGCCCAAGGTGGCCGTTGTATTCCGTACAAATAAAACACAGGGCACAAACAGCAGTTAGTGAAAAAGGTGCATTTATTACAAACTGTGACATGTGATTGTGTGTAAGGTGATGACAAAAGTGGTGCGTGCAGTGACAATGAGCTGTCGGTCATGGCTGCGTGATGATCAGGGTGTACCCACTGGTTCTATGTCCATAGTCCAACACACACATGCCATCCAGATGGCTGTGTGGAGTGGGATCGTAGTCCAAGTCAATGCAGTGGCTGGTCAAGGAAGGCTGGCGGAAGGCTGGCTGGCTGCCTCACTTGCGTTTGGAGCGTGCGAAGTCCTCCCGGGAGATCTGTTTCCACTTCGGACGGCCCCTTCCACGCTTGCGAGGGGGTGCCTGCTTGCGACATGCTGGTGGTTGAGGTGTGCTCACTGGCTGTGGATGCAGGGGAACTGGACACTGCTGCTCCACCCTGCGCCCCGGCAGGTGGTGGCGGAGGGGGAGCTGCTGTCCCTGGCTGTGACCTCACCGCCACCACCAGCTGGCCCATGAGGTCCACGATTTGGCCCATACGGGCGTCCATGGACCTCAGCACCCCCAGCACCTCACGCGTGTCTGAAGCAGACCGGACCCATTGTCCTTGGGCCTCTTCATAGGCCCCAAGGACTCTGGCCATTTGAGGCAGGGCATGGCTCCCAGGGAGGCTGGCGTTTCCCTGACCCTGCTCCTCCTACCAGTCCTGCTGCCACCGGCCTGCCCACTAGCCACATTGCTCACCACGGTCCTCGCTGTGGCTCCCAGGGTGGATCCAGTCGGCCGGGCCACCACCTGCGCTGGGGCTGGTGCCAGCAAAGACGTGGTGGTGGTGGCGGCGGTGGTGGTCGGTGCGGCGATGGTGGCGGTTGCGGCAATGGTAGTGGCCGCAATGACCGTGGGTGTGGCCGCAATGACCGTGGGTGTGGCCGCAACGACAGTGGCAGCAGGGGGCTGGGAATGTTCAGCAGCCCTGGATGATGGGTTGGTGGGTAGGAGGGGTCCTGGGGAGCGGCTGGGCCCTGCCACACCAGATGGGCCTGCTTGGTGGTCCGTGTCCGAAGAGGAGGACAGATCCTCCAGATCCGTGTGTCCTCGTTGGGGGCTTGTAGGCTGGCTGTGCTGGCTGCTGGCTCCATCCCCAGCATCCAGCAGTTCGTCACCTGTGGAGAGAATGAGATTTGTTATTGTGTTGCACCTGGCGAAGTATGTAGTTGTCGTCTGACATTAACAGTTCGTGCAATCTCGTACATGGGTTTCCCGGAGGCGTGTGTGTGGCTGTAGCATCTGTAGTTGTGTGTGCTTGGCAATGGGACTGTGTGCTGTGCACATGTGGCATGGGACGGATTGGCCATGCCGATGGGTGTGTTGCTGTGCCCCTACTTATTGTGACTCTGGTGTATGCGGGCTCCTGGCCCATCCTGGGTCTGGTTTGTACTTTGCTTTTGGTGTTCAGATGGGACGCTTAGGAACGCATATGGCAACATGGGGGCCATGCCCCAGATTGGCATTTGGGAGGGAATATGCTTTTGGGGTTCAAATGGAACGCTTAGGAACGCATATGGAAACATGGGGGCCATGCCCCAGATTCGCATTTGGGAGGGAATATGCTTTTGGGGTTCAAATGGAACGCTTAGGAACGCATATGGCAACAAGGGGGCCATGCCCCAGATTCGCATTTGGGAGGGAATATGCTTTTGGGGTTCACATGGAACGCTTAGGAACGCATATGGCAACATGGGGGCCATGCCCCAGATTCGCATTTGGGAGGGGATATGCTTTTGGGGTACATGCTGTGAGCCATGGGTGCCGAACGTGACATGTGTTGTGGCAGCATGACAGTGCATGGTTTGAGGTGTGTGCATGCTTGACATGGCCTGCATATTTGCTGTCTGTTGTGATTACTGGACATGGCATTGGACGCATCGTTATGTGTGAGTGATGGTTGTGTGCCAGCCAACGTATTGCAGTTGTCCCATCTCCTTGGTGTGCGTGCTGCCCTGTGCCATGTGCATCACTGCAGTGCTCGGGGGGTGTGGCCCATGTTGTGTGTTGTTGCTCACAGTGTGTTGTGCGCTTCATTGACTTCTGGCACATGGTTGGTCATGGGCATGTATCTTAGCGTGACTGCTGTATGTGTGGCAGCTGTGCGGATGACATGCCTTTCATGTGACTGGGGCTGACGGATGGGATGGATGGTATGTTGTATGTGCATGGTGTGTCTGTGAGTTTGATGGGTTCAGTGGTGTTCGTGTGCATTTATGTTGTTCCGCTCTGTTGCGTCTAGTGTTGTTTGTCTTACATAGGCGTAGTTGTGGGGTGTGTGGTTGACAGGCAGTAGGGGCTACATGGACAGGACTTCAATGGTGTTTCGGTTGTGTGTGATGAGTTGCACAGTGGCTGCCGTGTGGGACTATATTCAGTGTGGCTTGTGCATGCAGACGTGGCTCCTTGGGTGTTGCTATGTCTGTGATGGGTCATGTGGGGTGTGAGTCTGTTGTTCATGTCCGTGTGCACATTGTTCACTTGTTCGTGACGGTGGGCGGTGCTGCGTGTTCGTCTGCTACGTGACATGTCCCATGTGTTGGTCGTGTTATGGTCCTCATGCCTCCAGTAATCCAGCCCTGTCCAGTTTCCCACCTGCAAGTTGTTCGTGCGTGCACTGTACTGGATGCCACATGGCTCTAAGCGGGGGTGCTCCATGTTGCAGGTCTGTGGGGGTGGGGGGTGTTGTGGGTCGTGGGGGTGGCTGGACACCCACTGACACCGATTGCTGTGGACCGTGATGTCTGCCTTTCGGCTGTCGTTGTGCACTGCGGTGGCTGACACGTGGCTGTGGGGTGTGGGGGATGCTCCTCCTTGCTGTGCTGTGGGACTGGGGCCTGGTGTGTGTTGTACTTGGCTGTCCACCCTCCCACCCACTGCACTTTGTGTTCCTGCCACTTACCTGTTACTTGTCGGTTAGTGCAGCTGTGGCGGACACATGGGTGTGGTGGGTGCTCGTTGTGGCGCTTCTGGCATGTTTGGGGACCTGTTGGTGGTTACGTGGCTGGCTGAGTGTACACATGTCCCCACGCATCTTACAGTTGTTCGGTTTGGGCTGTGTGTGGTGGTGTCTGTTGCATGTGTGTGTGATGTGTTGTGTATTGTGTGCTGGACATGGGGGTGTTTGTCCCTGGGAGCTGTGGCATGGTAGTTGCGCATGTGAGTACATAGCGGTGTGCTGGTATACATTAGTTTGTACTTACCAGCCTCCACTCCCCTGCTAATCCGGCGAGGATCTCCGGATGTATTACGACTCGCACCTTCTCCTCCCACGCTTTGAAGGTCTTAAAGAGCGCGGGATTCCCTCCGCCAGTGACGGCAGCCAGCTCTCTGTTTTTGCCCTCCTTCTTCTTGACCAGGCTCTTTACGTCATTCCAACGTTTGTTTATTTCACCTCTGTTCCTGGGCAGGGTCCCGACTGCATTGACCTGATCTACGATCCGGTTCCACATTCTGTTTCTGGTGGCTAGTGGTGTGTGCTGGACCATGTTCCCATAGATTTGTGGGTACACCTTGATGATCTCGTCGACCATGACCGTCAGCTCAATGGGCGTGTACTTGGGCATTCTTTGTGGTGCCATGGTGTTTGTGGTGCTGGTGCGGTGTGTGTTGTGTAATGTGCAGGGGGTTTGTGGTGCCGGTGTTTGGTGGTGGTGGTGGTGGTGGTGGTTGTGATGTGTGCGTTTCTGTGGTGTGCTGCTGTCCTTGCTGTGTCACTGTGTCCTCTCCTCTCCTCTCTGGTTTGCAATGTAGCAAGGGGTTGTGGTCTGTGGGAGTGCTGCTTTTGTACTCACCTATGTGGGTGTGTCCTCATGGTCTGTTGTTTTCAGGTGTGTTGTGTCTGGGGTTCTGGCCTTTGTATTTTTTGTTTGTCCGGGGGGTGTTTTCGGGATGTGTACTGTGCTTGTGTATTTTTGCGTGCCTTGCTGTGTGGACTTGTTGGCCATGTTGTGTGCTATTGGTTTTGTGTGCGGATGGTTTCTGTGCAGGTACGTTGGCGCCATGGCTTCTGCCGTGTCGATTCTCATCGGCGTTGTTTGCGCTGGCGGGCGGTATATTTGTGGTTTTTCCGCGCTCATGTCGGTGCGATCGTAATTTCACGTGCGGTGTGTCGGCCGTGAGGGCGGGCGGTTTTGTGTTGTCGTGCGTGTTTCCGTCCGTGGCGGGCGGTTTGACTCCGACTCGGACGTTGGCGGGCGGTATTTTGTGTGATTTTTCCGCCGATGGCGGTTTTCGGTTTGTGTAATCGTAATGGCGTGGTCGGTGTTCAGGCGGTGTGTGCGGGCGGATTTTTGCCGCTTCCATGCCTGGCAGATTTATTTACGCCGGGTATCGTAATGGGCCCCTAACTTCCTACCCTGTACTGCTAAAAACCCAACAACCCACACCTACACTATAGCTTCAAAATTATAATTACACAATTTACATGATTAATTATCAATTAAACAATTAATAATGATTAACTAATAATGAATTAATTGTTTTAATTAACTTCCCATCCTTTACCCCTACAAACACAACCCCCACCTGGAATATAACTTTAGAAAAATCTTAATTACACAATTTTCATAATTAATTATCAACTAGATAATTATTATCAATCAACATTAATTCTTAATTAATTAGAATTAATTTACAAAAATTGTGATTTCTTTATTTTCATCAGTATAAAAAAGCATTGAACATTAACACTCCAGCCAACGCGTTTCATTCCCACACTGGGAACTTCATCAGGGCTGAAAGGTAACAAATGATACACATATTATTACCAAATCACGACACAAGACTAGACAAAAAATAACCTTCACATAACTCCACAAAACATCAATATATATTTAAAATAAGACTACATCAAACGTCCACATTTACAACAACACTGACCAAAAAACGAAATTATATATAAACATATATAAATTATTTTTTGATTTATATAAAAAGTTTTCCTTAGAGAACTGAACATCCTCACACCAGGTGCCCCTAAATACCAGCACCAACTGACCCATCACGCAATGCAAGTTATAAAATTGCACACCATCATATACAATGTCCATATAAGTGGACTCGACATGACCCCTCATTGAACACACATCTTTTATAATTAATTGCCTGTAATTATGTATCTCAATTTCCTCTTTATCAACAAAAAACCAACCCATGATCAAAAGAAAACATGTGTGGGGCTGATGGATCATATTTAACAAAGATAAAAACAGTTTAAAATCACCGCAATCGTTAAAACCACAAAGTTGGGTATTCTATTGCAATTCTTACCGAATTAAAAAAGAAAGAAAAAATCGTTTCAAGTCCGTAGTTTTTATATTCCTTGTGTAACTGATCACAATTGAGGTGCAATCACCTCTGACATGTGTATGAGTATACGTTTTTCAATGTGCCTGTTAATGGAAAAGCAGATTTTACAGCATGCACATGACATGTCAGTTCTACAATACGCTCAATTCTTTGCTCTAATTTAAATTACAACAGAAACACCATAAGTGTTAAAGAATAACAAGAAACGAAAAAAGGAAAAAGAGGGGAAGAGGATGAGTAAAAAGCAAAGGAGAAAACATGTAATGGGATACCTATTCAAACACACACCAAATGTGTCATTAACCAAAAATCATATACCTAACCCTAACACCATAACATGCATATCTCCTTAAGACAGAAGAGCACACCATCATCCTCGGTTGGTCTTTAATCATAATAAATATGCATGTTATACAGACAGACCATCCCATATGGGAAAAACCATTCCCGTCACCTGACTGAATCAAACACAAGTTGATGGCAGTAATATACACATGCATCACATACTATAAATCGTACTACCATAGGGAGAAGATAAATTGGCGAGCTTCATTTATAATTTGAATGTTAGAAAGAAAGAAATAAGAGTGCAATGAATCAGTACTCATCTACCAAAATATATAGTATAGTCAAAAAAAGGGGGGAGAAAAAAACATTTTTCATTTAATATTTAAATATTTGCTCTATGTTAAATTGTTAACCTAACTTTTAGACACTTGCTGGCAGTAGTCAGAAGACGTTGTAATCATGTACTCTAAATGTAATTGGATATTCACGGTGGGTCATACCTCTTATCTTGATATTCTCAATCACTGAGCTTGCGGTTGTTTGAGGCACGGTCCTGTGTATTCCACTAGGACCCAACAATATGGTCTTGAGTATGATAACTCCTATAAAAGATAGGAGAAGAGGAAAGACCCCAAATTCATATCACAGTAGTACAACAATTGCTAATTAAAGTAGCTCTCATAATAATTTTAACAAGTGTATCTGCCGTGCAGCTACCCCACATACCACAATGATAGTCCACTAAGTGGATGTTAATCAAAGTGGCTACCTTGTTCATTTCACTGGCATCTCCCCTTACCGCTATCCCGCAATTCCCAAACCATGGAGTTTAGACCTACGCGCTCCCCGCTTAGATTCCTACCTGCGTATACATGATAATACACATGTCAATACGTATATATCCTGAGCCACATATCTTTGCCTGAATTATAAAGCACACTATTGTGCATAAATATATCCTAATAGAACAACCCCACTATGAAAAAAGCGGGGAGAGTCCCACAATCAAAGCCGACACCGCCCCTCAGCCTGTGCCGGACACAATATGCCGTAGAGCAAGTGACTAATTCTCACTTGTTTCCCACGCCGGCTTCGGTCAAAGGTATGACCCACCGTGAATATCCAATTACATTTAGAGTACATGATTACAACGTCTTCTGACTACTGCCAGCAAGTGTCTAAAAGTTAGGTTAACAATTTAACATAGAGCAAATATTTAAATATTAAATGAAAAATGTTTTTTCTCCCCCCTTTTTTTGACTATACTATATATTTTGGTAGATGAGTACTGATTCATTGCACTCTTATTTCTTTCTTTCTAACATTCAAATTATAAATGAAGCTCGCCAATTTATCTTCTCCCTATGGTAGTACGATTTATAGTATGTGATGCATGTGTATATTACTGCCATCAACTTGTGTTTGATTCGTCAGGTGACGGGAATGGTTTTTCCCATATGGGATGGTCTGTCTGTATAACATGCATATTTATTATGATTAAAGACCAACCGAGGATGATGGTGTGCTCTTCTGTCTTAAGGAGATATGCATGTTATGGTGTTAGGGTTAGGTATATGATTTTTTGGTTAATGACACATTTGGTGTGTGTTTGAATAGGTATCCCATTACATGTTTTCTCCTTTGCTTTTTACTCATCCTCTTCCCCTCTTTTTCCTTTTTTCGTTTCTTGTTATTCTTTAACACTTATGGTGTTTCTGTTGTAATTTAAATTAGAGCAAAGAATTGAGCGTATTGTAGAACTGACATGTCATGTGCATGCTGTAAAATCTGCTTTTCCATTAACAGGCACATTGAAAAACGTATACTCATACACATGTCAGAGGTGATTGCACCTCAATTGTGATCAGTTACACAAGGAATATAAAAACTACGGACTTGAAACGATTTTTTCTTTCTTTTTTAATTCGGTAAGAATTGCAATAGAATACCCAACTTTGTGGTTTTAACGATTGTGGTGATTTTAAACTGTTTTTATCTTTGTTAAATATGATCCATCAGCCCCACACATGTTTTTCTTTTGATCATGGGTTGGTTTTTTGTTGATAAAGAGGAAATTGAGATACATAATTACAGGCAATTAATTATAAAAGATGTGTGTTCAATGAGGGGTCATGTCGAGTCCACTTATATGGACATTGTATATGATGGTGTGCAATTTTATAACTTGCATTGCGTGATGGGTCAGTTGGTGCTGGTATTTAGGGGCACCTGGTGTGAGGATGTTCAGTTCTCTAAGGAAAACTTTTTATATAAATCAAAAAATAATTTATATATGTTTATATATAATTTCGTTTTTTGGTCAGTGTTGTTGTAAATGTGGACGTTTGATGTAGTCTTATTTTAAATATATATTGATGTTTTGTGGAGTTATGTGAAGGTTATTTTTTGTCTAGTCTTGTGTCGTGATTTGGTAATAATATGTGTATCATTTGTTACCTTTCAGCCCTGATGAAGTTCCCAGTGTGGGAATGAAACGCGTTGGCTGGAGTGTTAATGTTCAATGCTTTTTTATACTGATGAAAATAAAGAAATCACAATTTTTGTAAATACAATTGACTATTGGACTTTGTGTGATGCGCACGCCCTTTGAAAGTGATTGATTTTCTGATCTGGAGCACAGTGACGCCACGCAACGGTTGGCGTAGGGGCAGATTTGCGCATCAAAACTTTATTTTTTGGAACTGGCACGAGGTGCGGTACCTGTGGTCCGCCGTTGTTCAAACTGATAATTAGAATTAATTTACCTCCTACCCTGTTCCCCTACAAACCCCACACCTGCACCTAAAACAACTTTAAAAATAAATTAATTACACAATTTACATAATTATCAATTAAATTATGAATAATAATTCAAATTAATTAATAATTCTTTATAATTAATTTACTTCCCACGCTGTACCCCTACAAACCCCACAACCTGCTACAACACTAAAAATTGCAATAAACAATTACATTAAATTTTAAAACAACAAACTATATCAATAAACATTAACAATAATTATACAATTTATAACATATACACTTAAAACATATTCTAAAATACATAAAAATAATTTTAAAACTATATTATTAACAACACTATTTTTGTAAACAATATTAACAACATAGATATCTTTAACATCGATATTAACAACATAGTCCCTCATTACGATGTCGGGAGGACTTGTGTCCGCCCGACACTATTGCGGATTGGAACCGCCTGACCATAGCACGGCGGTTCCGACCGCACAATTTGGATGCGACCACCCTATGGGTGGTCAGAAATATAAATGTCATCTGTTTTTCAACAGCTTGTGCAGCGGGTGGAAACGGCCTGCAGCACAAGCTGCCATTGAAAAATGTATGTTTCTAAACATCCCAGCACCATGCGGTGCCTGCCACACGGTGCAGAGATGTTTAGGCCCCATAGTGGAGACCGACAAGGGATGGGGGCCCTGCTGGGGGCCCCCCAAAGTCACTTTCTGACAGCCTTTCCATTTCAGAAAGGCCGACATGGAAAGGCTGTAGGATAGTGACATCATAATCCCGATGGCGGAGCCGAGGCTGCCTCCGCCGTCATTATGGGATTGTGATCTTTCCGATGTTCCGACGGGCTTCTTGAGCCCATCCGAACAGCAGCGGACGGTCCCTCCACCTGATGCCTCCGTCTGCTGCATGCAGGGGGCAGATGTCGGGTGGACCACTACCGAAGGAGGGTCAGTTGTGGTCCGTCTGACATCGTAATGAGGGCCATAGATATTTTTGTAAACAATATTAATAAAATAGATATTTTTAACATCAATATTACTTTAGATAATCAATATTCTTGTCAACATTCCTTCATCACAATATTTGTGGATTATGATATTAAAAATTCGATATTTCTGCATCTCGATATTTTTTACCCGATATTTTGTCTGAATACCACAGCAATAGACATTATTTCATATGGCATCCAAGGAATATTAACATTTTAAAAGTGAAATGCATAAAAGTGTAACCACATTACCAATGATATATTTGTCGTCAGTATACTGTAACATTTCTAATAACTCATCTGAGGTAGACTATCAAACTTCTTAATTTCAGGTAAAATATATCAATTTCTCAATTCATTAAAACTGGGAAAGTTCAGTAATGCATGCTCAGATATTTATTTGTGCTTCAATATGATTTCCCTTCTTTCCTCTAATGAAACACCTACCCATGATCCAACGATCTCTATAAACAACAAGCTGTTAAAGCAGCATAACAATATAAATAAGAGCCTCAGTTCTTGAGCACATGAGAAGAAACAATAATATGGCAACTTTTTGTTTTTCTTAGTTGCTAAACAACCCAGATACGATTTTTTGACTCCAAATAGTTGCCATCTTCTGCAAGGGACCACTGAACAATCAAATTCTGTATTATTGATTTATGTAAAATTACAGGGATATATTTAAAATTTCATAAAACAACGGCAAATAGTTATTGTTTTCCATCATATTTATCTTGGCAATGAACCAAATGGATTTTTGCATTGCTCTAGCTTTAGCCAAACATACTACAATGTAAGCCTGATTCCTTGGATGTATATGAATTAGGTGATCTAGTAAAATCCCTTAATAACATCTCCATGCTACCAAGCAATTTAACTTCAGGAAGAGTAATAATAGCATAAATAATTAATATTTTTTAATTCATTAGCCATTAATAAAGGTTTCAGGGAACGCTCATCAAACTGTTGGCTACAGTTCAATAGCCCTTCCATCAGAGATTTAGCCCCTGTGTTTGTCCATTGTTGCACAGATCTCCTGTTGATGTAACTGTTGAATATCAATCCCAAATAATTGCATTCCCATACCACTTCAGTCATTTCTCCATTATGTTTCCATTGTACATCTTTATTTCAGCTGCCAAAATGCATAATTTCAGTTTTACAATAGTTTGTGGTAACTCCAATTGCATTGAAATATTGAGCTAACTTTTTAAAACTTACGTTGCAAATAATATTAAGAACCATGTCATTCACATAAGAAAGAAGGGACTTGTTTAGTGCCCAATCTGAGAGGACAGTCATTTGTCTTGAATAAATGTTCCTAAAAATCTGAAATGACTACAGTAAACAAATGCACAGATAATAAGAATGTTTGCTTTACACCTGTTGAGTTGCTATTTTTCAAGTATAACTCCTTCCCCTTCCCATAATAACCACCGTAAAGGGATTCCTATGCAATAGAAATTTGCCACTTAAAATCTCCTGTAGTACCTTTATCTCCCACATTTTAATAAGCAATTTTAATCTACCATTAGTATCAAACATGCACAATACAATTATATATTTGATTTGCAAATTAGTGATATGATGATACAGCGGATGTCTTATTACTGACATGCAGCTTTTTTCATGTGATGTAGTGCTCTACTAGCCTCTGAGCATGGGAATTACAGTTAACTAGGGAGCCCCGGCCAAGCTCATCAAGCGACTGCAACGCATTCAAAACGCCTCTGCACGCCTGATCCTCGACGTACCACGCCACAGCCACATCACCCCCCACCTGAGAAACCTGCACTGGCTCCCCGTCGACAGGAGAATCTCCTTCAAACTCCTCACCCACGCACACAAGGCACTCCACAAGACCGGCCCAGCCGACCTCAACAGACGACTCTTCTTCTACGTCCCCAACCGCCAGCTCCGCTCCGCCGACCTCTCCCTCGCCACCGTCCCTCGCATTCGAAGAACAACCACCGGCGGCAGATCCTTCTCCCACCTCGCCGCCAAGACCTGGAACACCCTTCCACTCAGCCTACGACAGACCCAAGACCTGCTGACCTTCAGGAGGCTACTCAAGACCTGGCTGTTCGACCAGTAGCGGCACCCCCCCCTTTTCCCCCCAGCGCCTTGAGACCCTCGCGGGTAAGTAGTGCGCTCTACAAATTCTGTGATTGATTGATTGAACTAGTACAAAGCTTTCGAGGGTTTTGTAGCCTTGATGGACCATTTCATTTTGTTGGATAAGGGCATCCACACATTTAATTTTGTGTCTCTGCAACTGGATTAAATCTCCCTCGTATAAATCCCTGACATGTTTTCCCTGACCACATCTTGTTAGACTGGATCGTGGTATTTCCAGCTTTGGTTAGAAGATAGAATTCACAAAGATCATTACTTTGTACTGCATGAGATAGCTATGGGCCTGATTAAGATGGCGGTCGGACGAACGTCCGACTGCCATCCTGTCGGAAACAGGACCACCCAACTAACAGTCGGCGGTCCCGCCACCAGGATTAGGATGCGACCGCCTTCAAGGCGGTCGCAATCTGTATATTTTGTATTGCGGCGTGTGCTGCAGGCTGCAGCACATGCCACAGTCCAAAATAAACACATCTGACATATGCCTGCACTATGTGGCAGGCACCATGCGGTGCCTCCACATGGTGCAGGGATATGTAGGGGGGCACCAATATTGGAGGGCCAAGGGGGAAGGGGAGCCCGCTACAGGCCCCCAAGTCCCTTTCCACCTGCCTTTTCATTGTAATCCCTAGGGCGGTGCCTGAACAGGCACCGCCACCATTGTAGGGATTGCAGTCCCTCCGATGGTCCGACAAGCTCCTTGAGCCAGTCGGATCTGTGACAGTTGGTCTCTCCGACCACCCACCGTCCGCCTGCTATCGTAATGCAGTGGGCGGACCTGCAGGGACCGATGGCGGTGGGACCGCCACCGACAGCCAGACTGTGGCAGTCCCACTGTTATCGCAATCGGACCCTAACTTTCATTCAGATCTAGTACACTGCTTTTTCTTGATATAGGCATTTTTTAGGGATGGTCCTTAGTAACCTAATCGTACTCTTTTTTGCTTTTAGGGGACTGAGGTAATTTCTAATAACTCTGCAAAGGCTATACAACAATTTACTTCTTTTACTAAAAAAAAAACACTATCCACCCAGTGATTAATTTGGTGTTCAGTGCTCTACAACAATTTCCTTAGAACTACTACTTCCTACCTCTTACCTAAAAAATGAATAATCTCACGGGAATGGTCACTTTCCTACTGGTGTCAAATTTCTAAACAATTTACCAAAGAATAATGATCATTGTTAATTAGGGCCTTATTACGAGTACGGCGGTCCATAGGACCGCTGTACTCACTCACCACTGCCACACTGCAAGCCCGCCTGCAGTATTACGAGTTGGGCAGTCGGACCGCCACAGGACTGCTGCGTCCGCCAGGGATCCAGGATCCTGTGGTGGTCTTGCAGTGGTCAGGAGCAGGAAAATGCTGGCAGTGCCACTGCGGCACCACCGAGCATATTCTGAGTTTCCTGTCCACCGGCCATTTCATGGCAGTGAGCCTACCATGAAAAGAGTGGCAGAGAGGCAACTGTGCCACTCCTGGGCCTGGAGGTGCATGCAGGGGGGACACGTTGCGCCCTCCTGGAATTGCACCCTTGAATGGGCTGCAAGCGCTGTCACAGCAGCAGGCTGCATGTTAGGCTCTCCTATGGGCCTAACAGCCCTCTGCCGTTACACAGCCGGAGCACCGCCCGCCCGACCAGGATTAAACTCCTAATTGGGCAGGCAGGTGCACCATGGCTTTTGCTTTCCTCCAGCGGACGGTGCAGTGGCTGCGCTGCTGGAGGACCACCAAAGTTGTAATAAGGCCCTTAATGCAAAATCCAATATGATTTCACCCTTATTAAGTGACAAGTACATCTAACTGAGACATGTGCGATTACGGCACCATTGATCTTCCACATATTATGAATTATTACATTTCTATGATAATTAATGGCTGAATTTGGGAATTGTAAATGAATGCACTTGACTCAATATGTGCACATTTTTGTCACAAATTGGAGGGTCCATCATCCTTACATTTCAGACACATCAAATTTAACCATACAGTTATTTACTCCGCATTTGGTTGATGAATTGCTACAGTCCTGTTTTTTTTTTTGTCAAACTTGTTTTTATTGATATTTTGCAAGGCATCAATTAACAAACACAGTAGTACATCCTCTTTTATACACTCGGATATCTCTGACAATTATCTATTACCAGGTACAGCGTCTGTCACGTTCACCGATTCTCATCTCATACATTTCTATCATCATGTATTACCTGTACATCTATATTATTGAACGACACAACAGATAAAGGGGATAACAATAACAAAAGCATACCCACTCTATCTAATATACCATATTTTGCCCCAGTCCCTCCCCCCACACCGCTCTGATCCTAATGAATATGGCTTTCAGACTTCTCCTGTGATAGCAATGGAGATAGAGGGGCCCAGGGTCGAGCCATAAAGAGAAAATAGGGTACGAGTAAATCATAATGGGGTAAAGTGAAAACTCTGGAGTGTGCGGGGACTTGGGGGTCCGGAATGTCCAGACGTGGCTTGTGGTAGTTGCGAGTGTACTTGGGTGATCAAGTTAAAATTGGAATAAATGGAGCGCCATGACTCTTGTGGGGCAGGTGGTCAACGGGAGACCTCTGGACAAGAATTCCACCAATGGGCCCCATGCAAATTCGAAAATTTTAAATTCATCCCTGTAAATGTCACTCATGCGCTCCATAGTTACTGCCTGCCACAGCCATGCGTGCCATTGGGTTATGGCTGGGGAGTCTTTCTTTTTCCAAGCGGCAGCTATCGCCGTCTTGGCCGCTCCTAGGCAGAGCCATATGATAGCTTGATCTGCTTTGGTTTGGTATTTCAGGGACTGGTCTCTCAGGCCTAACAGCGTGTATTCTAGGGAGTCTGGTATGGGATAACCCAATATCTCTTTAATTTGAGCAAAGATTTCTGCCCAAAAGAGGCGTATGGACGGACAATCCCACCATATATGGCGGAAATCACCTACTAAGCCACAACCTCTCCAGCAAAGCTCCGAAGTATTAGGAAATATTTTCTTCAGTTTTTCCGGTTATAAGTACCAGTCGAACATTATCTTGTAGTGGGCTTCTCGTTGATTGAGGGAGTGACAATGACGTTTTATATCTTTCCATAGGCCTTTCCACTGGGTGTCTGAAATATCGTGGGCCAATGTGCGTTCCCAGAACGCCAGATACTGTGGACGCCTAGACGGCAGTGTGTGCAATAATAGGGAGTATAGAAAGGAGATCACCCCTTTCACTGAACTGGCACCTCTTACAAAGCGTTCCAACGAAGTGAGGTCCCTGGTAGCCCCTTCTCTGATCTCGGGTTTGAGTACCCAGTGGCGCAGTTGGAGATACCGGAAGTACTCTGCGTTAGGTAGCTGAAATTCCCTCTGGCAGTTAGCAAATGTTAGAATGTCCCAGTTGTGAAATATGTCAGCCACTGTGAGGCATCCTCCCTCCAGCCATGCATCGAAAGGTCCTGGCTGTGGTGCCGGTGGAAAGGCAGGATTATAGTGAGTGGGTGTGAATGGTGAGGGGAACGTGGTCCACTGAGTCTGCTTTAATATTTCGTTCCATACTTTAAGTGTCTTCTTGGTAGGTGTGCTAATGTAAGCATTTGCTGGTCGGTCCCCCTTCGGCTTCCAAAGCAGGTCCCATATTACTCTACCCACGATTGCTCGGTCCATATGTAGCCAGTGTTTATCTGACTCACGTTGAGACCATTCCACCAGTACTCGGAGTTGGGCCGCTTTGTAATAGAGGTCCAGATCCGGCAACGCTAGCCCTCCCTCATCGATAGGTTTCCTAAGAAGCTAGAACGGTAATCTTGGTCTCTTATTTTTCCAAATGAATTCCTGCAGTAGTGTATGGGCCTCATGTAAGAAGTCTCTCTCCAGTGGTATGGGGAGACTTTGAAATAGGTGGAGAAATTTCAGCAGAATTACCATTTTCACGGCATGTATCCTGTCTAGCCAGGAAAGATAGATGGGCGCCCATCTCTTCAGATCCGCTCGTAGCTGACAGAGGAGTGGTGGGTAGTTAGCGGTAAATAAGCCAGAAATTTTTGGAGTCAATTTTATTCCCAGATATGTTAAATCTTTCTTGGCCCATTGAAAAAAAAGGCAGTTGAGGCCACCAATTTACTCATCTCCGCTTCCGGAAGTGTTAGGCTGAGGAGGAAGGATTTATTAAGATTAATGCGGAAGCCTGCTACTATCTCGAATCTTTCCAATTCATCCCGTATTTCTATGACGGATTGACTTGGATCTGTAATGGTTAGTAAGATATCGTCCGCGAACATTGATATTTTGTGTTTGTCAGAGCCAAACGGTATTCCCCTAACCCCTCTATTGTCTATAAGGCGAGTGGCTAACGGCTCAATACTGAGCGCAAAAAGGAGTGGGGATAGGGGGCAACCCTGCCTCGTTCCCCGTTCCAATTGGAAGGGTTCAGAAGCCATGCCGTTGACTAACACTCTAGCACTGGGAGCCGCAAAGTTAGCTTTAACCATGTTGATAAATGTGCTGCAAAAGCCGAATCTTTGAAGTGTCAGGAAGAGAAAATTCCAGTTCAATCGATCAAATGCCTTCTCGGCATCTAAGCCGAGAAGGACCGCAGGGATCTGGCGCTTATTAACTTTTTCTATGAGAGGTGTCACTCTGCGCACATTGTCATGGGTTTGTCTCCCCTTAATGAATCCCGATTGATCCCGGTGGATCAATCCTGGCATCAAATTTTTTAGGCGGGTAGCTAATATTTTTTAGTACAATTTAGCGTCCAGATTAAGTGGTGCTATAGGGCGGTACGATTCGCACTGTTTCGGATTTTTCCCGGGTTTGGGAAGCACAGTCAGTAATGCCTCGCTCATGGTGTGGGTTGCTTGTGTAGTAGTCGCTATGTAATTGAAAAGAGGCGTGAGCTGGGGAATCAGTTCTATACTAAAAGTTTTATAAAATTGTGTCATCAGTCCGTCGGGTCCCGGGGATTTATGTAATTTGAGAGATCCTATCGCTTGTTGTACTTCCTCTTCCGTAATAGCTTCCCCTAGTTGTTCGTTCTGGCTCTGTGTTACCTGTGGGAGCGTCACAGTGTCTAAGTAAGTGGATTGTGTCTGGGAATCGAATGGGTCAGCCATGTATAGGGTGGTATAGAAGTGCCTGAATGCATTTGCCTTACCCGAGTCGTCATGTGTCAGCAAGCCCGAGGTTGTGTGAATGTCCCCAATAAATTCCTTTTCTCTTTTTATTCTCAATTGGCGAGCGAGGTGTGCCCCAACTTTATTGCCTTGTGCGTAAGAGGTCTGCTTGAGTTTGAGAAGCGTAATTTCTGCCCTATTGGCGTATATCGCCTGGAGTTTACCACTTAGGGCTGTGGCCTTTCGTTGTGTTGCGGTGGTGGGGTTGGCTTTATGTGTTGCTTCTAGTAATTTCAGTTCCCCCTCTAAATTTAGTCTTTCTGTTGTCCTTTCCTTATTAAGAGCTGCCATTAACATAATGCATTGACCCCTAATCACCGCTTTAAAAGCATCCCAATTATTCGTTGGGGATGTGTCCTGGGGGTCGTTTAACTGAAAAAATTCCCTTATTGAGGCGCGTAGGGAGTCACGGAGTGATTTGTATCGTGTTATGGCATTGGGGAAGAACCATCGTTTGAACTTCGGTTGTGGACTACGCCAAGCGATTACGACCGATACTGGGGCATGGTCAGAGATAATGACGGGGTGTATGCTTGTTTCCTGAACTGATTTATTCAGAGTTTGGCTCAGAAATATATAATCAAGTCTTGAATACGTACGATGGACGTGTGAGAAATATGTGTAGTCATTATCGTCTGGATGCGCTTCTCTCCAACAATCTTGGAGGCCCAAGTCGCGAATAGCTTGTTTCAGATTTTTAGGGAAGCTACCTGTGTGAGCCCTGTGTGGGTGAGTACTATCTTTCCCGGAATGCCATGTCAAGTTAAAATCCCCCATCAGTACGATGTCGCCCTCTGCAAAACCCCCCAAGAGAGTCAGCACGCTGTGAATAAAAGTGGCTTGATTTGTGTTTGGTGCATATAGCCCCGCAAAAGTGCAGAGGCGTCCCCAGATGCGGCCTTTCACCAGTACCACCCGGCCTTCCTTGTCAGTTTTATAGTCAATTGGTTGGAATTTGAGAGAGGAATGAAAGAGAAGCGCTTACTCTGTTGTTTTTGGAGTTGCAGAGGATTTAAATACTAGGGGGAAGGTTTTGTGTTTAATTCTGTGCTCTTCCGATCTTTTGAGGTGAGTCTCCTGGAGTGCCACTACGTCATAATGATGATCAGTTAACTATTTCCAAATCTTTTGGCGTTTAGATGGGCATTCTTCCCTCTCACATTCCATGTCAGCGTTGTGACTATCATCTTGACCCAGTGAGATGCACTGCCCCGACGTCCGTACCCTCCCAACTCTGCGATTCTCCTTCTGCAATTCCACTCCTGGGCCACCCTCCTCCCCGCACCCCAAAGAGGCCACCAGCTAACCGAAACCCATGCACATGGACCTGCTGTGAACCAGTGACATAGCTCTTGACTCTCCGATCCCCGCACAGAACATAAAAAAGGGAAAAAAAGGGGGACAATAAAGTTTGTAACGATGTTAAGTAAAAGTCCAGACATAACCTTGATTAGCGAGATCGGTGGCACATTCCGCCCCTCATCTAAGCCACCATTGCGGTGTCTGGACATCCCGTGGGACGAATTGGACCAAAGTTCATCGCCGAGGCCTGTTTGGCAAATCCGTGTCCAAAGTCTCGCTCTCCTTCTCCATTTAGGAGCCTGCAATTGTTTTGTCGCTATATAATCCTTTTTTTACTGGTCCGTGCACATTCAGTTACTTGTGGTGGTCCGTATTAGCTGCTGAGTTTGAAGCGAGGGGTTACAATTCCCTTTCCTTGATGACATGCGTGAATGTTGCTGTCTTATTTGCAACTCATGGCTCGCTTTTGTGTGACATGAGGTCGAGATCTTCAGGGGGCATCAACCGTGTTTAGCTTCTTCTGCGCTTTGGGTAGGCGGCGGGTCTGCCAGCGACCTCCCTTCTCCTTTCCTTGCGAGGGGCCCTCCTGTTGCTCTATGCCGCCTGTCTCCTCAAGGGTCTCCGGTATCGGTATGCCCAACACCCTGAAGGCCTCGTTGGCGTCGGTTAGGTGGTGCGCTTTATTATGATATTCGAAACCTATACCAAAGGGGTAGGACCACCGATATCGAATGTTGTCTCTTCTGAGTTTATCCGTGACCGGCCTGAGTTGTTGGCGTCGGGCCAGGGTCGCTGGAGCTATGTCCTGGAACAATTGACACAAGTGACCTTGGAATTGCAGTGTCTCTAATTTCCGTGCCGCTTGTAGTATGGCTTCTTTAGTCTTGAAAGAGTGTAGTTTCGCTAGAATGTACAGTGGTCTGCGAGTTTCACCCTGGTTGGGGCGTCCCACTCTGTGAACTCTCTCTATTTTAATTTTTGTTGTTGTTGGCCCCAGCGCTTCGGCGAACAGGCCTGTGACGAAGGCCTCCAAGTCCGGCCCCTCCGCTCCCTCTTCTAGATTACGAATCCTTATGTTTTCCCGCCGTGATCTGTTCTCGAGATCTTCGTTCTTCAGAAGTACATTTTGTAGCTGATGGTGGAGATCCCACGTAGTAGACGTCAGTAGTTTCGTCTTCCGTTCTAGGGTTATAATAGAAGCCTCTACATCCATCACTCTGGCCCCCACCAAGTCCACATCTTGTTGTAGGCTAGTGAGTCTGCCACTGAGATCCGCCCGTAGGGAATCCATGTATTGTGCCATGTCAGCCTTTAGCTCCTCTCGCAGTTGTTTTTCAATTCCCTCAATGAGGCAAGGAGATCTTCCTTGGAGAGGGCCATATTTTGTTCCCCCGATGCCGGCGCCTGCACGTCTTTGCTGTTTGAGGAGGCAAAGTAGGAGGAGACTCTATTATTCAGTTGTTTTTTCGGCGACATAGATGAAGCTTATATCAGTGCTGATCTTTTTGGTGTCTTGTGTTTCTTCACCTGGAGCGCTGGAGGAGTTTAGAGATAGCGGATGATGAGTGTGTACTGGGATCTATGCTAGGAATCGCTTTCTCCTCTTGGCATGGAGCTTTTCTCCCGTGGCGCCAGGGCTTTCTGATCCCTTTATCTACTTTGAGTGAGCACTACTCAGCGCCTGTGTTATTAAAGCCTCGAAGAGATTAAAGTACGTGCTATCTGCCCTTGTAGCTGAGCTTCATGGGGTTTGCAGCGGCCTCTTCCCCTACAAATGCTGACCGTTTTGTAGTAAGCCTTATCATATGAGCACAACATTGCCATGACGATAGCCTTCAGCTTGGGTTTATGTGAACCCAGGTCGTGCCTTTACTTTTCCCCCCTCTGGGACTCTGCCAGTTAATGGTTAAATTGTGAGCCTGTTATAGGGCACTGCCCCAGGTAGTGCTATGCTAGAGCCGTTGGACCTGGTGCTCAATTAAGTGTCTCGGCCGGGCGCCATTTTAAAGTCAGGCGCCCGACTTCACTCGTTCCCGGCCGCCTCTATAATTGCCGTCGGTGGAAATATTTTCGGCTCCCAAATTGACTGCGGTCTCTGTTGCAGCCGCTACTGATTCAGGGCATCAACGGTCTCTTTTGCTGATCGCAGTGCTCGCTCCTCCTGAATTGGCGCCATTTGCTCAGCTGCGCCCCATGTCCCTTATTAATAGCCCACCGGTACCTCCTCTGAAAATACACTTCACGCCTGGGGCATCTCGTGGGATGATAGCGCTCTGGATAGTTGGTGGGACCTCGCCGACTCTCACCGCGGCGCATCTGCCTCATCCACTTGCCCACGTCTCGATCTCCGCTCACAACGCGGCCCGGCAACGGCTCCTCGCAGCCCTTGCGAAGTCTGGCTGCATCCACCCTTAATCTTCACCTCTTCTCCATTCCGGTTACAGCGACTCACTTACAGCGATTTTGCAGTAAGAATCCTCGGTGATTATGCTGGTTTATCTGTAGAATGTATGTTTAATGTGGCCTCGGCGACAGAGCCGTTGTGGATTACGACCAGACGGCCATCTTGGTTGGCCACGCCCTGTACAGTCCTGTTTTTAACAGGTCACATGGTATGTGTCTGTCTCTTGCACCACTAGCCAGAGGCTGTTCACAGTTCTTCCTTTGGTAATGTTTTCTTTTCCCAATGGCCTCTATATACTGTCTGCAGTGTGTACTTAGTGCCACCTGCGCCTTCGCATACAAAGGCTGAGTTGGGCTTTGCAAATAAATAATCATTTACTTATGTCCCAGGACTGTATGCTTTGATATTATGCCCAGTAAAATGACACCTTCGTGCTATCAGTGTGCCAGCTTTGCATCTTAAAAGTGTTGCATAACTTTTTTGTATTGTGGTGTAATGTGCAGTTTTTGGATACCTGTATAGGCACCATTTTGTTCATATGAGGCATGTTAAGTTTGTTTGTGGGGTAGAACTTGCATTGATTTTGCTCCAGTGGCCACTTGCGGTTTTGTGTGTATTGGGGAGTCAGTGGAAGTCATGTTTGTTGAGTTATTCATGGGATTGTGTTTAATAATGTGCTTACAAGTCATGTTTCCTCTTGTCATCTCTGCTGTCTCTTCTTGGACTACAGATGGACACTCCTCAGTTTGCCTGATACCCATAAATACTATTCCACTATTCTTTCGGTTCACAATTTTAGCAATATAGATTTTCATGAGTCAATTCATCTGTTGAGTCACATTTCTATCTTGAACCCACCGAGGCCACGATTTCTAATCCCTCACCTGGTTTCTTGACTATGCTGGCTACATCCTAAATCTCGACCCTGTAGAGTCCTAGAGATGATGTTAGGTTCCTTGTTATAAAACAGAGCCTTGTTAATGGGGTACATTACACAGTGATAAAGACGAGCTCCTTGATTTTCATCTGGAGGCTGGAAACCGCACCGGTGTTGTCTGCACACGTGTTTTGTACACTGGGTGGTACTCGCACAGTGTGTGAAAGAATCACAGCATTGTTTCGCTCCTGAGGTTTTGTTGGAGGTAAACAGATTTCTCTCTGAAAGTTAAACAATACCCTTCGACATCTGTCTGTGAGACGGCAGAAGTGGCATTGTAAGGAGGATGACAGGGGTGAAACATAACACCCCCCCTGCAGACTCTGTTACCCGGGCGGCTCGGGAGGAGATCATCAGGGGAGGAGTTGAAAGAAACATTTCAATTGAAGTTCCCCCTCGTGATTCATTATTACTACTGAGTGTTCCAAAAAAACATGCCGTGAAAGTAGCGTTCTATGTTTCCAAAGGAATTTCTAAGAAATAAAGTGCTTTTAAAGGGCGACGTCCCAGTGTCTTCATACTTGCACGTATTATTTTGGTCTTTTGAAATTTGCCCTGTGAATGTTTTCTTGACTTGAACTTTAGTTGTTTTAGCTGTCACCGAGAGTGTAATGCCAGCTTCAAGGCGACAAAGATCAACTACGAGAACTCGCATTTACCAGTTAAATCCAGTTTTCTTCGGGCGCGCGTGCAATGAAAATCATGCAATCGCTGGCGGGCCTCAAAATGTTGAACGGGTGCAGCACTGACCTTGTGCACGCACATGCGAAGATGTTGACACTAGTGTGCCTGTCTAGAGCAAGCAGTTCTTAACCTTTTGACTTCTGCAGACCCTCACTAAATCATTACTGGAATCTGGGGACACCCACTGAGTCATTACTGGAAACTGGGGACCACCTTTCTAAGCAATTACTATGATTTGAACGTCAAAACAATACACAAAAATATAAAAACAATATACACCAAGCAAGCACTCACAATCAATTATAGAAAGCATTTTCACATTTTCAATTTTGCTTCTTTATTTTTATATAGTTTATTAATTTAAATGTATTCATTTTTATTGTTATTACATTTTGTAACATAGTTGCCGACCCCCTGAGTATGCCTTGAGGAACCCTAAGGGTCCTCGGACCATAAGTTAAGAACCACTGGTTTAGAGCATAGGCCCTTGTTGTAGTTAATAACTTCCCAAGAGTCCGGTTTGGATTCACCATAGGTTATTTATTGGAGTGCGAGTAACACGCTGGTAATCCCTGTCCAGCCAGCAATAACTGACCCTCCAGGAATCATCATACGTAACATCTAGAACATTACAAGCATGCCATGACAACCATAGAACATCTTATTTAAAGGTACAGGTATATACTGTATTACATAACTTAAAGGTACAGGTATATACTGTATTACATAACTGTGTGAATACAACACATCATCTTCCCTTAAATAATACAAAGATAAAAACCAAAACAAAAAACAAAAAAATAAATAAGATACATAAATGATCAAACATGTAATAATGCAATAAGGTTAGAAGTCACCACATATATAATCCTGCAAATATCTGGGTGGACACCTAGGTCTATGCATAGCAAGTCTAGGCCTATGCGTAGCAATACTGTTGCCAGTATCTCCAATATTTTCATCACTTGTCCTTGAAGGAATATTAACGAATTCTTCATCGCTCATGAATAAATGAGGGTTACAATTATCAATTCTTTCTTTTACACCACTTTCCCTGCCATTTTTCTTTTTATAAAGAGCAACTCTTCTTAGGTTCCAGTTTTCACCATTGTACAAAGTAATAAAATCCTTATAAACAGATTTCACCTTGTATGGACCCCGAAACTTTGTAAGACCACTACTCACCCGACCCGATTTGACCTTAACAAAGTCATTGGGTTCTATGTTTCCTTTACATACAATAAGTTCACTATGTTCTTCTCTCACTTTAGGATTATCCATGCCTAAGAACACCTTCATCCAGGCAGGAATTAACTTTGTGCTTGCAGAACGTCCTCTCATCACAAAGAAGGGAACCCTTCCCGAAACCGTATTTTCTGTGGTGCGATAGGCCCATACCAAATCATTTACAACTTGTTTGACATCTCTTTTGCTAGTGATAGCCATCTGTATAACTCCTTTTATCATGCGGTTGGCCCTTTCTACAATACCATTTCCCTGTGGGTTATAGAGTGTTGTTCTACTATGTACAATACCACATGATTTAAGATAATCAGTCATTTCCTTAGAAACTAACTGTGTGCCATTATCTGTAATCAATTTCACAGGATATCCCTCTTCTCTAAAAACTTCTTCAAGAATTTGAATAGTCTTCTTCGTGGTAATTTCACTCATAAATTTCACCACCAACCATTTTGACATGACATCTACCATAACTAGACCAAACCTGGAATCCATCCCTAAACAAGATACCGGCCCTATAAAATCTAGACATACTGTATGCCAAGGCAAACCAGGATTCTCAATGGTACCCATATCCAACTGGTTTCCAACCTTAAGCCTCTTTTCACTCTCCACACAATCAGTACATCTCTCCACCCATTCAGACACTTGCTGGTCCATTGTCGGCCACCAAAAATGTTCCCTTAATCTTTTCTTAGTGAGCGATTGTCCCATATGACCCTCATGAGCCAATTTAAACAATTTATACCTTAAGTCCTGTGGGGGAACAAATTTATCATCTTTCATGATAACATTTCCTTCCTTATCAGAAATAGATAGATCGTCTAAAACTTTACCAAAAGGTCTCACTGCAATGGGTAAAGAACTTTCACGTCTACCGCCTTTAACTATTAACTCCTTGACAATTCGTAGTGCCTCATCTTTACCCATACTCTCATTCCACATAACTTTGTCAACTGCCCCATTACATGCTTCTACTACTTCTTCCACTAAAGCAACTGCTCCTTCACAATTAAAAGCTTCAACCTGCACTTTATCCACTTCATACCACGGTAAAGGTAATCTTGATAAACCATCTGCTTGACAATTTTTCCATCCCGCAATATACTCTATGTTATACATGAATTCTTGCAAACGTGCAGCTAGTCTTGCAAGTCTTGCTGAGCCTTTTCCAGCCCCACCTGGAGATAAATTTTTTATTAAAGGCTTATGGTCAGTACGTAAAATGAATTGAAATCCCCATAAATACGTGCGGAAGTACTCAGTGGCCCACGCTGCAGCCAAAGCTTCTCTCTCTATCACTGAGTAGTTCCTCTCAGAAACAGTAAGAGATCTTGAAGCAAAGGCAACGGTTTTCAACCCTTCACTATGTGTTTATTCTAAAACTGCACCTAAGCCAACTGCGCTAGCGTCAACAGTAAGTACAGATTTCAATCTTGTGTCTAAAGGGGTCAACACTTTAGCTTCACATATTTCTCTTTTGATATTTTCAAATGTACTTTGTTGGTCATCTGACCACACATATTTACAGCCCTTCCTGAGTAATTCTTTTATGTGTTCTGTTTTTTCGGCAAAATTGTGTACAAATTTCGCATAGTACTCTATGAGACCAAGAAAAGACCTAAGTTGGTCTTTATCGGTGGGCACTGGGGCTTTTCTTATGGCTTCCAGAAGATCACGTTTTGGTTTGATCCCTCCTGCAAATATAGTGTATCCCAGATATTCTACTTCCTCAACACAAAATTTGCATTTTTCTTTTTTAAGAGTAAGTCCAGCGTCTCCCATTTTACACAAAACTTCCTTCAAAACAAAATTATGCTGTTCTTTTGTTTCACCAAATACCAATACATCGTCCTGAAAATATACCACATTTTTAATATCCCTCAACACCACTCCCATCATCCTTTGAAAAACTCCTGCGGCAGAAGCCAATCCGAACGGCATTCTATTAAATTGAAATATTCCTTCCATAGTAATGAATGCCGTTAACGGTTTTGACTCCTCGTGGAGTTTAATCTGGTGATACGCACTGCGTAAATCTAATTTCGAAAAGTATTTTCCTCCTTTTAAAGACAAAATGAGCTCATTAATGTTTGGTAAAGGGTAATTATCAATCACGATATTCTGATTAAGAGTGCGTAAGTCCACACAGAACCTATAACTACCATCAGGTTTGCCCGTGATCACAACTGGCGAAATCCAACTAGAAGTCTCTATTTGCTCAATAATGCCTTGTTTTACCATATCATTGAGCATGCGTTTGACTTCTTCCCTAGCAATAATGGGTATTTTCCGTACTTTGTGTTGCATGGGTATAGCATCCGGGTTTAATATAATTTTGTGTACATACCCCTTGAGTTCACTAATTTCATCAGCAAATATGTTATGCATGTTTTCAACAATTGTATCAATGGTAACATCCTCAACTACCATAACCTGCTGGGGAGCTCTTGGATTAATAATAATGTGCAAATCATATTGATGTGCCCATCCTAAAATTGGTGGACCATTGCGCGATATATATACTTTGCCACTTACACATCTATCATGAAAGGCAATATCAGTCAACATATAACCTATTATGTCTATCTTTTCCCCTTGGTATCCTCCTGGATTGATATCTTTTGGAAGTAATTCTACTCCCTGCCATGTTCTTTCAAACACATCTTTGGGAATAATAGTATAAAAAGATCCACAATCTACCATTAACTCAACATCTTTACCATTTATAACAAAATTAGTTTTGGGTCTGGATCTCCTCCCAGGTGAACTAATGGTTTCATCTTCCTCCACACAAAGAATTCTGTCTTCACTCTTTATACTCTTTACATAACTATCACCTCCTTGCCTCTTTTGTATTACCGCTACTGTTTCGTCTTGAATAACAGATATTCTTGATTTACTAAATGTTTTACACATTTTAAAGAAGTGACCTTTACGACCACACTTCCTGCATTCTTTATCAATGGCAAAACAATTCTTATACTCAGCAGTATGATAACTGCTACCACATCTCGTGCACATTCTCTCAGGTATTTTGTTATTATCTGGATTCTTCACAAAATTACTATTATACTTTCTATTGGAATTACTACTTCTTCCCGCCCCAGTATATATTTTTTCCTTATTGACTGCTGCAACATCATCTTGGTCAACATATGACACACCTACAGTGTCTGCCTTCTTTTCCATTTCTTTCATACACACCTCAGAGTGCTCAACAACCTTGGCTATCTCTATAGCATTAATCAAAGTCGGGTTTCTTGCTGCCCATAGCCTTTCTTGTATTTTTTTGTTGCGACATTGCACAATTAGTTGGTCCCTAATCATTTCTTCTCTAATCCCTCCAAATTGACACTTTATTGATAGTTCTCGTAAACGTGCAACAAACTGATCAATAGTTTCGTCACTCCTTTGAGGTTGTGAATAAAATTTGTGCCTACACATAACTATGTTTACTTCTTTAGCGAATTGTTTCCTCATCCTAGCTTTAGCCTCTAAATAAACATTCTCTTCCGGTCTTCCTTCAGTATCTATTGCTACAGGTAAGTATTTAAATACATGTTGCCCTTCCTTCCCCAACGTACTCAACAATAAAGCTTTCTTCCTCGCAGCACTAAATTCTTTGCCATCCAAGGCTTCAATATAGTTCTCAAATATTTCCACCCATTCGTCCCATTCTATAGGAGGTTCTCCCACACTTTGTAAGAATAAAGGTGGAGTAATTATAGGTACATCCATTTAAACAGTTTTTTCTTTTACGTTGTAAATAAAAATTACAATGTCACCACTGCTTAGATTTACTGTAAGATAAAATTATAAAATTGGTTAATAGTAAGTTTGAGTTATGCTGATGTTTTTGTGCGTGATGTTCATGTAATTCCAGGTAAGTTTAAAGTCACTGTCACTGTTAGAGGTGACACAAAAAGTACCTTTACGTGTTTAAATGTTTAGATATTCTTCTGTGTGCGATCAGTCAAAACTGCTTCTTTCCTTTTCTTTTTTCTCTTTACTCTCCGTTTTCGTTATCTGTTAGATACGTAGTACGTTGCGTGAATATATTCGAATTCACGATCTTTCTTCCTTCTTTTTTTTTTTTTATAAAATGGCCTCCGAAGTCGTCATGACGCTGCACAACATCTTGCATTGCTCACGCAGTCTCCACGTTTCCGGCGCTCTGCGTGAGATGCAAACAGGTGATGTCACACGCATACGTCTATGCTTGTCCCCCCGGCAACGAATGTTGAACAGCTGTTGCCAAACTCCGAACGCGTAGCTCACGCCGCACCAGGTAACTGACTTGATGATTTCAAGTTCAAAATTTTGCCGTATACAGTTGAAATCGCTTCTCATGCGTCGTGTTCAATCACTGTTGAAATTGCTTCCCATACGTCGCTCTATCGTAATGTTATCCACACAATCCCAACAGTGCTGACAATAGTTTTCCTCAATCTGTAGAGGCACTTCCGAAATATCGCTGTGATATTTCTTCGCTTTCTTTAATAATTAATCCACGCTTCCATATCGTGCACGCATTCACTGTAGAATCTGGCAATAGTCTATATAAAATCCTTACTTTTCTGTCCTTGACCAAGTTTTCCTTGCGTGCAGTAGTGGGTTCTTGAAATACCAGCGTGATTACGATCGCTCTACACTCCGCTGGCCAATCGTCGCCATTTGTTGTAGTTAATAACTTCCCAAGAGTCCGGTTTGGATTCACCATAGGTTATTTATTGGAGTGCGAGTAACACGCTGGTAATCCCTGTCCAGCCAGCGATAACTGACCCTCCAAGAATCATCATACGTAACATCTAGAACATTACAAGCATGCCATGACAACCATAGAACATCTTATTTAAAGGTACAGGTATATAGTGTATTACATAACTTAAAGGTACGGGTATATACTGTATTACATAACTGTGTGAATACAACAGCCTCATTACGATGACGGTCGATTGGTCCGCCGACCACCATCGTATCGGACAGGTCACCGTCCGACAATGAGTTAGTGGTCCCACCCAGCCTATTATGATCAGACCACTGTGCAGGCAGTCGGAAAGTGCTTTTTTTCTACTGCAGCTTGTGCTGCCACCCAGGAAAAGGACCGCAGCACAATCCACAGTAGAAGAAGGCACTTTGTGCACATCCATGCACCGTGTGCCAGGCACCATTCGGTGCCTGGCACACAATGCATGGATGTGTGTGGGGGGGCACTACATGTGCCACCAGGGCCACTTAGCAATGGCCCATGGCAGTTGGACTGCCATGAAAAGGCAGTCAGAAAGGGCCATCCGTGGTGCCTGCGCAGGCACTGCCTCCATTGTGGGGATACGAGTCCGCCTGTTGCCCCAACGGGATCTTGGTTCCTGTCGGAGGCTGCAGTCCTACCCCCAACCTCTGCGGTCTGACCAGCTGCATTGAATTGCGGCGGTCGCACCGATGCCCTGGATGTCAGGTGGACAGCCACCGACAGCCTGTCAGTGAGGGTCCACCCACCATCATAATTAGGTCCTTAGACTGCTCCAAATAAAAATGACCTACTAGGTAACAGCTACTTCTCAATATGTGGAAAACAAAACCAGAAGGTTTTCTGAAGTACAGCAGAGATCTGGTTATAACTGACATGCCACTCATGCCTTTACTGTCCATGTCCTTGTGCTATGAAAGCTTGCACTGGTCTGCCCTTCTGGACCTGTTCTGCTGGAAATGGGAGATTGCGTTTGCTACTTTCTTTGAGAGAGGGATGCTTGCTTTGCTACTGCCATGCTGTCCCTGTTCTGTAAGGAAGGAAGTTTGCACTGCTGCTGCCTGATTTGTATCTGTCCTGTGATGGGAAAAGCTTGTGCTGAAGCTACCCTACCTGTTCCTGCCCACTGAAGGAGGGGAGCTAGCACTGTTTGTGCTCAAGGTGTATCTGTTGTATGAAGAGGGGTGTTTCCACTGCTGTTTTCCATGCTTATAAAAACAAGGGCTATTTTAATGCATCTGTACAACATGCCTAGCACAGTCAGAAGATTTTGTTGGACTCAGGGCAAAAACTGGTTACAGTGTCTTGACAAAAAGAAGTGGTTTCAATCATAGCTTCTCTGCTTGACCAAACTGTGTGACCCTGGCCAATTACTTTTCTTACCTCTGCCTGCTTTTCCATAATCATCACTTTTGAGAGCACCCTGAAATAAATAAGTTCAGGATGTGCTACTGTACACAAACCTCTCTTGCATATGCAGTAATAGACCGTAATGCTGCTCCATGCAATAAAGGCCTTGTATACAACACACAAGACAACTGTCTTGCCTCTTGAATCACTAATACATTTGTTATCAGGGAAGAAAGGGAAAAGAATGTGATAGCTATCTAGGATCTGCATTGCATAGTGTCTAATCAGGAAAGCTGATTTTAGTCCTGGTCTCCAAGCTTTACCAAACAGTTTGGTCCTAGGCAATTACCTTTCTTCACTCTTCTTTCTTATCTGTGGTCTTCACATTTGAAAGCACCTTGAAATAAGTCAGTTCAGAATGCACAAATGTACAACAATCTCCCTTGTGTATGGTTTAATAGACTATAATGTTTCGACATTTATAAAAATAAAAGGCTAATACAGGAGGAACAAGAGAAATGACTTGCCTCTTGACTCATTAATAAAATTGTCACAGCAGAAAATGTGTGGTTCACTAATTCTAATAAGAGCGAGTCAGTGCAGTGATATAATCTAAGGTGGTACAGTGAAGCAATCCAAAATACGGTTTCTTCATGTAAACGTTCGTACTTCAGCTATAAAAATAGGAGCAGTCAGCAACACCTGCAGCAGAGCAACAGGTCTAGGTTCAGCTAAAGTTGTTCTTTTCAGCCTCTGTGGCTCTGCTTTTTAAGACAGGATGCAGCACAGGTGCGGCTGCAAAGAATTATGGAATCCGGCCATCTCTGCCTCACCACTACTGCCCTATTGGTGATGGTAGTGAGGCAGGAAATGTTTTGGTGTTGGGTACGCGGTCTCAAGGCCTATGGACACCCCCACCCACATAAATCATGTTCTGTTTCACAATATTTGATGTGAGATATACACATTGCTGAAGAAGATGCCTGATACCACAGGGATAATATTCGATCATTGAAATATGTTGATGAAAAAAAGAAGGGTGGTCCGTTGCTCAGTCCTCCTGTTTTTAATCTTATAGTAGGGAGACACCAGTAATTATATAACCCACATACAGTTTTAGTATAGGTCTGACAGTTGTAAATGGGGAGAACATAAATGTTGTCAGAAAAGCATAACCTCACCCAAACTACGGAACCCATAACTAGGAGACTGTGAAACCAAAGAACAGTAGTACTCTTGAATGCTTCCCAGTGCAAGATATGTAACCCATTGATGAAGCATACCACACTAGGTAGGTGAGGTGAGATGAGGTTTCATCATCCTATAAGCGTATAGAGTCCTATGTGAATACATGGTAATTCAGTAAGAGGTTTTACTCTTTCTTCCAAGAGAATTGTACTTCTTGTATGTGCATGTCTGTTTACCAAAAGTGTAAAACAGTCCTTTAACTTCTCTCACTTCTTCTTTAATTTGTTTGCTACCGGTATTGTACGTGCCCTGTATGTGTGAGAGATTTGTGTGATGTACTTTCTGCTACTGTCACCTACCTTTCATTTATTCTTTCCCTTAAGGAAGCTTGCTCTGCTGCTGTTCATGATCTACCTTTATTGTGCAGCGAATTTCTATAAAGGAAAATTCCACTCCACATAAGAAAAAATTATTCACATTGCCAAAGCTTGTTTTAATGCATTATGTTAGTGAAAGTTTACTTTTGGCTTTAAGCATTAAACAGCAGTTTTTTAAATGGAGTGGGCGATTGTAAAATTCTAAAACCTAGCTGACCAGTGGCTCGAGCCAAATCTGCCATTTTAGTGAACAGCACTTTTGGATGCTGGAGTTTTGAGCCCACAATGAAACTGCTAAGAGCAAAACTATAAGCCTCAGAAAGCAACATGCTGTTGGCTGGAAAAATTAGATAATGGTATCCTGTGTTGTAGTGCCAAAGCGCAGAGTTGTGAAATGTAAAACAAAATTTAGTTCCTGGATTTCTGCTTTTTTTCCTGTAGACAATCAGGGGTTAAACAGCTCAGTGGATGAGAGGGCAGAGATAGCCTTTCAGATGCTAATGTGAACATCTAACCGCAAGTAGGCTAACATTAACACTCCTTGAAAACCAGCAGAAGACGTTGTTTACAAGAACAATAGGAGCAGCAGTTAGACATGCTTAGAAACACAGAGAAAGTAAAAATAATGCCTGTCAACCCTCTTCCTGAACACATCCTTTGAGTAGAAGTTGTTGCATTATATGTGGAACTCTTAATTCTCTATGGTGTGCCCTGGGTTGAACAAGTGCAGGACATGCTGCAGGTGCTGCTCCGCCAGGGCCGGCAGTGCATTTTATTATGTTTTTTCCAGGAATACTTCTCCCAGAAAAGCATTCTTATATTTTTTATGAAGAATTAGTGGTGGTGCCGCGCCATAATTCTGACTGATAGCAGGCAATGATGTATATCAAGGTAGACTGGAGAACAAGACTCTGGTATTACCTGACAATTAATGGCTAAGACCCTGATTTAGATTATGTCGGCCTGGGTGGCAGAGGTTACTTTGACACCCTAACTGGACTACCGCTGCCATGTTTCAAGAGTCATGCTGACCCTCTGGAGATCTCTTCACCTTCACAGGAGCTGCCCTTGCAGCAGTTCCTTTGAAGGCACCACTGGCGGCCCTCTCAGGGCAGCACCTGAAGCATATTCTGAGCTTGTTCAAGGCAGGGCCCAATTCAGACCCACTACCTAATTCACATCAACAGCTAGGATAAGAATGGGCTCTGGAACAAGAGTGCAAGCACATTTATTCAAAATGAGGTTTCTGGTTGGCAGAGGTATGCACCCTGTCCAAGCAGGAACCACAATCCTAGTCAGGGTAAGTCAGATACACACCATAAATTAACCTGTGCTCACCCTTTGGTAGCTTTGCACAGAACAGTCAGGCTTAACTTAGGAGGGAATGTGTAAAGTATTTGTGCAATACTTTAAACAGTAAAACAGCAAAAAAACACCCAAAAAGATACTACACCCAATTAGAAAAATAGAACATACTTTAATGAACAAAAGAAGAGCAACGCGACAAAAATCCAATAGGTATAACTGGAGTTATGAATTTTTAAAGAATAAAGTGAAATGTAGTGCTTAAAATAAAGCTCCAACCAGGGCTATCTGTTTGCACTAGACCGGGTCAAATCCAAAACTTCAGGCTAACCGCGATAGAGCGTGAGTCGGATACAGGGATCAGCTTTGACTAGCTGCAAAGTACCTTGTTTGCCTTTACGTTGAGGGCAATGAGAGGAGTAGAGGAGGTGATGTGTCGTCGTCGATCCTAAGGATGGAGGTGCTGCGCTGGCACCAAGCAGCGCAAAGTAGGAGAGGCATCGGAGATGGAGGCGATGTACTGTGCCATCGGCGATGTGATGCACTTGATCCTCGCAGTAGCAGCGATGCGTCTGCGTTGATAGAGATGCGTTGATTCTGAGCAGCTCAATGGCCTAGATGAGTGGATTTTTGCTGGAGCAGCACTTTATGTCCACTTCTAAGGGCCCAGGACTGGGTTGGCACCACTTGGCAGGGCATGACTCACAGATGGCAGGGTGCCGGTGCTGTAGCAGGGTGAATTGGAAGTCTTTGATGTCCCTGTGACTTCAAACAGGAGGCAAGTCAGCAAGCCCTTTGAGTCACTTTAGTTCTGGGTTGGAGAGATGCAGGTCCAGTCAATCTCACTCCCAGGCAAAAGGACAGCAGGACAGCAGAGCAAAGCAGGAGTCCAGTAGAGTAGCAGTCCAGCAGAGTTGCGGTCCTTATAGCAGCACAGCAGTCCTTCTTCCTGGCAGAGTATCCACAGGTCCAGAAGTGTACAGAAATGGTGCTATCAGAGGTCCAGTACTAATACCCAGTTGTACCTTTGAAGTGGGGAAGAGTTCAAAAAGAGGCCTTTGACATGCACAGAGTCCCTGTCCTTCCTGCCCTGGCTCCGGACTCACTACAGGAGGGTATGCAGCCTTTTGACTGGGAACAGGACACAGCCGATTCATGTGTAAGTGTCAGCTCCACCCTCCCATCCTGCCTTGGATGGCCCATCTGTCCCACCTAAGCTCCCTTTGTGTGTGGCTGTCTAGAGAGAATGCACAAAGCCCAGCTATCACCCACCCAAGACGTGTATTTAGAGACAAGCAGAAAGCACCAAATGGCTAAAGTAAGAAAATGCCAACGTTCCAAAAGTGCCATTTTCAGAATTACAATTTAAAATTTCACTTCACCATAAGTTTAGATTTTAAATTGTGATTCCAGAGACACCAAACTTGAGGTCCAATCTCTTCCCATTTGAAAATTACACTTATAAGATGTAATAAGATAATCTCAATGTTTTCCTATGGGAGAGATAGGCCTTGCAGTAGTGAAAAATGAATGTAAGGGCTTTTCACTACCAAGACATGTCAAACTTAAAAGTACATGTCCTCCTTTTTACATACTCTGCACCCTGCCCTTGGGCTGTCCATGGCTTACTTTAGGGGTGACTTATATGTATTCTAAGGGAAGATTTGGGCCTGGCAAGAGGGTTAACTTACCAGGTCGATATGGCAGTGTAAAGCTGCACACAGGCTCTGCAATGGCTGGTCTGAGACATGTTTAAAGGGCTACTTAAGTGGGTGGCACAATCAGTGCTAAAGGCCCACTAGCAGCATTTAATTTACAGGCCCGGGGCACAGGTAGTTCACATTACTAGGTACTTATAAATAAATTTAATATGACAATTGTAGATAAGCCAATGTTACCATGTTTTAAGTAGAGAGCACATGCACTCTAGTACTAGTTGGTAGTGGTAAAGTGCCCAGAGTACTAAAGCCAGCAAAAACAAGGCAGCAAAAACAGGAGGTCTGAAGGCAAAAAGTCAGGGGAAGCAACGCTGAGGATGCCAGGTCTAACAACTCAGCTTTTCTTTTCTCAGTGTCTACAGACACTTTAGCTGCTGCTTGCATTGTTGTGGTAAATATCTTTTTATCAGGGTCTGTTGAATTACGTGTCTTTGTGAGCCTCAACTGTTTCCGCAAAATCATTGATTTTCCTCTTTTGGCACATAATGTACCATCTGATAACCAATTTGAATATTTCAAAAAACACATTTTGTTTTTAGCTCAAACAGATTAAAATTATTAAACAAAAAGTGTTGCATGTAATTCTGTGCTGTGGCAGATCCTTTACAATGTTTAACGGGTCACCTTTCTGCTGCTGATAGCCGTAGTCAGGTGTTAAACTGCTACTAATGTGGTGCAACTTTACCCAACCATTTTTTATAGTTGCTAAAATGACAAAATAAAGAAATTATGATGCGATAGATAATGCTGCATAATTTACCTTTCTTAGCTGCATACTTTTGTTAACCACAGCCGCATAATTCCTATGTCCCTGGCATAATACCATCCACCATTCCTGCCTTTTCACCCAACAGCATGTTGCATTGTGGGCTTGGAGTTTTGCTTTTAACTCAGAAAAACCCAGCATAGAAAGTGCTGTTGGCTACAATGCCAGAAGTGGCCTAAAGTGTTACACATGGCATTAATCCACTTGTTGGCTTTGTTTTACTCTTTTACAAAGTCATTTAGTGCTTTTCAAAACCTGCTTGTTTTACACTTAAAAAGAAAAGTAAATTATTCTCACATATATTTGTGAGTGTTCACTCTTTAATTCACATCATCCATTAAAACAAGCAGTGGCAATGCAATAATACTGAGCTTCATAACATAAAAGAGGTACAACATGGGCTGAAGCAGCAAAATATTCCTTTACACACAGAATAAGCAAAAGGTAGGTTTCAGAAGTAGGAGGGACATCACACAGTTCTCTCACACATATATTATAACTACAACATAGGCTGCTAACACACATTAGAGGGAGGATGATGAGTTAAAGGGGTGTTGTACACTCTCTATAAAGAGACACAAACATACAAGAAGCACCAAAAATCATAGACGAACCAGCCAAACTTCTTATGAAATTACCATACATTCATGCCCCCAATGGGATGATGAACCTTGCCTACCTAGTGTAGTCCGTTTCAACAGTGGGTTTCCCCTCTAATACTGGGAAGCATCTGGGGTCTCCAACCTTTTCTGTAATGAGAGCTACTTATGATCAGTGAAAATCGTCGTGAGCTACTAAAGGGCAAGTGATTTGCGCATTGTTATCAGTCACCTCGTCGCCCAGCTTCATTGGCTTTAAACCTAATGTCCATGGAGCATGATACTATGGTTTGAACAAAAGACTGTGACTTAGGGGTACTGTGATAGGGCTGCCATGTGCGCCAGTGAGTGCATGGCCTATGGGGAGGTATGAACATGTGTATGAATGAATGTGAATGAATTGGATATATGTGTATGGGTGGCGGAGAACCTGTGTTGTTTGTACTTGTGGCACAGGACATCCCTTTCACCATATGTGGTACCGTTACATGTACAACACAAACATACAATCATTTTGTTTCTAAATGGGAGAAATTTAAAGTGCTGAAAACTGTTCTGCAAAAATGTTCCGAATAAGGAAAATTTTTCTGCACTTGATGGAACATTTTTCTGTACTTTAAATTTCTCCCATTTAAAAAAATGGCTGTATTTTTCAGTTATAAATATGTCAGCTTGTCTACCAGCCACTGGGAGCCAGATGGCTGCTGTTTGTAAATGCAACACTTTGAAAAGTGAGAACATTAAAATGAAGAGTTAACGTAACCATTAAGTTAACTCTTCATTAGAATTTTCCCACATTTAAAACCATTCAGAACCATCATTTTGTTCTCATGCTCCAATACTGAGTTGAGAACGACTTTTATTAAAGAGTTAAATACCTCAGTGCTTCAGTTCTGAACATGTGTGACCCACCTGGGTCATAACTCTGAGTGGAGCACTGCTCATTATCAGGCCCTGCTATCTGCAGCCTGATAATAATGTAAAATAAACATAGCCTTTCCTTAACTTTAAAAGAAAAACACAACACATATTTATTCCAGTTCCTAGTTGAAAATGAAGGCTGGAAGCTACACTGAAGGTTTCTGCGAGCTACTGGTAGCTCGCGATAGACTGGTTGGTACAGTCTCCTAGATAGGGGTTCCCTAGTTTGGGTGAGGGTATGTCCTTTAAGTCAACATTTGGGCGCTCCCTTTTACACTGTCAGACCTATATCAAAATTGTGAGTGGGTGAGCTAAAAATGTTTTTAATGGTGTCTTCCTATTACAAGATTAAGAAAAAAGAGGCAAGCAACAGGTGCTGTTACTCTTCTCCATCACCATATTGCGGCACTCGGATAATGCCCTATGGGGTCAGGTACCATTCTTAGGACTACAGGTCTTGGTATCTCACAACAAATATTGTGAAACAGTCACTGATTCATAAGGCACGTTATGCAAGTCCATTCAACATGCCCTTTGTGTTTTAATAAGATGTGGCAAAAGGAGTAGAAACAACCCTTCTTCCTAGAAGAGGCACATATTAGGCAGAAACAATATAAGCTTAAGTCCTATTTGAACTGCAGTAGTGCAAGCTTTCCCTATGACAGGATACGTTCAAATCAGGCAGCAGCAGTGCAAACTTCATACAGTATGGCAATACCAAAGCAAGCATTCTTCTTTCACAAAAGGCAGCTAGTGCAATCTTCTATTCCCCGCAGAACAGATTCAGCAGAGCAGACTACTACAAGCTTTCATTGCTCACAGAGCATGTGCAGTTAAGGCATGAATGGCATGTAGGTTACAGACAGATCTCTTGAGCAGGTGCTTAACACGTTGAGAGGAATGCATAGGTGGACGAGGGACTAAATATGCAGGTTCTGATACCATTCTCACTTAAGTGATATTCCACATCAGCATGCTGAAAGTCCTGAGGCTGGCAACTGGAGACCTGCTGTCAATGCTGTAACTCCTTGTATCCAGCTGCCATTCACTTGAAGACTTGCCAATGAAAACCCAGGCCTCAAATGTTGAACCCTTGCTATTCCAATACAGATACCTTCACTAATCGCCGTGTGAAGGGGGAGACAAGGAGCGACATTTGCCCTGTAAGGCCCGTTTAAAGACACTATGGCAAAAACTAAAATAAATGCCTCAATGTAGCTCTTTTATCCTCCACCCCACCATTGCCCCTTCTGTCTCCCCTCACTCTATTAGATATCCATTTCTCACTCTCTCCATCCAGCCTCTATCTCCATCCAATCTCACCTTTCCTAACCTTTTTCGTCTTTCTTATTCTTTTTCCCACCCTCGGGCTCATACACACCGCTTTGGCTTGCATTTTTATTTTTTTTCATTTTGTCTTGTTTCACATTCATTTGTCTTTTCATCCCTTTCTCTTACCCTAAATGCCCTCACACGTTTCATTCACACCCACCTCTCTCACCCTCTTCTATTCCAGTTTAAACTATTGTACATGTCTGTGTCACACTCCCTCCCCACTCTATCTATCACATAAACCATCTCTTTCTTACATGTCTCTGCTTCTTCAGTCTCCATCTGAACCACCTAAGGTCAGCAAAAAGATTTTTGCTATTCCTAGTTCAAAGTACATTTTTATGTACGTACCATTCAAGCGATGGTGCCACAGTTGCTGCTTGTTCACCGGAAATATGACACCCCTGCTGATGGCAATCTAGGCATCCACTTCTCTTGCCCTCATATTTCCCTTGTTCACATGTGCCTCACACTTTCCTCTCTTCTCGCAGGTACTCTCATGAACTCTTTATTTTAACATTCATCTCCTTTTTCTCAAATGCATGAGCCTCGCACTTTCTCTTCTCAACCCTCCACCTCCCTTTCTCTAACTCTCTTACCATCCTCTCACACTTTTCATTAACACACCTATGTCTGTCCATTCTCCAATACCCTGCTCTCTATATCCTGCTTACTTCCCTCAAGCTCACCACACACCACTCTTCCTGGCAGTAATCTCACCATTGAATCTCATACACTTCTTTGTCGCATCTTCCATTCACGTATCTTCAAGTCTTGCCTTCTTCTCACACCCTTCTCTAAATGACCCTGTTTTTATCCCACACCCTAGTCTTACCATCTCATTCTCATTCACGTGCACTCTTGCACGTTTACCTCTCAATCAATCAATCAATCAATGCATTTATAGAGCGCGCTCACCCGTGAGGGTCTCAAGGCGCTAGGGGGGAGGGATGAAGCAGCTACTGATCGAACAGCCAGGTCCTCTCACAAAACAGTTGCACAATTTTCATTCCCTGTTTCAAATCCTCCTTTCTCCCACAAACCCAACTAACTTTCCATTCTCACACACTTTACCACCCTTACACTGTGCCATTTCTAGCTCCTGTTTCTCACAAGCACTTTCACTTTTTCACACTCTCAATACACAAACGAACACGCACTAGGATTTCTATGTTTTTTATGGTCCCTATCACCAGCTCGAATGTTGAACGATCATTTTTCAAAATTATTCTAGTGAAAACAAAGCTGTAATTTTTTCATGATGAAACACGGATATTTAGTTAACCCATTGAAAGAAAACCCTGGGGAGATTGCTTCCACCTAAAACTGCACTGAAATGACGTTCACAACAGAGAAGGAAGAGGATAGGTTATGTAACGGCCCAGACAATTATCAATTAACAGAATTGTCCCTCTGATTACGACCGACGTTTTCACGACCTGCTGCCATCATCACTGCCAAGGTCTATCAGTTATACCAATGGTCCTTAGGGACCTGGCATAATCGTTCAATTAGGGCATAAGTTTCCACTACGAAATAACAAAGAGATGTCACCTCGCACCCAGAATATATGTGAGAGGTTTTTGATTATCTCATGACTGGAAGCCTGTAACGATGATGTTACTGCAGCACCTCAGTAGTGACAAGCCACATTAAAACATAGATCTGGTAAGTATAAAAGAAGGAAAATATCCCACACAGAGACACTCAGGAAATTAGTCAAGATTTTCCACCCGAAACTCTTAAAAATAAATGGGAGTACTTATTGGGGCTCTCAACATGCAGCACAAAAGACATTTTATTTTTCTGGTGTAAATGTTACCACATGGGCAGCAGCAGCAGCTTCCATCACGCACACATTACCGGTACTGCATGGGCATCCGCAGTGCAAGCAAGCTTCCCTCATACTCACAGAACAGATACCACACACATGCACAGCGAACGGCACAGTACATGCAGCTGGAGTATACGCTTGTCTCATACAACAGGGTACGCACGTGCTTCAGATTTCCCTCCTGTAGGAAAGTAGGATCGGCTTCTATGGTTACCCCCACTTTTTGCGTGATTTAATGCTGTTTATGACTAGTCTGACTGGGATCCTGCTAATCAGGACCCCAGTCTCTGCTTTCTCCCCTAAATTGTTATGGTAAGTACTTAGGCACATCCCAGATTGGACACTGGGGTACCCTTATCAGTCCCTAGTATATGGTACCAAGGTACCCAGGGCATAGGTACCCCAGAGGTCCCCCATAGGCTAAAGCATGTATTTTCCCCTAAATTGTTATGGTAAGTACTTAGGTACATCCCAGATTGGACACTGGGGTACCCTTATCAGTCCCTAGTATATGGTACCAAGGTACCCAGGGCATAGGTACCCCAGAGGTCCCCCATAGGCTAAAGCATGTATTTTTCCACCTATGAGAGACCATTCAAACTATCTCTACAGGCCTGCCATGGCAGCTTGTGTAAGCTGGTGCTAGCACCTCTTACGAAAGATATAGGTTTCCCTATATCTAAGGTCACTGCACTTAAAACCTATAAGTCACCCCTACAGCAGGCCTTTTCAATCTGAAGGCAGGGTGCTTGGTTCTAAGTGTGAGGGTGCCCCAGCATGAGCAGGACACCCCACAGCCTTCGGAGTCCATTCTCCTGGGTTGTAAGTGAGACAGTCATATAACATATAGAGGGGCACCACGTCATTACGCGATGACCATCTCGAAACTGGCTGTAACGAACACTGTCGTGTTTGGTATCAAACATGTTGGAATCATACCCCCACACCATAAACGGTGTGGAAGGTATGATTCCAAGCACTGTAAAGGCCCTCCGTTAGCCCTCAGAGCTCCCAGTACCAGTCTTCTAGACCCAGACAGCACAACATGGCTGCTGCCGACCAGAGACACGATTCTGCCCTCCTGCTGCTGAGCCAAGCTCGAGCAGGGGAAGGCAGAACAATAGGCATCGTGTCACAGGGAGGTGTGATCACCTCCCAGGCAGGTTTTAGTGTATTGGGGCAGGGTGGGAGCGCTTGCCAGCGTCACATAGTCTGTGTGCAGGGCACATTTGGTGCCCTCCATGCATAGTCCAGTTCAAACCGGTTCAGGGAGCCGTTGACTCCTGCTCTGGCATGAAGCTGGACTAAGGACAGGGGAGAATCCTCCCCCTTATCCAGCCCTCCTTAGGGAGGGACCCCTGTATCGTCCCAACACTTTCCTTAGGGTATTTAAGAGCTTACCTGAGGGTGGGTCCCTAGAGTCGTCATGGGACACAATACAATTCAGACACCACTTCAACTTCGACTGTCTGAGCACTCTGGACTTCGCTGGACTTCGCTCTGGGCAGCAAAGCTGCAACTGGGAAGACTCCTGCTGCTCCTGATCTCTGCGCCCTGCTTGTCTGCTGCAATGCCCATGCCTGTGCTCTATACAGGAACCCATCCAGGGCCTGTGGACATCCAAGACACCAGAAGGAATCTCCCTCGAAGTGAAGGAGTTACTTCCCTGCATCTGCAGGCACCGCAACCAAGCTGACCTGTCTGCTTATCCTGGGCTCCTACAGATTCTGAAAAGCTCAGCAACACAGGTGGTAGTTCTCCATATACCTCAAGGCCTGCCCTGTCCTCTCACCAAGTTTGAGGCCAGTATCTCTCGCCGGAGCTACAGGAACCAAACCCCTGTGCACCCCCGTCAACTTGCAGTTGCAAAGGCTTTTTGGCTTCCTTACACCAAGATCTTCGGGCTCCATGTAGCCCCAACCTCAATCTTCTCCAGCAACCAAGATCTTCATCCTCACCATATTACTTGCACCGTGGGCCTGCATCTTTGGTGAGCTGCTTGAGGTCCTCTGCGACTCCAGTGCCTTTGGCCCGTGGATCCTCTTGAGGGTCACTTTTGAATTCTTTTGGGCTCCCCTGATTGCTCAGGGCCTGCCCTGACTCCCCTGCTTGTGGTGAGCTTCCTGGACTTTGCTGGTCTCAACATTGTACCTTCTTCTACTTCCACATTGTTTGCAGTTGCCAAGGCTTGTTGGTGATCCCGCCGGACACCGACCCCTCAACTCTTGACATCCGACACGGGACAGCTCATGGATGGCTCCTGGTTTTCCACAGCATCGCCTGGTCCTCACAGCTGCAGTTCCAAGGGCACTGTCAACTCTTTTACAACACTCGACATTGGTGGGCATTCATCTTCTGTGCCTCCTGGTCACTTCCAAGTGGCATAGACTCTATTCCCTCTGCTTTCAGGTACTTCTCGACTTGAATCCACCTTAAGGTTCCACCGGACACTTTCACCTTCTCCAGCGGCGGCATCTACCTAAAGTCTTCCATTGGGTTCGACAGCGGTTTCTGATGCCACTTCACACCTATGCACCCGGCTCCCCTGGGTCTGGTATCCTGGTTCCTAAGGTATCCATCGGTGGGGAGGCTCTCCAACCTTCTGTATTCCACGGTGTTTCTTCAGGGTCCACTGGGAAGGGTCCTTCTTCTTTAAAATTGCAACCGTGACTTACATGTTAATTTGTACGGAGAACGCGGTCGTGTTCTTACACTGCACACGACCTCCGTGGAGCTCCTTGATACTTACCATGGGTGGTTCCTTGGGTCCCCGGCACTTCTAAGTCCTCTGACTATTGTCTTGACTCGAGTCATGGTTCACATGCCACTATTTTAGTGTATGGTTTGGTCCCCCCTGGTGACCACTGTGTATTCTGTGCTACTTACCTGTTTCTATTGCAAAGTTTTATGTGCATTGTGTATATCTCCGGCTAGGAGATATCTGTATGTGTTAGTGAGTGTCTTATAATAAAAACATATTTTTATAAATACACTGTGTGGTTCTTTTTCACTTAATCTATACCTATAAGATTATGTTCTGGTAAAACAAGCTGCTTTACACTCCTTCTGGACTAAGCCTGAAGGCTGCTCTCCACAGCTCCCACTTAGAGAGCTTTCTATGGTTGTCTAAGACCACTAAAATCACCATAAGGGTTGTCTGGGTCAGTGGAAGGTGTCCACTTACATAAGTGTACATCATATACTGATCCAGCCTCTCACACCTCCCATACACAACATTGTCAGCAAGTTCAGAAGCAGCACAACAGTGGACAACATCCCTGTGCAGGTGCCTTGGGGAGGTATGAGCTCAAGGTGTCAGCTGCAGGACAAGGCTATCCTGGCACGACCTGTAGGGATAAGACTAAGGTCTGAAGACACAACAGGCGCTCTAGGGAACAATGTGAGAACCGGGTCGGGGGGGGCGAGTGGTGATACTTGTGAACGGAAGGAGGCTTCTAGTGAATGATACGCCCGATCCTGCTCTTGTCTGAGGCTCATGCCACAGAGTGTGCTGTGGGGGAGGGTCCAGCCAGGCTATGGCCATCTCTGTAGAGAGTCGACTCGGCAGCACAGATCCTATATCCATGGATCAGCATCATCGGGGACTTCATTCTGTGGGAACAGTGCATCATCTTGTGTGTTCAGGGACTGTCACAACCAGCTGAGCTCAAGGGCTGGATTCAAGGGTCCCATCATAAGCTGTCTGTGCAGGAATAGAATTTCAATGTACGGATAGGAGTGAACATTCAAAGGTAAAGAGACTAAAAGCAAAGAAATAAAGAAGGAAAGTCTCAAATGTAAAGTGAAGAAAAAAGAAAAAGGAAAAGTACATGAACAGAAACAGAACAAAACTAAAAGGTGAGAATGTGGATCGGGCCTGAGGCCCATTGTACTAACAAGAAAGCCTGCAAACATGAGAAATTTCCAGACACCTACAGAAACTCCTAGAGTTTTTAAAATACTGACTCTTCACTCCATGAAATATATAAAAACATGATGGATGGATTGCTTGAATTAATCTTGGCCACATCCCAGTCCATCTTAATTTTGAAAACCATGCCCCTCTTTTTGGACCTTGCTATATGAAAATCAGTTTGGATCATGTTCCTATAGTAAAAGCCCAGCCCAAACTGCCAGGCCAGGCCAGGTCCTCCCTGAACCAGAACACAAGCAGCTTAAGATCGATTTTGTCCTGATTGGGGCTCATCAGTCGGGTGTAGCTTGGTTCCAGTGGCACAGTGAGCATGGGAACCATGTCTGGGCATACCCATCACATTTAGTTGTCACACTGAAGTATAAAAAAGTGATGAATGGTTTACTTGAATTAATCTCAGCCACTGGTAATTACTTTGGACCGTATTCCAGTCCGTTTTTATTTTGCACAGCATGCCACCTCTATTTGGACCCAGCTTGTTTTTTGCAGTAGATGCCCCAAGTGCAAAGGGTATGCCCGTGCTCACTGTGCCACAGGACTCAAGCTATTCCTCAATTATGAGATCTAAGTAGATCGGAACATGTCTGGGGTTGCGTGTTTTCCCATCTGGAGGCAGTCTGGGCTGGACTCTTCCTATTGGAGAAGGACTAAGATTGATTTGCATAAGGTGGGTATTTATTTAAAGTGGCACAATTGGTGAAAAGTGATGGTTAGGGATGCAGCCTGAGTGATTGCAAGTAGCTGAGATTAATTCAAGCATTCCTTCCATCACCTTGTTTTTTACAGTAGACTTCCCTCAATGGCAAGGCAAACACTGAGTAATGCAGACCCCATCTTGACTTGGGACCTACTCAATGGTGATACTGGTCTTCTGACCTGAATTGGATGGGGAAAACACGTATATACACTTCCCTTTAGCATGTCTAGGCTGCTACTAGCAAACACAAGGAGATGTTGGACGGAGCGCTGAAACTTTTCAGACACTCACCCACAGTCACAGATCTGGGCTGAATCCACCATCGTTCTTTAGCTCACTTCGCCACCTCAGTTCAGACCCAGCTATATGCAAATCAGTCTTGACCCTGTGCCTCATGGGAACAGTCCAGCCCGAACTGCCAAGCCAGGTCTTCCCTGCACCGGAAACAAGCATCCTGGGACCGGTTTCGGGGTAACACCCCTCATCAGCCAGGCTAGCTTGAATCCAGTGGCAAAGTGAGCAAGGGACCCACGTCTGGGCATACCCTGCCAACTTAGGGTGAACAAAGCAAACACAAGGAGATGATGGACGGAGTGCTGAAACTTTTCAGACACTCACCCCCAGTCACAGATCTGGGTTGAATCTACCATCGTTCTTTAACTCCCTTCGCCACCTCAGTTCAGACCCAGCTATATGCAAATCAGTCTTGACCCTGTGCCTCATGGGAACAGTCCAGCCCGAACTGCCAAGCCAGGACTCCCCTGAACCAGAAACAAGCATCCTGGGACCGGTTTCGGGGTAACACCCCATATCAGCCAGGCTAGCTTGAATCCAGTGGCAAAGTGAGCAAGGGACCCATGTCTGGGCATACCCTGCCAACTTAGGGCGAACAAAGCAAACACAAGGAGATGATGGACGGAGCGCTGAAACTTTTCAGACACTCTCCCTCAGTCACAGATCTGGGTCGAATCCACCATCGTTCTTTAGCTCACTTCTCAACCTCAGTTCAGACCCAGCTATATGCAAATCAGTCTTGACCCTGTGCCTCATGGGAGCAGTCCAGCCCAGACGTGGGTCCCTTGCTCACTTTGCCACTGGATTCAAGCTGGCCTGGCTGATGAGGGGTGTTACCCCGAAACCGGTCCCAGTATGCTTGTTTCCGGTCCAGGGAAGACCTGGCTTGGCAGTTCGGGCTGGACTGTCCCCATGAGGCACAGGGTCAAGACTGATTTGCATATGGCTGGGTCTGAACTGGGGTGGCGAAGTGAGCTAAAGAACGATGATGGATTCAACCCAGATCTGTGACTGGGGGTGAGTGTCTGAAAAGTTTCAGCGCTCCATCCACCATCTCCTTGTGTTTGCTTTGTTCACCCTAAGTTGGCAGGGTATGCCCAGACGTAGGTCCCTTGCTCACTTTGCCACTGGATTCAAGCTAGCCTGGCTGATGAGGGGTGTTACCCCGAAACCGGTCCCAGGATGCTTGTTTCTGGTCCGGGGAAGACCTGGCTTGGCAGTCCGGGCTGGACTGTTCCCATGAGGCACAGGGTCAAGACTGATTTGCATATGGCTGGGTCTGAACTGGCGTGGCGAAGTGAGCTAAAGAACGATGATGGATTCAACCCAGATCTGTGACTGGGGGTGAGTGTCGGTAAAGTTTCAGCGCTCCGTCCATCATCTCCTTGTGTTTGCTTTGTTCACCCTAAGTTGGCAGGGTATGCCGAGGCGTGGGTCCCTTGCTCACTTTGCCACTGAATTCAAGCTAGCCTGGCTGATGAGGGGTGTTACCCCGAAACCGGTCCCAGGATGCTTGTTTCCGGTCCAGGGAAGACCTGGCTTGGCAGTTCGGGTTGGACTGTTCCCATGAGGCACAGGGTCAAGACTGATTTGCATATGGCTCGGTCTGAACTGGGGTGGCGAAGTGAGCTAAAGAACGATGATGGATTCAACCCAGATCTGTGACTGGGGGTGAGTGTCTGAAAAGTTTCAGCGCTCCGTCCATCATCTCCTTGTGTTTGCTTTGTTCACCATAAGTTGGCAGGGTATGCCCAGACGTGGGTCCCTTGCTCACTTTGCAACTGGATTCAAGCTAGCCTGGCTGATAAGGGGTGTTACCCTGAAACTGGTCCCAGGATGCTTGTTTCCGGTCCAGGGAAGACCTGGCTATGCAGTTCGGGCTGGACTGTTCCCATGAGGCACAGCGTCAAGACTGATTTGCATATGGCTGGGTCTGAACTGGGGTGGCGAAGTGAGCTAAAGAACGATGATGGATTCAACCCAGATCTGTGACTGGGGGTGAGTGTCTGAAAAGTTTCAGCACTCCGTCCATGGCATGATAATGTACCCAGAAGAAAACCAAAGTCCCTCAGCCTCTCCAAGAATGGCAGGGCATGAAATGAATGCAGCAGGTCACCATCAAATTTGGCAAACTTGGCCATTAGCTGGAAATGCATAAACCACCACCATTTCATCCAATGGATTCTTCTACTTCTGCGCTTCATTTACAGCATAAGAATATACAATGAATCCAGCTACTTAATGACTTGTTCTTTTCGTGAAAGATACACTCCATTAGTTTTCCTTGCATGGTGATACTACGTAAACACGAATAGAAAATGAAAACAAAATATTTCCACATCAGTAAATCCAGCAAGTGAGCAGGGTATAAGAAATAAAAGGGAGTACACCAATATTAATTCGCTACTGCATATATAGAAAATATCAATCTAATAGGGTTTTAAATTATGTTTAAGGAACCACAAATCTGCCACTGTAATTCCCGATTGCAGGTAAGTAAACAGTAATAGTCTGAGCCAAGGCCGTTCACTCTTGGACCTTTTGCATTGTGCAATATTCTGCGCCCTCCGACCCTCACCCTCCCACCTTATTTGCCAGCTAGAAAAATTACTTCAAGAAGAAAGCATCGTAAGGAAGGCAGGCAACCTTAAACATTACCAGGGCTCAAGAGGCTGGTACTACAAAGAATGTTAAGATATAAGATAGCAGTGATGCAATGCAAGTGGTGATAAGACAAAGGACTTAGTGGCCAGGGTCATTTTAGTCGACCAAGCAAAACAAACAAAAAAGAGGCCTGGATACTGGCTCGGGGTGCTAAAGTCTGTAGCTTGAATATTTAGCGGAATGCTTACACATAAAACACACGTATTTGTACCTAAAGATGTCGCAGCAAAGGAAATTAATTATATTTTTATGCTAATCATTAAACCTACATAGAAGATTCCTTAATTAAAACATGGTAACCATGATGGTCACAACAACATAATGTATATACTATATATATATGTATAAATAGCAATATACTTTCCTCTCATACATATACAAATTCATACTATTAAAATCTACAGTTGTAAACATCATTGACATAATCTTTTTCAGCACTTAAGCGTCACTTGTGTGTTAAAAAGTTCGAATATTCATTCATAACTCATAACTCGTGATCCACAGAACCAGTATTTGTGGATTTCATTAATGGAAATGCTGCTTAGGTCTGTGGAAAACCTCGCCCACTTTGTTGGCTTCTGCATCTGAATAGGCTTGCATTAGAAGAGGAAGAGAAATCCTGTGTTATCGAGCACAACAAGGCAAGCAAATCTGAACAATTAGAAATTCGTAACGTTCTGCTACTTTTTTAATGGCATTTCCCAACATGGAAGCACATGTACTGTTGGTATACTCATGCAAAATGCCCAATCAGTGTGTTTATAGGGTAGGAAAGGGGCGAGAAGCACAGTAAGCTCTTCCCAGCACCATCTATGGTGAGGAAGTTTAGGAACATCAACATCTTGAATGGCGTGGCCACGCCGGCAACCAAGATGGCCGCTCAGCGCTGAAGCTCTGGCCTCTGAATCCCCAACAATGGGGAGAAATGCTTGAAAAATAGCATCCTTATCCATCGGCATAACAGCACATACAATATTGCTGTGTGCTGACCAGGTGAACCTCCTTTGACATCCACTGCAGACACTGGGTCGGGGAAGGCCCCCACGAGGCGAACATGCTGGCACATGCCTTGGAGGCCCCGCGGTGACAGGGACCGTTGGTGAGCCTGAGGCGTAGGACTACCAAGCCCTAACGGGCCCAAGAGTGTCTTGGCGTCTGCCCGTGTTGCCTCCTCCACCCCTCGGTTCATGCACACGATTCGATCAAGTGAAAGCTGGCCAGCCTACTTGCAGCGGGGACCGACGCTACATCTGCGGGCACAGCAAGCTGAGCTGATATAGTTGGGGGCTACATTGAGCTGCGGAGCGCCCTCCTCCCAGTGGTACCAATCTGGGCTATTGCTGGGGACACTGGAGACTGAGATTGCCGGCGTGGCGCCTAGCCATCTGGGGCATGTTGGAACCACCCGCCTTCGCTGGGCCCACCTGGCTGCCTGCATTAGCCATGGTCTTGCCTGGGACTGCTTGCGGTACCACCCTTTCATTGCAGGGACTTAGAGGACAAGGCAGCGTATTACCGGAGGTCTGAACGGGGGTCTCTGAGTGTGAATATGGGAGTGACTTTTCCACCTGCTCCCTCTGCTTCACTACCCTGAGGGGCCACCTCTTCACCTCCGAGATAGGCCTCTATCAGATTGAGCTCCGTTCCTGAAAGAATCGGCTGTCTCAAGTGTAGTGACTACTGCCCCCGAGATGCGTACCCACCGATAGATAAATAACAGCTGGTCTTGGATGCCCCGGCCTGCGGACTACTAGCTGCGCACTAGACCGATAGTGGCTCTGAATCCCATTGCAGGATCCCGCTGCTTCGTGCACCCTCCACCCATTTTTGCCAAAGCCAATCTAACATATTACTTCTGCCTGCTTGCTCTCCTGCACGACCCCCTTACCAGTAAATCTGGTTTTACTCTGGCTGCTCACAACCTATTTGACTGATGTCTGCCCTCGAAGCCACACCATTGCTCATCTATCCTTGCTGCCGAGAACCACGCAGCATGGGGCGTACAGATCCGAAGCAGAGGAAGCTGCCATTTGAGTGTACTAAAGACATGGATAGGTCAGAAGGCCCTACCGAGGAGGCTGGGGATGCGGTGGGGCCTTTGGCTCCTGAACAGCGTACCGCCACTGAAGCCCTAATGGCAGAGAAACGATCCGGCTTCCGAGCCATGGATGCATGCATCGACGCACCCAGAGGTATATTGAATGACATGGGGAAATGGCTAGACAGACATCAGACTCGTCTAGATGGGGCTGAGGAACACCTCTCCACCTTGTGTCAATCTCCAATAATTCATGCTCCATAGCAGATAATTTCTCACTATGTATGTCAGCAGCGGCAGACTGGATGGGCCGAAACTTTCTAAAACTTAATGGGGAAAAAACTGAGGTGCTGCTCTTTGGCACAGGATCATCGAGCTTGAACAGTAGCTGGTGGCCAGATTCACTAGGAACCTGCCCCACCCCCGGGAAGAAGGCTAAGAATCTCAGAGTTCTCTTAGATACTGAGATCAATTTTAATGCCCAGGTGAATTGCATGGTGGCAGCCTGCATCTGGTTCACAAGGATGCTTAAGAAAATCTTCCCGCTTATTCAGCAGTCAGCACGTAAGCAGGTCGCACTTGCCCTAGTCATGTCCAGACTGGATTATTGATTGTAACTCCCTTTATCTAGACTCCAATATGAGCACCCAGCACAGACTCCAGGTGGAATGCGCTTGCCAGATTAATTCTCGATATTCTTAGGCACCAGTCTGCTGCCAAGGGACTAGAGGCCTTACACTGGCTACCTATTAGAAAGCGCATTATGTTTAAATCACTTTGCATTGCGCATAAGGCTCTTTACCTCCCCAGCCCATCAAGTATAAAAATTCTGTTTTGTTGGTATCGTCCAGGAAGAAACTTGCAATCAGAGCATCAAAACCAGCTCATGGTGCCTACAACCCAAAGAAAGAAATAGGGTGACAGAGCATTCTCAATTGCGGCACGCAGACTCTGGAACTCCCTCCCGCAAAGCCTCAGGGCTATCCCCCAACTGATGTCTTTTAGGAAAGCACTCAAGACCTGGCTGTATTCGTTATAGACTATTCCTCCTGAACACCTCTAGGCAAAGCAGGGTTTCTCCGGACGTTCGTTTACAGTGCCTTGATGCCTTTGGGGATTTTTGCTGTGCTTTACAAATTCCAAATCAAATCAAATCATGCTGGAAGATGGTGGGGTAATGATGGCAAAAAGACTTGACAAGCTAGAACGTCTGGTTAAAACGGTTGCCTTAAAAAACTGTAGACTTGAAGCTAGATCATGCCAAAATATCATACGCACACTCGGTGTTGCGCAGTAAAAAGTGACCGGCAACGTGGATCAATTTTTTGAACGCCTACTAACAGAACTTTTTGGCCACTAGCACTTCATCCCCACCTTCGTGGTCTCCGAGTCCCCCCCGGGACGTCCCCGTACCCTAAAATTGCCTGTCTACTAAATTTCAGAGATCGTGACACCACACTCAGGCAGGCCTGCGGAAATAGACAGGTGCAATGTCAGGGTTCCAAACTTCTTTCTTTCCAGATTTCACCCTAGTCGTTCAGGAGGCATGCCACAAATACATTGATGCCAAATCTGCGCTCAGGCATCTAGGCCTGAGATACGGCATGCTGTACCCAGCCCGGCTACGTGTTGATGTTAACAGCAAGGCGCAGTTCTTTGACATCTCTATGGACGCCCTCGCTTTTAGTTAGCAATATGCCATGGACCGCCCATTGACTTCTCGTGGCACCACAGAACGTTGATCACCAGATATACACGCCACGAACAGCCCGGATCTGTTTCCACCAGATTGATCGGCATTAGAACTCATAACCATGATTGACAACTCATGCCCTTTAATGGCGAGACTTCAGCAGAATCTGGTCTGTGTCCACAAGGTTGCGTTGTACCCATTGGCTTTACATATTTGCAGTATTGATCAGTTCTTTTTCCATATCATATGATGTTTTTCCATTTTTCACTTTGGGGACACGTTGCCGCAGCGTTGCTCACCCCCGGTGTTGTACACCACATTGCTCATATCTCTGTATCGTTTGAGAACTTGTTGGATAGAAATATGAGGATTCGCTGGGCATTAATGGGCCTGGTGTGTGGGGGGTGGGAGATGGGAGATGGGAGGCTTCTTTTGGTTTAAATGTCATGTATGTTTGTCTCGATTTCAGGGCCTACTATATTGCCTACCTAAAGCTCATTTCCACAATAACACTCTGCATGAACATGTCACATAGAACAGCCGGCCCCATGGTTGAGATCTCACTCATGATGCGGAACATCAGGCGCATTAATAACCCCCATAAGGGGAAGCAGGCTATGCAATATCTCACCTGACATGGTGTGAAAATAGCATTTTTACAAGAGGTGCCTCTTCCTCCTGGCACACCACATACATGTGCAAATAGAACAATTGATGGACAGAATGCAGAACAATGTCATACATTCACCCCAGTACAGAGATCTGGGCCTAAATCCATCATTTTTTTGCTCACCATGCCATTCCAGTTTGGACCCAGCCATATGCAAATCAGGCTTGACCCTGCACCCAATGGGAACAGTCCAGCCCAAACTGCCAGGCCAGGTCTTCCCTAGACCCGGAAACAAGCATCCTAGGACCGGTTTCGGGGTTTCACCCCTCATCAGCCAGGATAGCTTGACTCCAGTGGCATGGAGAGCACGGGACCCACGTCTGGGCATACCCGTCCCACTCGGGGTGACAAATGCAAAAAGAACAATTGATGGACAGAATGCAGAACAATGTCCCATGAGGCACAGGGTCAAAACTGATTTGCATATAGCTGGGTCTGAACTGAGGTGGCGAAGTGAGCTAAAGAATGATGATGCATTCAACCCAGATCTGTGACTGGGGGTGAGTGTCTGAAAAATGTCAGCGCTCCGTCCATCATCTCCTTGTGTTTGCTTTGTTCGCCCTAAGTTGGCAGGTTATGCCCAGACCTGGGTCCCTTGCTCACTTTGCCACTGGATTCAAGCAAGCCTGGCTGATGAGGGGTGTTACCCCGAAACCGGTCCCAGGATGCTTGTTTCCAGTTCAGGGAAGACCTAGCTTGGCAGTTCGGGCTGGGCTGTTCCCATGAGGCACAGGGTCAAGACTGATTCACATATAGCTGGGTCTGAACTGAGGTGGCGAAGTGACGTAAAGAACAATGATGGATTCAACCCAGATCTGTGACTGGGGGTGAGTGTCTGAAATATGTCAGCTCTCCATCCATCATCTCCTTGTGTTTCCTTTGTTCGCCCTATGTTGGCAGGGTATGCCCAGATGTGGGTCCCTTGCTTACTTTGCCACTGGATTCAAGCTAGCCTGGCTGATGAGGGGTGTTACCCCGAAACCGGTCCCAGGATGCTTGTTTCCAGTTCAGGGAAGACCTGGCTTGGCAGTTCGGGCTGGACTGTTCCCATGAGGCACGGGGTCAAGACTGATTTGCATATAGCTGGGTCTGAACTGAGGTGGCGAAGTGAGCTATAGAACGATGATGGATTCAACCCAGATCTGTGACTGGGGGTGAGTGTCTGAAATATGTCAGCTCTCCGTCCATCATCTCCTTGTGTTTGCTTTGTTCGCCCTAAGTTGGCAGGGTATGCCCAGATGTGGGTCCCTTGCTCACTTTGCCACTGGATTCAAGCTAGCCTGGCTGATGAGGGGTGTTACTCCGAAACCGGTCCTAGGATGCTTGTTTCCAGTTCAGGGAAGACCTGGTTTGGTAGTTCAGGCTGGACTGTTCCCATGAGGCACAGGGTCAAGACTGATTTGCATATTGCTGGGTCTGAACTGAGGTGGCGAAGTGAGCTAAAGAACGATGATGGATTCAACCCAGATCTGTGACTGGGGGTGAGTGTCTGAAAAATGTCAGCGCTCCGCCCATCATCTCCTTGTGTTTGCTTTATTCGCCCTAAGTTAGCAGGGTATGCCCAGACGTGGGTCCCTTGCTCACTTTGCCACTGAATTCAAGCTAGCCTATATGATGAGGGGTGTTACTCAGAAACCGGTCCCAGGATGCTTGTTTCTGGTTCAGGGAAGACCTGGCATGGCAGTTCGGGCTGGACTGTTCCCATGAGGCATAGGGTCAAGACTGATTTGCATATAGCTGGGTCTGAACTGAGGTGGTGAAGTGAGCTAAAGAACGATGGATTGAACCCACATCTGTGGCTGGGGGTGAGTGTCTGAAAAATGTCAGCACTCCGTCCATCACCTCCTTGTGTTTACACCACATACATTTGCCTCAAAATGGGGCCCACATCGTTACTTCTCCACTTACAGCACATATTCACGAGGAGTCTGCATACTGATGCATCGCTCAGTTCCCTTTACCCCTTGACTTAGTTACACAGATGAGGGTGGCAGATATGTGGCAGTCACAGGACTCCTGGCAGGTCATAATGCATTGTTACTTAATGTTTACGCTCCAAATATCGACTCACCAGAATTCTTCAGTTATCTGCAGGCTGTATTATCATATTAGGGGGCGACCTCAACATACACTTAAAGCCCTTTTAAGATTCCTTGGCTCCAAATCCCAGCAGCAAACTGAGATCGCTACGCATCCTGCAGGATATGTGCACTAATAATAATAATAATTTGCAACTTATAAGGAGCACAGCTACCCCGAATGGTTTCCCGGTGCAGGGCAGATGCAAATAGGGTGGCCCAGAATGATGACTTAAAATAGCCAGGTCTTCAGACTTTTGCGCAAGGTGAGCAATGACTTGCAGTTTCTGAGAGTGTCAGGCAGGGAATTCCCAAAGTTTGTACATAGGCAGGCATAGGAGCGGCCTTTCATACTAGTTAAATGAAACCTTGGCACCGTAAACAGAGCTTGATTCGAGGATCTCAATCACCGAGTAGGCTGGTAAGGAACCACCAATTCCTGGATGTAATGTGGCGCCAAGCCAAATTTGGCCTTAAATATATAACACAGTGCTTTAAACTCAATACGTTTGGAAACCTTGAGCCAGTGCATTTCCTGAAACAAATGAGAAACTAAAGCATATTTGGGTAAACAAAAGAGCATCCAAGCAGCAGCATTTTGAACAATCTGCAAACAATGGACAGAGGTCTTGTCTGCGCCCAGGTAAAGCACATTGCCATAATCTAATCTGGATATGACTAGAGCCTGAATTACAGTCATTTGAACCGCTAAGGGAATTAACCAAATAATCTTTTTCAGCCATTTAAGGACTGCAAAGCAGGTGGCAGTTACTTTAGTCACCTGTGGTTTCATAGAAAGCTTTTCGTCAATGAGAAAGCCAAGACTTTTCACCTTAGTAGACAGAGTGGGCAAAGTCCCTAAGGATTCTGGCCAATGTCTCGGTCCCAAGAGGGAGGCGTTGATACCCAGAACTATGACCCCAGTCTTGTCATCATTAAGTTTGAGAGAGGTTTTATTCATCCATAATGAAATTTTCCTCATGCCCAGGTGCAACAAAGACCGGTCCTGGTTCTGTGCCAATGATAAAGAAAAGATGATCTGTGTATTATCAGCATATGAAAAAAGGGTAAGCCTGCAACTCTCTATTAGGTCCGCCAAAGGACAAACAAAGATGTTAAATAACAAGGGGCTCAGAATAGAACCCTGTGGAACTCCTGAAGTCAGAGCTTGTGGTTACATACTCTCTTAGAGATGCTTGGAGCTATCACCAGGCTGTGAACCCTGGACACACATTCCACTCCTCGCCACACAATACATGGTCCCACTTGGACTACTGGCTGCTCTCTGTGACCACCCTCCCCTGGTTGGAAGCCGCGACCACTTTCCCATGCAATCTTTTAGACCCTGCCCCTGTTAGGACTGTTTTCGCCATCCCCATCACTGGTGGTGTGGAGCCCAACTGGCGCTTTCCCTGTAATGCACTTCATGATGATGTCTTCCGGGAGTAACTACGCAGTGCCACAGTCGAGTACTTTGAACTAAATGCCGGATCGGTGACAACACAGGCCACCCTCTGGGAGGCCTTTAAGGCCTACATCTGAGGCATATGTATTTCTAAGCAAGTCGGTATCCTGCTTGACATATGGGGTTTGCTCTCACGAGTCAAGAAAGCCCTGCTAGACCTCGACGATTGAGCCATACAGCAACATGACAGCCCATTATTACTGTGCCGTGCATCCTTGATGGACCAATTTTGCGACTAGGCCAACCGAGAGGTGGCCCACTTGGGAAAATATGCCAGGGCAAGGCGAGGCGCTATGGTGGCTGCACTCTGCCACATCTGCTCCGCCTACAGAGGAGTGGGGGGCTATATCCCTGAGCTCCTGCTTGATAGCAGGACACCTGTCACTACCAATGGCTTTGTTCTTGCTGAGCTCATACAGTACTACATCTGTTTATAAACCTCGCGTTCTTCGGGTGCGGTTGAAGACATGGCCGATTATCTCTCAGAGATAGCAATGGTTTGACTCACCACACCACAACAACAGTTCCTCAGTGAACCGATCACTGCGGAGGAGGTGATCAATGCCACCTGGACGGCTTCCTGGGAGTTTTCTATATGGCGTACAAACACCTTCTAGCACCACATCTACTGCCCATGTACGCCGAGTCACTTGACGCCGGTGTCTTGCCCACCACGCTCCGAGAAGCAATGATCGCATTATCATTGAAACCCGGTAAAGACCCACCTCATTGTCCATCCTATAGACTGCTTTCACTGTTAATGTTTTATAATAAGATTCTAACCAAAATATTGGTGACCCGGCTCTCTCACCTGCTATAAACCATCATTTTGCCCTTGTAGTCGGGATTCATTCCCCACCATTCCACATCTCTAAATCTATGTACATTTTTTTCGGTCCTTCATAGATTTTATTCCTGAGGTCCCTGCTGTAGCAGCATTTCTCGACGCAGAGAAGGCCTTTGATTAATTGGAGTGGCCTTTTCTGATTGTGGCGCCCCAGAATTTCGGCCTACATTGAGGTTCACATCTCTCATTATGTTGCTTTATTCACAGCCTACGGCTCGCAGTAGGGCCAATAGTTCCCTCCCTGCCCCATTCACAATAGCTAGGGGGACGAAACAGGGATGTCCGCTGTCACCTTTGTTGTTTATCATGGCCATTCACCGACTGGTCCGGCATTTACAAGAAAAACACCTCCACCATAGCCTACAGCTCTCAACCGGCCCTTGCTCCTCTCATTATATGCCGATGACATCCTGCTATTTGTGCGTTGACCAGCGGATAACTTAGATCCCATTGTCTGTGAGATTCTAAAATGTGGTCTCTTTTCAGGCCTACAAATAAACTGGGGAAATCGGAATTGATTCCCCTCACCGATATGACGACACCAGGGATATGCAAATGCCCTTTGAAGTGGTGTGAAGACACGGTCAAATATCTGGGCATCCACGTGTACCGTGATAAAGAACAGGTTCTTTGGTTGACCTACAGACCGGCAGTTGAACGCCTGACAACCCAAATCGAGAGTTGGATACATCTACCTCTCTCAATGGCTGGACGCATATCCATTATTAAAAGGTGATCCTTCCCGAATTTTATATTTATTTCTTAACATTCCCATCTCCCTTACCAAGGCTTTTTTCACCACGCTTCAGAGTATTCTCCTAAGATTGGTCTCGGCAGGCTGCTGACCTCGCGTGGGATGGGAGACCTTAGTGCTCCCATACGAACGTGGTCGTTTTGGGGTGCCACACCTCTGACTTTCTTACCTAGTGGCTCAATGCCAATACTCACACTACTGGTATCATAGGGATGTACGTCTCACTTGTGATAAACCAGAGCGCGACCAGGCGAGAGGAATCCCTCTATGCTCTCTCCTTTCCCAAGGGATTCCCCTTGACTCTACAGATATTCAAACCTTATCTACCAACGATTGGACTTGGTGAAAACTTCTTTAACTGCTGAATGGTGAACTTCAATATTCTCCTTCACTACCTCTCTCTGATAATCAATGGCTACCCGCAAACCAGGAGTCCCTTGTGAAGAACACCCTAGGTAAATATGCACTATACACGTTTGGGGATCTTTTCCCAGATGGCCATGCCCTTTCCCATGCTGAGGATGCACGCTTTGCTGTAGCAACACCCATGGATCACTTTGTACTGCAACGGGTGTACAGTGCCCTGCATGCTCAAATCCCCTCCTGCCCATTGGCCACTGAGGAGTTCACCCCACTAACCACACTGATTAAGGACACAGATGGAGGGGCATCTCGTTTCTAAGCACTACCATACTTGCCTTGCTCTGCTCCCAGCCAGGGACAGTTGTATCTGGGAATTGTGGGAAAGTGACTTACAGCGCTCTATAATGGATGAAATTTGGTATTATTGCTGCCAATAGACTAAACTCAATCATAATTTGATACACTTTAAATTCCTTAGGCGTACATATGCTACCCCTCAGTTCCTAGCAAAACTGGACTTTACTAGGTCCTCCTCATGCCCTAAATGTCACTCAGACGATGCTGACTTTGCACATCTCACTTGGACGTGCACTCATATCAGAGATTATTGGATATTCATCTTCTCCCAGCTCTCCTTAATTGTAGATATTACTCTTACACTCGATCCCCTCATTGCACTGTTGGGTTATGTTTCGGATATTCTGAAGGGGGTCCGTAGGCTTACGGCAATGGTACTACTGCTTGTAAAACGTGATATAGCTATATACTGGGGAAGTAAATGCTTCCCAACTGAGAGCAGGGTGGACTAGAGGCCTTACCTTCTGTGACACTACGAGTGAAATGTATGCTTCGCTACTGCCACCTTCCACCCGCCTGAAGAACATTTGGCAACCATTTCGCACCTATTTACAACACCGTGAACAGTGTGAGCCAGCCCCCTCTGGCACGTAACTAATTTTGATCATAATATTATGACCACCTAGGTGATTCCTCCTACCCAAAAAACGCATTGTGCACCCCAAGACTGTTTACGTGATTTTTATGCCTCCTGGTGTTACTATACAATTAAGATTGTTTCTTGACATGTTACACTTTTTTGTAATTGTGGCGTCATATCGGCATGGTCCTCTAGCCGCTATCATGTTATTTGTCGTATAAGCTCCTTTTCCCGTGATATGGGTTGTTGCTTTGTTTTTTCGTTTTTTCCTTCTATTTCCTTTTATTTTTTTCTGTATGTTATATATGTAATGCAAAATGATAAATACAAATTTTATAAAAAGGAACATCAACATCTGTTTTACCTATTAACATGAACTATTTAGTAATTGAAATTATAATGCTGTTGTCTACAGAACTGTGTTTTCCCTGACCTATGCTAACTAGGCCTCAACTAAGTATTGACTCTAATAATATGGCTGCTTCATAATATTTATCGTGTGTTTATACTTTTCTTTGACACCACACATAGCAAAATGTGCACCATTGCCTGTTTTGACATGCTGTTCTTGAAGAGCTCCTGAGGAAGCCTTGAGACAAACTTCAAGGTCCTTCCTGTCTGTTCATTGTAGGTTATTCATTATGAGTCCTTCCATTCTTTATGTAAGTTATGTTGATGCATAGTCGTGTTTCTGCATGTGCAACTATACATAGTGTACAATTGTGCATAGGTAAATGCCATTCACATTCATGCACATGGCACCATTTTTTTTTCTCCTCAGTGGAAATATATTTCCCATACAAACACACCTTATCCCACCCCTACCATTTAAGAGGCTGTTCCATTCCCATTTGCATATTGAAAAGGGATTTACTCTTGCCTTCAACATGAGTAAACCTCTGACTAGTTTAAGGGTGTGAATAAGTCAGATAAAAAGTTTGTGAATATCTTTAAAGACTCGAGTTGTGGGTGTTCCACAACTTTCCAGGGCATTCCCGCCCCGGAGATCACCTTCCCAACTCCTGGCATAGGACTGATTACTCTTGGGCAAATACCAAGTATAGATTTACCAACGCAAGGGTCACCCTTTCTGGATACCTTGTGCTTGTAAATTAGACTTCTTGTTGATTTGTTGGTTGATTTTACATTCACAAATAGATGTGAGAGTCAGGTCCTTGTCCTTACTGTTTGTAATGTCGGATTAATATATTTGTTATCAAGTAAATCTGCAGATACTAATGTTGCCACAGTTTAATGATGACTTTTTGGAAACAGGTTTCATGATTCAAATTAATTGTTTCCTTTGCGTGAGACACTGAAGGAGAAATGTGTTTGCTTTACACACACAGGCAGTAAAAGGGGAGCAGTCTCATGGCACACATTTACAATTGAAGCTGCCTCAGGTCTCAATTACAGTGAAAGGTTTTGTGTCTGCCAGTCCAGGCGCTGCAGCGTGATTGTCTTTAAAGATAAAGCTGGAGTTTGAACATGGCTCAAGGTAAATTGATCTCTAACATCATTATGCCCTAGGAAGATATTTCATGGCACTTAATTGAATTGCTTACACACAGTTTGGATCACACATGAGACATTCAGTGCTAACAGTGCAGCACGGGGACTTGTATCTGCCTCTCTCTTCTGCTATTAGTGCCTTCTTGTGACACGAATATGTTTCTTTTCTCCAGATCATTTAATAGGGGCCTTGACACGTGTGTAACGTCTCAACAATAATCTGTACTTTCATCTAAAAACGACTGGGTCATCTTTGTACGATTCCATTGTACTTCAATTAATTCTTGCACGCAAAGGAGTAACTAGAAAATTAACTCTACCCCCGTCCCCCGCATAGAAGCATATCTCAAATATCACTCAGTGATCCATCCCTTTACCCTTTCCAGCGAACTTACACCTGCCATTTCACCCATCATGATTTTATCCTTCCATCCTTTATTTCACCCATCCATCCATCCATCCTTTCACACCTCCTCCATTCCATTTGCCATTCTCTCCTTCATTCAGAGTTCCTTTCACTCTTTCTTCCACCCATACTACATTTCACTCTTCCTTCCACCCATCTTTCATTTCACTCTTCTTTTCTTTGAACCTTTCCTCATTTCACCCTCCTCTCTTTTCACTATCCCATTCTTTTTATTTTCCTTCCTTTCACCCTTTTCTGTTTTCATCCTACCGACTATTCAACTTTCATCTTGCCTTCATTTCACAATCCCTTTTACCCTTCCTTTTTTTAGTCCATCCTTCTTTTTACTCTTCTTTCCTTTCCCCTTTCTTCCTTTAACCTGTTCTTCGTTTTAACCTTCCTTACTTTCACCGTTCCTTGCTTTTCTCTTTTACTCCCCTAAATCGTTACTTTCTTTGATCCTTCCCTTATTACACCGTTCTTTTCTTTCGCCCTTCCTTTTTTTCACCTTCCATTGGATCCACGAGTTGTTCCTTCCTTCCACCCATCCTTCATTTAACAGTCCTTTACTATCACCTTCCTTCCACCCTTGCCACCTTTCTTGTTCCATTTTATCTTTTTCCTTTCTACCTACCCATCTTTATTTCTTTTCTCCCCCCCTCATTTTTTCTTTCACTTTCTCTCTCCCGCATGCTCTATTTGCTTTTCTCACTCAATTTTTTTCCTTTTAATCATTTCTCATTCACTTTCTCTCGGCTTCACTCTTCTAGCCTCATTGGCATCTCTTGCTCACAGTCCTCAGCTGCCATGGTATACCCGTCAGGGCAGATTTACAAGGCCCTTGCAACACTTTTGCGCCGCCGTTGCGTCACTTTTGTGACGCAGCGGCGGCGTAAAAAATGCAGCCAATTTACAATGTGACGCTTCTAGGTAGATGCGTCACGTTGTAAAGCCCTGCGTCACATTATACCTGCGCCAGCTATAATGTATGCAGGGTGGGCATTCTACGTCACTTCTAGGACGCCACTGCATCAAAACTTTACGCCTGCTTGAAGCAGGCGTAAGGAGTGACGCAGTATAGTGGGAATAGGCCTCAAAATGCATTGCTGGAGTTGCGCCATGCTTGCGACACGACTCCAGCAATGCGTGACTTTTGCCCCAACAGATGCGTCAGAATTTCTGACGCATCTGTCAATCCTTGCACCATGTTGTGCCGTATTGTAAATACGGCGCATCCATGGTGGCGCACGGGTTTCTCAGGGTGACGCAGGGAAAGTGACGCATCTCTACAGATGCGTCACTTTCATGTAAATCTGCCCCGTCAAGTTTTCTTTATGAGCTTTTGTATCCATGCCTTCATACAGAAAAGGCCCATAATCAATACTGTAGTGAGACTCTGCTTCGCAGCCCATCAAGCCAAAAGACAAACTCTGCTGTAGCTGCTAGAAGACGGGGTTAATGACACCACTGCTTGAATTCGACATATAGAAGAGAATGCTTTTCTTTTCACACATTGTGAATTAGTAGTATAAAATTATAAGAATATTTCGCATGCACACATGTTCACATGTATTTGGTGTCAGAGACACAGATAATCTCTGCTCTTAAACGATGTGCTGCTTTGTCCAGTACAAGAAGTTGTTGATTGTTCATTCCCCACTCCATCCTCATCCCACTGAAAAATTCCTCCCACTGTTTCTTTTTGTAAACAGCAGAGATTGAAAACATAGGGACGAACTCTACTTCCTCTTAAGTATCTCCTAGTAATACTGTTGTGGATAGTTTTATTTATCAATCCCAATGCTAAAGTTCAGTATCTCTGTACTTTGCCTAATTTGAGGTCCACAGACCTTTATGTCTATTGAATTTTTGAGGTCTGTCACACTGCTTTCAAAGAATTGGTAAGGTGCATACAGTATTTACTCTGAAAGTTTTACAAAATATTATTTGGGAAAGAACTGGGGCCCCCGTAAACAAGATACACGAACCCTGACGGGGAATAGACAAAAACATGTAAAGACACACCTGGGCAAGGTGGATAGCAACTAAAGTAGGCAGATCATTTCCAAAGCAAAAACAATAACAGTCACACAAATATTCATTGGTAGATTTATCAGCAATATTTATTATTGATATGATTTTTTTAAATATATATATATATATATTTGTTTTATATCACAAAATAAATGTGTTTTATAAAAATACATATGAATCCATGTGTAATTCAATACATATATCTTTTTTTTTTAAAACAATCATCACAACTTCAGTGATTATAAACAGGTGTTTAGAACTAAATTCAGACAATGCAGAAAATGGTCTAACAGAATCAAAATTATTTCAGTTTTTGCATTCTGCAAATCTGTTAGCAAGGTCAGATGACATTTAAATCCACAATGTATGATCTATAGGAATTGGCAGATTTGTTGACAAACATAACACGCATTTCGGCATGGCCTTCATCAGGATTCCGTCCTAATAATCACTGAAAAAATGTAGAACAATGTTAAGCAAAGGAAATATGCCTGCCCACTATATTCTTTTAATGAAATAACTACAGGTAACTCAAAAATTTATATTAGAAAACCATTTAAAAGGACTACAAGATCCTGTCTCTTGTTGAGCGTTTTTAGTGATATAAGAAAGGCCTCATTACCAGAAGTGACTGAACAGACAAGCACTTATTTGAACACCCCGTGCAGCTTGTGATAAAGGTGTGCTTTACGTGCAGAACAAGTGAAGTGGAATAAAAAATGAAAAATATTTAAGCACATATTTGCTCTCATTTCTCCTTTAAGCTGTTCTTGCTTAAATTGTTCAATAGAGAATAATAATGGTGCATGTCATACCTGTATTTTCGAAGTTGTCTAGAGGATTAGTCCATCCTAAGTCAATGAGAAAGGAGGGACAGTAGATAGGTCTCTGTCCTGAATATGTGAAAATAGAAAAGGGACATAAAAGTAATCTATGAGTAATTACTCTTATTTGGGATAAAGGAGGACCTGAATATATCTGAGTGGTATGTAAAGGTACCTTTTACTGTGTTGCTTGCGGGTATGTGCCTACAAGATCACATTCCTTTTTATTGAATTTATGAAGAAGAATAAATGGTTCCTAAACACTGGATAGAAAGAAGAGAGGAAACTATGTAAGTACTAATCTGCAGTTGTATGCGACCTATATCGGTTCTATAAACCTTGTTCTGTTCATTATATAGCTAAAGATTACCTCTTGTGGCTGTTAAGGTCCACTACTAGTAAAGAAGGTTTCTTAAACTTGATAGAGTGACGATATTGGCCCCGATGTCAAGAAAATAGGAACTAAAACAAATAGTGAAAATACAACAGTCAATGTAGAAAGCATACCGGCTTACTAAATGCTTGCCTATAAATACTGCATATAATTTCCTTAAGCGAGCATACAGCTTAAAGGTAGCCATTCAATTACCTGTTTCAATGTGTGTAGCGTTTGGGCATCGGAGGAGAAATGGACAGATAGAAGTTCCTCAGGCCGCTATAATTCAAATTTGACTCATTGGATATGTTATGTCAGCGTATAAGGTCCCCGTGGCCCCTGTCTCTCGGTTAGTTGTATAAGAAATCTGGCTGGAAATAATAAAAATAAGTTGTCTATATATTTTTTGTCTTTACATATAATAGACCCTAAAAGAGTGACCTATCGAGGAAAAAGTGGGGCAATGAAGCATCTGACTGAAAGTCATTGCTCCAAAATGGTCCTTTAGATGTAAGCAATCATTCGTTGGCACATCATAAGATTTTAATATTTTGCAGATAAGTTGTGACTTTACTTTTAAAAAAGTTTTCTAAATATATATATAGGGTAGTGCCCAGGCACAATGTTAGCCTGTTACCCATGATATGATAAAAGTTATAATGACGTGCTCTGTGGTACAATGTTTGAGAGCAGTGGTATCCCCCCTCGATGTGCCAACAGGATAATGCTCAGACACATTACTTGCTTATTCCCAATATTGAAATGGAACCCGTAATAGCGTGTGTCCAGATTAAATGACATAACGCATAAACGGGCTCAAACACATTGCTGGCTTGTTCCCAATGTAACGACGTTAGTGAAGATAAAACTACAAATACCGTATTCCCGGATTAATTAGCAGAGCGTGTACACATCCCCCTTACTGTTACAACCTTGCTCTTACCGTCCGCCATGAGGTCTTACGAAAATCTCCTAGTGTCCCGACACGTTCTGCGCTGACTCGGCTTTTAAATGCCCGCCGGTCTTTGTATCTTAGACCGGATAACTACTTCCGGTTCCGGGACACTGGGGCTTAGAGTAAACGACATACTCTGTTCCCGTGTGCACCATATTGAAAAGGGGATGGAAAGTTGTTTCTGTGTATTAGACAGCCTGACTATTCTAAACGTCAGGTTATCGTCCCGTATGTATCATGTTGCAAAGGGAACTAATGTGATTTCTATGTACTCGGCAACTTACATGTTCAAAACCAGGTCATTATTTCCGTTTTAAAACCAGTGGAAAGTAAACCTTCATATATGCTATTTTTATGGGCGCCATGTTGGAGAGGGGAAAAAAAGAAGTTTGTGTAGTGAAAGTTACATGTATTCTATTGAGTTTTTCGCTTAGTGCATTGACTAGGGAATTTATTTCCTCTGATTATGTCTCCTACTATAAGAAGAAAGAAAAAGGTGCATCAGAAGCAATATAGTGAAGTTAACAGTCTTATTAGTAATGTTTGCCATCAGTAGTTATATCTGATGGCCTGATCCCATGGGATCTCCTGGTTGAGACCTGTGTTGGCTGAGTCCAGAGTAAAAATCCAAAATACCTCTCTGCGTTTTCTCACTGCTTCACTAGATGTCCCTGGTTTGTGTTGAATTTTTTCTAAAATATACCAACGTATGTCATCAGCTGTGTGGTTTTCATCAGTGTAGTGTCGTACCAAAGGAGCTGCTATCTTTTTGGTTCTAATGGAAGATCTATGCTCCGTCAAACGTGTGTTAAATGTCCTGGCTGTCTCTCCTACATATCCCCTATTACAGGGGCATATCAATAGATAAACCACATCCTTCGTTTTGCAGTTAGTTAAGCAGGTAGACTTAATGTGGTGCCCTTGAAATTGGAGATTTGGGGATTCTATCGCCAGAGCACAACCTTTACACGTATTGCATTTGTAATTTCCAGTGATAGGTTGTGTTCCATCAATAGTTCTTTGTAGGAATGTGTTTTTAGTCTGTATCCTAGAATGTACTACATAATCCTTAAGATTTTTATTGCGTCTGTACACAAACAGCGGCTTGGCAATTTTTTCCGCATTGGACTTATGGACATTAAGGATATGCCAGCTGGAGCATACTGCTTGCCGTATTCTTTCATTCAGCATGGAATGACGTGTAACAAATACCACAGAGGGAGTAGTTGTGGATGAAGACTTTGTCAGCAGATGCTGTCTGTCGTAATAACGGGCTCTCTTCATAGAGTCTCTTACTAATCTTTTCGGGTAGCCTCTTTGCAAAGATTTATTCCTCATTGTGATCGACTTGGCATCAAAATCCTTGATGCTTGTACAATTCCGGCGGAGGCGTAGAAATTGGCCGAACGGTATACTGTTTTTTTGTGCAGGGGGATGGAAACTTTCATAATGGAGAAGGGTATTGTGTGCTGTGGGTTTGGTGAACAGATCCACGGCCAATATTCCTGTCTCATTCTTGATGATCACATCTAGGAATTCTACTTGTTCAGTGCTGATCTTATGTGTGAAACGTATATTTGTATCACATATATTGATCCAGGATAAGAACTGCATTAGATTTTCCTCTGTGTCTGTCCAGATGAAAAAAATATCATCTATGTATCTTGACCATTTTGTCACTGACCCATAAAATGGAGCTATTTCATTGTAGATGAATTTTTTCTCAAACTGCGACATATATATGTTTGCTACCGTAGGGGCGCATGATGCGCCCATACTGACGCCCTTATTTTGTTTGTATAGGGTATTTTTAAATTCAAATACGTTGTCTTCAAGCACTATTTTAAGGCATTCCAGTATAAAGAGTTTTGGGCATGCAATGTCATATGTCGTGATAAACCAACTCACAGCTTCTATGGCTCCCTGGATAGGTATGTTGCTATATAGCGCTTCTATATCCATGGTAACCATGAATTGTGAGTTGGCTTGGAAATGAGTGTCCTCTATCAAATTAATGATGTGCCTGGTGTCTTGTACATATGCTGGTGTACGGAGTACATGAGGACGTAGTATTGCATCAATGTATTTCGAAAGCGGTTCGGTGATAGAACCTATAGTATTGACTATAGGCCTATATGGAGGATCCAATTCACTCTTATGGATCTTTGGGACTCCATATATGCAGGCCATTTTTGGGTGTTGTACATTTAAGTACATCCATTCTTTCTCACAGATGTAGTTGTTCCTAAGGGCTTGGTCTGCCAGTCTACTTATGTTATTTTGACCGTAGGGTCTCGTGTGACTGGCAGATAGAACTGTCGTTCTCCTAGCATCATCTCCATATTGGCAGCATATTTTGAGGTGTCAAGGATGACAATCCCCACCCTTATCACAATTTTTGATTGTGATGGTGGATGTCTGTTTTAGATCTTTTAACGCTTTGTATTCTTGTAAATCTAGGTTATATGGTGTCCTAGTAACGTATTTTGTGGCCTTGGTGATCGTTTCTAGTACTACCTGTTCTAAGACTGCTACTTCTGGAGGAAGTAAGTCAATGGTAGGTGTGAATATAGACTTAGGTGTAAGTCCCGATAGTTTCAGTTGTTCATCAGGTTTATCTTTATCTGAGAAGTATACCCTCAAACGAATTTTCCTGAAAAAGGCCATTAGATCGTTAAAAAGCTCAAATTTGTTGAGACCTGAATGTGGGGCAAAAGTGAGGCCTTTTGAGAGTAAGGAATAAGTTGGTGCGGAGAAGGTGGAGGTACTTAGATTGAATATAGGGATATTGTCTACTCTCTCCAGTATTGGACGTTGCGGGTCACCAAGTACTGGTTGTAATCCATCTGAGGATTTCCCCGGAATCTCGGTTGTTGTTGAGTCCTCCAGTTCCCCCTTCGTGAGAAGCGTCTCCCTAAAAAAGGCTGCCCATTACGTTGGACCCTGGTGTTATATCTGTTACCTCTAGGGTCATATTGGTTTAATGGAACTTCATTATCCGAATCCGATGTGTCGGAAAATTTGGTAACTTTCCGGTTTTGTTGTCTGTTGGAAAAGTGTGCATTACTAGTGTCATCTATCTGGTCGTAGTAGTTATCTGTCAGGTAGGGGTAAGTATTTTCTTTGCTGTAAAATCTAATATCTTTTTTAAGCTTCTCTATTTTTCGTTTAGTAAGATATTCTGTGTATGAGCTTAGGTCTCTGTCGATGTCTTCCAACTTCTTTTTGGTTTCATCTAGTGTACATGCACTTTTAATTTTATTCTCAAGCTCCAAAATCTCTGCAGCTAGTTCTTGTATCACCTCCCTGGCAGTCTCTACTATGAGCATCATAAAGTCACGTGAGCAGCGGTTAGCTATTAATGACCACCGCTCTAGAAACTTTTTGATTTGGACGAAAATGCCCGAAATGTTTCTCACTCGGAGTCCCTGGGGGATAACCCCCACTTTAAGGTACTCCAGCATATAATGTCCATGTAGTTCTATACGTTTTATTTTTTCCTTAGTTGTGATAGCTTGTTCATATCGTCATTACTGTCTGTATTAGTGGCTGTTTGTTGACCAAAACTAGCCAAACTTCCAACCATATTGGCAAAATCTTCATCGGAAAATCCAAATGTCTGTAAATTAGCCATATTGGTTCTGAGCTTAACACTTTAATTCTAAAGAGAGTGGCCCATAGGGATCTTGCACAGATCAGAAAACTGGTTTATAGGCCACGGTGGGTGTACCCCAGTGTTGTAAACGAGAGAACTGTCCACCTATTTACAACCAAAAGGGTGCGCACATACATACATAAGTGAAGAGAACACATCAACCAAGAGACACAATCCAACAGGTATATTAAAGTTCTAGAGTTACCTGATAACAGATTTTGATATACGCCATTGAGCAAAAAAGGCACCCCTCGCAGGCAGGCTGCAGGAACAATATCTGGGAAAGAACTGGGGCCCCCGTAAACAAGATACACGAACCCTGACGGGGAATAGACAAAAACATGTAAAGACACACCTGGGCAAGGTGGATAGCAACTAAAGTAGGCAGATCATTTCCAAAGCAAAAACAATAACAGTCACACAAATATTCATTGGTAGATTTATCAGCAATATTTATTATTGATATGATTTTTTTTAATATATATATATATTTTTGTTTTATATCACAAAATAAATGTGTTTTATAAAAATACATATGAATCCATGTGTAATTCAATACATATATCTTTTTTTTTAAAACAATCATCACAACTTCAGTGATTATAAACAGGTGTTTAGAACTAAATTCAGACAATGCAGAAAATGGTCTAACAGAATCAAAATTATTTCAGTTTTTGCATTCTGCAAATCTGTTAGCAAGGTCAGATGACATTTAAATCCACAATGTATGATCTATAGGAATTGGCGGATTTGTTGACAAACACTACGCACGTTTCGGCATGGCCTTCATCAGGATTCCGTCCTAATAATCACTGAAAAAATGTAGAACAATGTTAAGCAAAGGAAATATGTCTGCCCACTATATTCTTTTAATGAAATAACTACAGGTAACTCAAAAATTTATATTAGAAAACCATTTAAAAGGACTACAAGATCCTGTCTCTTGTTGAGCGTTTTTAGTGATATAAGAAAGGCCTCATTACCAGAAGTGACTGAATAGACAAGCACTTTTTGAGTACCCCGTGCAGCTTGTGATAAAGGTGTGCTTTACGTGCAGAACAAGTGAAGTGGAATAAAAAATGAACAATATTTAAGCTCATATTTGCTCTCATTTCTCCTTTAAGCTGTTCTTGCTTAAATTGTTCAATAGAGAATAATAATGGTGCATGTCATACCTGTATTTTCGAAGTTGTCTAGAGGATTAGTCCATCCTAAGTCAATGAGAAAGGACGGACAGTAGATAGGTCTCTGTCCTGAATATGTGAAAATAGAAAAGGGACATAAAAGTAATCTGTGAGTAATTACTCTTATTTGGGATAAAGGAGGACCTGAATATATCTGAGTGGTATGTAAAGGTACCTTTTACTGTGTTGCTTGCGCGTATGTGCCTACAAGATCACATTCCTTTTTATTGAATTTATAAAGAAGAATAAATGGTTCCTAAACACTGGATAGAAAGAAGAGAGGAAACTATGTAAGTACTAATCTGCAGTTGTATGCGACCTATATAGGTTCTATAAACCTTGTTCTGTTCATTATATAGCTAAAGATTACCTCTTGTGGCTGTTAAGGTCCACTACTAGTAAAGAAGGTTTCTTAAACTTGATAGAGTGACGATATTGGCCCGACGTCAAGAAAATATGAACTAAAACAAGTAGTGAAAATACAACAGTCAATGTAGAAAGCATACCGGCTTACTAAAGGCTTGCCTATAAATGCTGCATATAATTTCCTTAAGCGAGCATTGAGCTTAAAGGTAGCCATTCAATTACCTGTTTCAATGTGTGTAGCGTTTGGGCATCAGAGGAGAAATGGAGAGATAGAAGTTCCTCAGGCCGCTATAATTCAAATTTGACTCGTTGGATATGTTATGACAGCGTATAAGGTCCCCGTGGCCCCTGTCTCTCAGTTAGTTGTATAAGAAATCCGGGTGGAAATAATAAAAATAAGGTGTCTATATATTTTTTGTCTTTACATATAATAGACCCTAAAAGAGTGTCCTATCGAGGAAAAAGTGGGGCAATGAAGCATCTGACTGAAAGTCATTGCTCCAAAATAGTCCTTTAGATGTAAGCAATCATTCAGTGGCACATCATAAGATTTTAATATGTTGCAGATAAGTTGTGACTTTACTTTTTAAAAAGTTTTCTAAATATATATATAGGGTAGTGCCCAGGCACAATGTTAGCCTGTTACCCATGATATGATAAAAGTTATAATGACGTGCTCTGTGGTACAATGTTTGAGAGCAGTGGTATCCCCCTCAATGTGCCAACAGGATAATGCTCAGACACATTACTTGCTTATTCCCAATATAGAAATGGAATCCGTAATAGCGTGTGTCCAGATTAAATGACATAACGCATAAACGGGCTCAAACACATTGCTGGCCTGTTCCCAATGTAACGACGTTAGTGAAGATAAAACTACGAATAGCGTATTCCCGGATTAATTAGCAGAGCGCGTACACAACCCCCTTACTGTTACAACCTTGCTCTTACCGTCCGCCATGAGGTGTTACGAAAATCTACTAGTGTCCCGACACGTTATGCACTGACTCGGCTTTTAAATGCCCGCCGGTCTTTGTATCTTAGACCAGATAACTACTTCCGGTTCCAGGACACTGGGGCTTAGAGTAAACGACGTACTCTGTTCCCGTGTGCACCATATTGAAAAGGGGATGGAAAGTTGTTTCTGTGTATTAGACAGCCTGACTATTCTAAACGGCAGGTTATAGTCCCGTATGTATCATGTTGCAAAGGGAAATAATGTGATTTCTATATACTCGGCAACTTACATGTTCAAAACCGGGTCATTATTTCCGTTTTAAAACCAGTGGAAAGTAAACCTTCATAGATGCTATTTTTATGGGCGCCATGTTGGAGAGGGAGAAAAAAGAAGTTTGTTTAGTGAAAGTTGCATGTATTCTATTGAGTTTTTCGCTTAGTGCATTGACTAGGGAATTTATTTCCTCTGATTATGTCTCCTACTATAAGAAGACAGAAAAAGGTGCATCAGAAGCAATATAGTGAAGTTAATAGTCTTATTAGTAATGTTTGCCATCAGTAGTTATATCTGATGGCCTGATCCCATGGGATCTCCTGGTTAAGACCTGTGTTGACTGTGTCCAGAGTAAAAATCCAAAATACCTCTCTGCGTTTTCTCACTGCTTCACTAGATGTCCCTGTTTTGTTTTGAATTTTTTCTAAAATATACCAACGTATGTCATCAGCTGTGTGGTTTTCATCAGTGTAGTGTTGTACCGAAGGAGCTGCTATCTTTTTGGTTCTAATAGAAGATTTATGCTCCGTCAAACGTGTGTTAAATGTCCTGGCTGTCTCTCCTACATATCCCCTATTACAGGGGCATATCAATAGATAAACCACATCCTTTGTTTTGCAGTTAGTTAAGCAGGTAGACTTAATGTGGTGCCCTTGAAATTGGAGTTTGGGGATTCTATCGCCAGAGCACAACCTTTACACATATTGCATTTGTAATTTCCAGTGATAGGTTGTGTTCCATCAATAGTTCTTTATAGGAATGTGTTTTTAGTCTGTATCCTAGAATGTACTACATAATCCTTAAGATTTTTATTGCGTCTGTACACAAACAGCGGCTTGGGTATTTTTTCCTCATTGGATTTATGGATATTAAGGATATGCCAGCTGGAGCAAACTGCTTGCCGTATTCTTTCATTCAGCATGGAATGATGTGTAACAAATACTACAGAGGGAGTAGTTGTGGCTGAAGACTTTGTCAGCAGATGTTGTCTGTCGTAATAACGGGCTCTCTTCATAGAGTCTCTTACTAATCTTTTCGGGTAGCCTCTTTGCAAAGATTTATCCCTCATTGTGATCGACTTAGCATCAAAATACTTGATGCTTGTACAATTCCGGCGGAGGCGTAGAAATTGGCCGAACGGTATACTGTTTTTTTGTGCAGGGGGATGGAAACTTTCATAATGGAGAAGGGTATTGCGTGCTGTGGGTTTGGTGAACAGATCCACGGCCAATATTCCTGTCTCATTCTTGATGATCACATCTAGGAATTCTACTTGTTCATTGCTGATCTTATGTGTGAAACGTATATTTGTATCAGATAAATTGATCCAGGATAAGAACTGCATTAGATTTTCCTCTGTGTCTGTCCAGATGAAAAAAATATCATCTATGTATCTTGACCATTTTGTCACTGACTCATAAAATGGAGCTATTTCATTGTAGATTAATTTTTCTCAAACTGCGACATATATATGTTTGCTACCATAGGTGCGCATGATGCGCCCATACTGACGCCCTTATTTTGTTTGTATATGGTATTTTTAAATTCAAATACGTTGTCTTCAAGCACTATTTTAAGGCATTCCAGTATAAAGAGTTTTGGGCATGCAATGTCATATGTCGTGATAAACCAACTCACAGCTTCTATGGCTCCCTGGATAGGTATGTTGCTATATAGCGCTTCTATATCCATGGTAACCATGAATTGTGAGTTGGCTTGGAAATGAGTGTCCTCTATCAAATTAATGATGTGCCTGGTGTCTTGTACATATGCTGGTGTACGGGGTACATGAGGACGTAGTATTGCATCAATGTATTTCGAAAGCGGTTCGGTGATAGAACCTATAGTATTGACTATAGGCTTATATGGAGGATCCAATTCACTCTTATGGATCTTTGGGACTCCAGATATGCAGGCCATTTTTGGGTGTTGTACATTTAAGTACATCCATTCTTTCTCACAGATGTAGTTGTTCCTAAGGGCTTGGTCTGTCAGTCTACTTATTTTATTTTTGGTTTTGACCGTAGGGTCTCGTGTGACTGGCAGATAGAACTGTGGTTCTCCTAGCATCATCTCCATATTGGCAACATATTTCGAGGTGTCAAGGATGACAATTCCCCACCCTTATCACAATTTTTGATTGTGATGGTGGATGTCTGTTTTAGATCTTCTAACGCTTTGTATTCTTGTAAATCTAGGTTATATGGTGTCCTAGTAACGTATTTTGTGGCCTTGGTGATCGTTTCTAGTACTACCTGTTCTAAGACTGCTACTTCTGGAGGAAGTAAGTCAATGGTAGGTGTGAATATAGACTTAGGTGTAAGTCCCGATAGTTTCAGTTGTTCATCAGGTTTATCTTTATCTGAGAAGTATACCCTCAAACGAATTTTCCTGAAAAAGGCCATTAGATCGTTAAAAAGCTCAAATTTGTTGAGACCTGAATGTGGGACAAAAGTGAGGCCTTTTGAGAGTAAGGAATAAGTTGGTGCGGAGAAGGTGGAGGTACTTAGATTGAATATAGGGATATTGTCTACTCTCTCCAGTATTGGACGTTGCGGGTCACCAAGTACTGGTTGTAATCCATCTGAGGATTTCCCCGGAATCTCGGTTGTTGTTGAGTCCTCCAGTTCCCCCTTCGTGAGAAGCGTCTCCCTAAAAAAGGCTGCCCATTACGTTGGACCCTGGTGTTATATCTGTTACCTCTAGGGTCATATTGGTTTAATGGACCTTCATTATCCGAATCCGATGTGTCGGAAAATGTGGTAACTTTCCGGTTTTGTTGTCTGTTGGAAAAGTGTGCATTACTAGTGTCATCTATCTGGTCGTAGTAGTTATCTGTCAGGTAGGGGTAAGTATTTTCTTTGCTGTAAAATCTAATATCTTTTTAAGCTTCTCTATTTTTCGTTTAGTAAGATATTCTGTGTATGAGCTTAGGTCTCTGTCGATGTCTTCCAACTTCTTTTTGGCTTCATCTAGTGTACATGCACTTTTAATTTTATTCTCAAGCTCCAAAATCTCTGCAGCTAGTTCTTGTATCACCTCCCTGGCAGTCTCTACTATGAGCATCATAAAGTCACGTGAGCAGCGGTTAGCTATTAATGACCACCGCTCTAGAAACTTTTTGATTTGGACGAAAAGGCCCGAAATGTTTCTCACTCGGAGTCCTTGGGGGATAACCCCACTTTAAGGTACTCCAGCATATAATGTCCATGTAGTTCTATACGTTTTATTTTTTCCTTAGTTGTGATAGCTTGTTCATATCGTCATTACTGTCTGTATTAGTGGCTGTTTGTTGACCAAAACTAGCCGAACTTCCAACCATATTGGCAAAATCTTCATCGGAAAATCCAAATGTCTGTAAATTAGCCATATTGGTTCTGAGCTTAACACTTTAATTCTAAAGAGAGTAGCCCATAGGGATCTTGCACAGATCAGAAAACTGGTTTATAGGCCACGGTGGGTGTACCCCAGTGTTGTAAACGAGAGAACTGTCCACCTATTTACAACCAAAAGGGTGCGCACATACATACATAAGTGAAGAGAACACATCAACCAAGAGACACAATCAGACAGGTATATTAAAGTTCTAGAGTTACCTGATAACAGATTTTGATATACGCCATTGAGCAAAAAGGCACCCCTCGCAGGCAGGCTGCAGGAACAATATCTGGGAAAGAACTGGGGCCCCTGTAAACAAGATACACGAACCCTGGACGGGGAATAGACAAAAACATGTAAAGACACACCTGGGCAAGGTGGATAGCAACTAAAGTAGGCAGATCATTTCCAAAGCAAAAACAATAACAGTCACACAAATATTCATTGGTAGATTTATCAGCAATATTTATTATTGATATGATTTTTTTAATATATATATATATATTTTTGTTTTATATCACAAAATAAATGTGTTTTATAAAAATACATATGAATCCATGTGTAATTCAATACATATATCTTTTTTTTTTTAAAACAATCATCACAACTTCAGTGATTATAAACAGGTGTTTAGAACTAAATTCAGACAATGCAGAAAATGGTCTAACAGAATCAAAATTATTTCAGTTTTTGCATTCTGCAAATCTGTTAGCAAGGTCAGATGACATTTAAATCCACAATGTATGATCTATAGGAATTGGCGGATTTGTTGACAAACACTACGCACGTTTCGGCATGGCCTTCATCAGGATTCCGTCCTAATAATCACTGAAAAAATGTAGAACAATGTTAAGCAAAGGAAATATGTCTGCCCACTATATTCTTTTAATGAAATAACTACAGGTAACTCAAAAATTTATATTAGAAAACCATTTAAAAGGACTACAAGATCCTGTCTCTTGTTGAGCGTTTTTAGTGATATAAGAAAGGCCTCATTACCAGAAGTGACTGAATAGACAAGCACTTTTTGAGTACCCCGTGCAGCTTGTGATAAAGGTGTGCTTTACGTGCAGAACAAGTGAAGTGGAATAAAAAATGAACAATATTTAAGCTCATATTTGCTCTCATTTCTCCTTTAAGCTGTTCTTGCTTAAATTGTTCAATAGAGAATAATAATGGTGCATGTCATACCTGTATTTTCGAAGTTGTCTAGAGGATTAGTCCATCCTAAGTCAATGAGAAAGGACGGACAGTAGATAGGTCTCTGTCCTGAATATGTGAAAATAGAAAAGGGACATAAAAGTAATCTGTGAGTAATTACTCTTATTTGGGATAAAGGAGGACCTGAATATATCTGAGTGGTATGTAAAGGTACCTTTTACTGTGTTGCTTAGCGCGTATGTGCCTACAAGATCACATTCCTTTTTATTGAATTTATAAAGAAGAATAAATGGTTCCTAAACACTGGATAGAAAGAAGAGAGGAAACTATGTAAGTACTAATCTGCAGTTGTATGCGACCTATATAGGTTCTATAAACCTTGTTCTGTTCATTATATAGCTAAAGATTACTTCTTGTGGCTGTTAAGGTCCACTACTAGTAAAGAAGGTTTCTTAAACTTGATAGAGTGACGATATTGGCCCCGACGTCAAGAAAATATGAACTAAAACAAATAGTGAAAATACAACAGTCAATGTAGAAAGCATACCGGCTTACTAAAGGCTTGCCTATAAATGCTGCATATAATTTCCTTAAGCGAGCATTGAGCTTAAAGGTAGCCATTCAATTACCTGTTTCAATGTGTGTAGCGTTTGGGCATCAGAGGAGAAATGGAGAGATAGAAGTTCCTCAGGCCGCTATAATTCAAATTTGACTCGTTGGATATGTTATGACAGCGTATAAGGTCCCCGTGGCCCCTGTCTCTCAGTTAGTTGTATAAGAAATCCGGGTGGAAATAATAAAAATAAGGTGTCTATATATTTTTGTCTTTACATATAATAGACCCTAAAAGAGTGTCCTATCGAGGAAAAAGTGGGGCAATGAAGCATCTGACTGAAAGTCATTGCTCCAAAATAGTCCTTTAGATGTAAGCAATCATTCAGTGGCACATCATAAGATTTTAATATGTTGCAGATAAGTTGTGACTTTACTTTTTAAAAAGTTTTCTAAATATATATATAGGGTAGTGCCCAGGCACAATGTTAGCCTGTTACCCATGATATGATAAAAGTTATAATGACGTGCTCTGTGGTACAATGTTTGAGAGCAGTGGTATCCCCCCTCAATGTGCCAACAGGATAATGCTCAGACACATTACTTGCTTATTCCCAATATAGAAATGGAACCCGTAATAGCGTGTGTCCAGATTAAATGACATAACGCATAAACGGGCTCAAACACATTGCTGGCTTGTTCCCAATGTAACGACGTTAGTGAAGATAAAACTACGAATAGCGTATTCCCGGATTAATTAGCAGAGCGCGTACACAACCCCCTTACTGTTACAACCTTGCTCTTACCGTCCGCCATGAGGTGTTACGAAAATCTACTAGTGTCCCGACACGTTATGCACTGACTCGGCTTTTAAATGCCCGCCGGTCTTTGTATCTTAGACCAGATAACTACTTCCGGTTCCGGGACACTGGGGCTTAGAGTAAACGACGTACTCTGTTCCCGTGTGCACCATATTGAAAAGGGATGGAAAGTTGTTTCTGTGTATTAGACAGCCTGACTATTCTAAACGGCAGGTTATAGTCCCGTATGTATCATGTTGCAAAGGGAAATAATGTGATTTCTATATACTCGGCAACTTACATGTTCAAAACCGGGTCATTATTTCCGTTTTAAAACCAGTGGAAAGTAAACCTTCATAGATGCTATTTTTATGGGCGCCATGTTGGAGAGGGAGAAAAAGAAGTTTGTTTAGTGAAAGTTGCATGTATTCTATTGAGTTTTTCGCTTAGTGCATTGACTAGGAATTTATTTCCTCTGATTATGTCTCCTACTATAAGAAGACAGAAAAAGGTGCATCAGAAGCAATATAGTGAAGTTAATAGTCTTATTAGTAATGTTTGCCATCAGTAGTTATATCTGATGGCCTGATCCCATGGGATCTCCTGGTTAAGACCTGTGTTGACTGTGTCCAGAGTAAAAATCCAAAATACCTCTCTGCGTTTTCTCACTGCTTCACTAGATGTCCCTGTTTTGTTTTGAATTTTTCTAAAATATACCAACGTATGTCATCAGCTGTGTGGTTTTCATCAGTGTAGTGTTGTACCGAAGGAGCTGCTATCTTTTGGTTCTAATAGAAGATTTATGCTCCGTCAAACGTGTGTTAAATGTCCTGGCTGTCTCTCCTACATATCCCCTATTACAGGGGCATATCAATAGATAAACCACATCCTTCGTTTTGCAGTTAGTTAAGCAGGTAGACTTAATGTGGTGCCCTTGAAATTGGAGATTTGGGGATTCTATCGCCAGAGCACAACCTTTACACATATTGCATTTGTAATTTCCAGTGATAGGTTGTGTTCCATCAATAGTTCTTTATAGGAATGTGTTTTTAGTCTGTATCCTAGAATGTACTACATAATCCTTAAGATTTTTATTGCGTCTGTACACAAACAGCGGCTTGGGTATTTTTTCCTCATTGGATTTATGGATATTAAGGATATGCCAGCTGGAGCAAACTGCTTGCCGTATTCTTTCATTCAGCATGGAATGATGTGTAACAAATACTACAGAGGGAGTAGTTGTGGATGAAGACTTTGTCAGCAGATGTTGTCTGTCGTAATAACGGGCTCTCTTCATAGAGTCTCTTACTAATCTTTTCGGGTAGCCTCTTTGCAAAGATTTATCCCTCATTGTGATCGACTTAGCATCAAAATACTTGATGCTTGTACAACTCCGGCGGAGGCGTAGAAATTGGCCGAACGGTATACTGTTTTTTTGTGCAGGGGATGGAAACTTTCATAATGGAGAAGGGTATTGCGTGCTGTGGGTTTGGTGAACAGATCCACGGCCAATATTCCTGTCTCATTCTTGATGATCACATCTAGGAATTCTACTTGTTCATTGCTGATCTTATGTGTGAAACGTATATTTGTATCAGATAGATTGATCCAGGATAAGAACTGCATTAGATTTTCCTCTGTGTCTGTCCAGATGAAAAAAATATCATCTATGTATCTTGACCATTTTGTCACTGACTCATAAAATGGAGCTATTTCATTGTAGATTAATTTTTTCTCAAACTGCGACATATATATGTTTGCTACCATAGGTGCGCATGATGCGCCCATACTGACGCCCTTATTTTGTTTGTATATGGTATTTTTAAATTCAAATACGTTGTCTTCAAGCACTATTTTAAGGCATTCCAGTATAAAGAGTTTTGGGCATGCAATGTCATATGTCGTGATAAACCAACTCACAGCTTCTATGGCTCCCTGGATAGGTATGTTGCTATATAGCGCTTCTATATCCATGGTAACCATGAATTGTGAGTTGGCTTGGAAATGAGTGTCCTCTATCAAATTAATGATGTGCCTGGTGTCTTGTACATATGCTGGTGTACGGGGTACATGAGGACGTAGTATTGCATCAATGTATTTCGAAAGCGGTTCGGTGATAGAACCTATAGTATTGACTATAGGCCTATATGGAGGATCCAATTCACTCTTATGGATCTTTGGGACTCCAGATATGCAGGCCATTTTGGGTGTTGTACATTTAAGTACATCCATTCTTTCTCACAGATGTAGTTGTTCCTAAGGGCTTGGTCTGTCAGTCTACTTATTTTATTTTTGGTTTTGACCGTAGGGTCTCGTGTGACTGGCAGATAGAACTGTGGTTCTCCTAGCATCATCTCCATATTGGCAACATATTTCGAGGTGTCAAGGATGACAATTCCCCACCCTTATCACAATTTTTGATTGTGATGGTGGATGTCTGTTTCAGATCTTCTAACGCTTTGTATTCTTGTAAATCTAGGTTATATGGTGTCCTAGTAACGTATTTTGTGGCCTTGGTGATCTTTTCTAGTACTACCTGTTCGAAGACTACTACTTCTGGTGGAAGTAAGTCAATGGTAGGTGTGAATATAGACTTAGGTGTAAGTCCCGATAGATTCTGTTGTTCATCAGGTTTATCTTTATCTGAGAAGTATACCCTCAAACGAATTTTCCTGAAAAAGGCCATTAGATTGTTAAAAAGCTCAAATTTGTTGAGACCTGAATGTGGGGCAAAAGTGAGGCCTTTTGAGAGTAATGAATAAGTTGGTGCGGAGAAGGTGGAGGTAATTAGATTGAATATAGGGATATTGTCTACTCTCTCCAGTATTGGGCGTTGCGGGTCACCAAGTACTGGTTGTAATCCATCTGAGGATTTCCCCGGAATCTCGGTTGTTGTTGAGACCTCCATTTCCCCCTTCGTGAGAAGCGTCTCCCTAAAAAAGGCTGTCCATTACGTTGTACCCTGGTGTTATATCTGTTACCTCTAGGGTCATATTGGTTTAATGGACCTTCATTATCCGAATCTGATGTGTCGGAAAATGTGGTAACTTTGCTGTTTTGTTGTCTGTTGGAAAAGTGTGCATTACTAGTGTCATTTATCTGGTCGTAGTAGTTATCTGTCAGGTAGGGGTAAGTATTTTCTTTGCTGTAAAATCTAATATCTTTTTTAAGCTTCTCTATTTTTCGTTTAGTAAGATATTCTGTGTATGAGCTTAGGTCTCTGTCGATGTCTTCCAACTTCTTTTTGGTTTCATCTAGTGTACATGCACTTTTAATTTTATTCTCAAGCTCCAAAATCTCTGCAGCTAGTTCTTGTATCACCTCCCTGGTAGTCTCTACTATGAGCATCATAAAGTCACGTGAGCAGCGGTTAGCTATTAATGACCACCGCTCTAGAAACTTTTTGATTTGGACGAAAAGGCCCGGAATGTTTCTCACTCGAAGTCCCTGGGGATAACCCCCGCTTTAAGGTACTCCAGCATATAATGTCCATGTAGTTCTATATGTTTTATTTTTTTCCTTAGTTGTGATAGCTTGTTCGTATCATCATTACTGTCTGTATTAGTGGCTGTTTGTTGACCATAACTAGCCGAACTTCCAACCATATTGGCAAAATCTTCATCGGAAAATCCAAATGTCTGTAAATTAGCCATATTGGTTCTGAGCTTAACACTTTAATTCTAAAGAGAGTGGCCCATAGGGATCTTGCACAGATCAGAATACTGGTTTATAGGCCACGGTAGGTGTTCCCCAGTGTTGTAAATGAGAGAACTGTCCACCTATTTACAACCAAAAGGGTGCGCACATACATACATAAGTGAAGAGAACACATCAACCAATAGACACAATCCAAAAGGTATATTAAAGTTCTAGAGTTACCTGATAACAGATTTTGATATACGCCATTGAGCAAAATAGGCACCCCTCACAGGCAGACTGCAGGAACAATATCTGGGAAAGAACTTGGGCCCCTGTAAACAAGATACACGAACCCTGATGGGGAATAGACAAAAACATGTAAAGACACACCTGGGCAAGGTGGATAGCAACTAAAGTAGGCAGATCATTTCCAAAGCAAAAACAATAACAGTCACACAAATATTCATTTGTAGATTTATCAGCAATATTTATTATTAAGATGATTTTTTTTCATATATAAATATTTTTTTGTTTTATATCACAAAATAAATGTGTTTTATAAAAATACATATGAATCCATGTGTAATTCAATACATATATCTTTTTTTTTTTAAAACAATCATCACAACTTCAGTGATTATAAACAGGTGTTTAGAACTAAATTCAGACAATGCAGAAAATGGTCTAACAGAATCAAAATTATTTCAGTTTTTGCATTCTGCAAATCTGTTAGCAAGGTCAGATGACATTTAAATCCACAATGTATGATCTATAGGAATTGGCGAATTTGTTGACAAACACTACGCGCGTTTCGGCACGGCCTTCATCAGGATTCCGTCCTAATAATCACTGAAAAAATGTAGAACAATGTTAAGCAAAGGAAATATGTCTGCCCACTATATTCTTTTAATGAAATAACTACAGGTAACGCAAAAATTTATATTAGAAAACCATTTAAAAGGACTACAAGATCCTTTGTCTTGTTGAGCGGTTTTAGTGATATAAGAAAGGCCTCATTACCGGAATAATAATGGTGCATGTCATACCTGTATTTTCGAAGTTGTCTAGAGGATTAGTCCATCCTAAGTCAATGAGAAAGGAGGGACAGTAGATAGGTCTCTGTCCTGAATATGTGAAAATAAAAAAGGGACATAAAAGTAATCTGTGAGTAATTACTCTTATTTGGGATAAAGGAGGACCTGAATACATCTGAGTGGAATGTAAAGGTACCTTTTACTGTGTTGCTTGCGGGTATGTGCCTACAAGATCACATTCCTTTTTATTGAATTTATGAAGAAGAATAAATGGTTCCTAAACACTGGATAGAAAGAAGAGAGGAAACTATGTAAGTACTAATCTGCAGTTGCATGCCACCTATATAGGTTCTATAAACCTTGTTCTGTTCATTATATAGCTAAAGATTACCTCTTGTGGCTGTTAAGGTCCACTACTAGTAAAGAAGGTTTCTTAAACTTGATAGAGTGACGATATTGGCCCTGACGTCAAGAAAATATGAACTAAAACAAATAGTGAAAATACAACAGTCAATGTAGAAAGCATACCGGCTTACTAAAGGCTTGCCTATAAATACTGCATATAATTTCCTTAAGCGAGCATACAGCTTAAGGGTAGCCATTCAATTACCTGTTTCAATGTGTGTAGCGTTTGGGCATTGGAGGAGAAATGGACAGATAGAAGTTCCTCAGGCCGCTATAATTCAAATTTGACTCATTGGATATGTTATGTCAGCGTATAAGGTCCCCGTGGCCCCTGTCTCTCGGTTAGTTGTATAAGAAATCCGGCTGGAAATAATAAAAATAAGGTGTCTATATATTTTTTGTCTTTACATATAATAGACCCTAAAAGAGTGTCCTATCGAGGAAAAAGTGGGGCAATGAAGCATCTGACTGAAAGTCATTGCTCCAAAATGGTCCTTTAGATGTAAGCAATCATTCGTTGGCACATCATAATATTTTAATATTTTGCAGATAAGTTGTGACTTTACTTTTTAAAAAGTTTTCTAAATATATATATAGGGTAGTGCCCAGGCACAATGTTAGCCTGTTACCCATGATATGATAAAAGTTATAATGACGTGCTCTGTGGTACAATGTTTGAGAGCAGTGGTATCCCCCCTCGATGTGCCAACAGGATAATGTTCAGACACATTACTTGCTTATTCCCAATATAGAAATGGAACCCGTAATAGCGTGTGTCCAGATTAAATGACATAACGCGTAAACGGGCTCAAACACATTGCTGGCTTGTTCCCAATGCAACGACGTGAGTGAAGATAAAACTACGAATAGCGTATTCCAGGATTAATTAGCAGAGCGCGTACACATCCCCCTTACTGTTACAACCTTGCTCTTACCGTCCGCCATGAGGTGTTACGAAAATCTCCTAGTGTCCCGACACATTCTGCGCTGACTCAGCTTTTAAATGCCCGCCGGTCTTTGTATCTTAGACCGGATAACTACTTCCGGTTCCGGGACACTGAGGGCTTAGAGTAAACGACGTACTCTGTTCCCGTGTGCACCATATTGAAAAGGGATTGGAAAGTTGTTTCTGTGTATTAGACAGCCTGACTATTCTAAACGTCAGGTTATAGTCCCGTATGTATCATGTTGCAAAGGGAAATAATGTGATTTCTATATACTCGGCAACTTACATGTTCAAAACCGGGTCATTATTTCCGTTTTAAAACCAGTGGAAAGTAAACCTTCATAGATGCTATTTTTATGGGCGCCATGTTGGAGAGGGAAAAAAAAGAAGTTTGTTTAGTGAAAGTTACATGTATTCTATTGAGTTTTTCGCTTAGTGCATTGACTAGAGAATTTATTTCCTCTGATTATGTCTCCTACTATAAGAAGAAAGAAAAAGGTGCATCAAGAGCAATATAGTGAAGTTAACAGTCTTATTAGTAATGTTTGCTATCAGTAGTTATATCTGATGGCCTGATCCCATTGGATCTCCTGGTTGAGACCTGTGTTGGCTGTGTCCAGAGTAAAAATCCAATATTCAGGACAGAGACCTATCTACTGTCCCTCCTTTCTCATTGACTTAGGATGGACTAATCCTCTAGACAACTTCGAAAATACAGGTATGACATGCACCATTATTATTCTCTATTGAACAATTTAAGCAAGAACAGCTTAAAGGAGAAATGAGAGCAAATATGTGCTTAAATATTGTTTATTTTTTATTCCACTTCACTTGTTCTGCACGTAAAGCACACCTTTATCACAAGCTGCACGGGCTGTTCAAATAAGTGCTTGTCTATTCAGTCACTTCTGGTAATGAGGCCTTTCTTATATCACTAAAAACGCTCAACAAGAGACAGGATCTTGTAGTCCTTTTAAATGGTTTTCTAATATAAATTTTTGAATTACCTGTAGTTATTTCATTAAAAGAATATAGTGGGCAGACATATTTCCTTTGCTTAACATTGTTCTACATTTTTTCAGTGATTATTAGGACGGAATCCTGATGAAGGCCATGCCGAAACGCGCGTAGTGTTTGTCAACAAATCCGCCAATTCCTATAGATCATACATTGTGGATTTAAATGTCATCTGACCTTGCTAACAGATTTGCAGAATGCAAAAACTGAAATAATTTTGATTCTGTTAGACCATTTTCTGCATTGTCTGAATTTAGTTCTAAACACCTGTTTATAATCACTGAAGTTGTGATGATTGTTTTAAAAAACAAAAAGATATATGTATTGAATTACACATGGATTCATATGTATTTTTATAAAACACATTTATTTTGTGATATAAAACAAAAATATATATATTAAAAAAAATCATATCAATAATAAATATTGCTGATAAATCTACCAATGAATATTTGTGTGACTGTTATTGTTTTTGCTTTGGAAATGATCTGCCTACTTTAGTTGCTAGCCACCTTGCCCAGGTGTGTCTTTACATGTTTTTGTCTATTCCCCGTCAGGGTTCGTGTATCTTGTTTACGGGGGCCCCAGTTCTTTCCCAGATATTGTTCCTGCAGCCTGCCTGCGAGGGGTGCCTTTTTTGTTCAATGGCGTATATCAAAATCTGTTATCAGGTAACTCTAGAACTTTAATATACCTGTTGGATTGTGTCTCTTGGTTGATGTGTTCTCTTCACTTATGTATGTATGTGCGCACCCTTTTGGTTGTAAATAGGTGGACAGTTCTCTCGTTTACAACACTGGGGTACACCCACCGTGGCCTATAAACCAGTTTTCTGATCTGTGCAAGATCCCTATGGGCCACTCTCTTTAGAATTAAAGTGTTAAGCTCAGAAACAATATGGCTAATTTACAGACATTTGGATTTTCCGATGAAGATTTTGCCAATATGGTTGGAAGTTCTGCTAGTTTTGGTCAACAAACAGCCACTAATACAGACAGTAATGACGATACGAACAAGCTATCACAACTAAGGAAAAAAATAAAACGTATAGAACTACATGGACATTATATGCTGGAGTACCTTAAAGCGGGGGTTATCCCCCAGGGACTCCGAGTGAGAAACATTCGGGCCTTTTCGTCCAAATCAAAAAGTTTCTAGAGCGGTGGTCATTAATAGCTAACCGCTGCTCACATGACTTTATGATGCTCATAGTAGAGACTGCCAGGGAGGTGATACAAGAACTAGCTGCAGAGATTTTGGAGCTTGAGAATAAAATTAAAAGTGCATGTACACTAGATGAAGCCAAAAAGAAGTTGGAAGACATTGACAGAGACCTAAGCTCATACACAGAATATCTTACTAAACGAAAAATAGAGAAGCTTAAAAAAGATATTAGATTTTACAGTAAAGAAAATACTTACCCCTACCTGACAGATAACTACTACGACCAGATAGATGACACTAGTAATGCACACTTTTCCAACAGACAACAAAACCGCAAAGTTACCACATTTTCCGACACATCAGATTCGGATAATGAAGGTCCATTAAACCAATATGACCCTAGAGGTAACAGATGTAACACCAGGGTACAACGTAATGGGCAGCCTTTTTTAGGGAGACGCTTCTCACGAAGGGGGAACTGGAGGACTCAACAACAACCGAGATTCCGGGGAAATCCTCAAATGGATTACAACCAGTACTTGGTGACCCGCAACACCCAATACTGGAGAGAGTAGACAATATCCCTATATTCAATCTAAGTACCTCCACCTTCTCCGCACCAACTTATTCATTACTCTCAAAAGGCCTCACTTTTGCCCCACATTCAGGTCTCACAAATTTGAGCTTTTTAACGATCTAATGGCCTATTTCAGGAAAATTCGCTTGAGGGTATACTTCTCAGATAAAGATAAACCTGATGAACAACAGAATCTATCGGGACTTACACCTAAGTCTATATTCACACCTACCATTGACTTACTTCCTCCAGAAGTAGCAGTCTTCGAACAGGTAGCTCTAGAAAAGATCACCAAGGCCACAAAATACGTTACTAGGACACCATATAACCTAGATTTACAAGAATACAAAGCCTTAGAAGATCTGAAACAGACATCCACCATCACAATCAAAAATTGTGATAAGGGTGGGGGGATTGTCATCCTTGACACCTCGAAATATGTTGCCAATATGGAGATGATGCTAGGAGAACCACAGTTCTATCTGCCAGTCACACGAGACCCTACGGTCAAAACCAAAAATAAAATAAGTAGACTGACAGACCAAGCCCTTAGGAACAACTACATCTGTGAGAAAGAATGGATGTACTTAAATGTACAACACCCAAAAATGGGCTGCATATATGGAGTCTCAAAGATCCATAAGAGTGAATTGGATCCTCCATATAGGCGTATAGTCAAAACTATAGGTTCTAGCACCTAACCGCTTTCGAAATACATTGATGCAATACTACGTCCTCATGTACCCCGTACACCAGCATATGTACAAGACTCCAGGCACATCATTAATTTGATAGAGGACACTCATTTCCAAGCCAACTCACAATTCATGGTTACCATGGATATAGAAGCGCTATATAGCAACATACCTATCCAGGGAGCCATAGAAGCCGTGAGTTGGTTTATCACGACATATGACATTGCATGCCCAAAAATCTTTATACTGGAATGCCTTAAAATAGTGCTTGAAGACAACGTATTTGAATTTAAAAATACCCTATACAAACAAAATAAGGGTGTCAGTATGGGCGCATCATGCGCCCCTACGGTAGCAAACATATATATGTCGCAGTTTGAGAAAAAATTCATCTACAATAAAATAGCTCCATTTTATGAGTCAGTGACAAAATGGTCAAGATACATAGATGATATTTTTTTCATCTGGACAGACACAGGAAAATCTAATGCAGTTCTTATCCTGGAACAATCTATGTGATACAAATATACGTTTCACACATAAGACAGCACTGAACAAGTAGAATTCCTAGATGTGATCATCAAGAATGAGACAGGAATATTGGCCGTGGATCTGTTCACCAAACCCACAGCACGCAATACCCTTCTCCATTATGAAAGTTTCCATCCCCCTGCACAAAAAAACAGTATACCTTTCGGCCAATTTCTACGCCTCCGCCGGAATTGTACAAGCATCAAGTATTTTGACGGTTGTTGCCCCGAAACTGATCCCAGGATGCTTGTTTCCGGTTCAGGGAGGACCTAGCTTGGCAGTTCGAGCTGGACTGTTCCCATGAGGCACAGGGTCAAGACTGATTTGCATATGTCTGGGTCTAAACTGGGGTGGAATGGTGAGAAAAAGAACAATGGATTTAACCCAGATCTCTTGAGTGGGGGTGAATGTTTGATTAGCTCAGCATTCCGTCCATCATCTGTGCGTCTTTTGCATTCTCGCTCTAAGTGCGCTGGGTATGCCCAGATGTGGGTCGCGGGCTCACTGTGCCGCTGGATTCAAGGTAGCCTGGCTGATGAGGGGTGATGCCCCAAAACCGGTCCCAGGATGCTTGTTTCTGGGCTAGGGAGGACCTGGCTTGGCAGTTCGGGCTGGACTGTTCCCATGAGGCACAGGGTCAAGACTGATTTGCATATGACTGGGTCTAAACTGGGGTGGCATGGTGAGAAAAAGAACAATGGATTTAACCCAGATCTCTTGACTGGGGGTGAATGTTTGATTTGCCCAGCATTCCGTCCATCATCTGTGTGTCTTTTGCTTTCTTGCACTAAGTGCGCCGGGTATGCCCAGATCTGGGTCTCTGGCTCACTGTGCCACTGGATTCAAGCTAGCTTGGCTGGTGAGGGGTGATGCCCGAAAACCAGTCCCAGGATGCTTGTTTCCGGTCCAGGGAGGACCTGGCTTGGCAGTTCGGGCTGGACTGTTCCCATGAGGCACAGGGTCAAGACTGATTTGCATATGGCTGGGTCTGAACTGGGGTGACATGGTGAGCAAAAGAACAATGGAGTTAACCCAGATCTCTTGACTGGGGGTGAATGTTTGATTTTCTCAGCATTCTGTCCATCATCTGTGTGTCTTTTGCTTTCTTGCCCTAAGTGCGCCGGGTATGCCCAGACATGGGTCCCAGGCTCACTGTGCCACTGGATTCAAGCAAGCCTGGCTGATGAGGGGTGATGCCCCGAAACCGGTCCCAGGATGCTTGTTTCCGGTCCAGGGAGGACCTGGCTTGGCAGTTCGGGCTGGACTGTTCCCATGAGGCACAGGGTCAAGACTGATTTGCATATGGCTGGGTCTAAACTGGGGTGGCATGGTGAGCAAAATAACGATGGATTTAACCCAGATCTCTTGACTGGGAGTGAATGTTTGATTTGCTCAGCATTCCGTCCATCATCTGTGTGTCTTTTGCTTTCTTGCCCTAAGTGTGCCGGGTATGCCCAGATGTGGGTCCCGGGCTCACTGTGCCACTGGATTCAAGCTAGCCTGGCTGATGAGGGGCGATGCCCCGAAACCAGTCCGAGGATGATTGTTTCTGGTCCAGGGAGGACCTGGCTTGGCAGGTCGGGATGGACTGTTCCCATGAGGCACAGGGTCAAGACTGATTTGCATATGGCTATGTCTAAACTGGGATGGCATGGCGAGCAAGAGGATGATGGATTTAACCCAGATGTCTTGACTGGGGCTGAATATTTGATTTGCTCAGCATTCCGTCCATCATCTGTGGGTCTTTTGCTCCACATCCGCAAAAGCAAAACTGGGGCTTGCTCATTCTCCTACATCGCACCCAAGACATAGAATGACCTCCCTCAACACATCAGAGCTGCCTGCTCACTTACTGAGTTCCTCAAGAAATTGAAGTGCTGGCTCTTCAGATAAGCACCTTGTGACCACACACCTACACATCAAGCACCTGGATACTCTCTCGAGTGATTAGTGCGCTATACTAATCAACATAACATAACAATTATTTAAATCATTTTTAATTATGAAAAATATGTAACACTGAATTTTTGTACTAATATTTTAGTATCAGGATGCTAAGTTTGTAGGGGTATAGAGTGGGATGTTATTTAATTAATAGTTTATTTGTTATTAATTATTCTTTTTTATTTAAATATTTAATTAAACTTAAAATGTTTAAAGTATGGACTATTAAAGTATTTTAATTATATTTTAGTTGAGGGCTGCTAGGTTTGTAGGGGTGTAGGCTGGCAAGTTGATTAATTAATTATGAATGAATTGTTAGTACAATATTTAATTAATTTTAATTATGTAAATTGTTAGACCTGGCACCATTGGCGTGGGTCTCCCCTGCATTTTGTTGCCTTTGCCTCCTGTGTTTTTGCTATGTGTTGGACTCTGTTTTTGCTGGTCTAGATGCTTTGGGCACTTTGCCACTGCTGTTCAGTGCCAAAGTGCAAGTACTCCTTGTAAATTGTTGTTATGGATTAGTGATTCCATGATTGGCATATTTGGTTTACTTGTCAGACCCTAGTACAGTGCACTGTGTGTGCCCAGGGCCTGTAAATCAAATGCTGCTAGTGGGCTGCAGCACTGATTGTGCCACCCACAGATGCAGCCTGTAAAATGTGACTCTGGCCTGCCATTGCAGAGCCTGTGGGCAGTCTGCGACTGCCATGTCGACTTGGCAAGTGCACACACTTGCCAGTCCCCAAACCTTCCCTTTCTACATATTAGTCACCCCTAAGGTGGGCCCAAGGTACCCCTGTGGGCAGGGTGCATTGTATGTGAAAGGTAGGACATGTCCTGATGTGTGTGGCATGTCCTGATAGTTAAATACTGCCAATTTCGTTTTTCACTATTGCAAGGCTACCTGCTCCCATGGGAGAGAATGGGGAGTTTGTTTGTAACATCTTATAAACATAACTGGCCCTGGGAACAAGGTAGAAAAATAAAGTTTAGTACGCCTGAACTCAGAATGTTAAAATGCATCCTTTAGTGAGGATGATTTTTACATTCTGTGTTTGAAAATACCACTTTTAGAAAGTAGGTATTTTCTTGCCTAAGCATCCAGTGTGCCTCTGCTAGGTTTGTGTATTGCATGTCTGGCTCTTGGATGACAGGGGCTGGAGAGGGGCAGTGGCTCCAGAAGTCTGATGTGTCAGGGCTGGGATGAATAGACCTGGGCTGCATTTAGAGTAGGGGGAGGAGATTTCCTTTCACCTGCATGGGCCTGGTCTGCCTTCAACAATGCTGTCTCCACCTCCTGCCAGGAAGCTGCACCAGTGAAGACAGAACTGGTTTTGGCTGGGTACAGACACTCTCTGCCTTCAGAGAACAAAGGATTTTGTGGTATAAATATTGGGGCCCAGACCCCAGAACTTTAGATCACTTCTGGGAAATCAAGAGGAACCTTTGCCAAGAAGAAGAGCCAGAGAAGCTGAGGAGGAATACTGCCCCTGTGCTGTTTGCTGTCTGGGGTTGGCATGCAGTGGCTACTTGCTGCCAAGGAAAGGAGAAAAGGACTTTGCTGTTTGCTTTGCCACCTGCTTGAAGAAAAAGATCTCCAAGGGCTTGAAACTGAGCTTGCCTCCTGTTCTGAAGTCTCAGGGACACAAAGAATTCATCCCTTCTGTCTCTCTGCATCTGGAACTGCTGTTTCAGCTGCCACAGAAGGAAATTGCAACACCGGCGCCAGCGAGCGACGCCGTAACCTGCACCGAAGCCGTGGGCACTGCTCATGAAGAGCACGACGCACCGCCCCGACTTGCACAGTAGGCCTGACGCCTGCTGACGCTGTGCCGCATCGACTCCGAAGCTGTCAGCGAGGCCGCTGCCTGCACCGGAGCCAAGGACACCGCTCGGGACGTCCACGACGCAACGTCCCGACTCGCACCGCAGCCCCGACTTCACCAACACTGGTGCTTCATCAACGCGGAGCCGATCCTCGACGTGGGTGACTCCTGAATCCATCGACATCGCACCGTCATAAGAAACCCCTGCCTCGCCGCCATCGTGACGTCACCTCCCCGACACAGTAAGCAACAGACGTCTCACCTCCCCTGCACCAGAGTAAGGAACAGAGGCTTCACCTCCACTGGGGTCGTAATGAACCGACGCCGCAGGCGCCAACCAAGCATCACCTCCCTGACGCCGTGCACCGTCGTTGCTTTCATCAATTCCAAGGTACTGTTCTTTGTGGGTCTTCTTGACTCCGGGCCCGGCGCCGCGCACCTCGCGGTCGGCACCTTACTTTGGGATTTTCATCTGTCACGACGTCGTAATAACTCCAGGTAGAGTTATTTGTTGCTAGAAACTTTGTTTGAGTGAATAACCTATTTTTAAGGATATCTTGATAGCTGTATTGTGGATTTTTGTTGTTTGGTCTTTTTTTGGTTTAGATCAAGATTTCTTTTTTTTCTAAACTGGTGTGGTGTCCATTTGTATTGTTTTCACTGTATTACTGTATGTGTTCACAAATACTTTACACACTGCCTCTGAGATAAGCCTGTCTGCTCGTGCCAAGCTACCAAGGGGGTGAGCAGGGTTTATTTTAGAAGCGTATCCCCCTTACCCTGACTAGAAGCAAGGGTCCCTATTTGGACAAAGGTACCTACCTCTGCCAACTAGAGACCCCATTTCTAACATTGGTGGTCAGCGGTGAGGATCTGGACTAGCATTTGTGACTTACATACAGTGATTGGTGTACACTACTAGTATAGTGCAGACCATTACGCAACCACATACATTTTTGATTAAGTTTTTTACCTGGGAATTTTTTTTTTTTGTATCTTGAGAGCTGCCAATTTTCACCATGAGCAAACAAGCATCACTTGCATCTGTGGATATTGAATTTGAAGAGGATAGGGTTGATACCTACACTGTGCCACAACTTAAAGCCATCTGCAAAAAAATTAAAATCTCAGTGAGAGGCCTCACCAGAAAGGAGAAATTCCAAAAGGCGCTGAGGTCCTGTTTGGAAGCAAGGAATGCCAGTGGGCAGACCGAGGAGTCTATGGTGGAGGGGTAGAATTTAATATGGCAGCAGGATGGGATATTGGGCCTGACTGGGGGTAAATCACCTTCCAGGGTGGGCAGCAGTGTTTCTTCAAAGGGTCTATCTCCAGAGGAGTTGGAGGACAGGGAGAGAAGCAGAGTGCATGAATTGGAGCTTGCTAAACTGAAGCTGGGGAGCTAGGGTGACTTAGAGAATAAGTGATTGGAGTTGGAGAGCAAGAAATTGGCCATGGAAGAAAAGAAGATGCTTTTAGAGCATGAGAGAGGGTTGAAGGAGTTGGATCTGAAGGCAAAGAGTTTAGAGAACAATCCCTCTGGTGACAGCACACCATCAGTGCCTGGGGAAGGAAAAGTATACATTCCCAAAGATGTTATCAAAGATTTCATGAAGCATGAGGACATTGGGCAGTGGTTTAAGGCCTATGAAGCAGCAATGAGGTCCCATCGGGTCCCTGAGAAAGATTGGGGAGCGGGGTTGTGGGGCCGCTTCGTCAGTGAAGGAAGGGAGACATTTCTAGCTTTTCCCACTGAGGATCAGATGTCCTATGCCCCCATGAAGGAAGCCTTGATAGCCAGGTATGGGTTGACCCCAGAGAATTATTGGCAGAAATTTAGAAACTGCAAGAAGCTGGAGTCAATTACTTGGGTGGAATATGTATCTTATTTTTGCAGAGCACTGGATGGATGGGTGAAGGGTAGTAAGGTAACTGATTTGCAGGGGCTCTATGATTTGGTTGCATGGGAGCACTTGTCTAGTAGTTGTTTTCCAGAGCTACGCCAGCACCTGATTGATAATAAGCTGACTGACCCCAGGAAGCTTGCTGTAGAGGCGGACCGCTGGGTCAGTACCAGGGTCCACAAAGGTCATGTGGGAGACTCCGCCAAAGGTGGGCAGGGTCCCCAGCAGAAGAGTGGGGGGACAAGGGTAAACAAAAGGAGTTCCAAAAAGGGCCCTAAAGTAATCCCCAAGGGAACCAAGGTAAGGGTTCCCAGCCTCCCACTGAAAAGAAGCCACGGGTCCCGACAGGTAAGCCTGTTCATAGGGGTTCCACAACATGTTTTGGTTGCGGTCAGGTGGGTCACTATCAATGGGATCCTAGGTGTCCCAAGAAGGTTACCACCGCACCCACTGGTGCAACGCCCTGGGAAATGGATAGGGTAGCCTTGGGGTAGGAGTCAGGTGCCCAAGACGGGTGGGGTCCCGCAGAGATGTCCCTGGTCTCTTTAGGAGACAGTAAGATGGTCCCAAGGGCTCATCTGCCTGACAACACTAAGAAGTACAGGCAGTGGGTGACCATCAATGGCCATAGTGTGGAGGCTCTGAGAGACACCGGAGCCAGTGTGACAGCTGTCAGTTGTTGGCTGGTGTCTGAGGAGCAGGTGGTCCCCAACACATTCTACCCAGTTGTTGCCGCTGACAATTCAGAGTGCCTCTGCAAAGTGGCACAGGTTCCCTTTGAGTGGGGGGGGGTCTCAGGTACCTTGAAAGTAGCTGTGAGGCCAGCCATGCCTGTTGACTGTCTGCTAGGCAATGATTTGGAGAGCTCCCCTTGGGCAAAGGTGGAGCGGAGGTCTCATTTGGAGATGTTGGGTCTGCCTGAGTGGGCATGCGTGACCACTCGGTCCATGGCAGCCAGTAAAGGCATTCAAGAGGACCTGGAGCCTGAAAGAGTGGGCCAGGTGCCTGCCAGTAAGAGAAGAGGCAGTGGGCGCGGTAAACCGGCCCCCGAGATTCCCACTGTCCACGAGGAGGCAAACCTTGAGGGGGATGCCCTGGAGCCTACAGGGGAACAAGTGGCCGAACTGGGGGACATGCCTGAGCTGACCCATTGGCAGCAAGAAGGAGGACCCACCAGGGAGGAGTTCTGCCAGGAGCAGCAGACGTTCCCTTCTCTCATTGGTTTGCGGCAACAGGCTGCAAACCAGGCAGCAGGTGATCAGTCTGGAGAATGGTCTAAGCCTAAGGTTGCTGAGCCTGGGTCAGCCCGTGTGCTGGTGGTACTCCAGCGCTTCAGAGCCTTCCTACTGGGTCTGGCTCATGATGTGCCTTTGGCAGGGCATTTGGGCATTTGGGGCAAGACAAGACCTTTGAAAGGCTTGTCACCCACTTTTACTGGCCCCAAATGCGCAAGCACTCTGATACTCATTGTAGGTCTTGTCAGACTTGCCAGACAAGTGGCAAGAGTGGGAGGAAGTGCAAGGCGCCTCTCCAACCTTTCCCTGTGGTCAGCACCCCCTTTGAGACGGTGGGTATTGACATTGTGGGGCCTCTGGATCCCAAGACAGCCATGGGCAACAGGTTCATCCTGGTCTTGGTGGTCCGAAGCCATCCCTCTCCGGACTGTGACGGCCCCCGTGGTGGGACATGTGTTGATGGGGATTTTCTCCCGTGTGGGGTTCCCCAGAGAGGTGGTGTCCGACCGGGGTACCAACTTCATATCCAAGTATATGAAGTCCCTGTGGCAGGAGTGCGGTGTTACATACAAGTTCACCACTCCTTACCACCCCAAGGCAATGGGCTTGTTGAGAGATTCAACCGGACCCTAAAGGGCATGATTATGGGTCTTGGTGAACCCATGAGGCGTAAGTGGGACGTCCTCTTACCATGCCTTTTGTTTGCTTACAGAGAGGTGCCCCAGACGTCCTTAGGGTTCAGTCCCTTTGAGCTGCTGTACGGCCATCCTGTAAGAGGACCTCTGAGTCTGGTAAAAGAAGGCTGGGAGAAAGCTCCCAGTAAACCTCCCCAGGATGTATATAGCTACATGCTGGCCTTCAGGAACCAGACTAAGCGCTTCAGACAACTCGCTCAGGCGAATCTGGAAGCCAGCCAGGAGGAGATGAAACGGTGGTATGATCAGAATGCCACTCTGATCGAGTTTCAGCCTGAACAAAAAGTATGGGTCATGGCCCCAGTGGAGCCTTGTATGCTCCAGGGTAAGTGGACCGGACCATTTGAGGTGGTGGAGCGCAAGAGTAACGTCACCTACTTGGTGGACTTGCAGTCTCCTAGGAACCCTTTGTGGGTCCTTCATGTGAACCGCCTGAAGCCCCACTTGGAGAGGTCCGAAGTGGGCATGCTCCTAGCAACAGATGCTGGAATGGAGGAGGAGACTGAGCCTCTTCCTGACCTCCTGTCTGCAAAGGAGCACGATGGGTCAGTGGACGGTGTATCACTCTCCCCCGCCCTGACTCCTGAACAGCAGAGAGACTGTCGCCAATTGTTGGGACAGTTTTCTGATCTGTTCTCCCTGACCCCCGGTGTCACTCAGTGGTGTGTCCATAATGTGATACTGGGGACAGTCCTCCCGTAAAACATAAGATTTACAGAGTGACTGACAGGGTCAGAACTTGCATGAAGGAGGAGTCTCCAAGATGTTAGCGCTAGGGGTGATTGAGCCCTCAGACAGCCCTTGGGCCAGACCAGTTGTCTTGGTCCCAAACTTTGCCGCACCCGGTGCCACACCAGAACTCCGGTTCTGTGTGGATTACCGAGGGCTCAATTCAGTCACCAGGACTGACGAGTACCCCATCCCCAGAGCTGATGAGCTCATTGATCGGTTGGGGGCTGCCCGGTACCTCAGTACGTTTGACTTAACGTCTGGGTACTGGCAGATCGCCTTAACTGATGGGGCAAGAGAGAGGTCAGCATTCTCCACACCAGATGGGCACTACCAATTCCGGGTGATGCCCTTTGGGATGAAGAATGCCCCTGCCACCTTTCAGAGGTTGGGCAACCAGGTGTTGGTTGGGCTGGAGGATTTCAGTGCTGCCTACCTGGACGACATTGCAGTGTTTAGTGCCACTTGGGAGGAACATCTGCACCACCTCTGGGAAGTGTTGAAGGCGTTGCGGAAGGCAGGCCTCACGATCAAGGCAAGCAAGTGCCAGATCGGGCAGGGTTCTGTGGTGTACTTGGGACACCAGGTAGGGAGTGGCCAGGTGGCGCCCCTACAGCCCAAGATTGATACCATTCTGGCTTGGGAACCCCCCAAGACTCACACAGAGGTGAGAGCCTTTTTAGGACTCACAGGGTATTACAGGAGATTTGTCAAGGGGTATGGCACCATTGTTGCCCCCTTGGCAGAGCTGACTTCCAGGAAGCAGCCCAAGAAAGTGAATTGGACTGACGCCTGCCAGAAGGCTTTTGATGCCCTGAAATCTGCCATGTGCACAGCACCCGTGCTTAAGGCACCCAACTTCTCAGAAGAGTTCATTGTGCAGACAGATGCTTCAGAGCATGGTGTGGGGTTGTGCTCTCACAGCTGAATGAAGAGGGCCTAGACCAACCTGTAGCCTTCATTAGTAGGAGGCTACTTCCACGGGTACGGAGGTGGAGTGTGATTGAGCGTGAGGCATTTGCTGTGGTCTGGGTGCTGAAAAAGCTAAGGCCATACTTGTTTGGGACTCACTTCCGAGTTCAGACAGACCACAGGCCCCTCAGATGGTTGATGCAAATGAGGGGTGAGAATCCAAAGTTGTTGAGGTGGTCCATTTCCCTACAGGGGATGGACTTCACGGTGGAACACCGCCCTGGTACAGAACATGCCAATGCTGATGGTCTGTCCAGATTTTTTCACCTTAGTGAAGAGAACTCCCAAGAGGGTGGGTAGTTCTCCCCACATTTCAGCTGGAGGGGACACGTGTTAGACCTGGCACCATTGGCGTGGGTCTCCCCTGCATCTTGTTGCCTTTGCCTCCTGTGTTTTTGCTAAGTGTTGGACTCCATCTTTTCTGGTCTAGATGCTTTGGGCACTTTGCCACTGCTGTTCAGTGCCAAAGTGCAGGTGCTCCTTGTAAATTGTTGTTATGGATTAGTGATTCCATGATTGGCATATTTGGTTTACTTGTCAGACTCTAGTACAGTGCACTGTGTGTGCCCAGGGCCTGTAAATCAAATGCTGCTAGTGGGCTGCAGCACTGCTTGTGCCACCCACAGAAGCAGCCTTTAAAATGTGACTCTGGCCTGCCATTGCAGAGCCTGTGGGCAGTCTGGGACTGCCATGTCGACTTGGCAAGTGCACACACTTGCCAGTCCCCAAACCTTCTCTTTTCTACATATTAGTCACCACTAAGGTAGGACCAAGGTACCCCTGTGGGCAGGGTGCATTGTATGTGAAAGGTAGGACATGCCCTGATGTGTGTGGCATGTCCTAATAGTGAAATACTGCCAATTTCGTTTTTCACTATTGCAAGGCTACCTGCTCCCATAGGACAGAATGGGGAGTTTGTTTGTAACATCTTATAAACATAACTGGCCCTGGGAACAAGGTAGAAAAATTAAGTTTAGTACGCCTGAACTCAGAATGTTAAAATGCATCTTTTGGTGAGGATGATTTTTACATTCTGTGTTTGAAAATACCACTTTTAGAAAGTAGGTATTTTCTTGCCTAACCATCCAGTGTGCCTCTGCTAGGTTTGTGTATTGCATGTCTGGCTCTTGGATGACAGGGGCTGGAGAGGGACAGTGGCTTCAGAAGTCTGATGAGTCAGGGCTGGGCTGAATAGACCTGGGCTGCATTTAGAGTAGGGAGAGGAGATTTCCTTTCACCTGCATGGGCCTGGTCTGCCTTCAACAATGCTGTCTCCACCTCCTGCCAGGAAGATGCACCAGTGAAGACAGAACTGGTTTTGGCTGGGTACAGACACTCTCTGCCCTCAGAGAACAAATGATTTTGTGGTATAAATATTGGGGCCCAGACCCCAGAACTTTAGATCACTTCTGGGAAATCAAGAGGAACCTTTGCCAAGGAGAAGAGCCAGAGAAGCTGAGGAGGAATGCTGCCCCAGTGCTGTTTGCTGTCCGGGGTTGGCCTGCAGTGGCTACTTGCTGCCAAGGAAAGGAGAAAAGGACTTTGCTGTTTGCTTTGCCACCTGCTTGAAGAAAAAGATCTCCAAGGGCTTGAAACTGAGCTTGCCTCCTGTTCTGAAGTCTCAGGGACACAAAGACTTCATCCCTTCTGTCTCTCTGCATCTGGAACTGTTGTTTCTGCTGCCACAGAAGGAAATTGCAACACCGATGCCGGCGAGCAATGCCGTAACCTGCACCGAAGCCATGGGCACCGCTCGTGAAGAGCACGACGCACCGCCCCGACTTGCACCGTAGGCCCGACACCTGCTGACGCTGTGCCGCATCGACTCCGAAGCCGTCAGCGAGGCCGCTGCCTGCATGTCATTTGAGATGTCATCAGTGATGTCATCAGTGATGTCACTGACCATGTCATGAGTGATGTAATATGTGATGTCATCAGCAGTGCATTGCGGGGGCGCGAGTTATAGTTAGCTGAACTAACTATAACGGGGGAATTTCACGGGTTTTGTACGAGTGCAATGTCCAACTAACTATAACTGTCCCTAAAACCTATGGTTTTTTCAGTGAATTTGTAAGGTTTTTTAAATGCTAATTTCTAACTATAACGTGCCTGAAACCTATGGTTTTTTCAGTGAATTTCAAAGGTTTTTTAAATGCTAATTCCTAACTATAACATGTCTGAAACCTATGGTTTTTTTCAGTGAATATATATATATATACATATATATATATATATTAATAATTTTTATATTTAGAGTTTAATATCTTTTCTACATTCATGGTGTTACTTGTGTATGTTATGTGCTTGAAGTGAAGTGCGTTCCTTACTCTTGTTTAAACTGCAGTAGGAATAGTAAAATTATCCTCTTTGCAATTTGACACTTTTCCTACTGTTGAGCTGACTGTAGTGGGAACAGTAAATTTCCCCCTCAAAAATCCTACGCTTTCCCTACTGTTGCACAGACTGGAGTGGGAAAAGTAATTTTTACCCTTCCAAAGTCCAACACTTTCCCTACGGTAACTATAACTTGCACCCCAGCCATGCAGAGTGATATTCTAATGATGTCAAAGAAGATGTCATGAGTGATGGATGAAGTAATATCTAGGGTAATTAGCAATGCATGGCGACAGTGCGAGTTATAGTTACCTTGGGGCACATTGTTTGGGGGAGGGGCGGCATGTGGCCCCCCCTCCCAGGCCTGCTTTTGGCCCTGTGGACCCCATCCCTTGGAACAAAGCACATTCATTTTTAGGGGGGGCACAGGGCCCCCCTCCATGGGCTGCTTTTGGCCCCAGTAACCCCTTGGATCCGGGGACCGGCCAACAAAGGGTCAGGCCAGGGAACATATTTAAGGGGGAGGGGAGGCATGCAGCCCCCTCCCTGGCCAATTTTAGCCCTGGGACACTATCCCCTGGGGCTTAGCTGCATATTTGAATGAGAATGGGGGGCATATGGCCTCCCCAGAGCTTCCGGGACCCCATCCTTCGGGGCCCACCAATATTTAAGTGGGAGGCGGTACATGGTCCCTCTCTCTAAGCCTCGTTTGGCCCTGGGGACCCCATCCCCTGGGATCCGACTGCATATCTGAAGGTAAAGGTGGGCTCGGCCCCCTTCCTGGGTTGATTTGGCCCTGAGGACCCCATCGCCCGGGGCCCTGGCAACATTTGGAAAGGGGCAGGGGGGCACGTCTGCCAGTTATGCTGACCTACGCAACCATAACACTTCCCAATGCAGTACTCATGACTTCACACATGGCATCACACATGACATCATCTATGACATCATCAGTGAAATCACATGTGATGGGACCAATAATCCTATTAGTGCTAGGTTAGTTACATAGACTTAAAACCATAAAATCCAAAACAGATTCTTCTTTTTCCTATTGAAATATACATGACAAGAGATAAGTAATACTTACCATTACCATGCAATAATTGACAGTGAAAACCCTGCAGCAGCTAGCACCTAACCTGCTATCCCCAAAATTATAAGAGAGGGAATTACCCCAAATCTGTGTGCACACAGTCTAAGCACCCACTGTCAAGGTGCGGTCCTCAACTGGACTTGACAATGTTTAACATGAAAGAGCAATCGGTGCACCACCGCATAAACAGTATAACAAATTACAAGGTCGGTGTCCAAAGTTGTTCTTCAAATCCTATTTTTTATTTAATCACAGTCTGATTTGAACGTAACATGCAACATGTAGAGTAGACCAGCCAACGAATTTCGTCCAATACAATGGACTTCTTCAGGGCTGTAGAGTAACAGATATATACATATATAAATACACTTAAAAACATTTAAAAACATAACTTACAATGTGACTGACAAAGAATTACATTAAGACAATACTAATAGTACAAATATTCATTATGTAAAAATATACTCCCAATTAATCTTGTTCCATGTGATAGGAACCTAAACAACCCACCAAGACAACCCAAAAAAAAAAAATACATAGAAACCGAAATCCAAATTCACGTACATAACATAAAATATAAGACGCTAACCACTCCCTGCTTCGTACGGTGTTTTAGGAAGACTCCAAGGGAGAGTGGAGCACCTCAACCAGGTGAACACTACTCCGAAAGTGTGATTTTTTAAAAGAAGTAGAAAAAAGGTAAGTCTTTGCGATAGAGGTGAAAAAATAAAAAGATGAGAAAAGAGAAAGATAGCATGTGCATACCCATAGTTGGAAAGGAACAATGTTTAAAATAGGAACGTGATTCATGCGTAAACACAAAGGTTGTCCAAACGGACCCCCCCCATGGGGGTGGGAGCCCAGAGAATAGTGAGTGCCCCAATAGGACGGACTCCATTACCCACCATTTGTGAAGTCATCATACATATGGAGCCATTGTACATGTGGCTAGTGCAAATGATCAATGTATAGTCATGTAACTGGAAACGAGACAGATGGATCGCTCTGTATATAATCTGTTAGGAGAAGTAAATAAGAGATTGATGACTCCTAATATTCGTCATAAATGGTATGTCAAAAAGTTGAGCACTAGGGAGCATCCAGAGAGGATACAGGATACTCACATAAAACAAGTGTAATAAGCTATGTCCTAATATCAGATGCCGGTATTGTGCGGTACATCAAGAGTCAGTAAACCGCCGGGTCACACACAGGTAAGGTGGCCCAAAGCAGATAGAACCATCAGCTCAGCACCTAAGTATAAAGAAGGTAAAGAGTCATCATTACGGCCCATCCTGATACTATTTGGTCAGAAGAGCCTACAATGGTTATCACAAGGGCCTATACTAATAAAGTTAGATCAAAAAGCAGCCTGAAAAGGTTATGCCTGTGCTAGTAAGAGATAAACCAGGAGAAAAGTTCCCCGAGACCCATCCTTGTTCATTACAGGGACCGGACCCTCACACTGAGACAAACAATTACATTGGGACAACGTCAACCGCCCGACCTGCCAGGAACGTAGCACCGAAATCTAATTAAAGTTTCGATATCTCCCGCTGATTTAAAACAATGCGACCGCCCGCAAGATGCACTCACCATAATACACGCTGAAACAGAGTGCAAGAGGGATTCTCCTTCCGGTATGTAATCGGAAAAGACTGAACGCCCGGACCTTATCGGTTTATAAAGCCTGCGTTCAAGTTAAAACGCGGAACACCTGTGAATGGGGTGTGTCCCAATACCAGAGGAACACTAGCGACTACCACGTTATGCCGCAGTGGACGCCATATTGGAAAGGTCGCTGCCGCATATATCTTAAAAGGTTGCACATTGTGCCAGAGCGGGCGCCATATGAGAGTTGTTGGACATGGTAAACAGTCGTATTTTGCCACAAAATTAATACCGCGATGTTTGCACTAAAAAAACTTTATATTCTGCTTCAGAGGGCGCCATAGTGAAACGATCACCACCACCACTCACAGAGCACAGAGTCCATCGATGGGGGGTGAAGGGAAGGGAAAACCCTCGTTGCAAATATATATGTTATATTAAGGGAATGCACATTGTGCCACAGCGGGCGCTATATGAAAATTGTTAGAAAGGGTGAGCACTCGTATTCTGCCATAAAAGTTATACCTCAACCTCTATACTGAAAACTTGCACATTGTGCCGCCACGGGTGCCAAAACTGGAAGGGTCACCACTTGGCATTCTGCCACAGAATTAGATAACTGTGATATTATCACAAAAATAAAGTAGAAATACCGTGATATATAGACTGAAAGATTATGCCTTGTGCCACAACGGGTACCATATGGCAATTGTCAGGAAGGGTGAACCCCCTTGGCCATGGAGTTACAAAAATACATCCTTACATGTACAGTCCATGAATCACAAAATACAATTCAGGGGAAGGAGAAATGAAGAAGGGAGCACCCAAAGTGAAAGAACAGAAGTGTTAATTGTCTTCGAGAACAAGAAAGTGTCCCCCATCTATATTACCGCATTTCAAATCAGCAGGTATATTGGAAAAAGTGGGAGAAGTGTACATAAACAACATATGAATTCCAATAAGTACACGAGAAGAACAATTGTGATGATAAGTAGACATAGAAATTCAATTTGACATTCATAGGGACATACATCATCTGTTGATGGTATCCAACATAAAGGGAAACAATTACATTGAATATGGCAGGCTCGAGGCAGATTAATGGTCATACATTACAGAAAGTAGTGTAACTCCTCATCACTATTATGACCATATTCCACACTGCGTAGTTTACAAATCCAACCCGCCTCGTTCTGTCTTAGAGACAATTCCCTATCCCCTCCTCTGGGATTCGGTGGTGTCTGGTCAATTCCCATAAACCATATGTCCTTACAAGTGGCATGATTTTCCTGCATGTGGAAGATGAGGGGATATTTAAGACTCCATTCCTTATTGCATGTGTGTGTTCCTGAATTCGCAGTTCAAGTGGCCTGATGGTGCTGCCCACGTAGATCTTATTACAAGGGCAGCCCAAAATATAAGTGACATATTTGGTCTTACAATTAATCAGGTGTTTGATGTTATGTACCTTGCCAGTGTTGAAACTAAATGTCTTGGTCTTGTCTTTAAAACACAAATAGGGCTGTCCCTAGTTAGGCTTCCTACAGGTTCCTACAGAATCTCTAGAGATGTAAATCCACTAGGGGCATCTCACAAAAAGTGAAGGACTGGCCTCACACACCACCTGGTGTCATGCTTCATCATAGGCCGTCCTCGCCCTCTAAAAACTTTGTTTGATAGAGGGCGGGCATACACCTGAAGACAGGGATGCACTTCTAAAACTAAGTGGTGGCCCGTAAGTGAGTGAAAGTGTAATTTAAAAACCATTAAACTTGTCCCCAAGTAGTTTAATTAAGGGGCAGATCTATGGTATTAAAACAAGTGAGCGGTAATTACACTTTCAGATCTGCCCCTTAATTAAACTACTTGGGGACAAGTTTAATGGTTTTTAAATTACACTTTCACTCACTTTCGGGCCACCACTTAGTTTTAGAAGTGCATCCCTGTCTTCAGGTGTATGCCCGCCCTCTATCAAACGAAGTTTTTAGAGGGCGAGGACGGCCTATGATGAAGCATGACACCAGGTGGTGTGTGAGGCCAGTCCTTCACTTTTTGTGAGATGCCCCTAGTGGATTTACATCTCTAGAGATTCTGTAGGAACCTGTAGGAAGCCTAACTAGGGACAGCCCTATTTGTGTTTTAATGCTATATAGGAGGCTGGCTCGTCCCTAGGCCCTGTGCCTCTAGTTCCCTCCCCTAGTTTAACACTAGGGCTAGTGTGTGTGACCTTGGTCTTGTCTTTCCCTAGTCTACATACATTGCAATCCTTACAGGTGTAAAAACCCTTTGTTGTATTGGACAACCAGGTTTCTGCCTTAGGTGTGGTGATATAACTAGGGCAGAGCCAATTTCTCAAAGTTTTTCCCCTTCTTTATGTCACTCTGGGTTTTAGGGTTATAGTCTCCTTCAAACTAGGTATATCCGTGAGGAGGTGCCAGTGTTTTCTTAAGACATTGTAGAACATGTTGCTTCGAATGTTGTATTGTGTATTGAATGATACCGGGACCGGTCTGGTTTTTTCTGGGAGAATTGTCTGTCAAAGTAGTCTCTCTGGGCAACTTTGCAATCCTTTTCTCAGCCTTATTTAAAATTCTTGGATGATAGCCCCTTGCCAGAAACCGTCGTTTAGACTTATGGATATTTGCGACAAATGTTTCATCAGAACTCCAATTTCTTCTAATACGCACCATTTCTCCGTATGGGATGTTGTTGACCACATGTTTAGGATGTGCACTGCAAGCATGTAAAGTGCTATTGCAGGCAGTGGTCTTACGGAAAATGGTGCTGTGTATGTGATCGTTTTGAACATAAAGGATGGGCCATAATGAGGACTCTTTACCTTCTTTATACTTAGGTGCTGAGCTGATGGCTCTATCTGCTTTGGGCCACCTTACCTGTGTGTGACCTGGCGGTTTACTGACTCTTGATGTACCGCACAATACCGGCATCTGATATTAGGACATAGCTTATTACAATTCTTTTATGTGAGTATCCTGTATCCTCCCTGGATACTCCCTAGTGCTCAACTTTTCGACATACCATTTATGACGAATATTAGGATTCATCATTCTCTTATTTACTTCTCTTAACAGATTATATACAGAGTGATCCATCTGTCTCGTTTCCAGTTGCATGACTATACGTTGATCATTTGCATTTGCCACAGATACAATGGCTCCATATGTATGATGACTTCGCATATGATGGGTAATGGAGTCCGTCCCATTGGGGCACTTACTATTCTCTGTGCTCCCACCGCCGGGGGGGGGGCAGTTTGGACAACCTTTGTGTTTGTGCATGAATCACGTTCCTATTTTAGACATTGTTCCTTTCATGGGTATGCACATGCTATCTTTCTCTTTTCTCATCTTTTTGTTTTTTCACCTCTATCGCAAAGACTTACCTTGTTTCTACTTCTTTTAAAAATCACACTTTTGGAGTAATGTTCACCTGGTTGAGGTGCTCCACTCTCCCTTGGAGTCTTCCTAAAACACCGTACGAAGCAGGGAGTGGTTAGCGTCTTATATTTTATGTTATGTACGTGAATTTGGATTTCGGTTTCTATGTACTTTTTTTTGTGTGTGTTGTCTTGGCGGGTTGTTTATGTTTCTATCACATGGGACAAGATTAATTGGAAGTACATTTTTACATAATGAATATTTGTACTGTTAGTATTGTCATAATGTAATTCTTTGTCAGTCACATTGTAAGTTATGCTTTTAAATGTTTTTAAGTGTATTTATATATGTATATATCTGTTACTCTACAGCCCTGAAGAAGTCCATTGTATTGGACGAAACGCGTTGGCTGGTCTACTCTACATGTTGCATGTTACGTTCAAATCAAACTGTGATTAAATAAAAAAGAGGATTTGAAGAACAACTTTGGAGACAGGCCTTGTAATTTGTTATACTGTTTATACGGTGGTGCACCGATTGCTCTTTCATGTTAAATACTTACCATTACTAGATCTTCATACAGGGGAACTAGGCCTGCAGTACAAATAACCAATGTTACATTTCTCTACAGTACCCCTGATGATTATTACTAGGTGATTTTGAAGATGTTAATTGGTAATGAAACGCCATTGCATGAACAAGATTATAATAATATTTTACACAAGTACTGTCATATTCTCCATAAAATGCTTAACATACTCCAATAGTTTTGTAGAAGATGTAGACTGACATATAAGGCAATGTGGAAAGTGACAGGTCATTGAGAGGGCCATTTTTTTTGCAGTTTGTGGGCCTCTTTCATGAGTAGGTGAGCCGGTTTTTACTGTTGATTTACCTGATATTACCACCAGCATTGTCTGTAACAAGCACAAATACATGCAGTCTCCCATACATTGCAAAATACCTAAACAGCTTGTTTTTTCATGTTCACAAGTGGCCTGATTTGAAAGTATGGGCCACCTTTTTAGGTATCTGATTCACTAATGAGGGCCACTTTTACTTTGGTGACTACGCCTATTTTTTCCCAGTCCAACCGTGGTCATATACCAAAATATGCTGTCATACTCTAGAGAGGTGGCACAAAATCATCAAATACTGCTACGATGTATACCCAAAGGCAACTGTGTAGCTTGGATGTGCCATCCTATGATGTAATGTTATAGGTGAGCTGCCCTAGCATTGAAAATGATGATAATAAATATTTAAATTACAGTTTAACACTAGAGCTTTTTTCATACCTGCAATAGCCATGACAATAGGTCTTAGCTGTCAGAGAAAGGGCATAGTACAGTTTGTTATTAATATCTAATAACAATGATAATGCCAAACAGTGTTCACTGGAATTGCAGTTGTTCTTGTCTATTTAAGATTGCAATGAGGCCACATAGTCATGAACACTGGTACAACAGGCGCACATATCTAGGCTACATCATGTGTAATGAGACAACAGTGATGTCATTTGGTGCTGCAATTGATAAAATCCTATGTGAAGTCCTGGCCAGTGCATTGAGATTTTGCATAGCTCCCCATAATTGGCAAATTTAGTTGTATTTAGATTTTTGGGTAGTAACCCAGATGTCCCTTCAATCAAAAGTATTCAGGGGGAGTTTGTTTAATTTACGTTATTTATTGTTTGAGTAAACAGCAATAGCTTGTTCCATTTTTTTTTAGAAGTAATCAACTAAAAAAAGCTTGATGATAGAAAACCATGTTGCTTTGCCAGACTACACCAAAAATCTTACAAAATCTATGCACGCAAGAGCATACATACTCATGCACAGCAGCAACCGCGAAAATATTTTTTCAATACATTCGAACTGCTTTAGGGCCCGAGTACGATGGTGGTCGGCAGAAGGATTGGGACCGACGGACAAGTAGTCAGCGGTCCCACCCGCCAAATTATGATGTGACCACCATGTAGGCGGTCAGAATCATAGCTTTTTCCATTGCAGCTTGTGCTGCAGCCCAAAAAGGGGCGCAGCACAAGATGCAATTGAAAAAGGGATGTTTTTAAACATCCATGCACCGTGAGCCACACACGGTGCATGGATGTTTGGGGGGCACCACAGGTGCCCCCCAGGCCTCATAGCGGAGGCCCACAGGGGATGGGGGCCCTGCTAGAGGCCCCCAAAGTCCCTATCCAACAGCCATTCCATGGCGGTCGGTCCGCCATGGAAAGGCTGTCAGAAAGGGACATTGTAATGCCTACAGTGGGGCCAGAGCAGGCTCTGCTTCTATTGTAAGGAATACGATCCGACTGGTGGGCTCCTTGAGCCCATCAAAAGTATCGGTCAGTCCCTCCCCAACCAATGCGGTCCCACCGACCGCATCATAGTGCGGCGGTCGGACCACTCTGCTGGATGTCAGTCAGACTGCACCGAAGGCCTGTCGGTGGCGGTCCGACCGACATCCTAATGAGGCCCTTAATCTTTTACTCAGGCATTGGTGGACCAGGAATGCTGATTCTGGCACGGCCATTGTGATGTGCCAAATTATGAAGGCTACCAGGATGTTTGCATGAGTATAAGTTGTGTATATGAAAGTGTTTTTGACCTTGAACCTGGATTCAATTTGAAGTGAATGGAGAGTATTCAAGGTAGGCTTGATATAGTCACTTGTTGCTAAAAGGTGGGAAAAGTGCCCAGTTGAGGTCTTTGAACCTTCAAAAAAAAGATGGCTTTCCTTCATGCAGAAGTGAACATTGTTTAGACATTCCACAATGATGGTTGGCTTCTTAAGACTGCTCTCTAGGTGGATCTGTATCCACTACTACAACTACTACTAGTACTAATGTTACTGCTACTACTGCAACTGATAATGATACATATAATGATAATAAACACAACAATTAACAATAAAATATTTATTATTATTATTATTGTTAGTAGTAGTAGTAGTAGTATTAGTATTATTAATATTATTATTGTTCTTATTTTAATTTCTTGGTTGTGAAAGCCATCATCATGAACATACATGGACCAGTATCCCAAGTGGGCTCCAGAAGTCATGTTATACATATATGTGTTACATATGACTAAATTCAACAAGTGATAGAGAGAAAGCTTTTAATCTCTTAGGTTCTCTGAACTCATTGCTTCACTCATCGTAGTGACACAGCATCCTATGGAGATGGGAGTAATGAAGGTCAGAACCCTTCATGGTTAACTGATCCCATAGTGATGTTCAAAGAATATGAGTAGGAGTGACTAACTTCATATTTATACCTGAACCAACCATCTCTAGATTTCCTAGAAAAAGTCATACCTATTCATGGAATGAAAATTTGTGAATCAGGTCCCAAGTTCCTTGAGTTGACAAGAGAAAAGAGAGGAAGCGATCGTGAGGGCGAAAGGCAGAGCCTCTCAGAATGGCATTTAATACCTTGCAAAGGAGCAGGCATTCTTAACATAATAAAAAAATTTCCCCATAAAAGGTAAACTGAAGAATGATTTTTCAACTTTGAGCAATATTGTATAAAAGCCAAAATGCGAATGTATGATCACACTTCAGTACTTGGGATCTGGAGTTCTCCAAATGTAAAGAAAGTGCCTATTTAATCAGTGTATAGCATACATATTATTACACAACCAGTCAGCAACCCAGATCCATTGAATAATGAAGTACATCCAAATTTACAGGCCAAAGTGGGTCTAGCTAGAGACAGTTTTAGCTGTTTGCCAGAGCTCATATAATCACCAAAAATACCCTTGAGAGGCAGTGTTGAGTGAAAGGTTTTGCCTCTGCCCAATATTGTCTACAGTTGTTTGTTTGGACAGCAGTTGTGCTAGCTTGCCTATGAGGTATGTAGGTATATGAAATTTCTATAATGTGAGCCTAGCCAAAAGGCAGCAGAGCATTGTACAGTGTTAAAGACAAGCATAAAATGAACGAGTGATAGGAGAGGTAGCTCGGCTGTGGACACTAAATACATTGTGATATAGTGTTCTTTAAGGAGGTGAATCTTCAACTGTTTCCTAAACAGGAGCAGCGTTGCACCAGTCCTGATTGATACAGGGCTGTTGTTCAGGGTCCTAGGTGCATAGATGAAAAAGTCCTACTGTCTTGTGTTTTTTCTTTGAAGTCGGTGCAGGCGGCAAGGGGGAGCCAATGGCGGTCCATCAGATTGGGAGTGATAGAGAATCCAATAGAGAAGGAAGGGGCTTTGCATTTTGTAACCCCATGACAAATACAGTAGGAATGGGTTTTACACTTCAGAAAATGCAATAAAGAGATGCTTTACATAGTGAACTCTTTGATAAGTACAGTACAAGTCGGGTTTACCTTGTGAACACAGTTACAAATACAATAGCAAGGGTGTTTAGAATGTGAAATTCATAGGAGGGGGCTTTACATTGTTTAACTCATCTGACACAGATCTCACGTTCAGGCTTGGCTCGATCAGACTGATTTTCTTTGTGCATAATTTATAATTGTAAATTATTTAGTTGTGTTTAAAATAAATTACTTTTTCATTTTTAAAAGTTCCATTGTTCATAACTGGTGGAGACATTGCTAACTCAAAATTAATGTCAAATATGGTAGGAGGGGGTTTGGTTGAGGTAACCCCATGATAAACACAGAAGAAGGGGGATTTTACAATGTGAACTCCTTGACAAGTACAATAGAAAGGGGATTTACATTGTTAACTCTGTGACAAATAAGTCATGAAGGGGTTTCACATTGTTAACTCCATGACAAATGCAATTGGTAGGTATTTTAAATTGTGAATTCAATGACAAATACCTTTGGAAGAAGCTTTATATTATTTGCAACAAGAGACCTTCTTACACAGATCTAGGTAGCAGTTGTGCTAGCTTGTTTATGAAGTAGCTCCATTACACATTACCGATAGAGACATTATTCTTGCCTTCACTGTAGCAAATACACTGGAAATGTTCTGTGCATTCTGTAACCTTGTGACAAATACAGTAAGAGGGTCTTTTTCTTTGGGAACTATTTAACAAACACAACAAGAAATGGTTTTACATTGTGAACACCATAATAAACACAACAGGAAGGGATTTTCACGTTATTTAATACTGAGAAACATTCTTACACTGGTCTCTGGTTCACTAGGGGCTACATAGGTCTGGTGTTCATTATATAGAATTAGGAAGAGGCTTATATAGAGTAGAAAGGGGCTTTGCATGGTGTAACCATATGGCTTATGCACCATGAAGGTGTCTTAGAGTGTAAACTCTGAAAATGAAATAGAGAGATGTTTTACATGTGAACTCTTTGATAAAGAAGGAATCGAGTTCACATTGTGAACTCTGTAACAAATACAATAGCAAGGATGTTTTGATTATGAAATCCATAGGAAGGACTTTGCATTGTTTAACTCTGAAAGACAATCTGACACAGATCTCACATTCAGGCATGGCTCGAGCGAGAGGTCTAGTTTTCATTGGGTATATTTTATAAATGCAAGTTTAGTATTTAGATGTGTGTGAAATAAAGTGCTTCTTCATTTTAAAAAGAAAAGCACTGACTGGATATTTATTTAGTATGTGTTATTATGCACTTTTCAAAGTTCAGAACTCCTAACCTACACAACCTTCTTGATTATGCTTTGGACCTCTGTGCCTCACTACCATGAGGTTCATGTTGTAAAGGGGTGTGTTCAGCATTCAGTTTGGGTACAGTAATAAGGTGGCTCTAGGCTTTGGCTCCCTCCTTTGTCTTTTTTACTGCCATTTGGTTAGGCAGCAGTTGAGTTAGTCCACCTCTGAACTAGCTCTATTGTTCATAAACTATAGAGACATTGTTCACACTTAGGGCCCGATTCCAATGTCGTTCGGAAGGCCTCCGAATCGGATTTGGCTTTACCGGATCCGATTCATAGCCCTTGTTTACGACCGAATCGTACATTTGTCCGAATGACCAAGTACAATGCGAAGATCGCGTAAGCGCCGACCGAATCGTTTCCGGACCCGAACCTCTCCGTACGTCTCGTTTGTAGATGAATCGTGCCGCGCAATGGAGCCGATTTCCGACCGAGCAAGTACGATGCACGATTCGGACAGCTGCATCGTTTTGGTCTCAGCGAGACAAAACGGCTGTCAGAAGCATACTTTGGGGGCCGTACCAGGCTCCCTTCACCCGGAACCCTCCGAATCTATCACGGGGTGCCCATGGGTCCCCCGATCCAAGCATGCACAGTGTGGCGGGCACCATGGGGTGCCCGCCACAGGGTGTATGCTTTTCCCCACCCACCCCTTTTCTGCTATGGTAGCCTGTGTACGCGTCTGTACACGGGCTCCCATAGAGTTCAATGGTAGACTGAGTGAACCGAGTCCGTAGGCATACAGTAGCATCGTACTCGCTCGTTCGGACTCCCGGAGCACGTCTCGCTCGGAAAGCCCTCCGGATCTGAGTCGTACGGAGGGCTTTCCTAGCGAGATCGGAATCAGGCCCTAAGTAGGATTAGGCTTAGGGAGTAGGAATTGTGAACTCTGTGACAAACGCCCTAGGAGTAGGCTATAAATTGTTTAACACCTTTACCTGTCCCTACGTAGACCTCAAGTTCAGGAGGGGCCAGAGAGGTCTGGTTTTCATTGCTTACATGTGAGCAGTTATCTGTGTGTGAAATAAACTACATTTTAGGACTGGCTGGAGATAAGTTTAGCTGTCTGCTAAATGTTAGGACTGAGCACAGTTGTGCTTGTCCTACTATTGTCACACACCCCCATCCCCTCATTGCAGGCATTGCACTAACACTCAATCACAAGGCCTTGTTAAAAGGGAAGAGGTGGCACATGGATATTGCAGCATCAGGAAAAGCTATAACGAAGGCACCAGCCATAGGATGTCATTCGACATAGTGAGGGGCTTCAAGATACACCAAAACCATGCAGGGAGCTAGGGAGCTGGAACACGCTGGCAGTCAAGATTTGCTTTTATACTGCATCTTACTCTGGTGGGGATACGCCCGCTCTTAACACAGAGCCACTAAACCTAAAACCACTTACTAGTCAGGGAAAGGCTTAGAGAACGGAACAGCCAAAGAAAGGCGATGTCTTAGAAACTTTCTGGCTAAGACTGCTCCTGTCAACAAATCCTGGCCCCGATTTCCTGCCTTGACTGTTTAGGTATTTAGGCTCTGCACTGACCTTATTCCAGTTCCTGTCTTAATTTCCTTCTTCTTTAAGGAGATTTCCCTACATTCTTGTTTCTTCTTGCTTTGGACCCAAATCCTGCCCCTATTATTTTGACTCATTTCCAATCCAGATCAAACGAAAATATCCTTTAGGGGTTCCCTCTCACTGATTACACTGACTTACCCTTGTGTTAGCCATTATCCAGAGAAATGTATCATGGTTTATTCCCTCTATTTAAGATGATCGCCATATTTAAACATTATGGGATGCAGCCATTTCTACAAACTTTCACTACCATTTGAAGCAAAAAAAGCCTTTGCCCCATTCCTCTTTTCCCAATAAAGATCTCAATGAAGATCAGTGTGGCTGTCCTGTTTCGATCGCAACTCTTTGGGCGCACCTGGCTACAGTTAAAAAAGAGTGTGAGAGTGATGTTTGTGTAGGAAAACAGGTCATATGCATGATCCACATATTATTAACATTTTTCTTAATGGGGCCTAATACAAGTATTGTGGTTTCTACATGCTTTAAATAATATGTGCTACTATTTCAAAGGCTGAAAGATTCAGCTGGCCTTGTAGGAATTTGAGTGTTTGACCTGAAGCCACTAAGGTCTGCAGCCAACACTTGAATCACCAAACAACCTTAAAATTTTAATCAAGATGAATAGTGAACAAGTAAAATCCTAGCAAAGGAAACTTTATCTAATAGGCAATGTTAACACTTAGGACCAGATGTACAAAAATTAGGAATTGCATTTTCCAAATTGTGATTCTTACGGAATCGCAATTAGGAAATCACAATTCCTAATGTAAGAGACTTTTGGACTTTTAATTAGCGATTCCTAGCGGGTCACAAATCGACCTATCTCATGAATATTAATGAGGTATGTCGCAGGACCCATTAGGAATGCCATGGGATCAGCAGACCACCATATCTGTAATTGCTTTTAAATAAAGCATTTTTTGTTGTTGAATAGAGCCTGTTTTCCTGAAAGGAAAAAGGATGTGTTTAAAAAGAGAAAATTAAACTTTATGTTTCATTAGGTCTCGCGCCTAGCGTTGCAGTGCGCAGCACTGCTCGCGCAGCGCGAGACCTCTAGATAGGGCTTCTGAAAACGACCCACACGCTCGTGCGTGTGGGTCTGTTTTCAGAAGCCCTCATTGGCTGTAGCGTGCGTTGTTTTGTGAAAAACGGCACGCTATTGGGCAAAGGCGGGCGCATGTCCCGCCTTTGCCGCGCCCATTCCCGACGGTGGCCAGAACGCGCAGCAGCGCGCGTTCGTCTCGCTTTTGCTGCCGCGCTCTCTAGCCCCCGCTCCTATGTGGTGCGCGCGCGCTACGTTTACACAATGAAGCGAACGTGCGTTCACCTCGTTGTCGCGGCCGAGCTCCCTCCCGTCGCTCCTCTGTGGTGCGCGCGCACCACTGGTCACTACAAAAACATTTTTTAAAGAAGAGGGTAAACTCGCGCTCTAGTTTAAGTTGTGTTCTGAAAGGCTGCTATGCTACTAAAACGTGAATAGGGTACACACGAGGTGCTGGGGAGAGCTCCAGCCAGCTCGCATGCGCTTTCTATTTCCGGCTCAGTTCCAGACAGGGTAAGTGCAGTTAATCCCCTTATTTTTATTACATATAACACATTTCATTTGTTGGCTCAGTGCAGAAGACAGGTTTGCAAACAGTGTGTACATAATAAAACGTGCACCTTGGTGCTATGCCCAGCCTTTCCCTCCATGTGAAGTGTATGCAGCGAGCAAGAGCAGACATCGGATGCAAAGACAACCTGCATTGTTCCTCGTCGGGTCAAACACAAAAACTGCCCTTGGGTAGACATGAGCTCTCTTTGCTGATCTGCCCTTCTCGTTATAGTGTTTGTAAGCGCCGCAGGGGCATGGGCTAACGCTCATAGAAGCCCGTCTTTTGGCAGACAGAAAGTGGGTTGGTTGGAGCCATGCCGGAACCTGACTGCCACAGTCAGATGTCGACAGCGATCTCTGCTGTCCATGCAGGTTGTGACACGTGAGCGGCAGGATCAGGGAAATTCAGTGCCCAAACCCTTTGGAATTCAATTACAAAATGAGCATTGTTATGAAGCCGTGATCGCGCTTCACAAGCTCCTTGAGGGCGACAGATGACGCTTGGTAAGTTCCTCTTTACATACCCTAGGTTCGTTTTGTATCATGTACTATTATTCTTCTCAAATTAAACAACTAATGGAACCGGAGAACGGGGAGATAAGGCGGCATGCCCAGGATCACACCATTTCCTGAAGCGAGGAAATGAGTACGAGAGTTTGGTGCAGCTTTTCAGTGTCAGGCTCTGCCTTCTTTTAATGGCACGGAGTGTTTGTAGCTCCAGTGTGTGCTTTAGCAACGCTTTTTGAGTCTGACGCATATTGGAATGTACATAAACGTACTATATACGCTTTTTACTCGGAGCAACATTACTTTTAAAGTCTGACTTCAAGGACAAGGCGCCTTCCGTGCTACTTACTTCTCACCTTGACACTGCATGGCATACCCGTTTTCTTTGCGTTGTCTTCTGCTGATGTAAACTAAGTTGTTCTCAAATATAAAGTGCTAGATTACTGTTTGCAACGAGAGCAGGGTGTAAAAATATCATATGTAAAGTAAGATATATTGTAAGTGGTGCTGCGTGTAACTAACTAATGTAATTTGTATAATGTGCTGTGACTAATGTGATGTGACTAGAGGCTTATAAAAGCATTATTAGCGGCAGTTGCAGCCCTGGAAATGTTCTTTGCTAGTCCTTCGTGTGAGCCCAACTATTACTTGTTTTTGCATAGCGCCCTTCTCCCTCTCGGCTGCATCTGAGCACTAACTGCATAGGCGCTTTCCAATCACATTCCTGAGTTGCATAAATGGTTGTGCAATACCCGCCACCGATGGCTGAAGAGTATTGTTGTGAAAGATTAAAAGTCTGATGTTTTACTGTGGAATGAGCAGGGTGCAGTGCTTTTTGTCTATTCCTCAGATGTGTGTACTCTGAGGTCGTAACTCTTCAATGTATTCCCAGGATGTCTTATCAACTTTGTCCTTCCATTTGGCCATTTTAATGGCTTTGAAATGTCACGCTAACTTCATTTGCACACATGCAGAGAGCGTACTCGTGGTAGTTGGGAAGTGCAGATTTGCCTCTGTGCTCTTTCCCCTCTTGCAAGTTTCTCTGCCTGCTTCACCATCTCCCAGGAGCAAACAGCAGCAGCATTCCAGGGCTCTTGCCACAGCAATCCAAACGAGCATTTCCTACAGCCCTGATGAAAGAACAATGCCACTTATCCTGTTTTCCCCAAGATGATTGAAGGTAATTACAGCCAGCTAAGGAGAAACGTTTTTCATTCCACTTAAAGCCCTGCCTCCAGTATAGCGTCTTCCTGCTGTAGAGGGAGAACAAGTTCACTCAGGCCATCATACATGCCAACTTGAACAACAAGCATTGGCAAAGCCAATAGGCTTCTCCTATGTGAAATCTGTTGGCAATGTTTCTTTTTACATATTGCATAGCAGTTGAGTTTCTGTGAAACCTGACTTCATGTAAAAAAAAGTGCTGTGATGCACACACCATTGACTGCGTCATAGGGCTTGTTTTTACTTTAAGCCATGTTGCACAGCAGCTCAAGTGCTGTGTAATATGTAAAACAATTAACAGAGCCAATAAATTATGTAAAGACGAAACCTGCTGGCTTTGCCATTGCTTGTTTCTCTTAGTTTCCCCTGTGGACTGTTGTCTCTTGCGGTCCTTGATTTTACAGCCTTCGGTCTTTGGTTAAGAATTGTGTCTCGTTTGTCACCTTCATTCGTTAAACTCCCATTTTTTGTAGAACTTTCTGCTTCTTTTACCTCCATTTGTCATAGAAGCACAAGTCTCCTGGCCCAAGAGCCGAGTTCACTTCGTATGCTACTTGCCTATATGAGATTTCCCAATATATAGGTCTCACATTTGCGAGAGATTAAGAATTAGAATGCTTTTTATTTATCTGTTTTCAACACCAACACATACATTGAGCTATTGACATAGTAAATGACAATGCCTTTTATTTATGTGTTGGCTTTAAAAGAGATAAATAAAAGGTATTATAATTTACAATGCCAATAGCTCAAACTCTTGTTACTCTTACTTTTCCCCTACTTCCTTCCTCGCCCTCACCATCTTTTGCTATCCCTTCCCACCAAACAGATGTGCACTCCCGGCTGCTCGGGCAAATCTGTGGGCATCTCATCCAGACCACATCTGGAAAAATAGCAAGGAGAAATAGGGGATGGACAGACACTTTTGTTTTTTAGTGGCTAGCATTCATCCCTCATTTTGGATTAATATTCACACAAAAGGATGTTTGCACTCATCTGTGGGCAAACCAAAGCGGAATCCCAAGTAGTAATTGTAATGATTCATTATCAATATTTAGTCCGGTCTAAATAATAATAATGAATTATTACAATTACTACTTGGGATTAGGTTTTGAGCCACAGATCATCCATCACTTGTAGTTGTTGATAGGAATCTTACAGTTCCTAAAACCTTGGTAGAACAGTGAAACAAAGCAGACAGGCTACCTCACCAGGTTCAGGCCCTCACAAGTTAAAGGTGGGAGTTACCTCTCAACCCCCACCAACGTCCCCCATCTTTATTGTGCTTTAAAAAACGGAACATTCCAAAACCTCAATATAGGGAACTTATTGTAGGTTTGTATATCTGTGAATGCCTGTAAGACTATCTGGCATGGCATAATTGTTGTTTTCCACAAAGAGTGGTTCTACTACGCAATAAGAAAACGAGCATTTGCTATGCAATAGGTGTCGCATTTGCGAGAGTTTGAGCTATTGGCATTGTAAATACCAATGCCTTTTATTTCTGTATTTTAAAAACCTGCAAGCGGTGCGTAAACAGGCACTTTGTACTTGCAGTCGTTGCTTACGAGAAGCAACGCTGGCAGTAACTATGCCTCTTTTACTGCCAGCCTTCCTTTTCGTAAGCAAGGACTATAAGTACAAAGGGCGTGTTTATGCACCGCATACAGCTTTTCGAAACACATAAATAAAAGGCATGGTCGTTTACAGCTCAAACTCTTGCAAATGCAACACCAATAGCTCAAACTTTAATAATGCGAGACCTATTGCATTGCAAATGCTTGTTTTTTTAAAGTAGTCAATGGTCCGAAGGACCACTGCCTGCTCCTAAAACATGTATGTTTTTTACATTCTCAAAGGGGAAGGGTCGCAAAACATTAATACATACCACTGCGATTCAGTATTTGGAAGGGATTCCCCTAAACATGCCCATCCAAATACCGAATCGCATAACCAAATTGTTAATGAATCACAATTTGGCTTTTGTACATTTCAAAATGCTTTTTGGCGGTTACAAACGGCCTGGTTCTGTGAATCGGGCCGTTTGCGACATCCCAAAAAGTTTTATAATCTGGCCCCTAATGAAGCATTACGAACAGAAAGATATTTAGCTGTTCGTGTTGTTTGTTTACATTGCTGTGCTTTGTTATGAGAGATATTTGGTTAGAGGAACTGGTAACGTTCATAAAGGCACCCACAGATTTGCTGTCCCGCTCGCAGGAGGACTCCCTTCAGATTTTTTCTCCCACACACAGGACTCCTTCTATGCCTAAATCTGAATCTTGCTCGGTGTTATGTTATTTGATGTTAGTACAGAATTTGCATAGTGAACTACCTACCAATCTCCTGGGTCTTAGTGCTGGCAATGCCGTGCAGTGCAAATCCCTGAATGGGTGGATATGCTGAGATGGATCAAGTGTGAGAGGGTGTCAGCCAGTTCCTGCAGGTGCCATTCAAGAATGTATAATCTGCTGCAGTCTAATTCGGTGCCAGCTGTCACTCTGCGAGAAGAAGGATCGTGGCAGCATTGTGACTGAACTCAGGGGCAGGAGGTGAGTCACAGCAGCAGGCTGGAGGTGTGGGTGACAGTGAATAACAGGCGGTGTGAATGACAGTGAGGTTTAGGAGTGCACTAGCAGCAAGGAGGAAGGTGTGCAAGTGACAGTAATGGGGTGTAAGTGACAGTGAGAAGAAGGGGAAATGAGCAACTGTGAAGCACGGGAAGTGCGAGTGACTGCAAGGGGCAGGAGGCATGAGTGACAAGGTAAAGAAACTCTGACTGACAGATTCTTGAGTTACTGAAGGGCAGGGGGTTTGGGACAGAGGGGCAGGAATGAATGGGAGAGAGACGAAGAGGTGAGAATGACTGAGGGCCAGGATGTGCTAGTGTCTAAGAGGTCACATGCCTCATTTTCATGTTGAAAACTCGGAATAGGCAGCACTTAGCTCACGTGGTAAATACCTCACCCTGTTGTGAAGGTATTTATAATGGCCCTCATTATTGATGGCTCGGGTGGAGATGTCATAATTTTCGCACCTTTTAAAGTCTGATACGCTGGGGAATGGAATTTAAAACTTGCAATCATCATTGCCTATAACAAGTTCAGACCTTTTAAATGGGACAAAACATGCAGATTTTGGAGCTTTATGCATTAAAATCCACATGCACCCTTAATGCCCAAGCATTCTCCTACAATACATTTCAGCAGGTTTGATCTGCCAAAATATACCTCAAGAAAAGTGCGGGTATACTGTAATTACTGCAAAAATCACAAGTTGTGAATCTAGTCCCTGCGCAAACATTATGTGCACAGAGCAGCCTTTTGTCTCTCTTCCAGATCAATGTTAGAATGTCAGTTGTGGCCATTGATAGTCAAGGTGCAGACTGCTCACGCCTCTTTGTGCCTCTATTGTTAGCGCCTACCAACTTGTTACTCTAGTTCCAAGTTCTCTTCAACCAAGGAGGTACATTGCAAAGTACTCGAAGGACCACTGTGCAACAAAGGAAGAATTTTTGACTTGGCCTAGGACCAAAGGAGCCTTGCCTGAGGGAGAGGAAAGGAAGGCAACAATCCTGCAGAAGGAGGGGACATTTGGAAGGGGCTGTTGCAAATGACCCTGGTACAATGATCTGACCACCAGAGATTCGCAACTTGGGAACCGACGCAGTGAAGAGCGTGATTGATCTGAGCAGCTCCATCGGAGGAACAGCGTGACTGCTCAAGTGTGACAGGTGGTCTGCGCTGCCAAGTCACTGGAGCTTCAGTTCCCAATTGGCTGAACGGCCTCATAGGGATATGACCTTAGCATCTGCTGTGTGCCGGTGAACGTGGACAGTGCCACTGTGGTACTGCCAGTTCATGCTGTGAAGTCTTGACTGCCCCAAGGAAGTGAAGACTGCAATTCAGAGGTGCCCACCTAGGCTAGCCCGTTGTGAGAAGAGAACCTGGACCTGTCCCCAGATGTGTACGGGAACAAGCCCTACTCTAAAGATTCAAGGCTGTCACCTTGTGGCACTAAATACTGACGAAAGGGACTGGCATCCATGTAACCAAAGATCTCAGCATCCAAACAGTGTATTGCCATCGTGATCCAGGATGGCACCTGAAAGTGGGTCATCAGAGCCCCACACCTCGAGAAGAGGATTGCCAACCGCCTCCACCCATGGAGGTCCCATATCAACTGACCAAAGGCTCACTGGAGTGACAGAAGTGGGCCGGCCAAATCCTCAACCCCTCACCATGTGATCGTTAGAAACCAGAAGAAGGCCTACACCAGAAGCACCTGCTCCTGCCAGGGCCTGTCTGAGACTCGTGATTTCTGCCAGCAGCTTTTCGCCTTCAGCGGGTTTGTTGCATACCCTGCAGGAAGGCCCAGCCCACTGCCAGTGAACCCACTGCTGCATGACAGCTCAATTTGGTAATTGAAAACCAGCAATATTGGGCTTTTAATAATCAAAACGATTGGACTGCTAGTGCGGACTGGACCCATAATTTTCTATTGATCTTCAATCCTCTTTTTAGTTTAAAGCCCTTTCTTCCACGCTAACTTCATCTCCTTCTCAGTGATAGACCTTTGAAATGTGTATTTGGAGTCAAGAAGCAAGTGAGACATCTCAAATAACAGTTTAAGTTCAGTCAATGATGAGAGTTGAATACTCGTGTCAAAAGATTTATTTCCGCATTTTATTTTTTTTAAGTCTTAAGCCAGAGTCCGGCATTGATATATATCCCAGCATACTCTCCACCTCCGTTAATTGCAAATTGATGCCTAGACAATCTGCTACTATTTGAACAACCTCTTTCCAAAAAAGTGTCAAACCAAGACAAGTGACAAACATCTGCAGCAACTAATCCACATTTAGAGCACATGCCCTTATCACCTACGCTTCCCCCCCTGTCCACTGACCACCGAGCTATTCGGTCCGGGGTGTAGTATAACATACATATAGTTTTGAATTGCTGCAGTTTTAGATTAGTGGAATACACAGCCTCATCCGAAGTGCCTAGTGCATCTTCAATATCTACAGAAGTAATCGCCTCACCCAGTAGCTCACTCCATTTAGATGCTAGCTTCGAGCTATCAGTATCCCAAAGTTGGGAAAGTAGCTGGTAGACCTTGCTAATAGTTAACTTTGTAGTTGAATGTAAGTAAGTCATTATGTCAGATTCTACAGGTATTCTTATACCTCTGCGTCCCCATAAACAGTCTCTGACCTGTAGATATTTAGAAAACATCTGCTTGGGGAGACCGGATACCCTCTGTAGGTCTTCAAAGGTTCGAAACCCATTAGTATTATATAAGTGCCCAAGTTGACTAACCCCATAGCTAGCCCACAGTTTAGCTTGAGTGTCGTGGAATATATCCGGGAGCAGAGGATTGCCCCACAGTGGAACACTACTATGCATTTTGGGCAGGGAGCAGTTAGCTACTATTTCTCACCAAATATAGGCTATATCTCGGAGAGTCTTGAACAGTACTCTTTTGAAATAGTTCGGATCGTTGATCTTATATAGAAACAGTCTGTTGTCAGAACCAATTGCAAGGCTATAAAAGCAATTTTGACTGCCAGCAGAAAGAAGACTACGGAGTCGCCCTGCAAAGGAAGCCCAAAAGTATAATTTAAAATCAGGTAGTTGAAGCCCCCCCTGTTTATATGGGAATTTTAAATACTTTATAGCACGGCGCAGCTGTTTGTAGCCCCAAATGAAACTACTGATTGCCCCCTCAAGTTTCTTAAAAAAATAATTCGGAACTCGTAGTGGTATTGTTCGGAACAAATAAAGAAATTTAGGTAAGACGATCATTTTAATAGTTTTGCATCACCCTACAATACTGATTGGTAGTTTATGCCAGACCTTCTTTTTTTGAACCACAGACTTTAACAGGGGATCATAGTTCAGTCTTATGATCTGTTCCGTATTCGGAGTAATCTGTACCCCTAAATAAGTTGCTACCGAGCAGGCCCCCAATACTGCCCTATTGGTTTGATAATTAAGAAGGACCTGCGTCTTATTTATGCTTAGCTTGTAGCCAGAAAAAGTGCCGAACGTTTTAGCCTCCGTTTGAATGGCATCTGTTAGAACTGGGGGTCTCTAGTTGGCAATGGTTTGCACCTTTGTCCAAATAGGGACCCTTGCTTCTAGTCAGGATAAGGGGGAAACACTCCTAAAATAACCCCTGCTCACCCCCTGGTAGCTTGGCACGAGCAGACAGGCTTATCTCAGAGGCAGTGTGTAAAGCATTTGTGACCACATACAGTAATACAGTGAAAACACTACAGATGGACACCACACAGGTTGTTTATGTAAAAATAAGTAATCTTTATATAGACTTATCACAAGACCCAATAGCAAAAATCCACAATACTGTAATCAAAAATAGACTTAAAATGATAGAGACAGTTCACGTTATCTTCAAAAATAGGATAGTCAATCAAATAAAGCTTGTAGCAACAAATAACTCCACTTGGAGTTATCACGACGTCGTGACCGGTGGAAATCCCAAAGTACGGCGCCGACCGCGAGGTGCGCGGCGTCGGGCCTGGAGTCGAGCAGACCCACAAAGAACAGTACCTGGAATTCGATGAAAACAAAGACGGTGCACGGCGTCGGGGAGGTGATGCTTCGTTGGCGCCGGCGGCGTCGGTTCCTTACGACCCCAGGGGAGGTGATGTCTCGGTTCCTTACTGCAGCGCAGGGAGGTGAGGCGTCGGTTCCTTACTGTGTCGGGGAGGTGACGTCACGGATGGCGGCGAGGCGTCGGTTCCTTACGATGGTGCGGCGTCGATGGATTCGGGGGTCACCCACGTCGAGGATCGGCTCCGCGATGATGAAGCCCTGGCGTCGGTGAAGTCGGGGCTGCGGTGCGAGTCGGGACGGTGCGTCGTGAGCGTCACGAGCGGTGTCCTCGGCTCCGGTGCAGGCAGCGGCCTCGATGACGGCTTCGGAGTCGATGTCGCACGGCGTCGGCAGGCGTCGGGCCTACGGTGCAAGTCGGGGCGGTGCGTCGTGCTCTTCACGAGCGGTGCCCACGGCTTCGGTGCAGGTTACGGCGTCGCTCGCCGGCGTCGGTGTTGCAATTTCCCTCTGTTAGCAGCTAAAACAGCAGTTCCAGATGCAGGCAAACAGAAGGGGTGAAGTCTTTGTGTCCCTGTGACTTCAGGCAGGAGGCAAGCTCAGTTCAAGCCCTTGGAGATTCCCTTCTTCAAGATGACAAAGCACAGCAAAGTCTTTTCTCCTGTCCTTGGCAGAAAGCAACCACTGCAGGCCAACCCCAATCAGCAAAACAGCACAGGGGCAGTACTCCTCCTTCAGCTTCTCCGGTTCTTCTCCTTGGCAACAGGTTTCTTGATTTCCCAGAAGTGATCTAATTTCCTAGGGGTCTGGGTCCCCTTTTTATACACCTTTTCCCTTTGTTCTCTGAAGGCAGAGAGGCCTTTGCCTAGTCCAAACCAGTTCTGGTCAGTCCTGGAGCACTTTGTTTTTCTGACTCCTTCTTTCCTTTGAGAGTGAGGGGCAGAGCCATCAGACGCCCGGCAGGAGGTGGAGCCAGCATTGTGGAAGGCAGGCACAGCCCTATTCAGACCCAGGTGCAACTCCTCCCACCCATCCTCCTTCAGGCAGACCTATTCAGCCTAGTGCTGACTCACCCTGCCTCCTGGAATCCCCCAGCCCCTGTCACTCACAAACCCAGACACACAATACACAACCTGAGCAGAGGCAGCTGGATGGTTTAGGCAAGAAAATACCTACTTTCTAAAAGTGGTATTTTCAAACAAAGAATGTTAAAACCAACTTCACTAAAAGATGTATTTTATCATCCTGAGTTCAGGCATACTAAATTCGTTTTTCTACCATGTTCCCTGGGTCAGTTAGGATTATAAGGTGTAATAATCAAACTGCCCATTCTGGCCTATGGAGAACAGGTAGCCTTGCAATAGTGAAAAACGAAAATGGCTGTAATTCACTATTAGGACATGCCACACACACCAGGGCATGTCCTACCTTATACCTACAATGCACCCTGCCCTTGGGCCTACCTTAGGGGTGTCTGACATGCAGCATAAGGGAAGGTTTAGGGACTGGCAAGTGGGTGCACTCGCCAAGTCGACATGGCAGCCCTAGGCTGCACACAGGCTCTGCAATGGCAGGCCTGAGACACATTTTACAAGCTGCTTCTGTGGGTGGCACAACCAGTGCTGCAAGCCCACCAGCAGCATTGGATTTACAAGCCCTGGGCACACGCAGTGCACTGTACTAGGGACTGACAAGTAAACCAATCATCCAATCATGGAGTCACTAATCCATAACACAATTTATCATGGGGAGAGCATATGCACTTTAGCACTGATCAGCAGTGGTAAAGTGCCCAGAGTCATAAAACCAACAAAAACAGGTCAGAGAAAATATAGGAGGAAGGCAAAAAGTTCAGGGATGACCCTGCAAAAAGGGCCAAGTCCAACACAACCCCCTTCCAGCCAAAACGCAGGGAGACCAATCACTACCCTGATGGGCTTCTCTGCTTTGGGCGATAGAACCTGGACCCTGGCCCACAACAGCAGGGGCATACTCCAGTTCTACGCCAATCTGAACCTATTTGGATCCCTCTGTCCATACTCTCAGGGCCCACCCAGCTAACCCATGGGGAACCCTTCTCCTCAACTGTGGACACCACCTGTGCAGCACCTAACCTTAGCTTGCTCACAGGTGTGTCCCAACCGACAGACAGTACCCACATGGCCAACACAGATGTGTGGCCTAGTCCACCCCGGGGTGTGACTTCTGTCCCCCTCCCAGGGGCAACTCTGTCCACCAGGACAGCAAGCCACAGTGGCCACTGACAGCCGTCAGTGATGAGAGCCAGGCCCCAGGCCTTTCATGGCTCTCCAACCTCTGTGGTGTCAGAGAGCGGGGGGCAGTAGCCCCAGGTGCCTGGCACCCTTTGTCCACTCTCCCAACCGTCAGGTCAGGTATGACATCCTGACACTGACCCACCAGCCCCGGGCCTGTAACCGGCGGCTGGACAGGAGACTGGGGTGGGCTCTCCCACACCTGGTCCTCCTCCTTGGGGCTCTGCACCCTCCCACCTGGAGCTGTACCCCCTTCCAGAATTGTCAGGGCACCTGTGGCAGGGGTCCTGCACAGTTCGCCCACCAGTTCAGGGGTTCTATCCTGCAACTGGGATCCCAGCATAGGGTCTGTACCCTTAGACTGGGCAGAGGCCAGGGGTGAGGCTGTCCTCTCCCCGCCCCCTTACTGGGGTCCTGCACCCTCCCACCTGGAGCGGTGCCCCCAGAAGACAAACTGGTAGGGGCACTGTTAGCAGCTGCCCCTTCCTCCAGGTCAGGGGGACACCCTGAACCTGGTCCTCCAACCCAGGGTCTGTACCCTTAGGCTGGACCTGTGCCTGGCAACCCAGGACTTCCGGGAGGGTACACCAACCCCCCCAAGGGAAACACACTCCTCTAGAGTTGTGTAATAATCTGCCTGGCGCACCAGGACTTCCTGGGGAGCACGCATGCCCCCAGAGGGTAACACATCTCTCATGTGTTGTGTGACAGTCCGCCTGGCGCAGATCTCCCGACCCCTGTCCATCTGACAGCGCGCGAAGATCCCCCAGGACAGAAGTGGTGTCACCATGGTCATTCACTGGTGACTCAGCCCTTCTGGCTGGTCCCTGACCCACTGGTTCTTCCACTGGGGACTCTCTCCCCCTCTCACCCCTCACTCTGGACTTCTGCACCCTCCCAAGTGGAGCGGCACTGCCAGATACCAGAAACACTGGAGCTCCATTTACAGACGCTCCAGGTTCTCTAGACACTAGGAGATCCTCCTCAACAGGCGGCCCATCAGGACAGCCTAGGCTCCCTACCTGGTGTTCCCTTAAAGAACCATCCAGGCTCTGAGACTGGGTTTCGGGCACCTTGGGACACGCAGCCCCACACTCACTCCTTCTCCACTGAGACAGGACGTGAGCCCCTACACCCCTCCCACTACACCGGGACCTAGCTGGGCTACTCTGAACCACTTCCACCACTCTGGGCTGGAAGATACCTGAGCCACTCCTCTTAGGGTCACTCCCCAATGCCTTTTCAGACCCTCTGGAAACCACCAAAAGGTCTTCCTCCCTCGTGAGCTCCCTGGGGTCAGAGAACTCACTCTCCAACAGGCGTTGGCATAGCTCTGGAAAACAGGGACTTACAATATGCTCTCCCACAATTGGATCACACAACCCCTCACAGGTGTTAACCAAGTTATCCTTCACCTCACCATCCAGTGCCTCACACATGTACCCCACACCACTCTGCTGAGATTGGCAAGACAGTATCTGACTGTCTCTGTCACTCAACCCACACTCTTCTGGGCGGTCTTCACACTCACACCCCAGGAATTCAAACATGGGGGAACCACTCTCCCTGCACCTCCCATCTAGAGTCAGTAGAGTGTCCCTCCTGCTACTAGGACCATGAATCCCTGCGTCAGTTTCCCTATTCCTCTCAGGGACACTGCGCACTACTGGAACTACCTCATGTCCTTGAACCTCCTGGTGTATATTAACCCCCTCCAAGTCAGGCACCACATCTCTGGGTGTGTGTACTACTCCCTCAGCACTAGGTAATACAATTTTGCTGCCACCAGAGGGAGGAATCCCTAAGCCCCTGGCTTTGAACTCCAACACCCTCATCATTCTCTCATGCTCTAAAAGCATCTTCCTTTCTTCCATGGCCAACCTCTTACTTTCCAACTCCAATTTCTTATGCTCAAGGCTATCATGGCTTCCCTGTTTTAGTTTGGCCATTTCCATTTCATGCATCCTGCTTTTGTCCCTGTCCTCCAGCTCCTCTGGAGACAGGCCCTTTTGAGAAACACTGCTGCCCTCCCTGGAAGGCACTCCCCTCCCAGGTAAGCCCAATGGCCCCTCAAGCTGCCCATCTAAATTCTCTGCCTCCTCCACAGGCTCCTCGGACTGCCCACTGGCATTCCGTGCTTCCAACCAGGCCCTTAGCGCCTTGTGAAACTCCTCCTTCCTGGTGAGGCCTCTCATAGAGATTTTAAACTTTTTGCAAACAGCTTTGAGTTCTGGCACAGTGTAGGTATCAACCCTATCTTCTTCAAATTCAATATCTGCAGGTGCAATGGATCCTTTTTTGCTCATGGTGAAAATTGGCAGTTCTCAACAAAAATAAAGGTTCCAAGGAAAAAAAAGTCCTATCAAAAGGTATGTGGTCGCGTATTGGTCTGCACTCACTAGTAGTGTACACCAATCACTGTATATGAATCACAAATGCAAGTCCAAATCCTCACCGCTGACCACCAATGTTAGAACTGGGGGTCTCTAGTTGGCAATGGTTTGCACCTTTGTCCAAATAGGGACCCTTGCTTCTAGTCAGGATAAGGGGGAAACACTCCTAAAATAACCCCTGCTCACCCCCTGGTAGCTTGGCACGAGCAGACAGGCTTATCTCAGAGGCAGTGTGTAAAGCATTTGTGACCACATACAGTAATACAGTGAAAACACTACAGATGGACACCACACAGGTTGTTTATGTAAAAATAAGTAATCTTTATATAGACTTATCACAAGACCCAATAGCAAAAATCCACAATACTGTAATCAAAAATAGACTTAAAATGATAGAGACAGTTCACGTTATCTTCAAAAATAGGATAGTCAATCAAATAAAGCTTGTAGCAACAAATAACTCCACTTGGAGTTATCACGACGTCGTGACCGGTGGAAATCCCAAAGTACGGCGCCGACCGCGAGGTGCGCGGCGTCGGGCCTGGAGTCGAGCAGACCCACAAAGAACAGTACCTGGAATTCGATGAAAACAAAGACGGTGCACGGCGTCGGGGAGGTGATGCTTCGTTGGCGCCGGCGGCGTCGGTTCCTTACGACCCCAGGGGAGGTGATGTCTCGGTTCCTTACTGCAGCGCAGGGAGGTGAGGCGTCGGTTCCTTACTGTGTCGGGGAGGTGACGTCACGGATGGCGGCGAGGCGTCGGTTCCTTACGATGGTGCGGCGTCGATGGATTCGGGGGTCACCCACGTCGAGGATCGGCTCCGCGATGATGAAGCCCTGGCGTCGGTGAAGTCGGGGCTGCGGTGCGAGTCGGGACGGTGCGTCGTGAGCGTCACGAGCGGTGTCCTCGGCTCCGGTGCAGGCAGCGGCCTCGATGACGGCTTCGGAGTCGATGTCGCACGGCGTCGGCAGGCGTCGGGCCTACGGTGCAAGTCGGGGCGGTGCGTCGTGCTCTTCACGAGCGGTGCCCACGGCTTCGGTGCAGGTTACGGCGTCGCTCGCCGGCGTCGGTGTTGCAATTTCCCTCTGTTAGCAGCTAAAACAGCAGTTCCAGATGCAGGCAAACAGAAGGGGTGAAGTCTTTGTGTCCCTGTGACTTCAGGCAGGAGGCAAGCTCAGTTCAAGCCCTTGGAGATTCCCTTCTTCAAGATGACAAAGCACAGCAAAGTCTTTTCTCCTGTCCTTGGCAGAAAGCAACCACTGCAGGCCAACCCCAATCAGCAAAACAGCACAGGGGCAGTACTCCTCCTTCAGCTTCTCCGGTTCTTCTCCTTGGCAACAGGTTTCTTGATTTCCCAGAAGTGATCTAATTTCCTAGGGGTCTGGGTCCCCTTTTTATACACCTTTTCCCTTTGTTCTCTGAAGGCAGAGAGGCCTTTGCCTAGTCCAAACCAGTTCTGGTCAGTCCTGGAGCACTTTGTTTTTCTGACTCCTTCTTTCCTTTGAGAGTGAGGGGCAGAGCCATCAGACGCCCGGCAGGAGGTGGAGCCAGCATTGTGGAAGGCAGGCACAGCCCTATTCAGACCCAGGTGCAACTCCTCCCACCCATCCTCCTTCAGGCAGACCTATTCAGCCTAGTGCTGACTCACCCTGCCTCCTGGAATCCCCCAGCCCCTGTCACTCACAAACCCAGACACACAATACACAACCTGAGCAGAGGCAGCTGGATGGTTTAGGCAAGAAAATACCTACTTTCTAAAAGTGGTATTTTCAAACAAAGAATGTTAAAACCAACTTCACTAAAAGATGTATTTTATCATCCTGAGTTCAGGCATACTAAATTCGTTTTTCTACCATGTTCCCTGGGTCAGTTAGGATTATAAGGTGTAATAATCAAACTGCCCATTCTGGCCTATGGAGAACAGGTAGCCTTGCAATAGTGAAAAACGAAAATGGCTGTAATTCACTATTAGGACATGCCACACACACCAGGGCATGTCCTACCTTATACTTACAATGCACCCTGCCCTTGGGCCTACCTTAGGGGTGTCTGATATGCAGATAAGGGAAGGTTTAGGGACTGGCAAGTGGGTGCACTTGCCAAGTCGACATGGCAGCCACTAGGCTGCACACAGGCTCTGCAATGGCAGGCCTGAGACACATTTTACAAGCTGCTTCTGTGGGTGGCACAACCAGTGCTGCAAGCCCACCAGCAGCATTGGATTTACAAGCCCTGGGCACACGCAGTGCACTGTACTAGGGACTGACAAGTAAACCAATCATCCAATCATGGAGTCACTAATCCATAACACAATTTATCATGGGGAGAGCATATGCACTTTAGCACTGATCAGCAGTGGTAAAGTGCCCAGAGTCATAAAACCAACAAAAACAGGTCAGAGAAAATATAGGAGGAAGGCAAAAAGTTCAGGGATGACCCTGCAAAAAGGGCCAAGTCCAACAGCATCTATAGCATTAATTGGGTTTGCAGAAAAGACAGCTATGTCATCTGCATATGCCATTATTTTTAATTCACCAGACCCTAATTGAGCCGGGAGCATAGATAGATTAGAAAGGAGTGATCTTATGAAGGGTTCTATGTATAGGGCAAAAAGCAAAGGGGAAAGGGGACAGCCCTGTCGGGTGCCCCTTAGTATCGGAAAAGTACTAGATTGTGACTGTAAATAAATTAATTTAGCTCTTGGCTGTTTATATAAAGCCCTGACCCATGTATAAAATTGGCCAAGAATATTAAACTCCGCAAGCGTGGCCCAAAGACATTCCCAAGTAACACGGTCAAATGCTTTTTCAGCATCGAGGATAACCATTCCCATTTCTAGCTTTAGTCTTTTCGCAGCATCAAAGGCTACTATAGCAGCATTCGCATGTGTTGTAGTGTCTCTGCCCGGTATAAAGCCATTTTGTTGGCTAGAGACTAGTTGTGACATAAAAGGTGCCAAGCGTGTTTGCCAGTACTTTTGAAAATATTTTAGCACCTGCATTGATAAGTGATATAGGGCAGTATGAACCGCACTCCCCTGGTGGGATGCCGGACACCACCCCCCCCTCCAACGTCACCGACCAACCAACCATAATGACCTGGGATCCCGCTACCGTCGAACACATCACCGCCACCATGAAGAAAACCCACTCGGGAGCCCCTACGGACCCCTGCCCACCGCACATATTCCACAGGGCCGCCATCGCACCCGCACTCGGACTGACCATCAACTCCTCCTTCAGGTCCGGCATCTTCCCTGACTGGAAGCGGGCGGAGGTTAAACCCCTCCTCAAGAAACCCGAAGCCGACCCAACCTACCTGAAGAACTACCGGCCCATCTCTCTCCTCCCTTTCGCGGTCAAAGTCACCGAGAGACTCGTGAACGCCCAGCTGACCACCTTCATCTAAGAGAACTCCATCCTAGACACCTCCCAATCTGGATTCTGCAGCAACCACAGCACTGAGACAGACCTCCTCGCCGCCACCGATGACATCCGCATGCTACTCGACCAGGGACACACCGCTGCCCTCATCCTTCTAGACCTCTCTGCAGCCTTCGACACCGTCTCTCACCGCACTCTCGCAGCCAGACTGCACGACGCAGGGATACAGGGAGCAGCCCTCGACTGGATCTGTTCCTTTCTCTCCGGCAGAACCCAGAGGATCAGACTTACCCCCTTCCTCTCCGAACCCACCGACATCAACTGCGGAGTACCCCAGGGTTCATCACTCAGCCCCACGCTCTTCAACATTTATATGGCCCCCTCCCCGCCATCATGAGACAGCAGGGGCTCAGCATTGTTTCCTACGCCGACGACACCCAGCTCATCCTCTCACTCACGAAGAACCCCGAAGACACCAGACTCTGCTTCCAGGAAGGAATGAAGAACGTGGCAGCCTGGATGAAAGATAGCTGCTTGAAGCTCAACTCAGAGAAGACCGAGGTCCTCATCCTCGGACCCTGCACCTCCGCCTGGGACAAAACCTGGTGGCCCTCCGCCCTTGGAAATCCACCCACGCCTACGGACCATGCACGAAACCTCGGCATCATCCTCGACTTCTCCCTCTCCATAAACCGCCAGGTCAACGCCGTCGCCTCCACCAGCTTCAACTGCATTCAAATCCTCCGCAAGACCTTCAAATGGATCCCCCCCGACTGCAGAAAGACAGTCACCCACGCACTCATCACCAGCAGACTTGACTACGGCAACGCCCTCTACGCCAGAATCAACAGAGCCCTACTACACAGACTCCAGACCATCCAGAACGCCGCTGCCAGACTCGTCCTCGGAACGCCTCATCACAAACACATGACCCAACACCTACGAGACCTCCACTGGCTCCCCATCGAGAAGAGGGTCACCTTCAAACTCCTCACCCATGCCTACCAATCCCTCAACAACATCGGGCCCAAATACCTCAACGAGAGAATATCCTTCCATGTACCCAAGAGAAACCTCCGCTCCGCCGACCTCGCCCTGTCAGAGGTCCCCCGCATCCGCAGAAACAGAACAGGCGGGAGAGCCTTCTCCTACATCGCAGCCAAGACCTGGAACGTGCTCCCCGTGAACATCAGACGCTCGCCTACCCTGCACACATTCAGAAAGGACCTCAAGACCTGGCTCTTCGACTGATCCGGAGCTGCCCCCCGCCCCCCAGCGCCTTGAGACCCTCGCAGGTGAGCAGTGCGCTTTACAAACCCCTGATTGATTGGTTTATTCTTTTTTGGGGAAAAAACTATATTTGTCGTGTCCCACGACCTGGGTAAATCTACACTCTCACTTATATATTGTATGATCTTACTCATTAGGGAGATCATGCAGTCCTTAAATGTTTTGTAAAACTTGACTGGTATAGCGTCGTCACCTGCTGCTTTACCAGAGGGGAGGGCCGCTATTGCATCAGATATTTCCTCATGCGTAATTTCTTGGTTAAGGGACTGTGTCTGTTCTTCCTCAAGACTTGGTAAATTACACCTTTCTGCGTATTCAGAGAATCTGCTTCCGTCAAACAAACTAGAGCTACCTATAATTTTTTTATAATAGCGGGCAAATTGTTCTACTATGAGCTCCGGCTGTGTATACAATGAGCCACTCTCCCCTTTATTGGCTTTTATCTCCCGCTTTGCGTTTTATCAGAAAGCTGATGTGCCTATACCTTCCCCACTTGCTCTCCATATTCATATTGCAAGGCCCGGTTTTTATTATATCTAGCCGCAATCCTATCTTTCAGCATCCTCCCCAGCATAGTCTGTTTTTCAATCAAAGACAAATATGTTTGTGAGTGTGCTTGCGTCACTCTTTGCGAAATAACCCCCTGCCTGGCTTCTTCGGCATGAGCTATTTCTAATGGCAAAATTGCATCACCAGCAAATCTAAGAGCAGTGTTTTTACTTCTGTTCTGCCGGAAGACATATTGTTGGGTAGTGCCCCTTATAAAAGCTTTAAGCACGTCCCAGACTATGAGAGGAGAAGCAGAGCCTTCGTTATCCAATAAAAAATTCCTAATATTGTTCTCAATAAGTTTCTACATATTCAGCATCTGCCAAAAGATATCGTGGGAAAGAAAACAAACGTGCTTGCCTGTTGGCTGGACCTATTGGAAACGAAAGTAAAATAGGGTTGTGGTCCAATTCAATCTTAGGACATACCTCACACTTGGCCATACTCAAAATTCTATTATTGATGAAAAACATGTCAATCATAGAGTACTGCTTGTGTGGTGCACTGTAATAAGTATAACCAGGCTTCAATGGGAATAATAATCGCCATGCATCTCTGAGACTATGTAATCGAACCATTTCCAATATTGCGGCTCTTACTTTCCTCATCCTACCTGAAGCGCCCCAGTTAATAGAGTCCAATTTAGGATCAATGATACAATTAAAATCACCCATAACGATTAGCTCCCCTTGCCATTCTAATAATTCTAATTCTAAAGTATCAAACATTTGAGGCTCATCTGAGTTTGGTCCATAAATAGAGCATAGCACATATTTTTGGTCTTTAATCAGAACTTGAACAATTATCCACCTGCCTCGAATATCATGGGAAGCTTTAAGAAGGGTACAATCAAATGATGTATCAACTAAGATAGCAACTCCTCTAATAGAGACAGTCTGAGATGTGCAGCGAATTGTCCTATAGCCTAGTTGTCTAAGCAAATGTCTATCTTTATAGGCCAGGTGAGTTTCAGTAAGAGCGACGACATGAGGTTTATAAATTCGCAACTCCTCCCGGACCATCTGGCGTTTGTTAGCAGAATTTAGTCCAGCAACATTCCAACAAAGACATGTAATTATCTCCTTTGTATATATAAAAAACCAAAATCCAATAGAATGTGTCTATCTCCCCTGCCTTCATTAGCACCTGGACAAGCAAACAACATTAGTGACATGTAGAATCTAGATCTGAATACCCTACTGAAAACAATGTCGTACATTCCAATATTTGCACTTGAGTTTATTCCCTTTGATACTTTTTTTTATTATCACCGCTACCTTCCCACCCCTGACGCTAACTGCTAGCCCCCCAACCAACCCTGGAGAGACCACCCACCCACCCCGGTTTCTTGGAAAAGGAATCACCCCCACACAGGCTGTCAATAGCATTGACAGCCAATAGAGAGCACAGGCACCCCCGGTGCTACCCGCTATAACAATTGCCCCCAAAATTTAATTGACGCACGACCATGAAAGCATAAAGGCATGAAAGCATGACAAAATGAGAAGGAAAGAAAGGAGACAGAAAAAAGAAGAGCCCCGCTTCATAACCTAAAAAAGAGAAGAAAAAAAAGGAGAAGCACAAAAGCACAAAAAGATGTATAACCTCAAAGCCAAAGCCGCTTTCACCCCTGCCAGATAATGAGGCAATACCCTTTTTTTTCCCTGTGTTTCCCCCCCCCTTTAGTTTTATGCTCCCAATTTGCATCTAAAGAAAATATGTAACAAGAACGAAACTAATAAAGCTAAGCCGATGGATCATCCTTATTCAATGTGATTTCTCAGGGACCCTTTCTTCTGGAGACCCCCAAGAACTAAGAGTCTGCTGGGCCTCACTAACTGTATGAAAAGTCCATGTATGACCTTCCTGTATAACTTTTAAGCGTGCCGGCTCCTGAAGAAATACTTGTGCCCCAGCTGCTTTCATAGGATCAATCAGCTGGCGCAATTTCCACTGCCTCTCCATTGTTTCCTTACAGAGATCTGGTCTGACAAAAAATGATAGTGAGCTGGCCATGCCCGGGCGAGCCCGGAAGAAGACAGCTTGTCGTAACAGAAAGTTACCAAAATAGATAATCATAGGGTGTGGATGTTGCCTGTTGGCTTGAGATTAAGCCTGGGCGTAGTTCGCGAAGTAGCGCTACGCAAAGCTACGCAAAGTGCAGTTCGCACTACGCGAGCTACGCGTAGCACTACGCGAACTGCGTAGTGCACTGTTCGCAATGATTGCACAGTGCCGGATGCTTGTCCGCACTGTGCAATCATTGAAAACGGCATCTTGCACAGTGCGAGCTGTCTTTTACTGCCGCTCGAGTAGATTTTTACTCGGCGGCAGCTTTCTCAACGCAAACTGGTAGTTTCTCATCGCGAGCGGTCGCGAGCATACGCGACCACTCGCAATGAGAAACCCTGACCTCCCCGCGTTGAGAATCTCGCCGGGAGGTTTATTTTCCACGCTCGCGTCGGCAACTTGATGTTGCTGATCGCGAACGAGGAAAAAGTCTCGCCGGGATGTCATTTTGCTTGCTCGCGGTCGCCAACTTGACGTTGAGGACCGCGAGCAAGCAAAATGACCGCTGCACTACGCTACGCGTGTTTGCACTGTGCTACGTGCAATTCGCGTTGTGCGAAGTAAGCGCAAATCTCGCAAACTACGCGAGCGTAGCGTAGTGCTTTGCCCAGGGTTACTTGAGATTCATGACTTAGGAATAGTGGGAGTCTGTGGGCTCGTTGTATCTGAGAGTCCCAGTCAGATAAATCGGGGAATGTTCTCTGAAACAACTGTACTATGAATGCTCGGAGGTCGGCCCCCTCTTTCTCCTCAGGTATGCCAAAGAGTCTTAAATTGTTCCTTCGCTGTCGATTTTCCAAATCTTCAACTTTATCCTTGAGAAACAAAAGTTGTTCATCATGTAATTTAGTTGTTTAGGCTGTAACTGCTGTTAGGTCTTCTGTATATGCCACACGTTGTTGCAATTCTGTTATCTCTTGCGTCAAGCCAGCTACTTTGCCCGAAACTTCAGACAGCGCTTGCTGTATCAGATTGCTGTCTGCCCTAGCTTGGCTGAAGTATTCTTGTGTCTCTGCTCATTGATCGCGAAGCACCTGAAGGATCGTAGATAGTGAAGGCTCATTATTAGGGAGAGTCTCTGCCCCTTTCGAGGGGAAAGTGACATTAATAGGACAGGGATCTCCTACTGTTCCCGCATCTCTTCCCCCGGATTTGAAGCTGTTAGATGTTTCCTGTGCTTGAATCACACTGTCTGAGATTACTGCTCTCGGGGTAGGAATGCCACCGCTGAGGGATGAGCCTGATAGCCTTGATATTATGGCTCTCACTACCCCTTTAGCGGTAACCCACTTTCGGAGAGGGCTCACCTTGTCACCTGCTTTACAGTCAACATGTGACTTCGAAACATTGCGTGAGGCTGCAGAATGTTCCTTGACTTTTCCCATAACCCTTAGTATTTTTTTTTATATTTGATTTCTTTCCAGCGATATTCAAGGCTTCTACTTGCTTCTCCATTTGTGTGTTGTTTGTCTCGTTAGAAGTACTGGAAATATCCATCAAGCCTCCAATAATTGAAGTAGGCGAGGGTGAAATTACGGCTTCATCTAAAGAGTTATTACATGCAGAGTCAGTGCTTAAGTCCGACACCCAGCAGCTTGACTGCGCACCCGCTGCATCCCCTGCTCTTTCTTTATCACCATTCTCAGGATTGGCCTCTCTTTGCCCGCTGGCCCCACCGTCCGTGTATCTAGGGGAATCTCCCCCAAAATCCACTTGGCCGAAATCATACTCCCCAATTGAGGTGTGGCTGGAGTATAGCTGGCAGCAGCACCAAGTAAGGAAGTATTTCTAAAATCAACCACAGTATTAGTTGTTGTTTCCAATAATGAAGCAGTTTGTATGTCTAGTGGGTTACCTTGTAACACTATGGCGTTCTCCTCCTGCCGAGCCCCATCCTCGTCTTCGCCTCTACAGTTACCAGAAGTGGGAGCGGCAACATTGTCACAATTAGATTCTAACCGACTGCCTCGAGCAAAGCGACCGCCATAGTTTGTTCCAGCGGAGGGGCCACTAATCCGCACGTTTGAAGAATGACCGAAGTATTATCTATATTCTTTCAGACCTCAGGCCGAGGATTTATTGGTATTGCTTATCAGAGACTTCTTGCAGCCGTTAGTGACGACAGCGTACAGGTAGCAGCAAAATTAAGTCGGATCCTTGAGACTGATATAACAAAGGAGGAAATGCAGGATTCATTGGGAACTATAGATGCTGCTGTAACATCTGTCAACTTGAAACTGCAACAACATAGGACGGTATTTATGTTGTATTATACTCCCGAGCTTATTTCTAAGTGGGCTACGACTCAACTATCGGCTAAATCACACTGCCCAAAATGTCAAAAGTACGCTGCAGATTTACGTCATATGCTCGTTACTTGTCCAAAGCTGAGTATATTTTGGTCAGATATAACTGAAGTTTTAACAACACTGGCTGGCTACGATGTTCAGATAGCAGAGAAGGAAGTAGTACTAGGGGTAATACCTGACATGGGCACTTATAAGAGATTTTTAGTATCAATTATTATAGCGTGTGCTCGCTTATGTATAGCTCGAGCATGGATTCAAAATACGAGTCCAGGCATCAATGAATTCTAGGTATTAATCAGGCAAATATATTAAATGGCATTAGCACTAGCTAAAGCTAGAGGCCTACGCTCCTGGTTAAGATTTAAAAGGGTGTGGTCTAGTCTTCAATGGGATTAATAATTTAATGTTTTGTTTTCTGGATCTTCTTGTACTAAACCTTCTTCTTTGTTTTGAGTTGCTTTGATTTGCTCCTCCAAAATGTGGTATTGGTATAGTATTGGTATAGTTGATGTTGATGTGGTATTGGTATAGTTGATGTTGATGTTGTCTCGTCCCGGTTTTTGATAATTGTATAATGCCCCAACTGACGTTTCCTTTTCTTGTGATATGTATGCTCTTTCTGTTGTTATTTGCTATTGGTATTTCTTCTTTTCTCTTTTGTGCAATGTATTATTTGTTGTGGCTGGGAAAAAGAATAAAAATAATTTAAAAAAAAGAATGTCCGCTGCTTTTCCTGAATGTAGCAGTTTGCAGAGTTGCGAGTTGTGCCTTTTAGTTGTATTCGCTACGCGGAACCCTGCCGTCTCTATACAGGCTGCCTGAGCAGGCAAGTTCTCCTTCTCAAGCTTCTCCGTCGGAACAGGAGCTATTGCAGGCATACGTAAGTTGCGGGCTCCTCGCTGTGGAGCCATGTCTGCCACAAAAGATTTATTTCCAATTAAGAGATTAGTAAAGATCTTTATTTATTTTTGATCCTTATTCAGTTAGTCCATCAATCAATATTATTACAGAAAGTCTCATCAAAGAGTAATGGTTAGATCAGTTCATCGAGAGAATTAAATGGAATTAACCGTGTTCCATATAGGAATAAGTTCCCCATTCTATAAATCAAGATCAGAGCTTTAGGTTTCAAGAACCCATAAAAAGTCTGAAATCGAATGGAAAGAGTGAAATCAAAAGAGCATAAAGCTTCAAAGTCAAAACGAAGTAGTGGAACTACCCATAAAAAGCAGTTCACAAGACCCAGCCGAATCTTAATAAATCCAATAACATCAGCATACAGTTCCAGTAGCAATCTGCCAAATCAAGAGCAAAGTAAGGTAAAAAGGAAAACCGTAGCAGCAGTAGCCACCACCATCAAGGGTCTGGGACTGAGGCAATCCTCTAAGAAAAACGTTACCTCTCCCCAGGAACATGCACTAATATAAAGTTAAGAAAACATATCAAAAACATTGTAGCAGGCTACTTTCTCCATGAATCAATTGGAAGACAGAGTTCTTCAGTAAGCAGGTTCAGCTCCTTTGTTCCCACGTAAATACATGTGGATTAAACTTTTTATTATACGGTTAGCTACAGACAGCCATGTGTGGTTAGATTCTGGAAATGTCAGGCATAGTTCCCATAGGCCTTTTATATCCATTGACCTTCCTTTATCTCTACTTGTTTCACTGGGAGAACAATGAACTACTAACTGAAAGACAAATCACGGTTAGGTAATGCATTCTTTTACACTAAACAACAGTCATTATTGTTTAAATGCACAAGCTTTTCTATGCAAATATTACATGAAGCATATGAAAATTGGAAGTTCATGACATTCAAGAATAAATGTAGCTAAGCAACACACTTTGTTAAATGAGAATATTCCACAGTTATGACAAAATCTTCAACCCTAGCATTCTAAGGTCAAGCTGCTAAATCACACTGTGCACATTACAGCAATATCGAGCTTCTTCCTAACTAGCAAAAACTTGTGTGAGGGTTTGTCTGAGGCCTACATGACTATCAATCAATTCAAGCTTTATTTCGGACAAAAGGCCATACAAGCGCAGAATAAGAACAATATAAACAACTTTACAACTGTTAAAAAGTCACCTAATGGTGCACATCTAGAGAACAGAAGCTGCTTATTTACAAGTACATACAAGAGTACCTAAAGTTATTGTGCAAGTAAATACATAGAAACATAACTCCATGCAATAATAAAGTGCTTAGTGGCCAAAGAGCAAGAGTGTACGCATTAACTGGGGAAAGTAACAATGATGTTTTAGAAAATCTTGAGGAGTAAAAATACAATTAGACTGATAAGAGCCATAATGCCATGTAGTGAGCATAGAATCAGAACATCAGAGATGGTCAACATTCAGTTCATATCAAATTCGTCAGGTTAATAAAAGGAGAACAAAAACCTTAAACAGGGTCCGTCATGTGCTCCTACAATTAAGATAATTGCATTTAATACTTTGTTTTAGCTTGTTAAACTCATCTAAGATTCTCAAATAGAGGGAAAACAAAACCTTGGTGCAGGGTCCATCATGTGTTTCTCAATCAAGGTGCTTAGGTTCAATAACAAACTATAGCTACTAAGAGAAGAAACTCCTCCAGAGCCAGAAGGGCGGAGAGGGGTTCCTGGTGGGGATATGTCCTCCCAAAGCTAACTCTGTGTCACTATAAGTACCCCACATACATCAAACAAAACAGTTGGGAAAAAGGGGGAGAAACCCGCCGGGTATCAGCCACTTAGTAGTGGGAAAGGAAGCAAATCCTTTTTGTTATATAACCTTCACACACTCTAGTAGTGTTATGCTTCATCATCGGGTTCACCCTGACTCCTAAAGGTCAGGGTGGGCTTGACCATATTTCAGGGAGCACTTAAAAGAATATGGCCAGGGGGTTTAAAAATTAAAACTCCTCCTGCGGATCCAGGTATCCCTTTATTAGCAGAACCGTAGGGGATATTAAAATTAAAAAAGTTAATGTGGGTCGTTTAGGGGGTAATGGTCCTATGACCCTAGTGCCAACATGTTTCAGTCCGTAAAAAGTGTGCCCGGTCGGGTCCTGGACATTCTTCAGGGCAAAAATAATGTCCTCCCTGGTTAAATCATCACAGGAATTGTCCTATATTTATGTTTGCAAGGGGCAGATAGCTGTTCCTATGCGAAAAAACGGGGAACAGATACCTTATCTCTTCTCCTGTTGCAAAAGTGTTTTACTCCATCTTTAAGAAAAACATTAGAGGAAATTGGAATTTGCTCTCAATGGATGGGTCATGAGGTGCCGGAACAGGGTGAAAGGTTTTCGGCAGACACCCATTTTCCCCATAGGAGCCTGTGTTGTCAGTCGGAACACAGGCTTCCATTGAAGTCAATGGGAGTCCTTCCGAACGGTGTTCGGAAGCATCAAAATCGGTCAGGAGGAACCGCCAATCACAAGTCGGTCGGTCCCGATTCCGAGTCGGTGTCGGTAGGAGGAAACTCTGACAGACATCATAATCAGCCCCTTTATGTTTCTAGGTGATGTCAATGTACACCTAAATAAATTAAACAATAGTGAGGCCAGGGAATTTAAAGAGACTATAAATCTGCTTAGTCTAAACCAATATGTGGTGAAATCAGCACATCAAGAGGGCCATATACTGGACCAAGCTTGCTCTAATGTGGCATTACAAATGGAAGACCCTCAACCATTGATTTGGTCAGACCATTACTTGATTAGATTTGCCTGGCAGTTGTCATCAAAACTAGATCTGATACCAAGTGGGCTGACTTCTAATGGGAAAGCCTTTAACAAAATAGATCCTCTAGAATTTACGAAAGTCCTAAAACATAACACTCCAGACCTATCAGCTGCTCTGGAGGACGCTGTCTTAAAATGTGACAACTGGATCAGAAACACTACAGAGGAATTGGCCCCCGCCTTCCAGGGTAGAGCTCACAGGAAAACACCTTCCAATCCCTGGTTTTCAGCCACCCTTAAAGTAGTAAAAAAGCATTGTAAGGCACTTGAATGTAAATGGAGAAGGGAATATAACTCAGCAGACAAAACATCCTTCAAAAGCGCACAAAAGGAATATTATGTGGCCGTAACTAAAGCCAAACAAGCTTATTTTGAGGAGAGTATCGAAAAGGCAGGAATTAGTTCAAAAGATATTTTCTCTATAATTAAGAGCTTTATGGCCCAATAAGCTTGGACCTACTCCCAAGTAGCTTTGGTCGAATGGTGTAAAAAGCTTGCAAGCTTCTTCTCTACCAAGATCTTAAGCATTCAGGCTAGCCTTTCAGCAGGGAGGATACGGGATGTAGACACTGAAACAATATCACAAAGTAGGGAGAATATCAAGGGTAGTATAAGCTGAGCTCCTTCGAACCTATTTCTATGGATTGCTCTCTTAAGACCGTAAAAACAGTTGTCAGGTTCCCCTAATGACCCATGTCCCCCTAAACTTTTAGTTGTGGGGGCAGACATTATTAATCCAGTGGCCAATGGGATTCACAATACCTCACTAAGGACAGCTACTGTCAATAGCGTATGGAAACAGGCAATGAGCCACTTATAAATAAAAAAAAACAGCAGCAGACCCTGCTACCCCAGCTAATTATAGGACTATCTCCTTACTACCTGCCTTATCTAAGATCCTAGAGAAGCTGATGAATAGACAATTGTCAAACTTCGTGGAAGTAAACAAGCCACTCCACCCAACTCAATCGGGCTGTAGAGCCCGGTGCAGTACAGAAATAGCTCAAGTCGAGGTATCAGAAAACATTATAGGCACCCTGGACACGGGGTGTAGCTGTACTGATTATGTTGGACCTGTCGACAGCTTTCGACATGGTCCCGCATGCGCTTCTCCTAGTTCGTATTCAGGATATCGGAGTGATAGGGCAAGCATGGGACTGGCTAAAATCATTTTTAGAAAATAGAAGCCAACAGGTCTGGATTCTCCCTTGTTCCGCAAGCCCCCAAGAAGTAGATACAGGGATCCCCCAGGGCTCGGCTCTGAGCCCCATGCTTTTAATATATACCTCACTCCTTTGGCCCAGTTAGCAGAAGAGTTAGGAGCAAAAGTAATCTCCTATGCGGATGATACACAATTGATCTTCTCCTGGAACAAGGGAACTGAGCTGAAGGGCACACGCATCAAAACCTGCCTTACTGCAGTTTTTCACTGGTTAGCAAAGGCGCAATTGAAATGCAATGAGGATAAAACTTAAATTCTTTTTTTTGGTACGTTCTCTCCACAGTTCTGGCAAACTTTTTGGCCAAACGATGCCCCCCTACCTGGTCCTCAAAAAGATTTGGTAAACAATTTGGGGATTACTTTTGATAATAGACTGTCTTTCAGCCCCCAAGTTAAAAGGTTAGCATGGACTTGTTTTGAGATCATGAGATCCCTTGAGGCATTTTTGCCTCTTCTATCATTTCCTGTAAAGAAAACAGTTATTCAGGCATTGATTACATCCCAAATTTACTATGGCAATGCCCTGTATCTGGCCCTGCTGGAACAACTAATGGATAAACTCCAGGTGATCCAGAATACGGCGGCTCGACTTTTGCTTAATATTCCAAAGCGTACTCATGTCAGTTCACACCTACGAGATCTCCAGAGAGTTAAATTTAAGGCCCTGGCACTGGTACACGTAGCCCTGTATCATACAGGGCCGAACTATCTTAGAACCAGATTTAGCTTCTACAACCCTTCAAGACAGCTAAGATCTACCAATAAATATCCCGCATGCACTGCTAGGACTCAGCAACAGAGAGCAGGAGGTAGATCATTAACTTTTTTGGGTGCGCCTGCATGAAATCAGCTTCCCTTGGAACTACAGTCCACGAGTGATCCAGCTCTTTTTTTTAAAGAATTGAAAACCTGGTTCTTCGTGAATGCCTAATTCTTCATCATTGACTATCATCTAGAACTGCACCGGGACACTCCTTGCAATATAAATAGCCTATACATACATACATACCCTCCCAATCAGCAAGTAATAGAAAATATGCATTCTGTCCACAAACAAAATAATCTTCGGGAATTTCAGATTATTTTCCTTGCAGAAATTTGCCATGTCCCTCCCATTAATTTGAATCTGTGCACAACTACTAATCCCCACATCTCTGGTTTGTTTTGGTGTCTTTTTTCTATAAAAGCAAACTTTCGCTTTGTGTTAGCTGTCTAATCTTAATTTTGGATAAACCATTTTCTTTCTAATTTCATCTTCTTCCTTCTTTCAAACATTTTTCAAAACATCACTATGCTTTACTTTACTTCGTGTCATGCTACTGTTTCTTTCTTCTAAGTTCCTTATGAAACTTTTTCTAATGGGCGTATTAAACAGGTTAAATTATTCCGATAAGCTTTAACGCTATCTATAGGTCTATGTGGCCCTCTTTTCCTTGTAAGTGTAGATTCCAGAACATGGGCTTCTATTGGAATTCTCAAGGGCATATTATCAAGCCCATTATCGCCGCTTTAGCTAAAGCGGCGATAATTTTAATGCCGTTTCTTGATAATATGCCCCTAAATCTTTTGGTGGTACTCAGTCTTTCAGGCAAGCAATCACTGCTTCATATTTCTCCATCACTGAAGGAGATGGTTCATTTGTGCTTTTATCTCTCAGTGGCTCATCTCATGGCCATTGTATAGCAGTCTTACACTCAGCCCACCAATCACTTAGCCCTACAATCTCAAATAATATATCCAAATCAGTCCATAACACCTTTGACATTTTTACAAATTGTTCAACTTGTGTGTACCACTGTACAGGCTTGTCTCTCAATTTTGGAAATTATTTGTAAATGCTGTAAGATCACCTCTGCTCCAAGGCACATGTACATACACTCCTCCCACTACTTCCCTAAGTGGATAAGCTGAAGCTCCCTCTGCCTCTATATTGTCTTTTCCTAATTCTGGCTGCTTCTTTTTTTTTTCATACTTCTTTGCCCATTTGCTTTCTAACTTTTTGAAATCACTCCATTTATCAATGCACTTTATTAATTTGATAATGTGCATTCGCATTCCTGCAGGACGCATGTTCTCAATGCGACATCATTCAAATGTACTCCACAACTATTCTGGTAAGGAGAGCTTTTTGGAATTTCCACATCATTCTTCTGAGACAAATCAGTTAATTTCTCACGAGTAGTTACTGCTCATCTTGTAATATTTCAACTGTGTAGGCAAAGGTACCTCACACTCTACACCACAAAATCTCTGCAAACAAGAATGTATTCAAGTGTCTTCTACACTTGTCTCAATCTTTTTATTATCCAGGGATCTTAGACTATGTTGAGCCTGAATTCTCCAATCTCTTCACATAAATCAATAATTATCTGTCTTCATCAAACCATCTGCTCTCAATCCAATAACATAACTAAACACCATTATAATGGACATCGCATCACCCTATGAATACCCACACCATCAAAACAGCGACTGCCTTCGAAAACCTCACCTTGTTAGCTCCTCAAGGGCGGGGGACTGGGTTCCAGGATTTGGGTATTATTTCTAACATGGGAATTATTTATAGCTCCTTGCTCCAAACATGTAAACCATTACTTTGCTACCAGAAAACTGCTAGCTCAGACTGGGCCTATAATTTTCCATTTATCTTCAAATCTCTTTTTAGTTTAAAGCCCTTTTTCCACTCAAAAGTATTCTTCTCCTTCTCAGTGATGGACCTTTGAAATGTGTATTAGAAGTCAAGGAGCAAATTAGGAGTCTCAAATAACAGTTTAAGTTCAGTCAATGATGAGAGTTGTATAGTTGTTTTAAAAGCTCTATTTCCCATTAGGAGATTAGTAAAGATCTTTATTTTTTTTAATCTTTATTCAGTTAGTCCATCAATCAATATTGTTACAGCAATCTCATCAAAGAATAATGTTTAGATCAGTTCATCAAAAGAATTAAATGCAATTAAGCGTGTGCCATATAGGAATAAGTTCCCTATTCTCTAAATCAAGATCAGAACTTAAGGTTTCAGAACCCATAAAGAGTCCGAAATTGAATCGAAAGAGTGAAATCAAAGGAGCATAAAGCTTCAAAGTCAAACCGAAGTAGCAGAACTTCCCATAAAGAGCTGTTCACAAGACTCAGCCGAGTCTTAATAAATCCAACAGCATCAAGAGCAAAGTAAGGTAAAAAGAGAAACAGTAGCAGCAGTGGCCACCACTGTCAAGGGTGTGGGTCTGGGGCAATGCTTCAAGAAAAAACATTACCTCTCCCTAGGAACACGCACAAATATAAAATCAAGAAAACATATCGAAAACATTGTAATCGGCTGCTTTCTCCACTAACCAATCGGAAGACAGAGTTCTTGGGTGAGCAGGTTCAGCCACTTCATTCCCATGGAAATACATTTGGATTTAACTTTATATCGTACAGTTAGCCACAGACAGTCTCGCATAGTTAGATTCTGAAAACATCAGGCATTATTCCCATAGACCTTTTACATCCCTTGACCAACTTTATACCTACTTGTCTCACTGCGAGAATAACGAACTACTCACTGAAAGACAAATCACAGTTAGCTAATGCATTCTTTTACACTAAACCACAGTAATTATTGTTAAATGCACAACCTTTTCTATTCAAATATTATTACGGGAAACATAAGAAAAAAGGAAGTTCATGACATTCAAGAATAAATGTTGCTCAGTAATAAATATATTTTGTTAAATGAGAATGTTAAAAATGGGGGGGGGGAGGTGATGCATCGGTTCCTGCAGCCGCACAGCAGGGCCTGCGCCGGAATCGGTGCAGTGATCTCAGCCTTCGTAGATCAGTGCACTCGATGCAGCGCGTGGCGATTTCTCAAGCCGCGGGCAGGCGCTGCGTTGGTTTCTTCAGTGGCACGATGACGATGCGTGGAAATTCTTCACGCACTGCGGCGATGTGTCAGAAACAGGTGCGTATGCGTCGCTTTCCAGCTCCCAACAACAGGAACAACCTCCATAGGCCCAGATCAGCAGCAGACACCTCTTGGCAGGTCAGACCTCTCAGCAAGGGAGTTCAGGGGAGCTGGGGGTGAAGTCTTTGTATCCCTGAGACTTCAAAACACGAGGCAAGCCCTACTTCAAGCCCTTGGAGATCTTCCTCAAGCAGGGGACACAGCAAAGTCCTTGTCCTTTCGTTGGCAGAAACAGCCACTGCAGTCCAACCCCAGACAGCACACAGCAAAGGGGCAGTACCAATTCATAACAACAATTTGCAGGGAGCACTTGCACTTTGGCACTGAACAGCAGTGGCAAAGTGCCCAAAGCATCTAAACCAGCAAAAACTAAGTCCAACACACACCAAAATAAAAGGAGGCAAAGACAAAAATACAAGGGAAACCCACGCCAATGATGCCAGGTCTAACACGTGTCCCTTCCAGCTGAAATGTGGGGAGAACTACCCACCCTCTTGGGAATTCTCTTCACTAAGGCAGAAAAATCTGAACAGACCATCAGCATTGGCGTGTTCTGTACCAGGGCGGTGTTCCACCGTGAAGTCCATCCCCTGTAGGGAAATGGACCACCTCAACAACTTAGGGTTCTCACCCCTCATCTGCATCAACCATCTGAGGGGCCTGTGGTAGATCTGAACCCGGAAGTGAGTCCCAAACAAGTAGGGCCTCAGCTTCTTCAGCACCCAGACCACAGCAAAAGCCTCACGCTCAATCGCACTCTACCTCTGTTCCTGTGGAAGTAACCTCCTACTAATGAAGGCTACAGGTTGGTCTAGGCCCTCCTCATTTAGTTGTGAGAGCACAGCCCCCACACCATGCTCTAAAGCATCTGTCTGCACCCCGAATTCCTTTGAGAATTTGGGCGCCTTGAGCACGGGCGCAGTGCACATGGCAGATTTCAGGGCATCAAAAAGCTTTCTGACAGGCGTCAGTCCAGTTCACCTTCCTGGGCTGTTTCCTGGAAGTCAGCTCTGTCAAGGGGGCAACAATGGTGCCATACCCCTTGACAAATCTCCTGTAATATTCGGTGAGGCCTAAAAAGGCTCTCACCTCTGTCTGGGTCTTGGGGGGGTTCCCAGAATCTTAGGCTGTAGGTGCGCCACGTGGCTGCTTCCTACCTGGTGTCCACCTGGTGTCCTAAGTTCACCACTGAACCCTCCCCGATCTGGCACTTGCTGGCCTTGATCAGGGGGCCTGCCCTCTGCAGAGCCTTCAGTACTTCTCAGAGGTAGTGCAGATGTTCCTACCAAGTGGCACTGAACACTGCAATGTCATCCAGGTAGGCGGCACTGAAATCCTCCAGTCCAGCCAATACCTGGTTGACCAACCTCTGAAAGGTGGCAGGGGCATTCTTCAACCCAAAGGGCATCACCCAGAATTGGTAGTGCCCCTCTGAGGTGGAAAATGCTGACCTCTCCTTGGCCCAATCAGTTAAGGCAATCTTCCAGTACCCAGACATTAAGTCAAACGTACTAAGGTACTGGGCAGCTCCCAACCGATCTATGAGCTCATCAGCTCGGGGGATGGGGGGGTGCATCAGTCCTAGTGACTGAATTGAGCCCTCAGTAGTACACACAGAACTGAAGTTCTGACAAGGCACCGGGTGCAGCAGCCTTCGGGACCAAGACCACTGGGCTGGCCCAAAGGCTGTTGGAGGGCTCAATCACCCCTAGTGCTAACATCTTGGAGACCTCCTCCTTGATGCAAAAATTGACCCTGTCAGTCACCCTGTAAATTTTGTGCCTCCCAGGAGGACTGTCCCCAGTGTCCACATCATGGACACACCACTGAGTAACACCAGGGGTCAGGGATAACAGAGCAGTAACTGTCCCAACAGTTGGCGGCAGTCACTCTGCTGTTCAGGAGTTAGGGTGGGGGAGAGGGTTACACCGTCCACTGACCCATCATGTTCCTTAGCAGACAGGAGGTCAGGAAGATGCTCAGTCTTCTCCTCCATTTCAGCATCTGTCGCTAGGAGCATGCCCACTTCGGACCTCTCCAAGTGGGGCTTATGGCGGTTCACATGTAGGACCCGCAAAGGGTTCCTTCGAGTCCACCAGATAGGTGACTTTACTCTTGCACTCCACCACCTCAAGTGGCCCAGTCCACTTGTCCTGGAGCATGCAAGGCTCCACTGGGGCCATGACCCACACTTTCTGACCAGGCTGAAACTTGATCAGAGTGGCATTCTGATCATACCACTGTTTCATCTCTTCCTGGCTTCCAGAGTCTGAACAAGTTGTCTGAAGTGCTTAGTCCGGTTCCTGAATGCCAGCATGTAGCTATATACATACTGGGGGGGTTTACTGGGAGCTTTCTCCCAGCCTTCTTTGATCAGACTCAGAGGTCCTCTTACAGGATGCCCATACAGGAGTTCAAAGGGACTGAACCCTAAGGACTTCTGTGGTACCTCCCTGTAAGCAAACAACAGGCATGGCAAGTGGATGTCCCACTTATGCCTCATGGGCTCACCAAGACCCATAATCATGCCCTTCAGGGTCCGGTTAAATCTATCAACCAGCCCATTACCTTGGGGGTGGTAAGGAGTGGTGAACTTGTAAGTAACACTGCACTCCTGCCACAGGGACTTCAACTACTTGGATATGAAGTTGGTACCCCGGTCAGACACCACCTCTCTGGGGAATCCCACACTGGAGAAGATCCCCATCAATGCCCGACGCACCATGAGGGCCGTCACAGTCCGTAGAGGGATGGCCTCGGGGTACTGGGTGGCATGGTCCACCACGAGCAGGATGAACCTGTTGCCCATGGCTGTCTTGGGATCCAGAGGCCCCACAATGTCAATACCCACCCTCTCAAAGGGGGTGCTGACTACAGGGAAAGGTTGGAGAGGAGCCTTGCACTTCCTCCCACTCTTACCACAAGTCTGGCAAGACCTACAATGTATGTCAGAGTTCTTGCACATTTGGGGCCAGTAAAAGTGGGTGACAAGCCTTTCAAAGGTCTTGTCTTGCCCCAAATGTCCTGCTAACTGCACATCATGAGCCAGACACAGTAGGAAGGTTCTGAAGCACTGGGGTACCACCAGCACACGGGCTGACCCAGGCTCCGCAACCTTAGGCTCACTATACAGGAGACCATTCTCTCAGTAGATCCAATGTGATCCAGACTGATTACCTGCTGCCTGTGTTGCAGCCTCCCTGCTGCCAATGGGTCAGCTCAGGCAGGTCCCCCAGTTTGGCCACTTGCTCCCTTGTAGGCTTTAGGGCATCCCCCTCAAGGCTTGCCTCCTCCTGGACCGTGGGAACTTCGGAGGCTGGTTTCCCGTGCCCCCTGCCTCTTCTCTTTCTGGCAGGCACCTGGGCCACTCTTCCAGGTTTCAGGCTCCAGGCCCTCTTGATTGCCCTTACCGGCTGTCATAGACCGAGTGGTCACACACGCCCACTCAGGCAGACCCAACATCTCTATATGAGACTTATGCTCCACCTTCTCCCAAGGGCAACTCTCCATATCGTTTCCTAGCAGACAGTCAACAGGCATGGCTGGTCTCACAATTACATCCAAGATACCTGAGACCCCCCCACTCAAGGGGAACCTGCGCCACTTTGCAGAGGCACTCTGAGTTGTCAGCTGCAACTACTGGGTAAAGTACGTTGGGACCACCTGCTCTTCTGACACTAGCCGACAACTGACAGCTGTCACATTGGCTGCAGTGCTTCACCCCTATGGCCACTTGATGGTCACCCACTGCCTGTATTTCTAAGTGTTATCAGGCAGATGAGCCCTTGGGACCATCTCACTGTCTCCTAGTGAGACCAGGGTCAACTCTGCTGGCTCCCACCCTTCCTGGGAACCCGACTCCTCCCTCAAGGCTACACTAGTCATTTCACAGGGTGGTGCACCCGTGGGTGCAGTGGTGGCTTTCTTGGGACACCTAGGATCCCATATGAAGTGGCCCACCTGACCACAAGCATAACAGACCCAAGGGCTCTTCTGAGCAGGCTTACCTGCAGGGACCCATGGCTTCTTCTCACTGGGGTGCTGGGAACCCTTACCTTGGGAATTACTTTGGGGCTCTTTTTGGAACTCCTTCTGTTTACCCTTGTCCCCTCCACTCTTCTGCTGGGGACCCTGCCCACCTTTGGCGGAGTCTCCCACATGACCTTTGTGGACCCTGGTACTGACCCAGCGGTCCGCCTCCACAGCAAGCTTCCTGGGGTCAGTCAGCTTATTGTCTATCAGATATTGGCGTAGCTCTGGAAATAACTACCAGACAAGTGCTTCCATGCAACCAAATCATAGAGCCCCTGAAAATCCTTTACCTGGCTACCCTTCACCCAACCATCCAGTACTCTGCAAAAATAGGAAACATACTCCACCCAAGTGCTTGACTCCAGCTTCTTACAGGCCCTCAACTTCTGCCTGTACAGTTCTGGGGTCAAACCATATCTTATGATCAAGGCTTCCTTCATGAGGTCATAAGACAGTTGCTCCTCACTTGGTAAGGCTAACAAAGTGTCCCTCCCTTCTGTCGCGAAGTGGCTCCAGAACCCCGCTCCCCAGTCTCTCTCAGGGACTGTATGGGACCTCATTGCTACCTCATATGCCTTAAACCATTGACAAATATCGTCACTCTTTCCAAAATCTTTAATCACTTACTTGGGTATGTTTACTCTCCCTTCTCCAGGCACTGCAACACGCTGCCACCATTGGAACTGGACTCCACACTCTTGGCTTATATGTCCAGCTACTTCAAACCTCTCTCATGCTCCAAGAGCATCCTCTTTTTCTACATGGCCAGTTTTTGCCTCTCTAACTCCAATTTCTTACTCTCCATGTCACTCTCCTTCCCAAGCCTGAGCTTTGTAAACTCCAGCTCATGCACTGCTGCCTCCCCTGGACGGTAACTACCCTCCAGGCAGACCCAATAGCCCATCCTGCTGCCCATCTAAATTGTCATCCTCCACCTAGGCTCCTCTGTATGCTCACTGGCATTCCTTGACTCCAACCAGGCCCTCAGCACTTTTTCATATTCCTCCTTTCTGGTGAGGCCTCTGACTGAATTTTTAAATTTCTTGCAGACAGCTTTCAATTGTGGCACAGTGTAGGTTTCAACCCTATCCTCTTCAAATTCAATATCCACAGATGCAAGTGATGCTATGTTTGCCATGGTCAAAACTGGCAGTTCTCAAGTTGCAAAAAAGAAAATGTCCAAGAAAGAAAAAGTTCCACCAATTGTATGTGGTTGCGTAATGGTCTGCACTATATTAGTAGTGTACATCAATCACTGTATGTAGGGCACAAATGCAAGTCCAGATCCTCCCTGCTGACTACCAATGTTAGAAATGTGGGTCTATAGTTGGCAATGGCTTGCACCGTAGTCCAAGTAGGGACCCTTCTTCCTAGTCAGGGTAAGGGGGATACACTTCTAAAATAACCCCTGCTCACCCTTTGGTAGCTTGGCACGAGCAGACAGGCTTATCTCAGAGGCAGTGTGTAAAGCATTTGTGCATGCATACAGCAATACAGTGAAAAGACTACAAATGGACACCACAGCAGTTTAGAAAATAAGTAATCTTTATCTAAAACAAACAAGACCAAAAGGACATACATCCACAATACAGTAATAAAAATATGACTTTCAAAAGGTAGAAACAGTCCTGTTCAAAGCAAATTGCAGATGCAACACTTTCAACACAAAGTACCTTGGATGTGTAAAATTCAAAAGCAAGAACAGCCACAGGGAAGGTGATGCATCGGTTCCTTATGCGCAGGAAGGTGATGCGTTGGTTCCTTATTCCAGGGGAGATGATGCATCGGTTCCTTACTGCCACGCAGAGGCGGTGATGCATCAGTTCTTGCAGCCGCACAGCAGGGCCTAAGTCGGAATCGGTGCGGTGATCTCGGCCTTCGTAGATCGGTGCACTCGATGCAGCGTGCAGCGATTTCTCGAGCCACGGGCAGGTGCTACATCAGTTTCTTCAGCGGCACGATGACGATGCATGGAAATTCTTCACGCACTGCATCACTTTCCATCTCCCAACAACAGGGACAACCTCCAGAGGCCCAGAACAGCAGCAGTCATCTCTTGACAGGTCAGAACTCTCAGCAAGGGAGTTCAGGTGAGCTGGGGGTGAAGTCTTTGTATCCCGGAGCCTTCAAAACAGGAGGCAAGCTCTACTTCACGCCCTTGGAGAACTTCCTCAAGCAGGGGACACAGCACACATCAAAGTCCTTGTCCTTTCCTTGGCAGAAACAGCCACTGCAGGCCAACCCCAGACAGCACACAGCAAAGGGGCAGTACTTCTCCTTAGATTCTCCAGCTCTTCTCCTTGGCAAAGGTTCCTCTCGAATCCCAGAAGTAATCTAGAAAGTCGGGGGTCTGGGCCCCTCTTTTTATAATACAAAATCCTTTGTTCTCTGTGGCAGAGAAGCTCTTTGCCAAGCCAAAACCAGTTCTGTCCTCTCTGGTGCAGCTTCCTGGCTGGAGGTGGAGACAGCATTGTCCTTGGCAGACCAGGCCCATTCAGGTGTGGAAAAAAATCTCCTCCCCCTACTCTGAATGCAGCCCAGGTCTATTCAGCCCAGCCCTGACTCACCTTGGAAAGGCAGCACACACCTCAACCCCGCAATTGGCTGTCTGAACAGAATGGGCATCCCCAGCCCCTGTCACTCCAAAGCCAGGCAGTCAATACACAACCTAGCAGAGGAAAGGGCAACCCTTTCTGGTAGCCATGGTGCTGCCGACACTGAAAAGTCAGAGCAGACTGTGCCTTCCAAAAGGAGTCCTAAGAGGAAAAAACCTCTGATGAAGGCAGAGACTCCAGGAACGGAAAGGAAGGAAAGAACCCACAAATAAGAGCAAACACCAGCAAGGAGTGGAGAATAGAAGGCAAGAGTTCCAAATAGGAGTGGAAGGTTTAAAGGAATCCAAACTGGAACAGGAAGCGCCAACTGTAAACAAAAGTGCACCAACAGTAAGCAAAAATACACCAAGCAGGAGCAAAGGTCACCAGCAGGAGCAAGGACACACCAGCAGGAGCAAGGAGTATTGCAACGTAAGGCAATGAAGGATTCAGCCCCTTAAATACCCATAGGCAGGAAGTGATGAAACAGGAAGTGAGGTAACAGGAAATAAGCAGTTGCCATCTTTGATAGGGAAAAGGAAAATTAAGGAATAGGAGGGGTCGCCATCTTGGAAAGGGTTAAACAAAGAACCTCCCCAAGGCCCTCTGGGAGATGAGACTGAGGACTCATGGGAAGAAGAAGTAACAAGATGTCACCAGGAGAATATACTGGAAGCCGCAGTGAAATGTGCACAACAAAAGGTGAGTGAAATTATGCCCCATAGAAGTACTGAAGGCCGCAGCTCCAAAATAGAAGCTGCGGTGTTCCTACTGTGGATTAATGAGCATTAGCTGGCCGCCGCGTGGTGCTGCGGCGTGCCCGACCAGACATAAGCGTCGCGGAGTGTAACTGCAATGCTGGAACAGTGGGCAGCCGTGCAGCACCGTGACGTGCCCGAGAAGGAGGCACCCTCGGGGGGCGTCACAGGTTGCACCGCGACCCGTAATGATGAAGCGGGTAGTGCCACAGGCTGAGCCATGGCCCGCGGTGCAACAGTAGGTCCCCCTCCCGAAGCCCCGGGTTTGTTGGGAAAAAGCCGAAAAAATCTGCGGACAAGAACAGGAGCGTGCACTGAGTCAGCCCTATCACGGGGAAGGTAACCTTTACAATGAATTAAGAACTGCAGGCGGTTCCTAAAGACCCGGGAATCACAGATTTCCTGGATCTCATATTCAGGAACATTATTAACCAAAACAGGAGGAGGTCGAGAAAAAACCCTCTTATAAGGATCTGTAACATAGGGTTTCAATTGTGAAGTATGAAAAACAGGGTGTAATTTCCAAGAACGTGGTAGCTGTAGGCAAAAAGACACTGGGTTCACCCCTTGAGTGATTTTAAAGGGTCCATAAAAGAGTGGCTTGTATTTACTAAGGGACAAGTGGTGAGGTAGAAATTTTGAAGAAAGCCAAACTTTACAATTAACCTGATATAATGGGGACTGACGTCGAAGGATGTCAGCGGTGTCTTTCATTTTCTTTTTGGCTTCCTGAAGATTAATGTGTACTTTTTGTCTGACCACTCGGAGATGTCGGATAAAAGAGGCTGCTTCTGGAACTGTAGTGTCTTATAAAACTGATGGAAAGGTCCTAGGATGGTAACCATACAGGCAGAAAAACAGGATAGTCTTGGAGGCACTATGGACAGTGTTGTTACAGGAGTATTCTGCTAAGGGTAGATATGAGGACCAGTCACTTTGGGTGGAGTTGCAAAAGCAACGAAGGTATTGTTCTAGCCCCTGATTTAAACATTCAGTTTGACCATTTGTCTGGGGATGAAACCCTGAGGATAAGGCAACTTCAATATGAAGGGATTTGCAAAAGTGCTTCCAAACCCGGGATATATACTGAGGGCCTCTGTCGGATATAATGATCTGTCGAAGACCATGAAGGCGGTAAATCTCCTGTATGAAGATTTTTCCAAGTTCTTTTGCGGTAGGTAGTTTCCCTAAAGCAGTGAAAAGTGCCATTTTGGAAAAGGAGTCTACTGTCACCATAATAACTTGGTTACCTGCAGAAGGAGGAGGTAGAGAGGAAACGAAATCAGTGGACACGGTATACCATGGTGCCGGTGGAACAGGTAGGGGCTGGAGTAACCCCACAGGTTTAGTGTGGGGTGTTTTGGCTTGGGCACAGACAGGGCAAGAGGATACATAGACCTCAGTATCTTTTCTTATTGATGGCCACCAAAAGGATCGAAGTAATAACTCTAGAGTATTTTTTAAACAACGATGACCAGCAACAGGAGAATCATGACACATCTGTAAGGCTTCAAGTTGTACTTTTTGGGTTGGGAGGAATAATGCTCTACCATAGTAATAGTATCTATCTTGTTGCTTAATCTGGTCATTCAGCTTCTTCCATTCTTCTTGGCTTAGGGAGGTAAACTCTGATTGGACTCTGTCTAGGAATGATTGAACCGTGCCAATGATTCGTTGTGGCTCGATTATGTTTTGTTGTGGGAGCGTTGGACCTTCTGGATAACAATGGGATAAGGCATCTGCCAGACTGTTCTGTTCTAGTGGAGAGATGTGGTGCAGCGGCCAGGGCAGCTGACTTCGGAGCACAGGGTTCACGGTTCGATCCCCGGCGGCAGCTCAGCACCATGTGACTCTGGGCAATAGCTCACTTAATTTCCACTACGGCCCCCAGCGCCTTGAGACCCGTAAGGGTGAGTAGCTGCGCTATATAAAAACAAACTTACATTTTTTTTTTTTTCTGAGACCCTGGCATATAAGTAATGGTAAAATTGTATTGGCTAAAAAAGTAAGCCCACCGGGCCTGACGACTATTCTGACACTGAAAGTTGCAAAGACATTGTAGATTCCTATGATCTGTTCTGATTTTGAACGGTTCTTTGGTACCCATTAGGAACTGTCTCCATTCACGGCAGGCCAACTTCATGGCTAATGGCTCTCGCTCGAAAACAGAATACTTTCTCTCGGAATCTGACAGGACGTATGATAAGTAAAAAACAGGATGTTCCAGCCCGTCCTCTTCTTGTTGCTGGAGGAGCACAGCACCTATTGCTCTGTCTGAAGTGTCTGTTTCTACAATAAACTTCCTTGTTGTATATGGATGACGTAAAACAGGAGCTTGAGTGAATGCCTGTTTCAATGACTGAAAAGCTCTATCAGCAGCTTTGGTCCATTTGAATCCTTGTCGGAGATTTTCCTTCTTTAAGGTTTGGGAGATATAACTTATACAGTGAGCAAAATTATCGATGAATTGGTGATAGACGTTTGTCAAACCTAAGAAACATTGGGTTTCTTTGATGGTTGAAGGCGAAGGCCAGTCTAAAATAGCCTTTACTTTTTGTGGATCCATGGTAATCCCTGTCTTGTTGATCCGGTAACCCAAATATTCCACTTCAGATTTATCGAACTCACACTTCTCAGGCTCACAGAAAAGACTGTTTTGACGTAGTCTTTCCAGGACTTGAGCGACGTGTGCATAATGCAATTCAGGAGCAGCTGAATAAACTGGAATGTCATCCAAATATATTACAACAATCTGATTTAAGAGATCCGGGAACACATTATCCATGAATCTTTGAAAGATGGAAGGAGCATTGGTTAGTCCAAATGGCATAACTCTATATTCAAGAAATGTCCCAAGGATGTTCTGAAGGCAGTTTTCCACTCATCTCCTTCTTTGACTCGAAGGAGATGATAGGCATCCCTAAGGTCTAATTTGGTAAATATTTGTGCCCCTCTAACAGACTCCAAGATATCCTTAATCAAGGGTAAGGGATAGCGATCTTTTATAGTGATGGTGTTCAGATCCCTGAAGTCTATACATGGCTGTAGATCTTTAGTCTTCTTTGGCACGAAAAAGAGGGGTGCCCCAGCACGTGAGGAGGACCAAGTAATCAAACAACTTTGAAGGTTTTCTTCAAGGTATTGTCTAAGGGTTTCCTTCTCAGGTTCAGTGAGAGAGTATATTCTTCCAAAAGGAACTGTCGTTCCTGGTTCTAGAGGAATAGCACAATCAAACTCCCTGTGAGGGGGCAGTGTCAAGTTCTTCGGTTTCTGAAATACATCTGCATACATTTGGCAGTGACTGGGTACACCTGGGACTGTGTTAACGGAGTTACAAGCTTCTTTTTTCACCATAGGCATCTCTTTTGGAGACCAGTATTCCTCAGTAGGATAACAGAATTGTTGACAAAAATGTGACGATAAGGAAATAGTCCTAGCTTCCCAATTAATGTAAGGATTGTGTCTGATCAGTCAAGGTATTCCTAAAATCATGATATGATTGGGTGAGGCAATCAGGTCAAAAAACAAGTACTCTTGGTGTCTTCCAAAAGTCAGTTGTACTGACGGCGTCATTTCTTTGACTGGTCCGGAAACCAGAAGAGTCCCATCCACTGTATCTACTTGTTTCGGAGTCTCCTTCAGAATACGGCAAATTCGTCTCTCTATAGCCCATCTTTCATCTAAATACATTCCGCTAGCACCACAATCTAACAATGCCAGTACACTTTGTTTTGTACCATCAGATAATCGTAGAAACATGGGTAAGAGAAAAAGAGCATTTGAGGTTTCTTTTGAAGTGCAGATTGAAGGTATTCTAGACCATCCCATCCTCTCCCTTCTTACAGAGGACAGGATATGGCATTTTCCGACTGCCTCAATGGACGGGTAGGACAATTGCCAATCATATGACCAGAAGCTCCACAATATAGGCACAGTCCTTGTTTTCTCCTGTATTCTCGTTCGGCCTTAGACAGTGGTCCTCTGGTCAGGTTTATCTGCATTGGTTCTTCTCCTATCAAAGGTAGTGTTTCTCGTACGGGAGTTTCTGTTCTACAAGTACTAGGTCGTGTCGTTCCTGTATGTTGATGGACACGTGATTTTCGCCTTTCCAATCGACGTTCATTGCGACGATGTTCAACTGACAATGCTAAATCCTTTAGTACAGTCATGGTCTCTGCGCGAGGAGAATGCACCAATGTGTCTTTAATGTCTTCTCGTACACCTCTGCGAAAAAGAGTGACTAATGTTCGTTCCACCCAAGTGGTCTCTGCGGCCAGTTGTCTAAAGTGCGTGATGTATTGCAAGACATCCTGGTTCCCCTGTTGAATGTCACACAGGGCTTCTTCTGCTGAGGTCTCCAAGCCGGGTCTCTGAAACATTTGTTTAAAGACAGCAAGAAAGGACAAGTAATTTGACAACCGAGGATGTTCCAAGGCCACCAAGGGAGATGCCAATGCCAACGCAGGACCAGACAAGGCGCTAATCAGATACCCAACCTTAGTTCTGTCCAGTGCAAATTGGGCTAGGCGGAAGGGAAAAAAATACTGTTAAGTAATCCAGAAATTCTTTCAACTTATTCGGATCTCCGGAATAACGAGGAGTGGTGGTAGAGACTGCGGGTACTTCAGATGTCTTAGCAGCCAACACTTGCCGCAAAGCTACGTTTTCTTCACGTAACTGTTGTAATTCTTGGGCTTGCTGTTGAACAGTCTGCACTAAGGCCTGTGTTGCTTCTAATGATCCTTCAGGAGGTGATGCTTGAGGAAGATCCATGGCATCAGGATCAAAACAGGTTTTTGGGCATTGCAATCTGTCACGACTTGTAATGTTCTTACGAGTTCTGGCGTGTTGGAGAGGTTCTCGACTTCGGTTCTTGAGGGTTCTGGTCTGTCCGAGGAAAGGGCGACCCTTTCTGGTAGCCACTGTGCTGCCGACAATGAAAAGCCAGAGCAGACTGTGCCTTCCAAAAGGAGTCCCAAGAGGAAAAAATCCCATAGGGAAAAACCTCTGATGAAGGCGGAAACTCCAGGAATGGAAAGGAAGGAAAGAACCCACAAATAGAAGCAAAGACCAGCAAGGAGTGGAGATTAGAAGGCAAGAGTTCCAAATAGGAGTGGAAGGTTTAAAGGAATCCAAACTGGAACCGGAAGTGCCAACTGGAAACAAAAGTGCACCAACAGGAAGCAAAAATAAACCAAGCAGGGGCAGAGGTCACCAGCAGGAGTGAGGACACACCAGCAGGAGCAAGGAGTGTTGCAACGCAAGGCAATGAAGGATTCAGCTCCTTAAATACCCATAGGCGGGAAGTGATGTAACAGGAAGTGAGGTAACAGGAAGTGAGGTAACAGGAAATAAGCAGTTGCCATCTTGGATAGGGAAAAGGAAACGTAAGGAATAGGAAGGGTCACCATCTTGGAAAGGGTTAAACAAAGAACTTTCCCAAGGCCCTCTGGGAGACGAGACTGAGGACTAATGGGAAGAAGAAGTAACAAGATGTCACCAGGAGAATATACTGGAAGCTGCAGTGAAATGTGCACAACAAAAGGTGAGTGAAATTATGTCCCATAGAAGTACTGGAAGCCGCAGCTCCAAAGTTGGAGCTGCGGTGTTCCTACTGTGGATTAATGAGCATTAGCGGGCCGCCGCGTGGTGCTGCAACGTGCCCGACTAGACATAAGTGTTGCGGAGTGTAACCGCGATGCTGGAACATTGGGCAGCCGTGCAGCATCGCGACATGCCCAAGAAGGAGGCACCGCGGGGGAGCGTCACAGGTTGCACCGCGGCCCGTGATGATGAAGCGGGTAGCGCCACGGGCTGAGCCATGGCGCACGGCTCAACACACTGGATGGGTAGGCAAGAAAATACCTACTTTCTAAAAGTGGTATTTTCAAACCCAGAATGTAAAAATCACCCTCACTAAAAGATGCATTTTAACAGGCTGAGTTCAGGCATATCAAACTTTATTTTCCTATCTTGTTCCCATGGGCAGTGATGCTCATAAGATGTTATGTGCAAACTCCCCATACTATCCTATGGGACAGATAGCCTTACAATAGTGAAAAACAAAATTGGCAGTATTTCACTATCAGGACATGCCACACACATCAGGGCATGTCCTACCTCTTACATACACTGCACCTTACCCACAGGGGTACCTTGGGCCTACCTTAGGGGTGACTCACATGTAAGAAAAGGGAAGGTTAGGGCCTGGCAAGTGGGTGCACTTGCCAGGTCGACATGGCAGTATTAAACTGCGCACAGACACTGCAGTGGCAGGTCTGAGTTACATTTACAGGCTGCTTATGTGGGTGGCACAATCAGTGCTGCAGGCCCACTAGCAGCATTTGATTTACAGGCCCTGGGCACACACAGTGCGCTGTACTAGGGACTGACTAGTAAATCAAATATGCCAATCATGGAATCACCAATCCATAACAACAATTTACAGGTAGCACTTGCACTTTGGCACTGAACAGCAGTGGCAAAGTGCCCAAAGCATCTAGACCAGCAAAAACGAAGTCCAACACACAGCAAAATAACAGGAGGCAAAGGCAGAAATACAGGGGAAACCCACGCCAATGATGCCAGGTCTAACAGAGAATATTCCACAGTTATAACAACATCTTTAAACATGTCACTCTAAGGTCAAGCTGCTAAATCACATTGTGCACATTTTAGCAATATCAAGCTTTTTTCTAACTAATACAATCTGTGATATGGTCCGACTTCTCCAGATGGAGTGGGACTTAGGGAATATGCCTAGATAGAGTTATGAGTTCCTATGATTACACCGAGGCACCCCCCTAGGTGAAGGCCGCGCCTGGCCGGGTTAGAGCGGAAGGGTCAAGAGCGAATGCATCAGACCGTGAGGCGCACAGATAGAGCGGTTGGAGATTTGCAGATGCTACAGTGATATGAGGACAAAAAAAAACTTGTCAGGGTTTGTCTGCGGCCTACATGGCTAACAATGATTGGCTACTATCAGTTAGCACATTTCAAATGTGTGTTAGTTTAACATTACATTTTACACTCTAAGGCACATTTAGCATACTATATTAATTCACTTTTCATTCTAATTTTTGTACACTCTACTAGGACCTACAAAATGCATCAGATGTTCACAATATGAAATAAATGCCTAATACTTGTGAGGATATTTTTCACAAAAAATACATACACCAAGCCTACAAGCTTGAATATTAACATGAAGCCTTCCTAGGAAACTGAAGCATCATTCATGCAGAAGCCTTCCTCAAAAAAATGAAACTTGGCATTTCGGCAGCCCTAAATTACATGAAATATTTTTATGGGAACATATTGAATGCTAAAACATTAGCCAGACACATTCTTTTCTATGGTTTTTTACCAACCAGGAATAGTTTATTTCTTTGTTGTTGGCTCTCTTTAATTCCGACAGAGGAAAAAACATTTTTCGTAATTTACCTGTGAGAATAGGTATACGATGACTAGATTGCACTCACTCTTCTGGAACACATCCTAAGAACATAACAATGGGCTCTGGAGGATTCTCTTTTTAAGAAGAGGATTTTCCCCTTCTCCTTTCAATAGAACTAAACAGACACTTGAGAAACGATCAGGTCTGTGGCACAATAAATCCAGAGAACCAGAAAATGTGGGCTAAACTTGCAAATTGAAAGAAAATGGCTTCTGTTTTAGTTACGCTATTAATGCTTTAGTGACCCGTCTGTGTGCGGTTCACATGTTAGACTGGATTACATAGATTAAACAAGTGCTGATGCAATTTTTCAACCATTTCCAGATTACACAGATTACAATCTGGCACTAGTTTGGGACTGACTGTCCTGGTGAGATGGTATTATTGTCATAGTGTGCTCACTAAAGAAATATTGTTGTAAAATTCTGCTGGTCCTGTTGTAAACAGTGCTTTAAATGGGGAAAAATAAGTGCAGGTACTCATTAAAATAGAGGTGTGGCAAGTGGGCGGGGCAAGGGGCGGGGCTAAGGGCAAAATATCATAATACATAGAAACTTCTGTACCAGTTGCAGCACATATTAAAACACATGAGAAATGTGTTTATGTAAAAAAACACAGATTAACTCATAACACAAAATGAAAGTCGTGATGGCACTTTCACCCGAATGGTTGCTGAGCACCTGATTGACAGTGCAGGGTCTGTCTAGCGACCCTGTCCTGTTAATCACAGCGTGACACAGGCCCTCTCACCCCCCTGCAGTTTGGGGACATTCAAATGGGCGCTGCTGGAATCTTCACCAGCAACTCTGGAAAAGGATACTTAGCTGAGTTAATTACAAGCTGCTCGGAAGCAGAGCAGCCTCTGCCCTGCACTGGAGCAGAAACCTAACCTGAGCCTGCCGTGCCGAAGTGCCGGTACTGATGGCAAAAAACTTCGGAAGTGCCGGTACTCAGTACCGGTGAGTACCGGCCCATTTAAAGCACTGGGCTCAGTTAATTAACAGAGAATGCACAGGCGTGCCTGTGCTTTTTTAGAGTCCAGACTCTGGATCTAAGGAAGTTTTATTCCACTGCCTTTTCCTGCAGGTGCTCCGAGGCAACAGAATTTGTAATAATACACCTTTGCTGGAGGCTGCTATTTTCTGTAACTCGACTGCCTGTCTAAAACCTTACTTTGTTCAAGTGCAAATATTGAATTGGTGAATGATGATCTTTTAATAATAATCTGATTTATAAAGCGCATAGTTTCTCCCAAAGGCGTCTCCCTGAGCTGGAGGAAAACCCAGAAACCTACAGCCCAACGATCCTCACCTATAAATAGATGCGAAGCCAGCGAACTACCACCACCCTACCTTACCCAACATGACCTTGTACCAGAACAAATTGAAACAGCCATATTTTGAGCTTCTTATTAAAGGCGTTTTACGAAGGTTCCCGCCTCAGATGTAAAGGCAGAGAATTCCACAACTTGATGGTTATCTTTTCACCTAATTTCTATCTGAATTGTGCTACTGCCACTACCTGCACCTTTGCACACCCTGTTCCTACAATTCCTTCAGTGGCTGCATCCTGGCCACACACATCTTAAATGCCCAAACCATGCCTTCCTCCATTGCCTACTCTGCATCTTGTATGACCGTTGGCATCTTTTTCAACACCTCATTTTGTATCTCTTTGTTTCCTGCCTCCTGAAGCTCCCCCTGTCCGTCGGAAGCCGTCACCTGCATCTGTATGTTGCACCCATGTTCACCTCCTTTCCCTTCTCCTTGCTGCTTGACCACTTATAAGGTCCCAAAGGCGGGACCTATTGGCTATGCCAATGCTTGTTTTTTAGGCACGAGGACATTGGGGGTGCGCGCAGGGCACTCACCTACAGAGTGGCAGAAAGTTCCTTGTCGCTGGGTTCTCAATCGGACTGGCACTGGCGCTTATGGGAAACCTGCTTTTTGCTCGCTGGTGGCATTTTATGGCTGTTTCCCTTTCTCCTGTGCTCGCAAATTAGAAAGGGAAAGCCAGAGCAAACTGCTTTTTAAATGGTTTCCCTGGCTTCCTCTTTCTTCCCACCGCACAGCTACCTGGGGGGTGACGTCACACGTTGCTCTGCCGTGGGGCGTCACTGCCACCCTCTATGAAATTAACATCATGTGAGCATGCGCCGCAGTGTAGAAATGCGATGCATGCTCACATAACTATTTGTGTCCTAAAATGCCGCCTTGTTACAGTGAGTACCGGTACTCTCGTTAGTAACGGAGAAGTGCCGGTACTCTAGAGGGGAAAAAAAAGAAGTGCCGGTACTCAGTATCGGTGAGTACCGGCCCATTTAAAGCACTGGTTGTAAACAATGTCAAGATGACTACGGGAGGATGAGAATATTATAGTAGGTATTACCACTGCCTCACCTCATCCTCATACCATTCATGTAGAAATTAGACATCCTGCCTCTCATAAGACTGATGTAGCCCCCCCGCCCCCTTCAACCATTTCAAAGCTTTTTGCTGGTCAGGTGATTCCCCTTCTAGATTCCTCCAACTGCTGTGAAGCTATTAACAAGGAGTGAACCAATCAGACAATTTCGGTCTTTAGTCTGTCCTTCAGACAGACTTATTATTTTTCTGAATTTGAATTGTTAGCTTCTGGGGAGGTGTGTACCGTGTGCAGGGCTCGGACTCAGTGCTTAATTTGTAAAAGTCTGAGTTCTGGAATGGGAGTCCGCAGGGGAGGTCAGAGGGGGGCGCTTGCCCCCTCCTGGATCACTCTGGCCACTCACTGTCGGCCCGGCAGAGGCAGGCGGTAGCCTGGTGGATTTACAAAGTGCAGTGCAGCGTAACACTACGGTCTCTGCCCATTATAGTGTTACACTGCACTAGCACTACTATAGTAGTACAGCGGCACCATTGCACCAAAACAGTCCAGGATGGACCGGGTTACCTCCAGGCGGCAGCAGGCAGCTTCCAGTGGTAGCCTACTGACTGTCATTGGTAGCTGAGGGCTACACTACCAATGACAGTCCGACCTCAGTCCGTAATTGCAGTCCGGCAGCACTGTCATTGGTAGCTGAGCACTACCAATGAGACCCGCCTCACGTGTCCTGTCTCCTGAGTTGGACCGATCATGGTCCGACTTCCGACCCGTCACCTGAGTTGCCTACCCACCGCCTGGCCCCAGCAGTGCGCAGGCTCGCACGTTGTGCCTCAGACGAGGAGTTCAGAGCAGAGAGTAAGAATCAGCGCGCTTGTGCTACAGCATCACTCTGCACAACATGCTCCCGTTCACTCACTGGCTCAGTGGCTCATAGCATTTTTGGGCCCTCGGCTGACCTGCTGCATCCAATCCTGGCTATATGTCATAGTTCGCTGCCTCAGGCATGTGTTGGGCAATTTAGAAACGATATACCCTGCGCAGCGCTGTTGAGTAAAAAACAAGGAGAAGTTTTGAAAAACGAGGGAAAGCAAGCACTCAGAAAAATGGGGGAAAGGAAAAAGAAAGTATTGTATTGTATTGTAATTGCATTTGTATAGCGCTTACTACCCCTGACGAGGCGTCGAAGCGCTTTTCGGCGAGTAGCACGCTACTCCGGGACCCATAGAGGATTAGTGTTGAATTAGTATAGTGAAACATGCAAGTAAATTTTAAGTGGTGGATATGTTAGTCAGTTATTTGGATTTGGAAGGATAGCAGAAGGATAGAAGAGGAAAAAAGGTTTGTATTTATATAGCGCTTCTTACCCCTGATGGGGTGTTGAAGCGCTTTTTCTTTTTTTTTTGGTGAGTAGCACGCTACTCCGGAAGCTCATAAAGGATTAGTGGTGAATTAGTATGGTGAAATATGAAAGTAATTTGAGTGGTGGATATTAGTCAGTTATTTGGAGTGAGAAGGATAGCAGAGGGATAGAAGGGAAAGAAAGGTTTACATTCATATAGCGCCTGTTACCCCTGATGGGGTGTTGAAGCGCTTTTCTGGCGAGTAGCAGGCTACTCCGGAACCCATAAAGGATTAGTGTTGAAAATTAGTATAGTGAAATATGAAGTAATTTGAGTGGTGGATATGTTAGTCAGTTATTTGGATTGAGAAGGGTTGGGGAGGGGTAAAAAGGGAAAAAGGTTTGCATTTATATAGCGTTTGTAACCCTGATGAGGTGTTGAAACGCTTTGTTGGCGAGTAGCACGCTACTCTGGAACCCATAAAGGATTAGTGGTGAATTAGTATAGTGGAATATGGAATTAGAGAAGTGAACATGTTAGTCTGTTATTTTTATTGAAAGGGATAGTGGAGGGATAGAAGAGTGAAGGATTTCTTTTTAGGTCATAGCAATAGGAGGAGGCTTTTGGAGGAGTAAAAGGGTTTTTGGAGGGGAAGAGTCAGAGGGAAGAGTTTAGAAACGTTTGTTTTGGGGGATCGGTATAGTAAAAGAGGTGTCAGATGATGCAAGGAGGGGTAGAGTAGGAGAGACTCAAGAAAGGGTTATTTTGGGGAACATAGTAGTGGTATGGGGTTTGGGATAAATGAGAGAGTGGGTGTAGAGGATATAATGATAGATGTATAGAGTGAGAGATAGGGTAGTGCATTGGAAAGAGTAGTAGAAAGAAGTTTGAGATGAGTCAGAAGGTTGGGCCAGAGGATATATTGAGAGAAGTATAGGCTTAGAAATAGGGTAGTGCATTGGAAATGCTAAATTAGAAGAAAGTGATAAATATATAGATCCATAAGTACACTGAAAGTATATAGATGCATAAAGGAGGTACGTATATGCAGATTAAAGATATTGATAGAGGTACAGGATGAGAAATAGGGTAGTGCATTGGATATGCTTTTTCAGGAGAAAGATAACAGACACACAGATCCAAGTACATGGTGGTACATAGATGCACAATGGAAGCAAGTACATGTAGACCAAAGATGTTTTTTTCTTTTTTTTCTTTTTATAACAACATAATTATTCTACATGTTTATACAAAGCAATACACAAAGATAGGTACATATCTATAGTGAAAATAAATGCTTATATATAGAGGGACACATACATAAGGTGGGTATTAATGAATGGGAAAATGGGCAGCATTTCTGGCCCAGGTCCCGACCAGTCTCGAACAGGCTCAAACAGGCTCAAACAGGCTCAAACAGGCTCAAACAGGCTCAAACAGGCACAAACAGGCTCAAACAGGCTCAAACAGGCTCAAACAGGCTCAAACAGGCACAAACAGGCACAAACAGGCACAAACAGGCACAAACAGGCACAAACAGGCACAAACAGGCTCAAACAGGCTCAAACAGGCTCAAACAGGCTCAAACAGGCACTCACCCTTGTCCTCTCCACCCTTAGCTGAGACGCCCTAAGCCTCGGACGTTTATAGCCCTAGTAGTCAGCTGACCCCTTCAGCCAATGGGAACCCTTGCCCTAACCCTATCCAATCACAACACTAGCCCTAAAATCTAGAAACAATAGGAGACGAAGACCTTACAGCCAATCTCAGCCCTAGGCCAAGCACCCAATAACTTTCAAAAACCCTGAACTCTACGTCCAATAGAGGACCTAGCCCTACCAGTAGTCCCAACCCAAGTCCAAGCAACCAATGGCACAGGAAGCCCTAGTCCCTACTTCTAATACAAAGCCTAACCCTACTCTTAGTACCACACCTAGTCCAGCAACCAATCACACCAAAAGTCCTAATCGCAACTTCCAATTAAAGGCCTAACCCTAGCCATAATCCCACCCCAGTCCCAAAAACCAATAACACAGGAAGCCCTAGTCCCTACTTCCAATAGAAATCCTAACCCTAGCCCTAGTCCCAACCCTACATTGATTGAATCACAGACCCAGAAACCAATCAGAACCCTCAAATACCCAACCAATGAGGACACTAACCCTAATCCAATAGAAACATCAGATACAACCTCCAAGCAGTGTATACATGTACCTACCACTAGCAGACTATATAAGGTCCCAGCAACCTCAGACAAGGTTTGTTGGCCAGGGAGTTGGGAGCTGCTTCTCTTGTTCAGAATCTCCTAGGAGACAGACAGGCTCAATCCACACTTTGGACTTCTGCAGGTAAGTAGTAAAAAAAGTAGTAAAAAACGAGGCAAAAGCAGGAGATATCACTCAGAGAAACAGGGAGAGAGAATGAAAAAAGCAGTAAAAAGCAGAAAAAAGCATTCAGAACAACGGGGCAGCGGAAGCAGAAAGCATAAAAAACATGAGGCAAAAGCATGAGAAAGCACTCAGAAAAATGGAGATAGGAAGGAGAAAGCTGTAAAAAATGGGCAAAAGCAGGAGAAAGTACTTCGAAATAGGGGGAGAGGAAGGAGAAAGCAGTAAAAAACAAGGCAAAAGCAGGAAGTGGCACTCAGAAAAAAACGGGTGGAGCGAAAGGCGAAAGCAGAAAAAAAATAGAGCGAAAGCATGAGAAAGCACTCAGAAAAATGTGGTGAGAGGAATGAAAACACAGTAAAAACAATGCAAAAGCAGGAGAAAGCACTCTTGGTAAGAATTCAAGGGTATCTGGCAGGGTATGCCGGCATTTTCCCCTTACTGCTCCTCATCCTGGGATCCTCTGATCTGCTGAGTGAATACCCTTCTGATTCCTTGGCTAAAGGATCGCTTATACACCTTTCCTCCATTCCCTATCATTCGTCAGGTCTTGTCCAGGATTCAGTAGATGGGGCAGAATTGATCCTACTAACTCATAGGCAGATTTGCAGGGTGATTCCCACTATTACTAAGTGTGTCTTGAGGTTATGCCTGTTTCTCCCCTTCGGTTTTCCAATGCTGCCTATCTTTCAGTGATCCCCTCCCTGTGTTGTGGTGCAGAGGTTGAGAAATTATGCCTTTAGGAACAGAAGAAGCTTTATGTGGTAGCTGCAGGAGTGAAGTAATCTTGACAGCTGACTAACGGGCAGTCATACGTTCATCACTGCGGAACTTCCCAGATTTAGTGTGTCTCCTTCTTGGGTGCTGAATTTTGTCTTGGATGCATCTCCTAAGGGTTAAACTTTGGCTATATTGAAAGTGAAGTGGGCTGCCATCTGGTATACATCCAAGGTGCAGTGGGCAGTTATCTGGGCTTTTCAAGACCTCGGTAATGGGTGATGGTCTGTCTAACAAGGAGCCTCTGGTTGCCATGCTGCTTAAAGTGTTTCTCCTTCCGAATCTTCATCAGTTGAGGTTGTTTTTTTCCTGGGATTTTCCGTTGGTTCTGCGAGTTCTCCAGAGCCATCCCTTCATTCTTAGCAGTCAGTCTGTCTGGATCTAGCACACAAGATGCCTTTTTCTGGCACCTGTGACATCTTAGTGCCATCTGGGACATTTGAGTCACCCCCAATTCTTCTGGTGCTTCCGGATTTATTTTTCATGGGCCTCTTTTCTTTCTTAAAGTTCTGTCTTCATTTCGCCTGGACAAGGAGGTGGTTCTTCCTTGGAGTCAAAAACAGTAAATTGCCTTATGCTGCAAGGTTTGGAAGTTCAGCACGCCGTCTTTACTTGTTTACCTGTAACGAGGTGTTTTGGATCTGTGATTGTTTGTTTTTTACTTTTAGGGCTGACTATCTTGGGGTTAAACTAGTTACTTCCATCCTTATTTAGTGGGTCGGGGCTTTCATTTCGCAGGTTTATGCTGAGGCTGTGGCGGCTCTCCCTCCTTAAGTTCAGGAGTTATCTTGGCTTCAACCAATGGGGTCCCTCTTCTAGATGTGGGTGGAATTGCTATGTGGGTCGCTCCCTCTTATTTTCTGACTCACTACTGCTTGTTGGTTCCTGTTGGCAATGACCTGTGGGTGGAGATGTCTGTGTGTGCTTCTTTGACTGGTTAATTTCACTTGTGTCTCTTTGGAATAAACTTACAGGTGGTGCATCTTGCGCTGGTTTGTTGTGTCATGTTACTTTGCTTGGGCAGGTCCTCCTTATTAATGACTGCTAGGAGGAGTAGCTGAGGGAGGGGTAACTTCAGATTTACATATGTTATTCTCCATTATACTCTATTTTCTCATCCTGGTACCATTCCTTGGCTTGCTCCCCGCGCCCCACCCAATGTGGGTGCTGAAGGAGGTTCAAGGTGCTTGGTATGTGAAGGATCTGTCTGGTTGATTCCACTCCCTACTGCAGGCTCCTCGGGGGAGGGAGGTCAGAAAGACGACCCATTTGTCCAGTTAAAACCCGGAAAAAACCAAAGCCAGGACTTCAGAAGTTTGACCAGTGGCAGGGTGCCTCATTTGTAAGTAAATGGTAGGGGCATGTGTGTGGTGACGTTTACCATATACAATCTAAACTATATATGTGAACATCTCAGAGGCAAGCACTTAACACACTGAGTTATTGTGTAGATGTTGTCTTTTTGCATCAGCATGACAGCTGGAATCTTCATTCACAAGTCTTGTCACAGATTGTGACATTGATACACTATCACACGCTTGTGCGTGATATTCCCAGCACTAATACTATGCTGCAGGAAATATACATTTACGAGTTTCCCAGTTGACTCCTGCCCTCTTCATTGTCTGTCAGAATAGCCCATCGGGTTTTCAGAGCTCGTGTGACGTCATAGATATCCCAGCGTGCCACATCAATCTGTGGATTACAACCCGAAGCCACCTGATTACAAAACCGCTTCAGGCGTTGTGGCAGTCAATCATTAACTCTAAGCTAACACTTTTGACACTGGTCATTCTATTTTTAGAGTAGACTGTCCCTGACCGTTGGAATGATTAATTTAAAGCAAATAGTTTTTTTCGGATCAGAAAAAGATATCTAAGGTTTTAATTCGATTATAGTTAACTTAATTTGGCAAGACTTTGTTTCTTTGAGAGTGTCCTTATTGCCCTTGATTTTGGATTCCGAGATCTTGTTTCGCATTGTTTCCATCCATCCATGCATAGAAGACGCGCTAGAGAATGGTTTTGAAGCTGTAAGAAATATCAGAGTGGAGATTGGTCCTCGGCGCTTCCTGTACGGACACATTGTTAAGGCCCATGTTATGTCATGACCCCTAAACTTCGAAAGCATTTTGCCAACACAAATCTATTCTTTGCATTAAACATTTGCTGAAACTTGGAAAGTGGTATGGAACTTTGATTGTTCAGCTCGTGTGGTGACTATTTAAACTAAATTTACATTTTTATGAGGAATACAAAACCTTCCCAACAGCTCGTAATGCGTTTTCCCTGCCTTCCATTCACAGAGCTAAAGTTGATGTTTTTGTTTTTCTCAGTATTGCATTTTTCCGACAGCTAAGTTCGAATTGAATTGCACGAAAATTCTCAGCCATAGTACAAAATAGATTTTCTTTGTCAGAAAACTCTCCGGCACGTTAGGCCATAGCCGGTGGGCGTCATGATAAGAGTCTGGGAGAAGTAGAAAGAGTTACCTACTGAGACTAACCAGAGATTGCAGCAGTAAAGGAACAAAGAGAGATGATGGAAACGACATGGTGAAGAAGAGGACCAAATACCTGCCACTACTAGTCATACTGGGGGCAGGATTACTGAGGATAGCCACATTCACATGTCCTAAAACAGCTAATGGAATTACTATATCTTGAAAGGAATCCATTTCCATTGCATCTGCTTACAATGCGGGACTACAGTCCATTCTAAATAAATCTGCCAACATTTTAACTAACACCTTAGCTGTGTGTGAGACTTTATCCAGCCAATGGCATGTCCTGCCTAGTGTCCTGGAGCCTCCTGCGGTTGAGGCACCGGTGGGTGAACTGTTGCTAGTTTCTGCTGACTGTTGCTCCACATATTACCTCTCAGCTCCTCCTATGGACAACCAACATTGGAACTGGTGCCAGAAATGTTGGCAAAGTGAGACCTTGTCGGCTGGGCCTTGACGGTGACTGCAGGTAGACTTCTGCTCTGCCACCTTGAGTCTGGTGCTGGCCCCACTCTGCTTCCACTACTTAATGCCAGAATTCAACAGAAAAGCATTGACCTCCTTTGATAACGCACAGCATTCAGGGGAGAGGCTGGCTCTTAGTGGATATTCTAGCAAGCTCTGACAGTGCTTCAAGATGTTGTTGCCTTTCTAGGGGTAGATGGGCGTCCATTACCTCCCTCTTATCAACGGCAGAGGTGTCACTCCCTTTCTATCGCTGGCCCGGCCCAGAAATATATGCATATTGAGCGGGGGCAGGGAGCCTGAGCAGAAGTGGCCTGACTTGTTTTCAGGTGTGTTTCACCAGTGTAAACTAATCCGTGCATTCTTTATTACCCCCCCCCCCCTTTTTTAATAAAATTTTGCTGAAACAGTGTTTTGAGGAAAGGCAATATGCAAATGTGGGCCACTTTTTTTTAGCGTGCCCGGGCCGATTTTTAATCCCAATCCAACCCTGAATTAAAATAATACAAAATTAAGACATTGGGAAGAAATACGTTCATTATGATGTATGTAATGGGACTCATAAAGTAGGAACCTTGTTAGGAAGCAGAAGAGCACCATACATAGTCTGCTGAGGAATGGGGAGGCAGTCTTTACTTAGCTGCTGTAAGAAGGGGGAATGAAATGAGCACTCTCTTTCCATTAATGATCATAAAGTCACTGGAGTTTGAAGTCTTCGTAGGAGTGGCAGATGAGGTGTTTCATGAAAACATGAGTTTTCCGCTCCTTTGATTGATGAAAGTAGTCTGATCCATGAAGAGCTTGAGACGTCCTGTGTTCCAGTCTTACCCTTTGTGCATGTCTTGGTTTGTAATCTGGTGGTGTCATCAATATGTGGATTGCATTTTCTAGCTGAGAGAAGACATTTTCCTGTCACATACGTTATACGTTGGTGTGCATGTTATAACTAACATTTAGGTGATGTAGCAGGTCTAGCTACCTCTCCTATCACTCATTGACTAATTGCCTGTCTTTGACCGTCTAGAGCCATTCGCTGACTTTTAGTTAGGTTTGCACTATCGAAATGCCACACACAAATCACCCACATACCAAAAAAGAAGATACAGGATATTGGGCAAGTTTTAAACCTCAGAGCGTGTTCAAGATCTGACATCTCCTTTTATTTTGATCACGGGTCTAGACGAAAGGCATTGCCATCTCGAATTCTTGATTCAAATGTGCACAATTTAATCAGAGAATGTGATCTCTGGGGATGGTAGGTACTGCTTCATTGTATTCTTCTGCATACTTAAATTCTATCTTTGCTGAATCCTATCTCCTACATTCATATATTTTATTTGAAAATGTACAAAAATCCAGTAAATAGATCTGAAAGACAAAAAAATGCATTTAATTCATCTTTGGGCATTGTGGACAATCTATTTGGCACTCATATTAGTTCTAGGCAAAATTCTATTTGAATTTAATTGCAACATTTGCAAATTTTGCATTATATAAAAAGTCCAAAACTTCTAAAAATGTAGTATTACTCGATTTCATATACCTGTCACCCTCAGCAGACTAGTTTTAGCACCAACAGTTATGTTCTGAAAAGCTCCACCTGGTTCAAAGCATGTCTGCTATAGCACTACTAAACTTAGGAATTACACCCTAATTCCTAAAATGTTAGTGATCTTGATCAGCTTCCCATGCAACAGTACCTTTGCCTATAAGCCTTCTGCTTAGTCTTGGTGCAAACATCTACCCTACCCCATTAGTCGTATCTTCCTTCCTTCCCAGAAGAATCTCAATAAAGGAAAGACAATTGAATGTATGCCTAAAGGTCACAAAGGAACAGGCAAAGGGTAGCCTCAAATACAGACTGATTCAGAATGCTCAAAAACGGAGAAAAAAAACCTTCCCATATGTGAATTTTTACTTTTTCCAGATGCATTTCGCAAAAAGGGAATTATCTAGCAAACTCTTATAACAATCACAGGAAGGGCATGCACCACAACCTTTCACAGTATTTTATGAAGCACATTTTCTCCAAGGAAAAAAAACACCTGGGTCTGAAATTACGCATATAAAAAGATGCTTTGTATTTCCCCTTAAGAAAGAAAATAGATTTTTCCATAGAAGTTGAGTGTAAGAACAAAACGTGATGGGCCTTATTTACAAGGAATTAACGTAGTGTGGCGCTGCAAGCCATTTGGCGGTGCTGCGCAGCGTTAATTCGGAAGCAAAGGGATGCGTCATATTTACAACAATATGGCGGATCCCTTTGCTCTCCCCAGCGCTGGTGCACAATTAGCTGCCATGCGCCAACGCAGGCACCCTTGCACCATGGTGCAAGGGTGCCTGCGAAACGGGGATGATTGTTTTTGTGCAGGAAGGGAAACCTTCCTGCACAAAAACAATTACAAGAGGAGATTTCTTCTTCTTATGTGTGCTGTTACTGCAGCACACATAGAAAGAGGAAAAAAATTAGGAGAAATGAATACATTTCTCCTTGTTGCGCCTCCCCACGCAGGGTGGCTTTACGTGTCCTTGTAAATAACGGGCAGCAGGTTGCGCTGCTGGTGCATCACAAAAAGTGACTCACCTGTGGCACAAGGGGCTTGTAAATAAGCCCGATATTTTCAGCCAATACAATATAGTTTTTGTGCTGATGTTGTTCAAGTTTGGATGGGTAAAGCAATATCATATCACTTGTGTGTAGTGGCATCCAAAACTACAATTTGAAGATTATTAAGATGAACTGCCAAGCCTTCTAATTTATACAGTCAGCTGTAGAAAAATAAAAGTCAGTTCCCAAAACATTTTCTAGGATAGATCATCCACAGCCACTACTGAGGCTGTCAACTTCTGCTGACATGGTCCATTGGCATCATGGGCTCCAACCTATGGCTGGACAGCATTTAAAGTGGTGGGACATTAATAACTGTCTTGAATAGGGATTTGCGAAAGAGCAAAGCAAATGACACTGATTTTGTTTTTATGGTATTTGACAGTGGGTTATCCCCAGAAAAACGTGTGAAAAACATAATGCCAAATTGTGACTTGCATAGGAAATTTTTCCTTAAAATGAACAAAAAGTCCAGAGATAAGAGCACTAATGAAATGTTCCTGTAATTTTGTGGTGTGCCAGGTAAGCCATACTCTCCTCAAGACGTCTTACAAATGGCAGAAAAACTGAGTTTTTAGCACTATTTCACCACAAAGTGGCTGACTTACATGTGTGATAGGAAGTTAAAAATGTGATTATGTAATTTACCATGGACTATAATGTGTCAAAATATATATTTCTTCAAATATATTCCATCCAGTTTTTCAAAGTAGATTGTGAGAATTTGCTTGGAAGGTACAAGATAGAAAAATCAAAAGTTATACTAATCTGACAAACACTTTCTGTAGGCAGCAGCCTAACCAAGACCCTACTGCAATTCTACTACTCAAATTAATGGAGCAATAGGATAAGAGACCAGACAGATTACCCCAATATCACATGTTTGTACCCCAGACAGCACTAGTGATATCATAGACAGTTTTGAAATAATGATGGAATGCTTTCACATAAGTCATGAAAAAAAATAGCATTGAACAAACAACTAAAGGAGCAATAGACATGCGGCCTAACTAAAATCCATTAATTACATCATTTCTATACCTCATATAAAATTAATTTCAACTGCAACTATAATAATTTAGTCTATATATAAATATATTCTTGAATAAACACAATAACGCACCATCAACGGGTCTGCATTCGTTTTCTTTGGGACTGAGTGGTCTTCGCGGCGAAGCTAGCAGTATATATATAAATATATATACACACACATATAGGATCATGTGTAAAATAGCATATTATGTCATTACTAGTGCACAAAAATAATAACTAAGACATTGCCACAATAACCCCCGCCCCCTCTAATTATTTTATAAACTCTAAAAACAAGTAATAACTTTATTAATCAGGAATTAATTCAGTCTGAATTATTTCCTGCTTCTTTCTGTAATTCTCCTCCATCATCTTTAATTGGAGACATGACCCTTGTTATTCTCCATCTCTTAATTTTCAGACAACTTCCTCTTTAACGATCTCCATTTTTTCTTATACCCACACTTTTTAATTAGACACCCAGAACATTTTAATAAAATAGAACAATTGCACAAATTATATTTATTATAGGAGTTAAAACAATACCTAAGCACCCCCTCCACAAATCATCCATCCATTCATCAACCTTACCAAAAAAATTCCTGTCTCACTAGCCCAGAAACCTATAGCTTCCCACAAGCCAAAGATTGAAGTTCATGAGAATTGTTAATCAAGTATGTGATATAAGATTTAATGATAAGACTGTTATCTGAGATTAAAGTGCAGCACCTCTTAACACCTTGCAAACACCGCCTTCCTGTGCAGGAAGGATATCTAGCTAAATGGTTCTGCATCACCATAGCTCTAATAGCAATTAATTCTGAATTACTTTGAGTTAGTGCCCCATCTGTATTTACGACAAATCTATCCAAGAATGCAGATAAAAGTCTAATATTCACATTATTCTTTGCCACATCTATAGGTGGAATAATAGCCCCTAAAATATCGAGGACTACCTGTCAAATCCTTGCTTCACTCTCCTCAAATCAACTGCATCATTCATTTCATTCATGTGATAAACTCTAGGAAACACTAAATCAAGAAAAAAGACCCAACACAGTAAATTAAAATAACCAGTCTTACCACACACATTAAATTCCTCTCAGGATTAGCTCTCCACCAACAAAATAATCACCACCTAAAACATTACTCTTTTCCCACATATTCAGCCTTGCCACCTTTAAGAGGTTCACAATGCCCCATGCACAGTTCACCTCTTCTTTTTTTGCTCCATTCTCAAACAGGGGTAAAGATTTGACAGTCTGAATCTTCCTCTTCTGTAATTTGTTCTCTTATAGCCTTTTCATCTCTACAGTCTCTCACAATTTTCACTCTCCTTTTATTGTACTCATAAAAAAGGTCTTCTTCACTCAAGCCACAAAAATACCCTGCTTAATAGTTTTAGTTTCATGCCTTATTTCTGCAATTATTTTCGGAAAGGTTCCATAAAAGCCCCATTATTAGAATCTTAATTTTCTGATGTAGGCAAATCCTCCAATAATATGTTGAAATCCAACAAGGAGACAAAAATACACTGTTATAAAATACACTAACAAACACTGTACACAATAGTTTATAAGAAATCGGAAGCTGTGAATATGTAATACCCTCCCCTGCAGAAGAAGGAAGGAGGGTGCAGATAAAGTAGTTCCTGACCTTCATTATGCTTCAATTCTCATGTATCATTTTACTATAAACGTTATCTTGAAATCCACTAACTAGACTTTCCCTATATTTTAATGTATTATGTTTCACTTAATTATATACTGCAGTTTATTCAACTCTTGTGGAGACATTTCGCACTGGAGATTGTAAGGACAACAACAGACTAACTAAAGCTATTAATATTGTTAATAAAAGGAGTAAACCAATAATTTTGCTGCATTTGCTGTACTCCATCTTCTACTAAGACAAACATTTGATCCTGAGGCTAAAATTCAGACGTTAACAAAAATTGTCCTTAAAACAATAATAGATTTCTTCTTTTCCTCTCATTTCTTCCAAAACAATAATCGAAACAAAACTTAAAAATAATCTTTTTTCTTTCGAAAGTCTTTCAGTTCATGCTCGCAGCAAGTTACTTTTGTTTGATTCACTTGAAAAATTACTCTTTGAAACTTTTCAGGGTTATTATTCTTCTGATTCACTTTCAAACTCTTTTTCAAAACTGTATTGGCGACAATTACTTGTCCTGTAGATCTGTTTCTGATTCTTCTTCCACTGACACTGTAGCTAGATATACCCAATTAGGTGATTTATAGTTTCTATTTGGTGTTCTCTTTCTAACTGGTCTTTTAGCAACAGGTTGTTCACCCCCACTGTTTTCTGAATCTAGTTCCATCACACCGGAACTATCATTGATTGGTTTTAGTCTTTCCTGTTTCTCTGGTTGACAATATTTTCTTTTGCAGGTTCTTTTCATTGACCTATTTCCTTCTGTTTCTTCTGTTCTGTCTTTTTCACTTGTTTCTTCACTCACTGATGGACTTGAACCTTGCCTAATTTCAACATGCACTATTCACTGTGAACTGTTTGAACTGTTTTGTTGCTCTGGGGGTGTTGTGACTCAAATTTTCAACTTCTGTTTTTCATGGTTTGTAGCTAAGACTACTTCTTCTTGTTGCCACTCATGCCATTGACGTTAACATTGCAATTGCTCTACACTCCAATCTCTACTTTGAAACTGGACAGCAGCACCTATAGTAGAGGTAACAGGTTATTCAATTTTCACTTTCATTGATCTGGACTTTAATAACTCTGTTGTTTTCACCAGTTTAAAAATGTTCACCCCACTCGATCCACTCTGTGAACTTTAACTTAACTCGGTGAATCAGGGGTTGTTTTCACCACTTCACCTTCACTTTTTTTTGTGCGAGTGGCATGGATCCAGTGCGAGACACCCGCGCATTTCACCACAGTGTTTGCTGTTAAGAATACTTGGTAGGGTTCATGCCGGTGCTGCTCCAGGCACTTCTTTCACATGTGTTTTCAGACCATCATCCAGTATCTCCTTTATTGCTTTTGCTGACACATTTACCTGATGAGAAACAAATTTCACAATGTCAGTCAGACCTTTGCTGTAATCTAGTACGATGTCACAAATTATTGAAACTAATGCAGCTGAAAAAATATAATCCAATCTCATTGCTCTGTCCATGATCACCTCATCTGGTGAGAGACCAGTCTTTTTGTTTGGGGTACATGTGATGCTCACCAAAACAAGAGGGAGTGTTTCTGGACATTTCAAACTAGCAAAAACACAGACTTAGGACAGTTTGTTCTTGAGAGATGCATTCATCCTCGCAATTGCTCTGGAAGATTTAGGACCATAACTACAATGGAACCTCCATTTGATCTGATCACTGAATATGATAGACCTTAACCCATTTGGAAATAACCAATATATATTTCAAGGCATTGGAAACTGGCATCTCGACAGTCTGCCTGGAGTCTTGTAAATGGGCCTTCTCATTTGCTAATGTGATTAATTGCAGTCAATGTTTTATTTCCCTGAATATTTAGCTGACATATCAAGTACCTGGAATTCTTCAGTAACAATTCTAAAATGTGTGTTTTCCCAATATTTCCTGAAAAATGTGAATCATTGAATCTCACCCTGAAAGAGATTGATTATGGAAATGCCTTGCAATAGGATAAAGCATGGTATAAGGAAGTATCTATTTGTTTTCAGAAGCAACATACAAATCCTGGTGATTTTTCCTGTAACTGTTTTTCATCTCCTTTTTAGGTCGAGCCTATACAGAGCTTGCACTGTTAGGCGATCTGTTGTCTGCAGAGGTTAATTTGTAAAAAAAAGAAGTGCCTGGGCTCTCGTCAGGAGGCAGCTTCGACCAGCCCATTTCTCCTGTTAGCGCTGCCTAACACAGGACCAACATACAGTACCACTAGCCGCATTGTGAACACGCCACCGTAAATGCCTGTGTTGGCTGGTAATACCTCACATGCTCTTTATGTTTTTGTATTGACATAAATAAAACCGCCAATAAATAAATGTAAAAAAAAAAGTAGTCCCTGCCTTTAATATAATTTAATCCTCCCATCACAGTAGTAGGGATATTTCACATTATCTTTCTCAAACTCAAGACTGAGGCATATTAAGCTGCTTTCAGTGGGACTTTGGCATCATGACCACTGGCTACTACTTAACTTAGTACTTATCTAATTTACCTGTACTCGTGGTGGGCAGGGCGCCGGCAGGGACACAAACTGCACTGACTGGTTCCGTTAGGCGGGCCTGGTGCTGCTGCTAGTACGAACAGATGACTTGCGGTGGGGTGGGGTGCAGACATGTGGGTATGCTGGGGTGTGGCAATTCGAACAAAATCTGTGCACGCTGCCTGCTGCCGCACAGCCTCTGCCCCCGCAGAACCAACATCCAGCCCAATGAATCAGTGTCCCGTGGCCCGCCCGCAACACTGAACTAAGAGCCGCGCCGCCAGCAGTAAACATTTCATGAATCTCTTGGCTCAGACTCACAGCCACAAGGCCTACAACACCACTACTGACCAGGACTCACTCAGGACTGGAGATGGTCATGAGAACAACACTCTACAACTGCGCCATGGTAAATGAAATACATCAATGCAATAGGTGACCACATGCAGCAAATGGGTGTAGAGTGTAGACCCAGCCCTGATCAGAAAGTGCCGGTACTAAGCACCGGCACAAATTAAGCACCGGTTGTCTGTACTTTGTGGGGTCTGACTCCTCCCATGCTTTGGATTGGCTTGTGTGCGTGTCATTTAAAAATTGTAGTCTGCAAATGGCTAATGGTGGGTGCATGCCTCACAATTTCTGAAAAGTTCACTCGCCGCGGAGTAAAGCCACGGGAGCGAGCAGGGATGAGCACACAGATCCTACGTGCAATGCAGCCAATGAGTGCTTGTAGTGCCTCTTGCTGAGAAGTATTGCCGCAGGTGTGATTTGTGACGCGCACTCAGTGCCTACATGCAGTGCTGACCACAAAGCTTGTGTCCTGCTCCCTTCCTGTCAGCAGCTTAGAGACTGTTCTTTCGTCCCGCGCTGCCAGTGGCAAAGGGGACTTCGAAGCCTCAGGTGTCCAAAGTCTCCTCCTCTCCCGACAGTGCATAGTGCTAAATTCTGTCGCACACGTGGCTTCTCTTAAACAAAGATAGAAAGAGTGGATGAGACATTTAAACACAGCATCATCTTTTTCATTCAAAGCGCGCACTTCTATGCCTTTCTTCTGCCCGGCTCTGTCTGATGTGGAGGGAGACCGCGGTCAGGGCCAGACTGGCTACCGGGAGTTTTGGTGTGCTGCCAACCTGGGGGCTGAATTCACTGCGGTGGGGGCTGATTTCGTTGATGGGGACCTGCGTGTGCTTCTAAATAAACAAAACAAATGGTTTTAAGCAGGCGCAGGTCCCATCAACAAAATCAGCCCCCAGCTTGGCAGCACACCAAAACGCCCAGTAGCCAGTCCGGCCCTGACCCCGGTCCACTGCTGTTCGCAGACAAGGGTTCGCTCCCAGCCTGGTGTGTGTTGCGTTCCTTCTTCGCATGCTTATTACATTATTGTTTTTGAAAAGTTAAGTAGAATGTGTTTAATGTCTAGTTTAAGTTGAACGTGATGCAGAGGAAGCGTTGGGGGATTTTTGTCGTTATGCTCATCCACACCAACCACTATATACTAATCGGAAACGTAACTCTAATGACGGGCCCATAAGTCATTATCACACAGTTAGCAATATCAAAGGTCCTCCAATGAATCTTTGGTAGAGCAAAAGGGACTAAATAATGAAAGACCGAAATGCTATTTCTCCACGTGGACCTAAAATGAAGAAATACGCTAAACATTAGTTATTATAAACATTGTTCAAAATAATTTTACGACTCCAAAATAAAGACAAACAATATTCTCTTCTAATTCGATTTTCTTGTAATTTCATAATATGAATGGTCAAGTACAAATTAGAATGTCACTATTTGGTTCATAAAATACTGATTAGTTTCACAATACACATTTACAGTTCATCATGAAAACATCAGAACATCAGATATAGAGGAGTGAGAGAAAACATTAACGAAACATAGATCACTTAAGTATCGGAAATACTAAATGCACAGTGTGCAATTAGTCTGAAAAGCTAACCCCACGGCCGTTAGGGAATAGCAAGGCAGCATCACCAGCCAATGATGTGCAAAGTCTCTAGGAAAGTCTCTTAAGATTAGCAGGCTTGCCAGCCAGAGAATCAGGAATCAGCACAGCATTCAGCATACCACGAGCGCAGGGACAGGTCACCAATCTTGTGAACGAGCCGAGGAACACTTTCCCACAGGAATCTTTACAGTACGCTACTTCCTTTCTTTTATTTGTTTTGCAAATACAAAAAGAAAAGACATACACAATAACAATGCGAGCATGTATCATATCGTCATTATGCTTACATAGTGATAAACAAAATTAAATAAAATCCCCACAAATCCAACAAAAATACAAAAGACATCAAATTATAATACTACCACAAAACCATCCTCACATCATACCTAAACAATATCGTCAAAGTCGCATTGAGATGTTAGAGCATCATTCCTCCATTCTCCCAGACCGCAACCCCGTGTCTCTCGCTACAGCACCCATTTTGCGTCACTCTGCTCTGCTTCCGCTGCCCTATGTTGAAGGAATTGTCTCAGGGGCTCCCATATGTCTTTTGGTCTAGAAACTGGGGGCAGCTCTTCTGCGTAAGTCTCCATGTTGTCTTTGCAGTAGACCGTGTCTTTAATCCAGTGGTCCACTTTCAGGCTGCGTCTTCCGCCCCACGTGATAGCCACTCTTCGCTTAGCCATGAGCAGTGCCAAGCGTACGAATCTACCACATACTCCCTTTACCTGCCGAACGCAAGACAACAGGCAGACCAGCGGGGCACACTGTAGTTCTACACCCGCCATGACCTCTGTCTCACAACAATCGTCCAAAAATGAGCCACCTTTCGACAACCCCAAGCAAGGTGCAGAAAGTCAGCATCAGCCTGGCCACAACGCACACAGGAGCTAGATTCACGCAACCCAAAGCGATGCAGGCATGCTGGCGTGTAATACACCTGATGTATGTATTTAAAATGTATGATCCTCAAGTTCCCATTCATGACAAGTGTGCCCGTTAATTCACATACATACTTGAAGTCTTCCTCCGATATCAGAGCGGGCAAGCAGGCATTCCACCTCTCCCAGCTTCTGTCAGGCTGACCCACACACTCTTCCCTTATTAGCCTGTATAATCTGGAGATCAGTTTTTTATTAGTGGGGGTAGTGAGCACGAACTGTAGGGACATCAGAGTAGGAGGCTCCAGAGGGTAGGTGTCATAATGAGCCCTGATGGCGTGTCTGAGTCTGTGCAGTGCGAATCAAAACAACAACGTGGGATTACTTATGTATTGTAAAGCGTCCGGTGTGATAAACGTCCCCTCCGGGTAGAGATCCCGCATCTGCTGGAAACCCGCCTCACTAAGCAGTCGCATTGACGGCGCCTCCTGAGTGACTGACAGTGCCCCGTGGTGTTCTATATGCATGGCTGGGGCATATATAGGTAATTTACGCACCAGTCGTCCAATCTCCTGCCAAACAGCCAACGTCGTGTCCACCGCATTGATTTTGGTTCTTGGAATGCCACGTGTCCGGTGCATGATCATGCTATGCAGCGGACAGGGTTGGCGTCTCCCTCCTCCACCGCGACATGTGGAGTGAACGCGTGTGGTCTCACCCAATAATACACATACTGGGCCTGCGCACTAAGATAATAGATATAAAAGTCAGGCGCCCCGAACCCGCCTTTGTCATAATCGCTAGTGAGGACAAACCAGCTTACCCGGGCATGTTTGCCTCCCCAGACCAACCAAAGTAAGGTCCCACGGAGGGTGTTAAAAAACCCTTTCAACAACACACTCGGGATGTTCGTGAATAAATACAAAAACCGCAGCAAGACTACCATCTTGAGTAAAGCAATGCGATCCACCAAAGAGAGCGGTAACGCTACCCACATATCCACCTGTTGGTCCAGTTTGGCGTATTCTCACGTATAACTCTATCCGGGTCTCTATGGATCCAGACTCCAAGATATTTAACTGGGTCTACGGACCACATCAATGGATATTCCATATCAGGTTGAGTCGTGGATTCCGTTAAAGGTATAACTACAGATTTTTCCCAATTCACAACCAGTCCTGACAAGTGGCTGAATCTTACATACTCTCGCAGGAGCTGAGCCAGATACCGCGAGGACTCACGAACAAATAGCACCATGTCATCCGCGAATAACAAAATGGCAACTGGGCGATAACCAAAGTTTAGCGCCGTTTCCCTATGTCTCTGCCTAATAACGCACGCCAGCTGTTCCAGTACAATCGCAAAGAGTAGCAGCGATAGAGGGCAGCCCTGACGCGTGCCCCGTTTAATATCAAAGGGGTCTGATGTCAAACCACCAACACACACTCTAGCGGAAGGATCCGCATATAGCACCCTGATCCATTGTATAAATAAAGGCGGGAATCCCATACACTGAAGAGTAAAAAACATACTTCCACTCCACTGAATCAAAAGCCTTGGCTGCGTCCAGCAGGACCACCGCGGCAGACATGCGTGGCTCCAATATATGAAACATGGAGAAAATAGTCCGCAAATTGTGCGACGTAGATCGATCAGGTATAAAATGCGACTGGTCCGGTAAAACCAGGCAGGACATTAGGGGCTGTAGTTTAACGGCCAGGATCTTGGCCAATATTTTGGCGTCTATATTAATCAGTGAGAGGGGTCTATAAGAATCGCATTTATCTGGGGGGTTTGTCTTTCTTGAGAAGCATTATAATCAGCGCCTGCCGAAGCGACGGCGGTAGTGTTCCCACATCATGCGCCTCCGCATATACTTCCAATAGATACGGGGTGACCAGATCAGCGTATGCCTTATAAAATGCGACAGTAAGGCCATCCAGCCCCTGCGCCTTCCCGTTGGGCAGGGCCATAATAGCAGCTTTGATGTCTTCCGGGTCAATCGGCAGGCTAAGATATTCCCTATGTGCATCTGACAGCCAGGCGCACACTACGTCCTCTAAGTAGCCGTCCATCTCAGCCGCCGCCTCGCCTCTAGACTTGTATAGATCCGCGTAGAAGGCGCGAAATTGTTCGGTAATAGCAATCGGGTGATAATGTTCTTTCCCATGGGAGTCTGTGATCTTATCAATATGGGGTTGTTCCATACGGTCCCTAATCTTATTTGCCAATGTACGGCCCGGTCTATCCGCCTCTCCATATCTATGCGCCGTGTGCCTGCGCGAAATGTAACGTATTTCCGATTCGGCCAGGGTGTCATATTCCAAGACCAGCTCGTTTATCCGGGCCAACGTGTCGACCGAAGGGGCTGTTGCGTAGTTTCGTTCTAGTGTCTGATGCGTAGCCTCGACTTTAAAAAGCTGCTCTCTGATGTCTTTCAATATGCCCACTGCAGTGCCAATCCACACTCCCCGGATTGTGACTTTAAAAGCCTCCCTCAATGTGGAGGCACTCTCTACAGATCCCTTATTGAGTAGGAAATTTTGCTCTATAGCATCACGCACCGCAGCCTCATATATCAGATCAAGCAGTGCTTCCGATCGCAGACGCCACGTGAAGGGGCGACGAATGGCCGTTGGGATACTAATGTCTAATTGAACCGGGTTGTGATCCGAGAATGTGGGTGGCAGAGTCGTGATCTCCAGTACCCAGTCAGGCGCCTCCCCACCTAACAGCCAGTAGTCTAGCCGCGACCAACTGTTGTGCAATGGTGTTGCATGTGTACCCTCTTTTACTAGTGCATTGCGCACCTTCCACACGTCACTTAATCCAAATTCCAACATAGCACTCTGTACACACTGGGCCACTCTGGGAGTTCGGTGCGTTAGTGGATTAGATTTATCCAAATCAGGGTTCAAGTATGTGTTAAGGTCACCTCCCCACAAAACATTTGCTTCCGGCCATTCCCTCAGCTTTGCATACATTCGCAAGAAACACACTGGGTCATCCGCAATAGGCCCGTACATATTAACTATGGACACCAGGGAGCCACCCAGCCTCCCCTGTACCATTGCACATCGCCCCTCTCCATCCACATACGTCCTGGCCGGCATGAATGTTACACCTCGTTTAATCAAAATCAACGTCCCCCTCGCATACGAAGAATAGGAAGATGCGAGCTCATAGCCCGTCCACCTGCCAGCAATGCCGCGCCCCGCATGTCTACCTAAATGCGTTTCCTGTAACAGAGCAATGTGAACGTTATGTCGAGTCAGTTAAGCCAACACTTGGCGTATTTTCTTTGGTGAATTGAGACCCCTCACGTTCCACGTCAAGAACCGGTATCTTTCACCCATAAGGCAGTTGGATACTCCATGATAGCCAAGCAATCAGTGTGGTCCAAGATAGGAGGGCGAATTCGGCAACACAGGTATCTAACCTATTATACAACTCAGCTCTCATTCCAAACGACAAACACACAACAATAACACAGATACCAAATAATACTCTTCCCCGGCACCCCTCCCACCTCCCCCCGCCCACTCCAACCTCCCAATTAGGTCGAGACCATCTCCTACCCCCCCCTCCCTCACATGTACATCATCCATACAACTTATCAAGAGGGGAACTCCCACTTGGGGGGAGGGAACGGCAGCGAACGCTCACTCTGTGGTGAGATTGCCAGACTTTAACCGTGCGGCACACCTGTGTGCCTGTAACCGTGAGATCAAGCAGCATTCCATACACTGATCAAATATCAAACAAATCCTACATGCAAACACTTAAAGAAAGAAAAGGGGTGTAACCTCCCATCCAAAGCCCTTAGCAAAAACCAGAACTGACACCACCCGCAGCCCAGACACCAGCCACCCCCGATCATCAAAAGTATAATGGCAGCAACATCAATCTGTGTCCTCAAGAGTCGGTGAGGTCGACGGGCTCCCCGGTCCGCCCTGTCGGGGTTTAGCCTTGCAGATATGCTTCAAGAACTTCAAGGCAGACTTCGAGTCCGTAAAGAAATGAGCTTGTCCCTCATGTGAGATTTTCAATTTGGCCGGGTACAACATAGCATATGGTACAGAGGCAGTCTGAAGTAGCTTCTTCACTGGCACAAACTCCCTGCGCGCCGCCTGCACCAAGGGGGTGTGGTCTGGAAAAAAGGACAGGTTATCGCCCTTGTAGTTTATAGGACTCTTAGCCCTGGCCTCTCGCAAAATAGCATCCCTGTCAGCATAGTTCAGTAAGCGCGCAAGTATCGGACGGGGCGGTGCGCCCGGCTTAGGTCTGGTGCCCAAAGTTCGATGCGCTCTCTCCACGATCCTTACGGATGACAACACAGGACCAAATAGTTCACGCAGCAAACTATCTACAAAAGTCTACATTTTGGAGATGGCGGTGGACTCTGGCAGGCCAATTATACGAAGGTTATTGCGCCTGGATCGCGCCTCCAAATCCTCGTTCTTTGCTTTAATTACCTCCAACAACTTTTCCATTTGTAGAATCTGGGTCCGGGATTCCGCCTGCGAGTCCTGAGTATCCGACAGTTTGTTCTCCAAAACGTCCAGCCTATGCTCATGAGTGTCCACCTTCTTCACAGCATCTAGGCTGTTCGCAAGGGCATCTATTTTACGGTCTATGGATTTCATTCCAGAGCGCAGTTCAAGCAGGATAGTCCTGGTGTCATCCTCCGAGTCTTCCGCTACCTCCAGCACGCCCTGTGTCAATGGCTGGTCTCCCACGGCCTCAGTGGTACGCGTACTGCGTTTATTTTCAAATTGAAGCTTCGGCTGCTTAGGGTCAGTTTTCCCCATATTGGAAGAATATGCAAGCAGAGTGCAGGATTTCCTTTCAGCAGTACCACTCCTTGCGCTCAGACCCCAGGTATTTGGAGCTTCTATTTTCGCCAACCAGCACAACGGCAGGGGGTCAATACCCCGCAGCAAGCGAGCCGGTGCAGCCGACAGTAGGCGTGTGCCCCTTAGTATGTTCCAGAGGGTCAGCGTGCTAGCAAAGTCTCAAATCTCCGCTAGTAGATGTCCACACAGATATCTTCAGGTAGCCCCAAGACTGCTAATGTTACTTTAGTATGCTCTACAGGGCGACAGCCAGATTCAGATGGCTCCAGAACTGCATACCCACTCCGTCTGCCAGGGGCCCAGCGGTATCTCGCCACTCGTCTTGCGCAGTAAGGTCCTCTGCTAGCAGCACAGCCCCAGTCTCTCGGGGAGCTCCAGTGTCACGCCAGCTCCCCCACGAGTGCTAGAGGTTCTTGCTCAGCCCTCACCCCACAGCCGAGGGGCACCAGATGAACCCCACACACCCCCGCCCGCAAGAGCAGGCCGTGAGTCAGGGCCGCAATCTCACACCACCTCTCCCCGGGGCACCAGCCTGAAACAATCTCCCCTCTAGTGAGACAGTAGCGACCCCCCTCACGCAGCGCCCAGGCCGGTCAGCTCACTCTGGCCTCCCCCCTCCCCCCAAGAGCACCCGCGCTAAGAAATGCAGCAGGCCCCCCAAGTGAGGCCACGCAGTCCAACCCACCCCCAGCACCACGCAGAGCGCCCACCCCACTCACTGCACCTCCGGCGTCCTGGGCTCCGTCTCAGGTCAAGTCGGTGTGTAGTCCGCAGCGAGGTTCCTCCAGTGTTCAGGCAGCAAGATCAGTCCCCCGGTGCACTCTACTCAGCAGCAGCCCCTCCAGACATGATATACTCAGCACCGTCGCAGGGGTCCAGTGCTGATGGCCGCGAGCAACCCGGTGAGGTCAGTAGGTCGATTTAAACAGGTACCGGTGCTCCAACACCACATGCCGCGTACCCAAAGCTTCACAGCAGCCGTCTTTCCACTCTTAGCCGCAGGCGGCCGCCATCTTGCCAGCGGCCGATCGCCGAGTCGGGCACAGCTCCGGGAGGGCTCCGCCAGTCAATAAGTCTTGAAAAGCGCAGCGATCGCTTCAGACGGGAGTCACAACCCCCTATGCAATTTTCAACACCTCAGGTGTGCCAAAAACGGTGGTATTTGCCGAATATTCGGTCTGGCTGACGGAGCTCCCTCAAGAGGCAGCCCCCCTACGCTACTTCCTTTCTTCTGTTAATATGTTGCATTTTCTCTCTCCAGCAAGACTCTATTGGCTAACCATGATGGTGTGACAGTCTACTGACAGTGACTTTACTACTATTTTCTAAACACTGTCTAAATATTGTATAACTTTCAAGAGAGGAAAAGGAAGAAACCCTAGCTACAATTTGTAATTAAGCATTGGATTTGTTACATCTATCCCTCGCCTAGACAGGAAAGAACTCTAAAGGTCTATTCAGAAATAGGCAAAATATCTGTAGTCTAAGGAAGCATTTGTAACATTTAAAGGACAGGGGCTCTAAGAAAGCATTTTGAAACATCCGAGAAACAGGAGCATGTGAAACACATCCCCTAACAATTCTGAGGCCTACATTATTTTAACAAAAGAGAAAATTATTTCTAAAAGCCTACGTTCTACTTTCACGAAGAATAAAGCATTTTCTTTTGTCATTTAATTTTCTGCAGTTTAGGAAGACAGAATAACATCCAATTGGCAGCGTCATTTATATTATTTAAGAAAATCATACTATTGTGCCTTATGCACATTTTTCATGTCGTACATTCTGTTATTGCATGTTAGAAGTTCCACACATTATGAAAGCATGCACTAGGGTAGATTACATCGAGCAGATTTTATTTACAAAAATCGTGCTCCATCAAACGTATACTACACCAGATGTTGTTGACTATGTCTATCACTTCTCTCCCCGTACCTAACCAAAAGGAACGTGTGTGTCCATCTGTAACACAACTAGTGATCATGTAAAGCAATACCCGCCTCCTTCCCTGTCATGCACTGCGATGGGTGCTTGTCGCATGGGAGCACATCCTACGTGCAGCGCTACCTAACTCTTCTCGACGTCTTGAGACTTTTGCCTAGCTATTGCTGTGCACCACTGATCTGTTGTTGCCCTCATCCTGTGAGGCAACAGGACAGCAGCATCATCATCATCATCATCATCGGGCTGGCACTCAGTTCCTGAGGCTTAAATGTGGACTGACTGAGCGGCGTCTCCCATGCACAGGCGGACACTACAGCTCTTCACTCGGAGAAACGTAACCTTTGGCCTCTCTACTAATGCTAGCAGTAAGATATGCTGCACAATACAAGGAAATGTGATGGGGGTTTGATAATAGGGTATCTGAAGATCAAGGGAAGCAGCATGCTGCTGTCTCGCACTGCCAGGAGCCTGGAGCATTTACAAAATATCGGAGTCTTTTGGAAATCAGATAGTGTGTTTTCAAAAATAAAGAAAATGTTTTTAGCTTAAAGGTAGGGAGATGCAAGAGCATTTTCCCAAAAAATCTGGATGTGATGTTTAAGTTGTTATGTCTCTATGTAGTGGAATGGGCATACCTGCCTCGCCCTATTAATGCTCGTCTTGTGGGGTTAGGGCTGCTAATAGCTGTACAAAACCTGAACAGTTAGACACAAAGACACCTGACTCGAACATGCTCTGCCTGTGCGATAGTGCCCTGCACCAGGAGCTCGTAGTGCTTCCCAGATCCTAACCATCAGTGCATGCCCCCTGAACACCTGTACGGTGTGCTGGCCTCTCTGTGGCTGCTTGGGCTCGGACATCAACTCCATCAATACTCAGGTGTTACTGACAGGCCAGTCCAAAAACATGACCCCCTTTTCCTAACTGCCACCACGTGATAGAGGCGTGTCACCTCTTTAAACTGGGTTCTGCACTTTTATTTGCATAATCAAGGGTGTACATTAGACTAATTGACAATATCCATCTGTCTCCCTGCGTAAAGAAGAAATGCAGCAAGCAAGACTAATTTTTGCATACTCATTTTGATACTCGTGGTTTTGACTAATAGCCATCAAAGACCTTTAAGAATCAGAACACAAAGTAAAAAAATAGGATTGAACACATATGGTAGATTGACAGCTCAAAGGATGGTAGTGAAAGGGAAGAGAGGATGTTTCACTGTTCCTTTTAGAGGCGGTAGATCATAGGATGACATGAATGTGTCTCAGACGTTTACTGAGCGCTGACTCAAGCTCACATGCTCATTTAGGTCATGGTTTTATTTTTCACCTGCTGGCTCGGAGCCAGAGGTCAACTGCACTGATGACAGCCTCTCATTGTCACCCTTCCAGGTTATCCTCTTTCATGGCGCCATCAGTCAGGCTGCCGATCTCTACTGTTCTGAGCTGCCTTAGTTCTCTCTATACGTCTAACTCTGGGAGTCAGACTGAAATGAGCAGTAAAGACCACAGGGGTAGCTCCATTAATTATGATAGACTCCCTCTCAGCTGGTGCAGACTCTGCATGTCCGTGGTCCATGTAAGCAACGTTTTTAAGCCCTGTAGTTCACATTTGCCAGGTGCCCATGTCCTGTACCTAACTGTGCTAGGCTGTTCACACTGGCTGTGCAGACTTAAGTGATACTCTGCTCCATCCAAGCTTTGTTAGTTTGATACCTTAACTAGGCACTTTGCAACGTCACAGAATGCACTTCATAGACAAAACAGGAGAAAGATTCAAAAGACACATCTTTTTTCCAGCTCTTGACACTGTGCCCCTCAAAGTGCCGCATATATGTAAATATCACATTAGGCACACTCCAAGCTTGGAAATGTCACACAAAAGCAGCCTTAACACTTGGCAGCTATGCATGGCTTTTAAGAAGACTCTGTGTGAGAGACACAGAGTTATAGGCTAAGGTCAGTGTGGTGGGGGGAGGAGGGGTGAGTTATGGTCCGTCCTGCTCAGGGCATGAAAGTTTTGGCTGCGCTTTAGTTTGGGCAAACTAAGTCAAATGCGCACTGCACCGCAGGCAGCTCCTCTGATGTCACCACTGGCGCTCCTCACACTGGTACGCAGTGGGGTATCACAGATCCAGGCTGCTTAATCATGATAATCATGATAGTCCTGCGAACAGGAGGGACTCGACCCCAGCCCACCAGGCCACGGCACCTGCATCAAGTAAGTGCCTGAGTGAGTGACGGTATTGTCCTAATAAAGTAAACACTTTTGTCTTGTCATAACCATAATTCAATTGCTTAGAGATCCATACAACTCTCACCCTCGTTAATAATAGTGGGCGGCGCCACACGCCAACCCCGGGGGCGGTGCTCAGCTATTGATTTTAATTATACTGCTGAGTAAGGGCACTAAGTTAGTGAAGTAGCAGCAGTTTTAAGATCTTCTTAGGGTTTCTTGTTGCTCAAATGGGTGTTATTTCTGACATTTATGTTTCCCTCATCTTCATTGCTTGATTTTGCTCGTGAGAAAGTGTCACTCATAGTTGATGAACTGTCACACATAATTGCACTGAAATTATGAAAATGTCACACATAGCGAGAGTTTGAGCTATTGGCATTGTAAATGACAATTACTTTTATTTATGTGTTTTGAAAACCTGCAAACGGTGCGTAAACATGCACTTTGTACTTATAGTCCTTGCTTAGGAGAAGCAAAGCTGGCAGTAAAAGAGGCACAGTTACTGCCAGCCTTGCTTGTCGTAAGCAAACACCAAACACCTCACGTACAACATAACAATCCATTTCCACACCCACAAACTGCAGCAGCACATCAGAGACACTTTAAAAACTAATGCCTTTCAAAGTCATACCACCCTATTCATTCTTACACACCAAATCATTCAGGAACAGCACTGCAAGCCAGAATTCTCAGGAAAATCTTGACCCCAGACACTCCACCTGAAAATCCATTATCTCCCAGGACTGGGCATAAGGGGTAAAAGGGACAAGGGTCTCTTAGCAAAAAGGAGGTGCTCTTTAATGGTGCAACCATCCTGTGCTACCAATATTTGTGGAAGCAAAACCGTACCCCAAAATTTGGGCACCTCAAAATGTACCTCATTCAATTATCCCACAGTGTAATTGATCGGAGAAGGTATCAAAACCTCAATTTCATGAGTCAATGTGTAAATATCAGAAAAAAATTGTAAGTCTCAACATGCAGGGAAATCATAGGAAAATCAGGCAGCAATACCACCAGCATAGGAAAATCTCTGGCTCACCCCCAAAATCAAGGGAGTTCTTATACGTATTTTCTGCATATTAAAATAGAGAAACTGCAAAATCATGATGTGAGCAACAGTATTGTTTCTTTAGCAAATCAGAACACAAGAATAATGCGCATCATTAGCTTAACACTTAAGCACCATCCCATTTCTAAAAAAATTTATTCAACACCCTCCATTCCAATGTCATCTGGAAATGTTCACACAAATACAACATGTTGAACAATAAAAACTTTCAGCGAATTAATAGACTAGTATAATAATTTCGATCTATTTAGCACAATGGTCAGGGAAAATTTGAGCATCACTAATTTTTGCTTGCTGGACCAGGACCCTCATCCTGAGGTAATCAATGCCTTCACTAAACTCTGTGGAGTTGTCAAATCCCGGTTGTCCAAACCTATTATTAGAGCGCAACGTGAACCTAGATGGTTCAACCACGAGTGCTCAGAGGCCAATAGGCAGCTACGTAAGGCCCTGCTACAGAGCCCAAGGAGCAATTCATTGGCTAAGTTGTTAAGGCAGACGTATAAGTCCGCCATTGCAAAAAGGAAGGAAGAATTCTTAAATGAGCACTGGGATGCGCTTATTAATGCTGGCAGTTTAAAAATGGGAATATATTTTGGACTGCTGTTAAAAATCTAAGAACAATGGGGCAGCCATTAACTCCCATAAGCTGCAACATAACAAGTGCAACCTGGGAAAGCCACTTTTCCACAATCTATTCAGCTCCTGCTCTGGAACTCGACCCCTTTAAGAATAGGACTCCATCGAGAGTTCCAATATTGATAACAGAGGTTGAGGAGGCCATTTCTCAGAGCATGGGCAATAAAGCCCCCGATGGGCTACCCATCGACCTCATTAAATACAAACCAGACTTTTGGGCCCCTTTGTTGTTAAACGTTTTTAATAACATAACCAATGCTCCACTGCCAAAATCATGGTCCACTAGTATTATTGTCCCAATTTTTAAAAAGGGAAATCGTACACAACTTTGCTGCTACATGCCGATCTCCCTAATAGACAAAACCCTCAAAATTTTAGGAAGAGTTTTATACAATAAAATTTTAACGTGGGCTGAGGACAATCAAATTTTAGAGCACTGTCAATTAGGTTTTAGAAGTAAAGTATGTACAAATGAGCAGTGTTTGAATCTTAATTTGATCATCAGAAAATACAATAAAGCACAGCACTCGCCACTTTATCTAGCTTTTATGGACCTGACCTCCGATTTGGTTAATAGATCCCGTTTATGGTCCATTCTCCTAGCATACGGCTTGGATGAGGCCCTTGTAAAGTTTTTGGCCTACCTGCATACAGACTTGAAGGCACGGGTCAGGATTGGCGGGGGTGAGGTGTCCAATGACATCAATGTTGGTAGAGGGGTTAGGCAAGGGTGCGTTTTAGCCCCTCTCCTCATCATTTATATTAATAATCTGTATAAAACATTGATAACACTCACTCACGATGTTCCCAGAATTAAAGGCAAAACCCTTCCGGTCCTTTTATACGCGGACGATGCAGTTTTAATTGGACGCGCCCCAAATGCACTACGCACTTTAGTACGGGGATTTACGGATTTTATGACTGGCCTTGACCTATGTACTAACTTCAGGAAATCGTTTATAATGTCCTGTGGGCCAAGGAAATACCCCCTAAGCTCCATCTCCGTTGGCGACCAAAAACTAGTTTGCACTTCCACTTTCCCATACTTGGGGATGGTCTTAGCTGCAAACGGTACCTGGACTGAACATATGGTGTTTTGTAAGAATACGTTTTCAAAGGCCACCAACTCTATTCTCAGTCTCTCCCGCCCAAAAAGATCAGGGGCAATCCGGGCGATTCTAAAGATTTTTAAATCACAGTGCATACCTATAGCAACTTATGGTGCAGAGGTTTGGGGTATCGCTAAAAGCACTAGCATCCAACTAGAGGAAAACAGATTTTGCAGGAAGCTTCTGGGCGCACCAATTTCCACTGCTCAGTATATATGCCACAGTGAACTAAAATTAAGTTATATTGAAGATTTTATAAGGGCACGTCCCTCATTGTTTTGGGTAGCCATTATGAAAAACCCTGCAGCATTACTTACTAGGGAGATAATAGATGATTGTCTCAGCTGTGAGAAGGGGATGGATATCCCATGGCTTGCCAGGGTTAAAAAGAGCCTGAAAAGTGTCAACTTTGAAGGGCTGTTTTTAAACCCGAACATAGCTAAGACTGCAGATAATAAAGTCCTCATGTCAGCACTATATGCCCTTTACAGCGCAGAAAGATCCGAGAGGGAGTTAAAGAAACAAACCATTGCTAATTTCGTACCCATTGAGCGAATCGAGCTTTCCTTGCCCAGCTATATCATATTACCGATGTCAAACTGGGAGAGAGGACTTCTTTTTCATTTACGGGCGGGGACTATAAAATATTTGCTCTGCTTTCCCCTTGGGTACAATGCTAAACTTGTCCATGTGATGGCCAGAGTGGACAAACACTCCCACACTTTTTATTTTTCTGTAAGTACTATACTAAATATGCACAATGGCTGTTAATCCCATTTTTTAAAACAATTTTACCTATTCAATTGGCGGATGCAGTTAGCAGTATACTTAAATTGGAAAATGAGGAATTGATTATGCGCGTTGGTACTCTTACGGATAGCTACAGGGGCTCGCAAATCAATGTGCAACCCATGAAGTCTATTTGCACCCTGGTCCTAATATCACAAACTTTTTATCATGCCTCTGTAATTGTTTTTACTGTGTACCTCTTTTGTTACTTGCCTCACATCAGTGGCGGCTCCTCGAGGGAGTGCTGCGGGGTGGTGGGGCGGGGCAGGGGAGGGGAGGGGCTGGGTGGGGTGTAGTAAACTCCAGCATACAGCCAAATGGAGTTAAGTAAATAAATACGAATTACATTGCGCGCGCTGCGTCGCCGATTTGGCGTTGCTGCGCGCAATGTAATTCGTTTTATTTACCTAACTCAGTTCTGCCATAAGCCTGAGTTTACTACCCCCCACCCCGCCCCGCAGCACTCCCTCGAGGAGCCGCCACTGCCTCACATACTATGAACTCTGATTATGTTATTTAATTGTTTATTGTAATTTTAATCTTGTATGTGCTCTACTTTTATGGATACAGTGTTATCCGAATAAAGTCCTTTGGATTGGATTGGATTAATAGACTAGTAATTACAGCAGAAGCGACCTAGACTAAAGTTACATGTCATGAAGAAGAGGGAAAAGATTGTTGCCAGCAATGTAAGCTATGTAATCAGAACAGTATAAACTACTACACGTCAGCGTGATTGTGCTCCGCAGAGCCTTTGGGGAGAAGATGAGTGGGATGGGAAACAGGAGTGAGTGGAGTTACAAGAGATGGCATGCATCCTATTTAAATTGAGATTTATGCACATGTGTGGCCTAACTAAATACATTATTAACTTTACTTCCATACATCATATAAAATTCATTTCAACTACATTATATATACATAGAATCATGTGGTACATATAATAATATGCATCATTATTAATACACAAAAATATTAACTCGTAAACTATTCCACAGGATCAGATTCGAGAACCTTTCATACTAAGATTTGTCCCATGATTTGAGTATATTTTGGTATGCAGAAAATCCACACAAACATCCCAAGATGCATAAGCCTAAACCTCAACTGTACGATTTTCCTCTACCAGAAAAGCTGTAAGGGTCTAGATGCATTGCATCTTATTTTTGTTTTAGCTGGTAAACATTTTTCTAGGTAAACAAATCATTTTCTTTCCTCACACTATAAAATCAGCATTTGCTTTTTTCGTAACCGAATTGCACTTACACCAGACATTTTAAGCACTAAATTTAAGTGTGCACATATATTGTGAAAACCACTGAGAAAGTCTGACTATCACAAAGATATTCCCGTGGGTGAGTGAGACCCTAAGATACCCAAAGTAACCAGTTTACTTGCACTCTTTGGTTATGCTCACTATCAGGGTGGATTATCTGGTTATGTTTTGTGACCTTTTACTGTGTGGGAGAATCAAACTGTGACTCACCCATGGTAATCTCATGGTAAAATGGACTGCACGTGTTTACTTCCAGTGTCCACCTTTTAAGATAAGGATGCTGTGACACAGTAGGGGTAAGAGGCACTTGGCTGGCTACATGTGAACACGGGTGCACACGTGTTAGGGCTGCGCATGGGAAACTCTTGTCGTGTGCAGCCCAGGAACTGTGCACAGGAAGCCTGGGGCAGAAGGGATTCTACAGGGTTGGGTATTGACCTGGGATCAGCCTTAAAATGCTTGTGTGCACAGATAGAGAAAGTCAGTGTGCTTTACTGTCTGGTCTGCAGGGACCCTCCATTCTACACTATGGGGAAGACTGACTTAGAGTGCAGCTCCGCATCCCCTTGGTCTAAATGCACCAGGGTCATACAATGCACCATGGGACTTGTATGAAAAGAACAATGCTGTAAAGTCCAAAGTAATATCTGTACATATTATGGGGCATCATCAAGGAATGTCATGTTTATCTTGCTCAGCTCAGGGTCAGAGCCCAGGCCTTTTGTCACCCTGCTGGGCTGGGTTAATTACTTTTCTCTTCAGCAGCAGGAACAAAGGCCTCCCCCACAAAGGGAGCAATTAACCTTGATTAGGTCAGCTCCTCAGAAGAAAGGGGTGGGATGATTGCGATGCATCAATTAGCCAGCTGTCATCCTGTGTACCAGGAAGAGAGCAGGTCCAAGCTCACTAAGCAAAGGGAGGGAGCCCAGACTCTGGAGCCAAACCAGGTAAGGGGCCAGGGGCGGTACCTCCATTTGAGCGGAGGTACGTCTCCCTACAGGCCAGATCTGGAAAATAAAATGGTAACAATGTTTATTATTACCATTTTATTTTTCAGCTACATAGCCGTCCTGAACTGAGTGAATGGGCGGGGCCAGTGCTGCCCTGGCGATCGGCAGCAGCAGGGAGCTGTGCACTTTCAAATGTGCATGTCTCCTTGGCTGGCTGTCTTGGGACTGCCAGCTAGACATGCACATTTGAAAGTTCTCTAACCTAGCAGTCTTAGACAACTGGCTTAGAGAAAGCGCAGGCCTCCATTGCTCTTAGGAGCACAGAGTGAGGCCGCTCCAACGAATCCTGGTGCTGCTCTCACAGCATGAGAGCAGTGCCAGGATTGCTTAGTGCAGTTTCCTGGGTCCCGGAGCCTGCCTGGAAGAGAGACGACGGTGGAGGAGGACGTCGCGCCTCAAGGTAAGTGTTTTTTGGAAGGGGGGGTTTGGGTCCCCCCCCACCCTACCACCCTCGGTAAATGGCAGCCCCCACTGAGCATTGTTTTAACCTCACCCATTCATGTAACCATGTAGTCACCAGAATTGAGAACACATATTGTTTCTGTCTCGAAACCAGTTCTTTACCTCAACATTGGCTCACTTTCTTGAGGGCATTAGTGTCGGATTGAAATACCACGTATTTAGGCAAAAATAAATAATTGATGTTATATCACTGATTAATAGTTATTGGAAAAAATAATCATCGGAAAATCTACATATCAATCAATAAGCAAATCAGGACATCTACGTTTGGATAGAGCCTCATAAAGGGGCTGTTTATCAAAGCAACCTCTAAGACACTACTTAATAACAAAATCTAGAATATCTGATCAGTTTATTAGGTGGCTGTGAAAATGAGAGACTGGGAGCTAAGATCTCTGAGTTACATTGTCATGTAAAATGTAGAAAGGAAAAAAAGTAATAATGATAGAAAGCAAAAATAAGGAAGTAATAAAAGAGAGTATAACATTTACACAAAGCGAAATGGGAGAAACAAAGAAAGGAAAGAAAAGAGTAACAAACGAAGCCATAAAAAGGATAAATAGTGAGAAGGGAAGCAAGAGCTAGAGCTTTAAACGATAAATAAAATACGTGATTGAACAGAAAGGATAGTATCATTGTTAGAGACAAGCCCAAACTAAAATGTTTTTGATGCAAAAAGCTTTCATGGCCTACCAAGGAAGATACAGATATTCTCAGGAAAAGGCAAAAACTATTTGCGCAAATGATGAAAATGTTGGGAAATATACCGAGTTGAAAAACAAAAACCCAGCTGCTATACAATATACACAGGGACTCAAATGCTGCAGAGGTCATGAACTTCACCATATGAGATGGAACAGTCAAGATTAAGTTCACATTCCCTAACAAACAAGACAGAGGTAGCCTCAGAGTTAAAAGGCTGAACTCCAAAGGAAGGCATCATTAAATATTTAATTAACTTTGAAAAAATAGCAGCACTCGGACTAATATCTTAAACGTTGGCTGTTCTAAGTCCATATAATTAAATATACTTGCCTCTGCTCCGTCAGCCCCTTACGGAACAGGTTGAATCGGTCATGTTGCTAGCACACTGTTAGTAAGCCTTTGAACAGGTTGAGCTAGACTTTTTAAGCATTGCCGTCGGTCAATAAGAGAGAGAGTTTCACTGTCACAGCCAGTTACTCGATCATCATAGGGGCACAGAATGAGAGAGCAAACACAATATGCGCTCATTGATATACTCTTTTGCTGCTCCTACTAAATCATGCAAACATACATATATAGCTACAATTGTAATCATGCTAATTACACAAGACATAGCACTCGAATCCAATATGTAATAAGCATTGGCAATGCCAATAGATCTGGCCTTAGAAAGCTGGTGTGATGGTTACTTTGCTTTTTACGTTGTATTGCAAGCGTCAAAAAAATAAAATAAAAAGAAGAATCAATAACAAAAATAGAAGATATGTGATGGAGCGTAAAAGTTAAGACAATTTCCTTTATCAATCCTCTTTATTAAATAAAATTTGTGATACCAATGTTAATAAATTTGCAAAATAAATAACGACAAAAACGTGAGATCGTTTACTGCATTGTGAAGCATGCAGAAGTGTTCGGAAAAACTTGAAATGTGAAAAGAAATAATTAAAGAGAAAAAAATAGTTATTGGCTTTTGTAATGTAATCTCATGATTAGGAATCTAAGCATCGATAACCTAGAAAATGTGCTGCTGATTACCTAAAGTAACAAACGAAGAGAATGCTTATATAATGAAATGCTTGAAAACGATTAAAATGCTTGGTTTAAAGATGTTTGACAGTAATAAGATTTGTTGTTTTATCCTAGTAGCATGTAAAGAAAAAAATATATAAACGTGAATAATAGGAGTGATGCATAGTAATCTGCTTGAAGAAATAAAAATGCGAAATGTTCTTTATAGTAGTACCTAATATTGATATGTAGTTAATGGGAAAATAGTAATGAGTACGTTTACTAAGAAAACTGAATTATTCATATTAATGTTTGATTTGTATTAATAATAACGTGGGAATGATTTAACCATTTTCTCGTGTAGGCCTCTAATGCTTCTTTTCCTCATTTAGAAAGACAGAATCTAGCAGAAGTAGTCATTTCAGACTTTGAGAACTTTCCAGAGAGTTTCTTTTTCATGTTTATGAACAATAGGTCCCTTTTTTGATTCAGCAACACTTTTTGACAGAAATATATCAATATAATTGCAAACCCAGAGAGAGCATTTGGGAACGAACAGATAGTGAACAAATGAACTTTCTTACTTCCGAAGAAAGCATGGAAATTATAAAGTTGTTAAAATTGATGATTTAGCAAAAATATTACTTAATGCTTCTGGATTTTTAGTGAGGTATTGATCACACCATGAGCAGCCCACTGTGGACAACCAATAGAAACCATAATGTACGATGGAAGTAACATTTTGTGGGTGTAAACTGAGAACTTTTGGAAGTGTAATTGCCCTTTGGAGATGGAGTCAGGGGCTGGTTATCATTTTCAATTTCCCTGCCTGGCATGCTGTCAGACTGAACTTTGATTTCCCTTTTACGCCAAACCCCTTTGAACTGAACTTTCTGAACTGACTCACCTGCGCTTTGCTGGCTGGTAAAGTGAGCAGATGTAACTCTTCGGCTCAAGAGTTATGGACTCAATTCTGTGGCTCCTTACGCTTCAATTCTGCATAATTGGTTTGTATGACCTAACTGCTGAACTCGATTTCCTATGTTCTCTCTCTTTACTTATTCTCTAGGTGATCAGCAAAATGTCTATTTACTGAATCTGTATGACAGTGTGTGACTAATTGTACTAAATGAATGCGATGAGCAAAACCTTACATGTGATTTGTGTTTCTTGACCGTTCAAATTGAGGCAAAGATAAACGATGTATCTGAGAAATTTCCTTTTCAAGTCATTCTTAGAGTGAAATTTATTATCGTAAGATTTATTGTTTAACATGTTTTGAATGTTGTTTATTTTTTAGTTTGTAATTGGCATTTTCTTATTCCAGATCCTCATAAGATTGCCACATGTTTTCTTAATATCCAAACCCTGTTAGCTCACATAAAAGATCCGTCGGCGGATTTAAGGTGGTTGATTTGGTTTTTGAAATGGGCCCAGAGAGGAAACTGATTAAGTATAAAAAAAATTGGGGAAGAGGATGTAGCCTTACGGCTAGAGCGGTCGACCTCGTTCGACCTCAAAGCTGGGGAACCAGGTTTGAGTCTCGGCAACGACGCTCAACATCCTGTGATTCTGGGCAAATCACTTCATCTCCCCGTGCCTAACAAAAATGAATGTGTAACGAAACTGGTGCTCATGTAAAGCGCTCTGATACCCAATGACTCTGGTCTAGTTCACGCTATATATAGAACTCTTAATATAATTTAAAAAAAAAGCTTCGCGCTGGATCATATGCTACAGCCTAAACGTGGTGTTCATTTTCTTGGAGTGAGTTACAATTTGACCTACCTCATTAATGTGCAGGATGTAGGTCACAAATTGCAATTCACTCCGATTGGAGGTCATTCCCACCCCTATGATGACCTCCAATCGGAATGATTTGCAATTTTTACTATTTCTGCTAGGTCAGCAGACTATTATTTCTGTGATTGCCTCAAATAAAGTAAACTTTTTTTAAATGCAGCCTGGTTTCCCCAAAGGAAACGGGGCTGCATAAAAAAAAGTTTGTTTAAGAGTTGGCAGTGGTCCAACGCCTACTCTGAAACAAACTTTTTCCAATATTCACAAAGGGGAATGGGTCCCAATGGGTTACCGCCTCCTTCGAGGCGCATGGAAGAATGATGAAACAGGGACAACACTTGCTCAGCTACCCAAGGATCGTCACTGTACAGTATATGGGGCACCTACCCTTACAGGGCCCAGGGTAGACGATGGGCGAGCCATTTAACATTTGGCATTCTGTGGTTGAACTGGGGTCACAGCCTCTCTAAGGAGACACGGGGTGGCCACGAATACAAGAAATTGCTGTGGGACTCCAACGTAGTACCCCGTTGGTGAAGATTCACCAATAACTGCGTGGCTCTACCTGCAGGTGGCTCAGTGAAGGGCACCCTTCTTGCTCCTTGTCGTGGAACCCGAGCAAACAAATATATGACTTGTGTATTTGAAGCTTGTATCAGTGCAACAGTCTCAACATAACTGGCCCTTGGGTGAATTGTTCCTGCCACTCACCAAAATGGTGGATCACTGGTGTGGAAAGAGGATTTTTTTAACCCAAAAAAATGGACCTCCTGTAAATCCAACTGTGACCCAGCTGAGAAGGCTGCTGAGGGCACAGACTTCACGTAGGAAGAAATAGCTCTCATGCAGTGTGCTGATGGGGGTAGGGGGGGGGGAGAAGACTGCGGCTACTGAAACTGCAGTAAAGTCGATGGTAACTAAGCTTGAGGGTCTGGCAACCCGGATACAGAGTATGGAAACAGAGCAGAGTCAGGTTTTCAGGCAGGTCCAGAATTGAAAACACGCGCCATGGCACCGAATACTGAGGTGCAGGATTTGCAGACTTTCAGAAATACTTTGACTGAGGTGGTTGTGAAGATGGATGGAAAAACTGAAGTAATCTCCAGAGAGGGATCGCTTTCTCAGATTTTGGGTGTAGCATATCAATTCCAGACTGAATCTTTTCATGGGGGATATCAAGGGTGCTCCTTGACTTCTTGGGCCTGAAGAAAGTGACAGGTCAACAGGTTGTTCGCACAATTTACTGTCTTCCCTCCAGGAAGAAATGTGATGGCCCAATGGTGGCAAGCACCGTCACTGCTGTGCTTACTTCAGTGGACAGGAGGAAAGAACTTTGAGGGCTGCCATTAAAAATAAGGGACTCCTCTTCCCAGACCTCACTCCATACCCCCTAACTAGGAAAAAGGTGCTAGTCAGTATTAAGAAACAACTGGCTGCAAGAGGCCTATTTGCCTCAGTGGGACGGCCTTCCTGTCTGAAAGTGGAACTGAAGGCAAAGCACTATTGCTTTTCGCAAGTAGAAGCTGCTCGGGCATGTTTTGGACAGGCAGCAGGAAAGTTGGGGCAGGCAGCAAATCTCTCCTATGCTGATGACTCGGCATTCCAAAGGATATTGAGGTTGGGTCTATTATAGTTCCAGGCTGAGGGGTTCTAGTGCGGGGAGGGGGAATCGGAGGCAGGCGGGTTTCCGTTTCTCTTTTAAATGTTTATATTTCTCTCACTTCATCTCTTCTTTCCCTTTCCCCCAATTTGGTCCGAATGGACCAAGAGTTCTGAGCATACCATACCATTGGCTGGTGATAACTTACTATTGGAATTCAGGAGCATCTTTTTACAATGTGTTTGGGAGCAGTTTCACATGCTCTTTTAGTTGCAATGTTCTTCTTTTCTCCCAAACCCAAAACATATAACAATACTTCTTGTTATCTTTGTAGCGGTCTAGTCGCTGCATGTGGAAATGACCCTAAACCCTTGGCCCGGAAGGGCCCACACACTTTGTATCACTCTGGCCAGGTGTGGCCAGAGAGCTTAAATAAACGGGTGGTCGCTCGGGACTTCCTGCCCACACCAACAGCCTTGTGTGTGCGCATGTCATTATTGCTGCCCTGTTCCAGGCCGTGGCGTGTGGCCACATAATACTGCCGACGAGGGTGGGCGTATGCCCGAAGTGATCGCTTGCCCCCACACTGGCCCCTCACCTCTGCCCTGCAAGCCTGCACTCGACTGTGTGCGGAGAACCATCCTTGCTGGCTGAACGGCTGTGTGCCCCAGCCGCCGCAGGCATCGCGCTGCAGCACTGAGACGACGCCGATGCCCAGCAGCGCACTGTGCTCTTCCCGCAGTGGAGTGAAGGTACCGTGCCCCGCCAGCAGCCCGCTCAGATTTGGCAGCCCTGGATTGCCGCATGCCGCCGAATCACTGCAAGGCCCGGAGCATCACCAGCGCGTGAGTCCTGAAGACGCGCGCATGCGCAGCTCCGCCAGCCGACTATCGGCAGTCTGCCTTAAAGCCACGAGCAGCCCACACTGCCTCCCTGCACGGCCTGAAAACACGTGGCAGGGCGCAGCCCTGCATTACTGACTGAACACCATTACTGGCGCAGTGCCACATGCACAGGGGGAGGAAAAGCGCACTCCTCACTTCACCTAGCAGCAGGAAGAGCAGCATCTGGAGGTGCACACGGGAAAGAGAGAAGTCAGTGAGCGGACACTCACATCTGGGGGGGCACACGTCTCATCAGCATAAGAAACAGAAGTTGGAGGCAGTTGTTGACATCACAGGGGGAGCTACAAGGCCCAACACCTAGACATGTCGGACTCAGCAGCACAAGCGGCCCCACCCACTGCCCAACAGATGCAACCAGCAGCGCAACCGATGTCCCAACACTCCCAAATCAGCGCGCTGCCCCCATTCAGTGAGCTAATTGACCCGGCCACTGCGTCCCCCAGATGGAACGTCTGGATTGTCAGATTGGACAACTACTTTACTGCCACAAGGGAAACGGATGGCACAGTCAAGAGGTCGCTACTGCTACACTTTGCTGGGAAGGAAATTTACAAACTGTTTGCGCACCTGCCAAACACAGGGGCGCCCACTGACTACGACGCTGCAGTCAGGGCTCTGAACGCGCATTTTGATCCCCAACTATGAGCGGTTTAAGCTCCGACAAGCACGTCAGAGGGAGAGTCGATGGATGCCTTCCACGTGCGTCTAAGGGAACTGGTGAGCACATGTACCGACGATGATCAAAACAAGGAGGTGAGAGCCCAGATCATCCAGGGATGCCGTAACAAAAACCTGCGGACTCTCATCCTAAGACCGCCGGGAATCACTCTTGAGAACATCCTTATCATGGCACGGTCACATGACCTATCGGAGGCCAGAGCAACCGCAATGGATGTTGCAATCACCCAACAGGCGGAGAAGACGGTGGCAGTCAAAACCGAAAGAGCAGATGCCGTGCGCACGCAGAGCAGGGGCGCCCGCGGGAGGCGGCCGAACAGAAGCTCGCGATGGTCACAGTGCGGGTACTGTGGGAAAGAGGAACACCCCCAAGAAGAATGCCCCGCACAAGGCAGGACGTGCTCGAAGTGCGGCACCCCCAATCACTTTGTGAGTGTATGCAGAGGAGGACCTCAGGGCCGAGGGGCTCGCGGAAGAAGACCACCGTCCAAGGCAGTGAGACACCTGTCATTGGAGGAGTCAGACAGTCCAAAAACGCCCAAAACACCAGCGCAGCGCAGACAATACTTGGAAGATTCCTCCACCGAAGATGACGGAGAATGCTACCTCATCTCCTTCGCCAGTGATCTCAAACGGACACGGCGCCCACAACCCACGTGCGCCATTGAGATTGAAGGTTCACCAGTAACGGCGCTGATCGACACTGGAGCATCCGTGAACGTGATGGGGTGTCAGCAGTACAAACGGCTGAATCCAAGACCCATACTGACACCGTCACATGTGAAAATCCTGACGTATGGCAGCCAGATGCCATTACCTCTTAAAGGCAAGATGATGGTACAGGTCAAATTGGAAAATCACAAGATCACCACAACATTCCACGTGGTAGACAGAGGCAGACATATTGGTGGGAAGCCACACGGCTGAAGACCTTGGTTTGGTCACGTTCGCCAATGCAGCCAGGACACTGCAGACTGAAGATATACTAGAACTATTCCCACCGTTGTTCAAAGGCCTCGGGTGCATGAAGAGGCCACCGGTGAAGCTACACATTGATAAGGCGGTAAAACCAGTCGCCTTGCGACACCGGCGCATACCGTTTCATCTACGACCGCTCGTGGAGCAAGAATTGCAGAACCTTGAACAGCAAGTAGTCAGAGAAAGTTACGGGGCCAACGCCATTGGTGTCACCTATGGTGATAGCCGAAAAACCGAAGCAGCCAGGAAAAATCAGACTCTGCATTTACATGCGCATGCCCAACCAAGCGATAAAGCGGGAGAGGCACCTGGGGCCAACAGTTGACGACATCCTGGCTGATCTCAACGGGTCCCGCTGGTTCTCCAAGCTAGACCTCAACGCCGAATACCACCAGTTGAGGCTAGCGGAGGAGAGTCGATATATCACGACTTTCGACTCACCTGGGATTACGTTGCTACAAAAGGCTGAACTTTGGGATCTCCTCGGCAGCGGAAATCTTCCGGAATGCAGGTCAGAGAAGTGCTGTCAGGACTTCAAGGAGTGCTGAACGTCAGTGACAATATCTTGATACATTCTGCGACCATAGAGGACCACCATCGTCACCTCCACACTACCCTCCAACGCCTTACCGATCACGGAGTAACACTTCACCGGGACAAGTGTCAGTTCTTCCAAAAATCCATCGAGTTCTTAGACTACGTGTTCACCCAGGAAGGAGTGAAAGTAGATCCCAGGAAGTCGCAGGCCATACAGCAAGCCCCCGCACCCACAACAGCATCTGAAACCCAGAGCTTCCTAGGGATGGCCACATACTCTGGGCAGTTCATACCAAACCTGGGCACCATAGCTGAACCCCTGCGGGCTCTGACCAAGAAAGATGCTGTCTGGCAATGGGAGGGAGAGGAGGAAGAAGCTTTTCAAAAAGTAAAGTTAGCGCTCTTGGGGAAAACCACCATGACCTATTTCGACACCACCTGGCCGACAGAATTAGTAGTGGATGCTAGCCCCGTTGGGCTGGGAGCGCTCCTGGCCCAAGAGACCGAAACAGGAAAATGGACTCCGCTGGCGCTCGCAAGCAAGGCCCTTACCCCGACAGAAGCCCGTTACTCCCAAATCGAATGGGAAGCGTTGGCAATCAAGTGGGCCTGCAACCACTTCCACCTGCATGTCAGAGTTGTGACGGACCACCAGCCGCTGCTTCCATTGTTCAGAGGCACCCCACCACACCCTCCACCAAGAATCCAGCAGTGGGCGATACAATTGCAACATTACCATATGGAGCTCGTGTATCGACCCGGGTCAAGGAATCCTGCTGACTTCTTGTCACGGCAGCCCCCAGACCTCGTGGAGGAAAGCTCCAAACAAGAGCAGCGGACGGAAGAGTACATCAACATGTTATCTCAATGGGTGTGCCCACGAGCCCTAACCATGGAGGAAATCAAGGCAGAGACCAACACCGATGTGGTGCACCAGAAGGTGGTGGAAGCCCTGCAGAAGGGGTCTTGGGAAGACTTCCTTCACGGCGTCAACGGGTGGAACGAATCGGACCGGGTCCGGCTAGGAAAAATCTGGAGAGTCAGAGATGAGCTGTGTGCCGCCGCAAATGGCGTAGTGCTGAGAGGATCACGGATTGTCATCCCGGCAAGCCTCCAGGAGCAAGCAACAGTCCTAGCACACGAAGGCCATCAGGGAACAGTGAGGATGAAGTCGAGAATGAGAGAGACGGTGTAGTTCCCTGACCTGGAAGCAGCCGTGGACACGGTAGTCAGGAACTGCAGAGTCTGCCAGCTCACCAGCGGCCCGGAGACCCCAGCACCCGTGATAACAGAGGACCCCGCACCAGCCCCATGGTCATGGGTGAGCCTGCATTATGGGAGTTTTCCGGATGGGAGAGTAACCGCCGTCCTGATCGACAGCTACACGAAATACCCGATTGTCGAAGTCTTGCAGTCCACGTCCTTCAACCATTTACAGCCAGTGCTGGAGAAGACATTTGCTCTCTTCGGATTGCCACTCGTCATTAAGACTGACAACGAGCCCCCGTTCCAAGGAGGAGAGTTTAAAGACCTACTAACTCTGCTGGGAGTGAAACACCATCACATCACTCCACAATGGCCGCAGGCCAATTGCGAAGCTGAACGCTTTATGAGAACCCTAAACAAAGTCCTTCGGATAGCGGTGGCAGAGCAGTCCGATCCGGAGGTGGCGCTCCACAGATTCCTACGAGAGTACTGCAGCACCCCACACTGCACGACCCGGAGGTCTCCCTGGTCATTAATGCTGGCTGGGCCCCGGCGGGACACCCTCCCGGTAGCCGATAACTGGATGCCTGAACCGTACGACCCAGTCCACACGCAAGCTCGGCGGACGGCAACCAACGAGAAGGTTAGCGGGCGGAGAAGAGCGAAGACCCGTGTTATAGCACCAGGGTGCACTGTTCTGGTACAAAACCGCCGTAGCAGAGGGAAGTTCCGCACCGCGTACGAGCCTGGGCTGTGGACTGTGCTGAAGCTCAATGGGACTGCCCTCACAGCGAAGAAAGAAGAAGAGACCATCACCAGGAATATATCCTGGTTCAAGAAAGTCCACGCGCCAGACGCTGATGAGTCGCACTCAGGGCAACCGGAGGATGGAGAGGCTGCGAGCGGAGGCATGACCCCATGCCTGGAAGAAGATCAAGCAGGACTCCACATGACTCCAACCCAAACCGTGGAGGATGACCCGAGTGCCATCTCAAGAACCCAGGGACCTATCAGCCCGATGAGACGTCAAGGGGTTCATCAGCGCAGGTACAGTCTGAGACCCAATCCCCGACCAAGCCAAAGACTTGCAGACTTTTTGTATTAATTTGTTTCATGATTTGGTTTGAACACAGACTTGGGATGGGATGTAGCAGTCTAGTCGCTGCATGTGGAAATGACCCTAAACCCTTGGCCCGGAAGGGCCCGCACACTTTGTATCACTCTGGCCAGGCGTGGCCAGAGAGCTTAAATAAACGGGCGGAGGTCGCTCGGGACTTCCTGCCCACACCAACAGCCTTGTGTGTGCATGTCATTATTGATGCCCTGTTCCAGGCTGTGGCGCGTGGCCACATAACAATCTTGTGGCAGAAAACTATTCACATCCTATCATCACTAGGTAAGAATCAAGTTTTTTCCCCCATCGCAACAAGGGTAATAAAGTTTTTTTTGCATAAGCCAAAAACGTAGGCGGTTGCAGCTGCAATGGTGATTCAGTTGTTGAACCTTCCTTACGTATTAAAATAACAAGTTAAATAAAGAATCAATATAACAATCCAGAACACCAGAACTATAACCTAAAAAGAAGTCAAAACAATTAACTAAAATAATTAACTGTCTACTACTACTAGCTTAGGCAATTGGCACTATGCCAAACAAAAGGAAAAATCAAAATAACATTCCTCAATATACATTTTTCCCCCCAACAGAACTTCCAAGGTTTCATTTATTTGAATTGCTGAAATTAGACCGTTCACTCAGCTCTTATTTCCATTCCACTGGTTGCTCTGTGTCCCGAAGAACGGCTGCAGTGCGTGACCTACCGTGTGTCATGCTGTGTGATGACGCACATGCTGATTCCTTCATTCTTTTTCACTGTTGGCAATACGTTGTTGGCAGGCACCGCAGTCAAGGCAATCGTTCAGAGATTGTCATCCACTGTATGAAATGCTGACTCAGCACACACGCAAATGCTCCTCCAGAATAAAAATGCACAATGATGCTGGTAACTCCATTTTAAGAATAGCTCTTGTTCTTGGTCAAAATCAGCAGCCAAACAATATAGTTAGTTTCTGTGGGGTATCTCGATTGTTCTCCTTGTACAAAATCCTCACTCATTAATGCACCTCCATGTAGTCTACTGTGCTTTGTCGGTCAGCAACAGAAGTTGATGGCCAATTCCGCCCTCAGCAGGATCCCCTAATTGTCACCAAATATATGCTGTGTCTTGGAATAATGATCCATGAACTGCTTATGGTGGGAATTTCTTTAATAGTATTTTTGTAGCCACCAAATGACCTGACAGATTAAACACCAAATGGCAACCGACTAAATCTTGTTTTTATTTGGATGTGGCGTAATGACCAGAGCTGCCGATTTTGGATCTGGAAATCCAGTTTCAAGTCTCGGCGTCTCCTCAACATCCTGTGATTCTAGGCACATTACTTTATCTCCTCCCCATTCCTACCAAAAAATGAACATATCCTTGTGTAAGGTAACTGGTGCTCATATAAAGCGCTCCAATACCTTTGGGTCGAATTCGCACTATATAAAACTGCAACAAAAAAAAGTGTACCCCTGGACCATGGATACTCTCCTGAAATGAGAGTCTGCAAAGGAGGTCGACAGGGGAGGTACATTCTGATGCTTTGTTATTCCTGAAAATAATGTGAAGTTTACCCAGGACAGATTCATTCTTTTTCCTAGGACTCTTTACAGCCCAAGATTGGACCCACTTTTCACTTAGTACAAGCACCCTTTCTTCTCCCTTATGTTCTGGACCTTGAATCCAACGGTGAGTTGGTTCTCCAGCCCTTAAATGTACATTCTTGCTTATCGGGAAGTGACTAGCAGTTTCAGGGTCATACTTTGTCAATGTTGCTCTCTGGGAAGGAACAAAAAGCCACTTATTTACAAAAAGGGACATTTGAGTGAGGGTGGGTTGACATTGCCAATTAATATGAAAGTTCCTCTACTTCTGGACTTTGATGCACATTCTAGAGAGGAAATTCAATTTCCTGGGATGGCTTCAGTGACGGCCGATACAATGAAGAGGTGGTGGGGCGGGGGAGAGCGTGCGGGGTTAATACAAATTAAAAAAAAACACTTACCTGGCACTGCAGCCGCCTCCCGCGTCGTGTCGCACCTCTGTGTTCTCTTCCTGGTACTAGGCTCCCAGCATACAGTGGGACAGACTCCCTGTGCAATCCCTGTGCTGCTCTCATGCTATGAGAGCAGCGCTGTGATTGGACTGAGCAGGCTGAAAAGACACTCTGCTCAGACCAGGGAGTCTGTGGGGTTTCTCCAGCCCAGCTGTTCAAAGCAGCCAGGCTCAGATACCTAAGTGCGCATGTGTGTTTGGCTGGCCTGAGATGACCGGCCAAACACACATGCCCACTTAGAGTGCACATAGCACTCCTCCTCCCCTATCCCATGCCTCGGACCCGGCCCTCCCAGAATGCGCTGGCTCAGAGCCGGCAAATAAAAAATAAAACGATTTAGGTAATTGTTTTATTTTTCACCTGCTGGCTCGGAGCCAGTGGGGCAACGTTCCTCTGCCATTGTGGAGGAGCCGCCCCTGGCTGGCTTTAGGGCAATCTAGGTAGTGGCAATCTCAAGACCTGCCACTTGGTCTTCCCAGAACAATTTTATCTTTTAGATATTTCTGAGTTTTTTTCCGTTTCGTAATATAGGTAATTACTTAGTTATTTTTCCTCTATAAACCACGTTTCAATCTGCCCTTTAAATTCTTTATCACTAGTACTATATTTATTTCTTAGGAACTACTGTTTGCTCTGGAAACTATTATTGTCCTGATGACCCTTCTAATCATCTCTGGGTCGAAATTCCCTCAACACTCAAGGGCAGAAAGACATTGCATTAAGAAGTTGGTCCACGAGGAGCTAGAGGGAGAAGACTGCATTCCTGCTTTGAAATGTAGCCATTTATTGTACTAAGCCCTGTACCTGGGCCAACATTGTTTATTGCCCTTTTATAAGATCACTTTTTTTGTTTCCTTTATTTTTACACTCAATTGCATCGTGTGATCACTTTTTCATGGAGCGCCATTGTTGTTTGTCAATCCTAAATGTACAGTCCATGAAATGTAATAAATTATCGGTGTCGGCTGCCGCAATACTAATGTGGGGGCAGTGAGACAGGGTATTAGGGGGAATAATAATTTTTAAAAAGCTTACCTTTCAAAGATACCACCTCCGCTCTCTTCTCCAGCTCTCCTCCCAGCATGCACTGGGGTACAGGCTCCCCAACCAATCCCAGCGCTTATCAATAGCATGAGAGCAGCGCCACGATTGGTCTTAATGACTTGGTTTGCTGCTCAGACAGTGCCTAGGTGCCTGTAGTGTTCCTCCAACCCAGCTGTGCATTACAGTTGGGATGGAGAAACCCAAGTGCACATGTCTGTTTGGACGGACTAAGACGGCCAGCCAAACAGACATGCGCACACAGTGTGCCTACCACTCCTCCCTGCTATGCCCGGCCACGCCCCTCCCTACACTGCTGGCATTGGCTCAGTCAGCGGTCATTTTATTTTTTGCTTGACCGCTATCTGACTGACTTGTGGGGCGACTCTTCTCCGCTATTGTAAATATTCATCTTTTTTTAATTTTTATTTTTTTATAAAGGACTGATATACTAGATTCAGGCCATTGTTGACAGTTATTTGCCTTTGATTGTACTGATTGACAATTGCTGAATTTTCTTCAATTATTATGTTGCTAAGTGAAACCTAGAGAGCACTTGATGTTTTCTGGGAATTTCATTTCAAGCCATCGTTTTTAATCTGTTCTATAATTCCTGTTCAAATGGTCACATTCTTTATTTAGCTGTGTATTACAGCCATCAAGATGGCTTGTTCTGTTAAACTGTTGGTGTTAACACCCGCCTTACCTGCAGGTTTTATAAATTCTAATACATACAGATTTTCAGATGTCTTTTATAAAGGGGAAGCCTTAAAATTACACGATGAAATATTTTTAAACCATTTTCCATTTTAGAAGTCAAAATACTTTCAAGTCTAAAATGTTTGAAATAAATGACTTCCACATCCAATAAGTGTCTATAATCAGATGAGGTGACATGCAGAATCCTGAATAATTTTTTTTAAATCTATGTTCAAAATGTCAGGCAGAGCAGGCATTGAGTTCTGTATGAGATTCATGCAAATGCATCTGGAGTGGAAAGAGGGACTTCGGGAGATATCGAAGGGTAGCTGGAGTACGTTGTTGAATGAGAAGAGGAAGATTGCATGCTGGGTTGGATTTACTAAGATAGTGGAGAGAAGAGGATGAAGATGGTGTGTTTGTATGTGTCTACACAACAGAGCACAAAACTCTAAAACAGATATGACTATAATGAGCTTAATGCACTTTGCCGTGCTATCACACTTCCACTGAGCTGGCTCTTTAAAATGCACAGCTATGTTTTTCATTTGATGAGAAATCACCTGAACTCTTAGCATACTATACTTATATCATTAGTTAAGAAAGGTAACTGTCAGAAGCCCTTTCAGAGGGTCATGGGGCAAGCAGGTATTACCGGGCCAAACCGTGGGGGTTGAGGCCTTTCAATCCGGATGACCAGAGGCTCAGCCTACTATGGGGGTCTGAGCAACACGGCCAAATAGCCCTTCAGCACTTGGCTCTCAGTGGTAGCACCGGTCAAGCAGTCCAAGGCTTCTTGGGAAGGAGATAGGTGTAGACGAACACAGGCTCACAAATCAAAACACATTCACCAATCCCAATAAATGACTGTCCAGTAAAAGGTAGTATTTATAATCAAACACAAAGTATAATAGGGCATACCACGAATAATATGCACAGCCTTTATAAGGCAGGCACCAGAGTTATCTGGGTCAGATCTCAAGTCCCAATTTCTCCTCTAAGGACTGTGGTTATTCCCCATTTAAGTGAGACAAAATCCAGCTAGGCCTTACCAGTGAGATCAAGTCTTAGAAGTTCTACTATGGCTTTGTGGAAGTCAAAGCGTCCCTGTGCCGTAGCCTATCAGTCAGAGCAAGTTCTCCCAGAGGCCCGGCAGCCCAGTCATCAGTCTTACCTGCTGTCGCTGGAGTGGTGGTTTGGACTCCCAGAGTGCTTCTCTGCGGCCCAGCAGTTAACAGAAGCCTGGATGCTGATGTCCAGGCTGCAGGCATCCATGGCGCTTGCCCTGCCAGCAGTAAATCTCTCTAGGGGATATTTACAAGCAAATGTTGGAGCGCAGTGTTACTGCATAATGGGTAACGCTGCGCTCCAACATTTTTTAACCGCAGGGAAGAACTGAATTTACAAAAAACACGGCATTCCCCTGCGTTTCCCCTAGTGTTAGTGCTACTGCTAAAAAAGCTGCCTAGTGCCAGCGCAGGTACCCTTGCGCCGGTGCTGAGACAAAATATTGAGGGGCCGATTCTGATCTCGGCCGGTAGTGCTCCGAATCGGATTTGGATTTACCGGATCCGATTCGGAGCCCTGTTTCCCGACCGAATCGTACGCGGGTCCAGCCGAGTACGATGCAGGCACCCGCGAAATCTCCGACTGACTCGAACGCGGCTTCAACACGCTCCGACCGACTCGCATGGACACGACTCGCACTGCGCTATGGAGACGTATCCCGGCCGGGTAAGTACGATGCGCGCCGCGAGCAGTCCGACCGACTCGCGCCGTCCGGCTCGAAAAAGCTGTCGGAGCCGGACTTTGGGGGTCCGCATCAGACCCCCCCTGTACGCGTAGGCGCGTGAGTCGCACACAGGGGGGACCCATGGGTCCCCTCTACCTGTGCATGTACGCCGTGATGCGCATGGACGCGTACACGCTGTAGGGGGCGCCCTTGTCCGCCTTGCACCCATTGAGTCAATGGGAGCCCGCGTACGCGTTGTACGACAGGCTCCCATTGACTTCAATGGGAGTCCGACCGACTCGAGTCCGATGGCATGCGTGCGCATCGTACTCGTTCGGTCGGACTGCCAGAGTCCGATTCGGTCGGAAATCTCTCCGGGTCCGGCTCGGTCGGAGAGATTTCCGGCCGGAATCAGAATCGGCCCCTTAGTTGGAAATGTCGACTTACACAAATATCGAGTTGGAAATATCATGATTCAGAAATATCGACAGCAAGAATATCGTGGTCAAGAATATCGAATTTAAGGTAAGAAATATTGTTTTTAAAAATATAGAAGTAATTAATTATGTTTGCAAAAATATAGATGTTTAAAATATCAATTTTTTAATTAGTGTTATGTATTTTAGTTTATATTTTAAATGTATGTGATGTATGTTTTTTTGTATAAGTATTGTTTATGTTTTTTCATATATGTGTTAAATTTTTAGTAGTTATGACATTTTTAAAAATTTAATTTTGCATTTTTTAGTTCTGTAGCGGGTTGTGGGTTTATAGGGGAATAGCGTGGGAAGTAATTTAATTATAATAAATTAATGATTATTTTTTATTTATTTAATTTAGATTTTATAGCGTTAATTGTGGGAAGTAATTTATTCGTAATTAATTATTAATTGGTTGTTAATTAATATTAATTAATTATGGTAATTGTGTGTTTTTTTTAGGTGGGGGTTGTGAGGTTTATGGGGTAAAGGGTGGGAAGTAATTTATTTTTAATTAATTAATCATTAGTTGTTAATTTATATTAACTAATTAATTGATAATTAATTATGGTAATTGTGTGATTTGTTTTAGGTGTGGGTTGTGGGGTTTATGGTGTAAAGGGTGGGAAGTAATTTATGTTTAATTAATTAGTTGTTATTTAATATTAATTAATTGAAAATTAAGGGGGCCAATTACGATGGCGGGTGGACTCGAGTCCGCCCTCCATCGTAGCGGTGACTGGAACCACCTGCTTGTAAGGCGGCGTTCCCGTACCACGGATTACGATGCGACTGCCACCATGGCAGTCGCATTCAGCCCGTTTAACACTGCGGCGGGTGCCGCTGGCTGCAATGCTAAACAGCCATGTCGTGCATTTCCCTGCACTATGTGGCAGGCACCATGCGGTGCCTGCCACTTAGTGCAAAGAAACGTAGGGGGGGTACCATGGGTACCCACCCATGCACCACCACCACTCCCCCCCCCCCCCCAACACAAGGGGGGCCCACAACAGGCTCCCGAAGCCAATCCCCACCAGCCTTTCCATGACGGTTTCACCACCATGGAAAGGCTGGCTTGAGCCAGCATTGTAATTTGGCGGACGGTGCCTGCTAGGCACCGCCACCATTTTTCCACATGCAGGCTGGTCCGCCAGGCAATTGGAACAATTGCCTGTGGCAAAACCGTAGCGGGCGGTCTTTGCGACCGCCACTGTACCAGAACGATTACCCCTGCCATCGTAATATGGCGGGGGGAAAACTGCTGTCCGATGGCGGAGGGCCCGCCACCGCACGGCTGGCGGTGGCGGACCCTCCGCCCTTATAATCTGCCCCTAAATATGGAGTTTGTATAATTAATTTTAGGTGTGGGTTGTGGGGTTTATAGGGGTAAAGGGTGGGAAGTAACTTTTGTTTAATTAAAAATTAGTTGATCATTAATATTAATTAATTAATATTTAATTAGGGTATTTGTTTATTTTTTTTTGTGTGTGGGTTTTATTGTTATAGGATACAGTATACTATTAGTTTTTTAATTGAAAATAAGTTTTAATTGTGTGATACATTTTTTATGGTTACATTTTAACCGTGGGTTGTGGGGATTATAGGGGTGGGAATTAAATTTTTTTAATGAGTTTTGTTTTTTAAATTAATAATATTTCTTAAATTGGTAATTAATTATTTTATGTGAGAAAGTAGATATTTTTTAATTTAGATGAGAGTTGTGAATTGTGAGGTGTTATAGGGTAGGAAATAAAAAAGGTAAATATATGTAATAATTAATGCTTTTGTTTCTAAATGTTTAATTTAAAATATTTTTCTTTTTGGAAATTGTTTTGCATTTTATTTAATATAATATTTGTAGGTATTTGTTATATGGATTTAATAATATAATATATATTTTTTAAATTTGTAATATTAAATATATTTGTATTTGAAATTTTAACATTTATATATTTTTTTACATTCCTTTGTTTTAAATATTTGTTGATAAAATTTAGTTTTTTTTAATTTTGAACTGACTGGAGTGAGAATATTAATTGTTACTCCTCTGAAATCCAACATATTCCCTACTGTTGCACTCACTGGAGTGGGAATAGTAATGTTTACCCCTCCGCTATCCAACACTTTCCCTACTGTTCCACTCACTGTAGTGGGAATAGTAATTTCTACCCCTCCGCTATCCAACATATTCCCTACTGTTGCACTCACTGGAGTGGGAATAGTAATGTTGACCACTACGCTATCCAACACTTTCCCTACTGTTACACTCACTGGAGTGGGAATAGTAATTTTTACCCCTACGCTATCCAACACTTTCCCTACTGTTGCACGCACTGCAGTGGGAAATTTAAGTTTGAAGATTTTTAAATAGTTTGTTTTAATTTATAATAGAATATATATATATATATATATATATAAATAATCTACTGGCGGTCGCCAGTAGATAGTTATAGTTAGGACCTATTTTCCATAGGAAATCCACAGCATTCTATTTGAAATAACTCTTGCCCGACGAATCTTCGCGAAATTTTCAAACTTTATGGCCCGCTCCGGTCCGCTCCTACCCTGAAAGTTTCGGGGTGATTCGTCAAGCGGGGGCCGAGAAAAAAGGGGGGTCCCAAAACATGTTTTCCCCATTTATTTTCCGATAGGAAACTTTAGCCACGGCTACAGCCCGAACTGCTGAACGGAATTACACCAAATTTGGCAAAGAGGTAGTTCTTGGTTCAGAAAGAACCCTTTTGTTAAATGGTGTAAATCCGTTCAGTAGTTGCTGAGAAAATCAAAAGTAAAATCACATATATATCTATGGCCGCGTAGGGTCCGCGTACCCTCCCGATCACGAGCTGCATGCGAATTGGCTGTCAACACTCCAAATCAGGAAGTGTTGGCAGCCATTTTGTCCCTCGGTAGAACGGAGGCACAGAAACAAGTGCGCAAAATGCACAAAGGGGCAGGGTAGAAACACCCTGACCCCTAGGTCTGCTCAGGGGTCCCACAAGAACCCCCTGGGCAGAAAAAAGCATTAAAAAAAAAAAAAAAAAGGAAGCGCGGTCTCCCGCGCTTTGATGCTATTTTGCCCCTGGGTGGGCCAAGTCCCGGGGGCATGCGGGGGTGGGTTTATAGTTAAAGGGGGGCCTCTAAGGCCCCCCAAGCTCCGGGGACCGCCACCCCTGGGGCTTTCTAATAAAAATGGTGCGGGAGAGCACTGTGCCCTCTCGCAGCCCCGGGGACCGCCACCCCCCGGGGCTTCTTTTTTTAAATTTTAAATACCTGTGTGGGGGGGGCTCCAGCCCCCCCACACGCCCCGGGGACCGCCACCGCCCCGGGGACCGCCACCTCCCCGGAGCTTTGCAGAAGTGGGGAGGGTGGCCGCGCGGCCCCCCTCCTGGAGCCTGTGGTGGCCCTGGGGACCGCCACCCCCCAGGGCCGGCTCCTGCAGTGTCCCGGGTGCCCACCCCCGGGACACTGCTGTTTGCAATGGCAGGATGGGAGCCTCGCGGCTCCCGGTCCTGTCATTGCAAACTTGCTTTGCTTCATTGAAGCGAGAGCAGGGAAACCTGCTCTCGCTTCAATGAAGCAAAGCAGAATTGCTTTTCCATAAGGGGAGCTGCATGTCACATATTACATCACTCATGACATGGTCAGTGACATCACTGATGACATCACTAAAGAATGTGCTAGTATTTGTATGAGTAAGTGAGTTGGTGTGTGTATAACTGTATAGGTGAGTAAATGGGTGTGTGCTTAATTTTTGCATGACTGACTAGGTGTGTGAGTACCTCTATGGATGAGTGGCGGTGTGTGAGTGTTTATATAGGTGTATGAGTGCATATAATAGTCCTGTACTGAGTGACTATAAGTATGAGTGACTGTACGGGTGAGTGAGTAGATGTGTGTGTGTGTAGACCTAAGAATCAGTGAGTGTGTATATAGTAATTGGTGTTGGAGTGTCTATGGTTTTGACAATGGCAGTCTGTAATTTACAGTGGGTGTATCAAAAGTTATATTAGGGTGTGAGAAGATGCATCAAATTATCACATGGATGATGTCATCAGTGATGTCATCAGTGATGTCACTGACCATGTCATGAGTGATGTAATATGTGACGTCATCAGCAGTGCATTGCGGGGCGGGAGTTATAGTTACCCGAACTAACTATAACGGGGAATTTCACGGGTTTTGTACGAGTGCAATGTCCAACTAACTATAACTGTCCCTAAAACCTATGGTTTTTAAGTGAATTTCAAAGGTTTTTTAAATGCTAATTTCTAACTATAACGTGTCTGAAACCTATGGTTTTTTCAGTGAATTTCAAAGGTTTTTTAAATGCTAATTTCTAACTATAACGTGCCTGAAACCTATGGTTTTTAAGTGAATTTCAAAGGTTTTTTAAATGCTAATTTCTAACTATAACGTGTCTGAAACCTATGGTTTTTTCAGTGAAAATATATATATATATATATATATATCCAACTCACAAAGTTGCCTGCTGTAGAAGACGCCACACCACAGGTAAGTATTCGCCAAATCTGTTTATTGATGGGAGCAACAGCGTGAGCACAACCCTGTCCTCAAAGTGCAAAGTCCATTCCCAACGCGTTTCGTGTATCACTTCCTCAGGGGTATTGGACTTGAAAGAAACAGCAGAGCACTTTTGGCGGCATCTTTTTGAATTCCAAACACCCCGCCTCAGTGGGCGTGGCCCTCACAGTGGCCTGCTGGTACTTGTAGTGCCTGCCGTCTTTCTCAAGTGAGTTGCCTGCTATATATATACACACACGAAATTGCGTTACGCGTTTCGACAACCTAATGTCTTGATCAAGACATTAGGTTGCCGAAACGCGTAACGTTTGAGGGATAAACTTTCTGCTCTGGCAAAGGACTTTCGAGTGTGTGTGCTCATTTGGAGTATTTTGTGGATATATATATATATATATATATATATATATAAATAAATGAAACAACCACAATCCTGAATCGAATTCCTCTTCACGGAAAATCAGGTACGGACCACAACGGATTTCAAGTTTTTCAGTGCTTTATTGCAATATCCACAGCATGACGCGTTTCGACCTGGTCTCCCCGGTCTTGATCACATGACGTGCCAGGACCTGTGACATCATTATATAGCGACACCTCGAGAGAACAATCCCTCCCACTCGTATAATAGAGCTCAACAACATACTACTACCGAGCCATCTCATCAACACATCATGAAATTGAATTGCATGATAAAAATATATAATCATAAATAGATATAAATGTTTAGCATAAATAGATATAAATAGTTAGCAGCTATCGACATACAAAATATAAGCACACAATAATACATGTTATATACAGGGCAAGTGCCCAGATGCGATAGTATCCTTTGCCGCTGTTAGAGCATGGTACATAGGGAAAAACCTGTAATTCACCTACTAGCAGATTTTCAATGTTGAGCAAGTCGAGTGCATGACGAAATAATTGTGCAAATATTATTTTTTTTAAAGTGCAAGTGCTTATAAGGTGCTTGTGGTAAAAGTAAACCAACTATTTAATTATAGTTGATACAACTACTAATAAATAAATGTAAATGGTTGGCCGTGCTATGCCTGTAAACATCTTTCCATAATTATAAAGTGCCAGTGCAATATATTATGTACACAGATGCACAAAACCGATCAGAGACAATGCCAAATCAATTCTTGAATACACATCTAATGAGAAGCAGAGACAATGTCAATCCAGTGTGCAAAATAAGCAGTGCAAATAAGTATACATTAGACCTGTATATGGCCAAATGTCAATATTTTCACAGTACTACAAGAATTAAATAATTTGGGTAGTCCTTCACAGCTTTCTCAATTTGATTAAAATCACCAAATAAAAACCCCACTGACACCAAGTAAAACCGATAAAATCAGGTAAAACAAGGTAAAAATAGGGCTAAAACCTGGCTAAAATCCATCGAATAAAAAAGCTGGGAGTTGCAAATATCTATAGATTATGTACGGAAAGAAACAAAGGCAGTATTTATACGGAGGGAAACAGATGCAAACTCATATAAACATAATTACAAGAAATTATGTAGATCCTCTCCCATATTAAGGCCATTTGGCATCAAGTTGTAAAATATATTGTGTCTCCAGCTGCCGTAAATTCTTTTCCCTATTGCCGCCCCTTATTGACCTTGGTACTGCATCTATTACAAAGTAGCTAAATCACTTAAATTATTTTTATGAACAAGCTTAAAATGCCGAGCAACTGGGGTCAGAATTAACTATCGCACGTAGGTGTTGCAAAATGCGATTAAACACCTTCATCTTAGTGCTGCCTACGTACTGTAGATGGCAGGAACATTCTAGTACGTACACCACAAAATCGGTTTTGCAAGTGAACATTCCACTGATTTTAGAAGGGATGTGTCCAAATGCATCGGTGTATTCCTGTTTGTTGACCCCGAACTTACATGCTCTGCATGAGCTACACTTGAAAAACCCTGTCCTATTTGAGAGCCAATGCCTAGGAGTAAGTACCTCAGGGCTGGTTTTAACCAATGCATCCCTCAAGGAGGGTGCCCTCCTGAAGGTGATTGCCGGTACTTCTTGCAGAATTGGAGAAAGAGTCATGTCAGTTCTTAGTATTGGCCAATTCTTGTTAATGATACTCCTGACTTGTTTTCGTGGCGGCTATATGTGGTTATTAATCGAACCACTTCATTCCTTTTATGTGGATTATCCGCTCTCTCAACTTCAGTGGAAACTGTATCCTGGATTGTGCTAGTTGACCCTATTGCTCTATTGATGTTATTTGCTTTGAGTAATGCTGTTTGTAGGTCCTTTGTTTTGTAGCCCCGTGCTTGAAATCTTTGTAGTGATTCTGCTTGACATTGTGTAAGGTCTGTATTTGAACTGCAAATTCTTTTAATTCTTAAAAATTCTCCATACGGAATACTCTTTATATGGTGTCTGGGGTGGGAACTACTCGCATGCAATATTGAGTTCCCTGCTGTACTTTTTCTGTGAAGTTTTGTCTGGATGGTATTGTTCTTAATATATAACTCCACATCTAGGAACTCAACCCTCTCATTACTTATGGTGGCTGTAAACTCAAGATTTAAATCATTGATATTGACGGCATTGACAAAGTCCTGTGCAGATTCTTTAGAACCTCGCCAAACTACACACACATCATCAATAAAACGCCACCACTCAAGTACATGGGTGGCGAATTGTTCCCCATGGGTGTGCCTGAGGACATGCTCCTCCCACCAGCCTACGTGCAAACAGGCATAGCTGGGAGAAGAGCATGCCCCCATAGCCACCCCACGCAACTGCTGATGCACTTCCTTGTTAAATAGAAATTGTTCAATAAACACAGTTCAATCATTCTTAGTAGCATAATATTGTGCTTGGAGAACTGAATGTTTCTTTTAGCTAAAAAGTACTTCACAGCATTCAAACCATTAGTAAGGTGTATAGAGAACATATGTCCATGACTATAAAATGATAATCTTCATTCCAGGTGACTGTTTGCAATTTAGTAAGGAAATGGCCTGTGTCTTTGATAAAAGAGGGGAGATTGTCCACGTACTCATGTAAGTAAAAATCCACATATTTAGACATTGCTTCAAGGAGACTTTTTTTTAGCAGAAATGATCGGTCTTACAGGCATTGGAGTCACTCTCTTGTGGACTTTAGGGATGAAATATAAAGTCGGAGTGATGGGATGATCATTTGAGAAAATTGTGCTCATGTTTACTTATCAATCCTTCTCTTTTCCACTGGGCTAGTTCCTTAGATACTTGATCTTTGATTAATTTTAGTTCCTGAAATGAGGCCTTCCTGTAGCATAATTGATCATTCAGATGTCGTTCTGCTTCTTTTATATAAGCTTCACGAGGCCAAAGAACTATGAGGCCCATTAGGATGGCGGGCAGACTTCCGTCCGCCCGCCACCCTAGCGGTGCTGGGACCGGCCGCCAGTGGTGCGGAGGTCCTGCACCGGCGATTAGGATGCCACCGCGGCGGTGGCATCCTCCATTCCCAGCATTGTGGCGGGCGGTGCTCACAGCACCGCCCGCCACAATGCTGGGAATGCACTGCGTGCATTGTCATGCACAAGGTGACAGGCACCGCGAGGTGCCTGCCACCATGTGCATGACAATGCAGGGGGTACCATAGGTACCCCCCATGTGCACCCCCCATCCCCCCCCCCCAATACCCTGGGGGCCCGCAACGGGCCCCCGGAAGAGAATTCCGCATGCCTTTCTGTGGCCACGGAAAGGCATGTTTCGGCCCCCATGCTAATATGGATGGCGGTGTCTAGCAGACACCGCCACCATATTAAACCCTTTTCCGCCCGGTCGACTTGTCGACCAGGCGGAAAAGCGGCAGACGGTCTTCCCGTCCGCCGCGGTACCCCCGCCATACTAATATGGCGGGGGGTAAATGGGTGGTGGGCGGGGAAGGATGTAGGGCAGATCGCCTCTGCCATGCGGGCGGTGGCGATCCGCCCTACATCCTAATGGGCCCCTATGTTCCCTCCCTTATCTGCTTTGTTCACAATTATGTTCCCATTTTTTTTTGATTTTACGCATTAGCTTGGAGTATTGTATTTGAGTAACTCCTTTGATTTTGTTTGCGCAGGACACTGATTGAGCTTTCAAATCTTCAATTACGCAGTCGCTAAAAGTGTCTATTGCATCCTTAGGCATGAGGGGAATAAAGGTGGATGGAGGGCGAAAAGGACTACCAGCTGCACAACTACTTTGAATTCCCATTTCATGCAATTCTTCTTGTGTGTTTAAAATGGTATCGTCAATGTTCCCAGCTAATGCATACATAGATCTTAGTGTAGTGATGTTGGATACTTGAAGAGATCTGCTAGGTTGATTTGAAGCAATGATTGTTGCCGCAGTCTCATTAACTTTGTTCAGTTTAAAATGCTTTATCAGTTTCAAATTCCGTATAAATTTAAATACCTCAATGCGAGATTGCACATATTTAAAACCATTCTTTGGACAGAAGGACAATCCTAGTGATAGTAATTGTGTCTCTGCAGTGCTCAATTCAATTTCTGTCAAGTTGATCACAGTATTTGCGGTGCATATTGGGTTGTTTAATGTTGGGGCCATTGTTTCCCTCTCCCTCTTGCCCCTGTTGCTGCCTCCTGCATTTGCGCCTCTGCTTGCGGCGTTCATTGCGCCTGCGCCGTTTTTCTTCTGGGGCGGTCTCGGTCGCAATGTGTGGCGACGATCTTCTATTAAAAAACCCAATTCCTCAGAGGGGGTGAAATTGGTTGGTAGCTGCACCTGCTGGACGGATGAACTGCCTTCATCTGAGTCAATACTGCTAGCCATCGAGCTTAAATCCGTGTCAGATATTTCTGCATTAGCTTGATTAGGTACAGAACTAACAGGATGTTTTGGGACTAATGCTTGCCTTTTTACCGTGTCAAACTTTTTCGAGAACGTAAAGACTGCCTGTCTCATAGTCCCTTTTGTCACGTGCGAATTTAAATACTTTACGTGCTTTTATAACTTCCTCATGTTTGTTGAGGCGTATTTTGATTTCTTCTCTGCCCTTTTTGACCGCTTCCTGTTCTGACACATCTAATTGCGGATTTATTTTTTCAATTTCCAGAACGATTCCCCCTGCCATCGTAATATGGCGGGGGAAAATTGCTGTCCGATGGCGGAGGGCCCGCCACCGCACAGCTGGCGGACCCTCCGCCCTCGTAATCGGCCCCTAAATATGGAGTTTGTATAATTAATTTTAGATGTGGGTTTTATAGGGGTAAAGGGTAGGAAGTAATTTTTATTAATTAAAAATTAGTTGATCATTAATATTAATTAATTAATATTTAATTAGGGTATTTGTTTATATTTTTGTGTGTGTGGGTTTTATTCTTATAGGGATACAGTATACTATTAGTTTTTTAATTGAAAATAAGTTTTAATTTTGTAATACATTTTTTTATGGTTACATTTTAACCGTGGGTTGTGGGGATTATAGGGGTGGGAATTAAAAATTATTTTTTTGAGTTTTGTTTTTTAAATTAATAATATTTCTTAAATTGGTAATTAATTTTTTTATGTGAGAAAGTAGATATTTTTTTAATTTAGATGCGAGTTGTGAATTGTGAGGTGTTATTGGGTAGGAAATAAAAAAAGTAAATATATGTAATAATTAATGCTTTTGTTTCTAAATAATTTTTAATTGAAAATATTTGTATTTTTGGAAATTGTTTTTCATTTTATTTAATACAATATTTGTAGGTATTTGTTATATGGATTTAATATTATAATATATTATTTTTAAATTTGCAATATTAAATATATTTGTATTTGAAATTTTAACATATTTATATATTTTTTTACATTACTTTGTTTTTTTCAATATTTTTATTGTTGATAAAATAGTTTGTTTTTAATTTTGAACTGACTGGAGTGAGAATATTAATTGTTACTCCTCTGAAATCCAACATATTCCCTACGGTTGCACTCACTGGAGTGGGAATAGTAATTTTTACCCCTACGCTATCCAACACTTTCCCTACTGTTACACTCACTGGAGTGGGAATAGTAATTTTTACCCCTACGCTATCCAACACTTTCCCTACTGTTGCACTCACTGGAGTGAGAATAGTAATTTTTGCCCTTCCAATATCCAACACTTTCCCTACTGTTGCACGCACTGGAGTGGGAAATTTAAGTTTGAAGATTTTTAAACAGTTTATTGTTTTAATTTATAATAGAATGATATATATATAAATAAAATTGCAGCAAAGCGGTTCCTTCTGGGATCGAACCCACAGCCAGGTGGTGCGTGATGCCGGTGGAACCACCGCCGGACGTCGTAATCCACAAAATACTCCAAATGAGCACGCACACTCGAAAGTCCTTTGCCAGAGCAGAAAGTTTATTCCTCAAACTTTACGCGTTTCGACAACCTAATGTCTTGATCAAGACATTAGGTTGCCGAAACGCGTAACGTTTGAGGAATAAACTTTCTGCTCTGGCAAAGGACTTTCGAGTGTGCGTGCTCATTTGGAGTATTTTGTGGATAGTGTGGTAATATATATATATAAATATATATATAAATATATATATATATATATATATATATATATATATATATATATATATATATATATATATATATATATATATATATATTTATATTATCTACTGGCGGTCGCCAGTAGATAGTTATAGTTACAACCTATTATCCATAGGAAATCCGCGACATTCTATTTGAAATAACGTTGGCGCCGGTTGACGAATCTTCGTGAAAGTTTCCAACTTGTTGGGGCGCTCCGCTCCTACCCTGAAAGTCTCGGGGTGATACGTGAAGCGGGGGCCGAGAAAAAGGGGGTCCCAAAACGCGTTTTCCCCATTCATTTTTCCATAGGAACCTTTAGTCGCAGCTACAGCCCGAACTGCTGAACGGAATTACACCAAATTTGGCAAAGAGGTAGTCCTTGGTTCAGACTGGTGCCTTTTGCTTAAATGGTGTAAATCCGTTCAGTAGTTCCTGAGAAAATCAAAAGTAAAAGTACATATATATCTATGGGCGCGTCGGATACGCGTACCCTCAGCGCACCCTGCGCGCACCGTCCCGATCACGAGCTGCATGCTAATTGGCTGTCAGCTGGCTGTCAACATTCCGATTCAGGAAGTGTTGGCAGCCATTTTGTCCCTCGGTAGAACCGAGGGACAGAAACAAGTGCGCAAAGCGCAAAAGGGGGCAGGGTAGAAACACCCTAACCCCTAGGCCTGCTCAGGGGATCCCACAAGGACCCCTGGGCAAAAAAAGCATTTAAAAAAAAAAAAAAAAAAAAAAAAAAATAGGCAGGGTGCGCGAATCCTGCCGAAAAAAAAAAAATCGGAGCGCGGTCTCCCGCGCTTCTATTGTATTTTTGCCTCGGGTGGCCCAAGTCCCGGGGGCATGGTGGGGGTTTAATTTTATGTGTGGGGGCCTCAAGGGCTCCCCAAGCCCCGGGGACCGCCACCCCCGGGGCTTTCTTTTAAAATGGTGCGGGAGGGCTCTGAGCCCTCCCGCAGCCCCGGAGACCACCACCTCCCCGGGCTTTTTTTTAAAAAATTAAACAACCTGTGTGGGGGCTCCAGCCCCCACACGCCCGGGACCGCCACCTCCCGGGGCACTAACAAATTAAAATGGGGGTCCGTTTTGGACCCCGAAGCCCCGGGGACCACCACCTCCCCGGGGCTGTGCTGATGTAGGGAGGGGGCCGCGCGGCCCCCTCCTGGAGCCCTTGATGGCCCTGGGGACCGCAACCCCCAGGGCCGGCTCCTGCAGTGTCCCGGGTGCCTACCCCGGGACACTGTAGTTTGCTATGGCAGGACGGGAGCCTCGCAGCTCCCGTCCTGCCATAGTAAACTGCTTTGGATATTGGAAGAGAGAGCAGGAAACCTGCTCTCTTCCAATATCCAAAGCCGATTGCTTTTCCACATGGGGAGCAGCATGTCAGCTGCTCCCCATGTGGGAATAGCAATGCCGGCTCCCAAGGGACGTGGGGAGCCGGCGGGACTGTGGGGGCATTGGGGACCCCCACAGTCCCCAACGGAGAGGGCCAGCCCCGGGGGATGGGGTCCCCGGGGCAAGTAGTGGCCCGGGAGGGGGCCACGTGGCCCCCTCCCCAAAAAAGAGCAAAAAAAGTTTTTTTTTAAAAGGAAAGGCCGGCCCCGGGGATGGAGTCCCCGGGGCCTTAAAGTGGCCAGAGGAGGGGGGCCACGCTGCCCCCTCAAAAAATAAATATAGAGGCCATGCCCCGGGGATGGGGTCCCCGGGCCAATACAGGCCAAGGGAAGGGGGCCACGCGGCCCCCTTCCCGTTTTTTTTTTTTAAAGGTAATTTAAAAAGGGGTAAGGCCCTGGGGATGGGGTCCCCAGGGCCCAAAAAGAAAAAAGGGGGCCACACAGCCCCCTTCAGGGGAGAATTTTTTTTTTTTTTTTAAAACGATCGGGCCCGCAGGCCCCGCCCCTTCCTTCACCACTCTGCAAACGCGCCCCTGGCGCGTTTGCAGAGAGGGAACGAATTCCCTTGAATACTGGGGGTCCCTGGGGCCAACCAGCCCACCAGGTACCTCCAGTATGCGCCAGGGGGCTGCCTTGCAGAGAGGTGTACAGAGGCCACGCCCCTTTTACACCTCTCTGCAACGCAGCTCTGTGGCGCTTTTGGAGGTATATGGTGGGCTAGTTGGACTCCGGGGACCCTCAGGATTCAAGGGGACTTAATCCCCCAACTTAAAACGCGCCACGGGCGCGTTTGCACAGTGGTGAAGGGAGGGGCGGGGCTTCAGGTGACATGTGTGCAAACAGGCCCCGTGGCGCGTTTTAAGATGGGGAATTAAATCCCCTTCAATCCTGAGGGTCCCTGGGGGCCAACTAGCCCAACAGGTACATCCAGAAAGCGCCACAGAGCTGCGTTGCAGAGAGGTGTAAAAGGGGTGTGGCCTCTCTACAGTCTCTGCAACGCAGCCCCTGGCGCATATTGGAGGTTCCTGGTGGGCTAGTTGGCCCCTAGGGACCCTCAGGATTCAAGGGGACTTAATCCCCCAACTTAAAACGCGCAACGCGGGCGCGTTTGCACAGATGTTACCTGAGGCCCCGCCCCTCCCTTCACCATTGTGCAAATATTCCTCTAAAATCAGCCGAAATATGAATTCCGATTTACTCACCTGTTATCAGGAGAGACCTCAGTGCTGCATCTTTCAGCCCAGTACTGGTCCTGAAAAGTAATTTTAACCGTACTTACCGGTAACTTGAATTTCCTTCATAGGCTAACATTGACTGGTTTCACTTGGAAATTCTTCTAAGTGTGGAGTTTTGGAACTTTAAAATATTCCTCTAAAATCAGCCGAAATACGAATTCCGATTTACTCACCTGTTATCAGGAGAGACCTCAGTGCTGCATCTTTCAGCCCAGTACTAATCCTCAAAAGTAATTTTAGCCGTACTTACCAGTAACTTGAATTTCCTTGCATAGGATATCATTGCCTGCTTTTTGCTGAAAAAGTTTCTAAGTGTTGATTTTTGGAACTTTAAAATATTCCTCTAAAATCAGCCGAAATCCGAATTCTGATTTACTCACCTGTTATCAGGAGAGACCTCAGTGCTGCATCTTTCAGCCAAGTACTGATCCTCAAAATTAATTTTAACCGTACTTACCGGTAACTTGAATTTCCTTCATAGGCTAACATTGACTGGTTTCACTTGGAAATTCTTCTAAGTGTGGAGTTTTGGAACTTTATAATATTCCTCTAAAATCAACCAAAGTACGAATTCCAATTTACTCACCTGTTATCAGGAGAGAACCCAGTGCTGCATCTTTTAGCCCAGCACTGACCCTGAAAAGTAATTTTAACCGTACTTACCAGTAACTTATATTTTCTAACATAGGAATCCATTGTCTGGTTTTCAGCAGAACACTTTCAAAGTGTCGATTTTCACAAACTACAAATATTCCTTAAAAATCGCCTGTATGACTTAAACGCATTCATTCAACTGTTTACAGGAGATGCACCAGTGCTGGATCCAGGATCCAACACTGAGTAAGATAAAGTAACGATAACAGTTTTTACCTGCTAAGTGAATTTCCTTCCATAGGATAACATTGGTGATTCTATGAGAAAAAGTTTCTAAGTGTCAACTTTTAAAATACAATAATATTCCTTAAAAATCACGACTGTAACCAAAACGCTTTTACTCAACTGTTTACAGGAGATGTACCAGGACTGAATCTAGGATCCAGTCCTGTGGTTACAAAAGTAATCCATAAAGTAACTAATTGCATTTAACTAGAAATTCACATTGAGCTGAATGTTGCATTGTGTTTGAAAATGTGTTGCCCATTGCAACAACTGTAACTACTGTACTTAAAAGTCTATTGCCTATCTGCAAAGTATTTAAACTAAAGTAATTCATTCTGAGAAAGTATTTTTTGTAATGTAATGTATAATGTAATTACAATGTAATTTAAAAATAAAATATGTAAAAAAAATTGTTTCTAAAAATGTAGTAAATCAGTATGAAAAAATTTATATAACAATTAATACATTTAAAAATTGTCATTTACAAAACCTTTGAAATTCACTGAAAAAACCGTAGGTTTCAGGCACGTTATAGTTAGAAATTAGCATTTAAAAAACCTTTGAAATTCACTGAAAAAACCATAGGTTTCAGACACGTTATAGTTACAAATTAGCATTTAAAAACCTTTGAAATTCACTGAAAAAACCATAGGTTTTAGGGACAGTTTTAGTTACTTGGACATTGCACTCGTACAAAACCCGTGAAATTCCCCGTTATAGTTAGTTCAGCTAACTATAACTCGCGCCCCGCAATGCACTGCTGATGACGTCACATATTACATCACTCATGACATGGTCAGTGACATCACTGATGACATCTCAAATGACATCACTGATGACATCATCCACGTGATAATCTGATGCACCTCCTCACACCCTAATATAACCTTTGATTCACCCACTCTAAATTACAGACTGCCATTCGCAAAACCATAGACACTCCAACACCAATAACTACATACCCACTCACTGATTCTTAGGTCTACACACACACACATCCACTCACTCACCCGTACAGTCACTCATACTTACGGTCACTCAGTACAGGACTATCATATGCACTCTTACTCCTATATAGACACTCAAACAACGCCACTCATCCATAGAGATACTCACACACCTAGTCAGTCATGCAAATAATTAAACACACTGCCATTTACTCACCTATACAGTTATACACACACCAGCTCACTTACTCATACAAATAGTAGCACATTGTTACGCTCTTATACAATCACAGATACAAGCACACACTCATCCATACAGCCACTATCACAATCACTCACTCTTGCTTATAGCTATTTATATACTCCAACACACATATATACTGCCTTTCACATATGTAGTTACTCACACATGTACCACTGGGACATACATTCACTCAGTAACACACTCTTACACACACTTACCCACCCATACAGTCTATCACAGATGCACTCTTGAAACCATCCACCCAGTGAATCACCCACTCACACATCTATGCACAGAGTTGCACACACCCCTCCCACACAAACACTCAGGCACCCATACAGATACTCAGACAAGCATTCAATAACTCATATAGACACTCATTTAGCTATTCACAAACACATGCAGCCACTTACACAGCAACAGACAGACGGATACAGACATTCACCCAGTTTAGTCACTAACCCATGCATTCAGTAAGATACGTTAAATCACTCACTTATAGAGTCAGTCACGCACCTACTAAATCATCCATACAGACACTTACACACCCACTCATTCTTCAATACGTCTTTTCCTATATATATTAAAAATATTTAAACTTTACAGAAACACAAAGTCACTGGATGATGTCATCAGTGATGTCATCAGTGATGTCATTTGAGATGTCATCAGTGATGTCATCAGTGATGTCACTGACCATGTCATGAGTGATGTAATATGTGACGTCATCAGCAGTGCATTGCGGGGCGCGAGTTATAGTTAGCTGAACTAACTATAACGGGGGAATTTCACGGGTTTTGTACGAGTGCAATGTCCAAGTAACTAAAACTGTCCCTAAAACCTATGGTTTTTTCAGTGAATTTCAAAGGTTTTTTAAATGCTAATTTGTAACTATAACGTGTCTGAAACCTATGGTTTTTTCAGTGAATATATATATATATATATATATATATATATATATATATATATATATATATATAACCACACTAACAGAACAAATGTCCGCGCACTCAGGAAGTGCCAAAGTGAAGTTTATTGCACCAGGTAACGCGTTTCGACAGGCTCGCTGTCTTGGTCACACAAAGGTTGAAAGGAAATGTTCCTATACATACTCTCATGTTGCCACAAAAGACGGACTAAAACACATGTTATACATCACAGTGATACTGTGGCGGCCATTTTAGATTAGTATAATTGTAATACAAACATAACTGTACCAGAATAATGTTATGCTTACAATGTAAGGGCGATTACTATGTATCAGAATATGAATCTCCAGCAGGTATTAAAATGTCCTATTTCACATAAACATAACAAAGGTACTCCATAGTTATATGAAAACATTTAGCAGCCATATTGGAATGGGTTACCCACTCAAGGTACCTGGGTATATTGATATTAAAGTACATGCTGGTAATGAGAAAAGGGGGTCCCCCGGTAAAGTATATCAGAAGAGGATAAATTGCTCCTCAAATGTTGTAATTCGACATAGTGCCTAATAAAATTGATAATCAGCAAGATGACTATGTGTACAGTCTTGTGTGCATCTGTAAATACGGATACATACTAATAGTGGATCATATAATTAGTATGTATTCGTATTTACAGATGCACACATTTGAGGTGCAAAAAATTGAGTTACCACTTAGTGTTGCATTGGTGCATTGCTATCGCTACACCACTCGGCCTGGAAGTAGTCTGTAGCCCGTAAATCCAAGTTCTAACTAATGGGAATTTGTGACCATCCTAGAGACTGTAGCTTACATATTATAACCTGAACATCCTGACAGCGAGATATACTTTCACCTAAAATCTGTCCTACAAAACGTTTTCAACAAAACTTTATTAAGAGTGAAAAAAACTCACATTTCATTGCGACAGTAGGAACCTCCAATTGCAGTAGGGGGCAGTACCTATGGAGAAGTATTGCATCAGTTATATTACCTTGTAAAGTGAACTTACATTAGCATCATGGAAGAAAATGAAAGACGCGCAGCAGCACAAATGTTGCTGGTGCCTGCACCTGTCAAAGTGGTCTGAAACTGCAAAGTGGTGGAAAGCAGTATCACTGCAGGATTATTTGGACAAAAATATGGTCCCACTTTGCCTACCGATATACACTACACCATCGTATGAATCAAAGAATCCACGCATGTTAGAAGAGTGGGCGGAAAATTCCACCAACAGTTCTAGAACTATGTTAAGCATATTAGTGAAATATGCTTGGCAAGATCGTGAGGCAATTTTGTTGGAAATTAAAACATTAGAGGAAGAATTCATTCAAATTGAAACATGAGGAAGAAATGAAAATGAGTAAACAAAGAAAACTTCACAGGGACTGTGTAGATTATGAGAGTGGCCGCATATTGACATATAGCCATAAGTACGACCATTTATATGAGAATCTGCCTAACACTATGCAAACAAAACAATGATGGATACAGATATGGTAAATAGAACCATCATCAATTTGTCTGAACACTCTCTCTCTTTCCTGGATAAGAAAACCTTATGTTTAGACTTGACCTTTTGCCCTACCGAGCTTTTTAACTATTCTAATACTCGTGTCGACTTGTACAAGTTTATTAGAAAACTTAAATTGAACAAGTGGCATGCCTTAAAGAAACCTACAACAGGCACAGACCCAACGGTACCTACTGATATTAACACGCAACCGAACTGGACTGTGGGGGGATGTAGAAAATCTTCTTGTCATGCATGACCTCCACCAAACCTCTGATTTATCCACCTTATCGCCTACGGAAGCGATTAACATTGATTTCCCTACAGATATAGCTGCTTCCACTAAATTCAAACCTCGATCTATTTTCTTTCCTGTTTTACCACATGACAATATTGACACCTTTAATGACATGGTTACTAATGATTCACTGAAATTGAAACATGAAAGTTGGAAAAGGGTATCATGTAATTAAAATCTCACGAACAAGGAAAAAAAAAAATCATACATTCATTGGCGGAGGATAAAAGTATTGTTATCCGTCCTGCCGATAAAGGTGGTAACATTGTTCTCTTAAGCAAAGAGCTATACATCAACGAAGCCCTCAGACAACTGGAGGATTCCAAATTCTATCCAAGAATCAACAGTGACATCTATAATCAAAGTGTCCTAGAGATTTGGAATAGACTAAAGGAATGGGAATGTAATGGTATCATCTCATGGGAAGAATATTGCTTTTTGAAGAGGGACTTCCCGAAGCTTCCTATCCTTTATCTTCTTCCTAAAGTTCACAAAGACCCCATTAGACCACCAGGGAGACCGATAGTCTCGCCTATTGGAAGTGCATTAGAAAATGTATCAAAATATGTAGACCATTTTTTATGTGACTGTCTCGTCATTACCATCGCATGTTCGTGACACTAAAGATTTTTTGACTAAGCTTGAAGGCATACACTGGGCGGAGGATTATCTGCTAGATAACCTGTACGTTAACTCCCTTTATACTATAATAGATCACTCAAGGTATAAAGGCATGTTTTCATTACCTTAAGAATAGACCCATAGGGTATTTAGACCACACCAACATGCTCAACGAAATGATGAAACAATGTCTTACTAACATATTCATGTTTAACAGAACCATCAATAAGCAAATCCTCGGCACAGCGATGGGCACATGTTTTGCCCCTAGCTTTGCTAATTTGTTTCTAGGCCTCTGGGAGGAAGAACTCAGAGATGATGTAACTCTATCTTCTGATTTCTCCAAAGTAACACTATGGCTTCGTTATATCGATGACCTTTTCTTAATCTGGCAAGGCACTGAAAGTGAAGTTATCAGTTTTATCACTAAACTGAACAACAACATCAAACTCACATCTAACATCAACAGAAAACAGATTGAGTTTTTGGATATACTCATTACAGCCTCACAGGACACTTTGGAAACTAGCCTATTTTGGAAGAGTACTGCAGGGAACACCATTCTGCATGCCCTCAGCAGCCATCCGGACAATCTTAAATGGAGTATTCCATATGGAGAACTGCTGAGGGCAAGGAGAAACTGCAGTACTGAGGAATCTTTCAATGCGGAAAAGGAAATCATGATTACCAGATTTAGGAATAGAGGCTACCCCAGATGGGTGCTTAAACGTACCCTAGACAAAGTTAGCAAGACCAATAGATCAGATTCTTTGAAAGATCAAAACAAAGACACTAACATCAAAACTGAATCACAAGAAACACGCCTTATTACCACATACAGTAGGAATTCTCAACAGATAACCAAGATCCTTACCAACCTAGCCTATACTCACCAATGATTCGATCATTGGGAAATCCATCCAGACAAGGCAGAGAATTACCTACAGAAAAGGTCGTAGTTTCAGGGACATTTTAGTCCATAATGATATCACCCAAATCCAAACCCAAGGAGACCATAACCTTAAAGGTTTTTCCCTGTGGACACTGCAAGGCCTGCCGTAACAGCCACATGGTCAAAGAATTCTCCATATCAGGCAGAACCAAAGAGAAACTTATCACTCAATTTCTTACATGCAGTACCACATTTGTGGTATATGCCTTAGATTGTCCATGCGGATTAAGGTATATCGGCAGTACCACTCGAATGGCAAAAAAGAGGGTCTTAGAACACCTAAGTGCTATAAATAACAAAGATATACATTAACCAGTTGCCAGACATTTCCAGGAATATCACCTCTAATAGTTCCCTGTTAAGTTATTTTATCATTGAACAAGTACATACAGGCCCTAGAGGCGGTAACAGAGTACATATGTTACGTAAACGTGAATCCAAGTGGATTCTAGAACTCGAAACCAAGCAGCTGGGAGGGCATAACGTAGACGAGGAATTGAGTATGCATTTACATGAATAACTAAAACTCACTCTTTTCCATGGTCTCTTATCTTCCATGTTCAAGTGTACTGAGTTGTAAAGTATATATTCAATGTTTTGTAAATATGCAGATGTGATGTACATTATCTTTTTAATCCTGCATTTTTTCTCTTTATATTTCTTCACAGGATGAAAGGAAGGGATCCTCCGCCAGGGGACGGACACTTCTTTCACGGGTTCCCTACCCTTTTCTTCCCCATATCTGGGCACAACTTAGTCAGTTAAGCTTTTCCATTTCACTTTTTTTTCCACTTGCTTTAAACGTAAATATAGATGTTCCGTGTACATATAAATTAATCTGTCTCATGTATTAATTCAGCCAGACAATATCTGCATCAGACCACATTATTCCATGTTGAAATGCGATGTAACTATGTTTTTAATTTCACATTCTATATGTACATGTATTTTAAGTTGGCTCCCAGGGCAGGATCTGACCAAGCCACTATGGCGCTATATATGATCCAATATTAGTATGTATCCGTTTTTACAGATGCACATGAAACTGTACACAGTTATCTTGCTGATTATCAATTTTATTAGGCACTATGTCGTATTACAACATTTGAGGTGCAAAAAATTTTGAGGTGCAATTTGTCCTCTTCTGATATTAACTTTACCGGGGGACTCCCTTTTCTCATTACCAGCATGTACTTTAATATTAATTTATGCATATATACCCAGGTACCTTGAGTGGATAACCCATTCCAATATGGCTGTAAATGTTTTCATATAACTATGGAGTACCCTTGTTATGTTTATGTGAAATAGGACATTGTAATACCTGCTGGAGATTCATATTCTGCTACAAAGTAATCGCCCTTACATTGTAAGCATAACATTATTCTGGTGCAGATACCTTGAAATATTATTTTTTTTCAGTTATGTTTGTATTACAATTATACTACTCTAAAATGGCCGCCACAGTATCACTGTGATGTATAACATGCGTTTTAGTCCGTCTTTTGTGGCAACATGAGTATGTATTTGAACCTTTGTGTGACCAAGACAGCGAGCCTGTCGAAACGCGTTACCTGGTGCAATAAACTTCACTTTGGCACTTCCTGAGTGCACGGACATTTGTTCTGTTAGTGTGGTAATATTGTCGGGTGGCTCCGCCGACTCTTCCATGCCACCTACCTAGGGCCAGGGATCCTAGTTGGAGCGTCTTCATGTGATATATATATATATATATATATATATATATATGTATATATACACATATACATATACACATACATACATATACACACACACACACACACACACACACACGAGTCTGAGGCCCCTTTTGCGGAGCAACTTTGGATGGGATTGTTTGACAGAAGGGGGGCCCCGACTCGCTCTTCTTATCTCTGGAAAAGATGGGATTTCCCAAAAAGTAATACCAGGGAGGACGAGTTAGGGATGTGAGCTGAAATGCCTTTCAGCTTAAGGACTCCATGTGAAAGTAAGGCACAATGTTTAATATTTTGCCATGGTATGCCTGCAAGCTGTGGAACAACATTTGAAATGTGCGCACTGAATTGGCCTTTATTAATGACACTAAGCAAAGTTTGCAAGGAGGATTTCAAATGCTGTAAAATAAATACGAAGTGCTGATTTGAATTCACCCCGCAGGCGCATGTAAATGACTTTCAGGCTCCGTGAATCACCTAATCAAGGAGCCCTTTAAAGACATGGTCATTTCTGGAAGCAGGTTTCATTTCATTTTTCCCGTGAGCAAGGCTCGTTGGCAGAGCTGAAACGCGTTGGGACAGTTTATATTTTGCTGGCTACCAAAGGACTATATGAAATAAAGTGTTTTACACCATGGAATCAGGCTTCAGTGGCTTTTCTTCGTGTGGGAAAGGTGTTTGTTGGATTTAAAGGCAGGGTGTTCCGTACTTGCCACACTGAAGCCGCCCTGCTTGAGTCGGAGGCCCCTTTCACGGAGCAACATTGGATGGGATTGTTTGACAGAAGGGGGGGCCTGACTCACTCTTCTTATCTGCCATTCAAATAGCGCCAAGACACCTATGGGTATTCGAGCGCTTTAGAAACCTTTTAACATAACATCTCTGGAAAAGATGGGATTTCCCAAAAAGTAATACCAGGGAGGACGAGTTAGGGATGTGAGCTGAAATGCCTTTCAGCTTATGGACTCCATGTGAAAGTAAGGCACAATGTTTAATATTTTGCCATGGTATGCCTGCAAGCTGTGAAATAACATTTGAAATGTGCGCACTGAATTGGCCTTTATTAATGACACTAAGCAAAGTTTGCAAGGAGGATTTCAAACGCTGTAAAATAAATACGAAGTGCCGATTTGAATTCACTGCACAGGCGCATGTAAATGACTTTCAGACTCCGTGAATCACCTAATCAAGGAGCCCTTTAAAGACATATTCATTTCTGGAAGCAGGTTTCATTTCATTTTTCCTGTGAGCAAGGCTCGTTGGCAGAGCTGAAATGCGTTGGGACAGTTTATATTTTGCTGGCTACCAAAGGACTATATGACAAAGCGTTTTACTCCATGGAATCAGGCTTCAGTGGCTTTTCTTGGTGTGGGAAAGGTGTTTGTTGGAGAATATATATATATATATATATATATATATATATATATATATATATATATATATATATATATATATATATATATAAATAAATATAATACACAATTTGGGTAATTTTTGCCCGGCGCTAGGTATGCCAGTTACTGGCCCCCACCAGTATTTTTTTACAAACATATAAAAACAACAAAGTACTGAGATATCTATAGTAGCAACAATTCACAATACTTCTTCTTTGTTGGTTTCAGAAGTTGTTTTTATTCTTTCTTCAAGTTAATTTTTCATGTCAATACATCCACAACAGCCTTAATTACTGTAAGCAGTCAGACAGAAGCCAACATGTGTTTCGCGCTCCACTGCGCCTCTTCAGGGCTGTCACAAACACAGAATAATACAAATTAAAATCTAAAAATAATCTAAAATCATAATCAAAAACATAATACATCTATTTAACAACACTTTTCAGAATTGCTAACACGGTTATTACTCGATTCTTGTCAAGGCTACAAAGAGTACATTGACTCCATGTTCTCCATTGCCACCTTTATACACATTATGTATATTGGTACCATCTCATGTCATAAGATTGATGGTTGCATCACAACAATAGCACTCAATTCTATCCACCCCAATAACCACACTGTATTACAAATGCATTGCATGAAATATTCTCAGAAAACCTCCATTCTTGTAGTAGTTCTGCTTATAAGCAGTCTAACCACCCTGACCACACCTATATATATATATATATATATATATATATATATTGCATGGGTTTCCTCCGAGAACCTCCATTCTTGCAGTAATTCTGCTTTATCGCAGTATATCCACCCAAACCCCTAATGCCTTTATTAAGGCACAGTAACTAATGTTTTTTCTAATATTATCACAAGAAAAGTGCCTGAACTATTTTTTTGAACTATTTTTCCCTTTAAATTCTGTTCCTGGTATTTATATTTCACTCACTCTCATGCTCCAAATAAAATTAGCTTCATCCGTTATTATTCTGTAGTAAAAAAGAGAAGGGAATCATCTTGATGTATCTAAGCATACACAAGAAATAATCAGTTGGTTCATTATATTAAAGTTATAATGCTCTCACCTCCTTAATTCCTTTAAGTCATGTGGTAATTCATTCCATAAATCCGCTACCGTTTATATCCCTCTGCCTTGAAAATATTCCAATTCCCCCTTGATACAGGTCTATAATGTAAAAGCAATCACTAATGAGAACTTGGTTCAATATAATGTGAAAGCACAGAGCAGTATCAACTTATCCATTGCCTATCAGGTTAAACCGCTACTTCAAAACAAGAACGTTCTCTCCCGAAGCACAGCACCCTTAGACCAACTAGACTTTAGCCCTCCCAGGGATAAGCTACAAGTTTCAGTCTTCCTCCGCTTACCAATTACAGGATGGTGGCCTCCGATCCGTCTCCTTCCGATCACGAACGCTAAATGGGCTTGCTTCCCTCTTCCCTTAAATACTCTTGCAATACTTAATGCTCTACACCTGCAGTGGCGCCAAAATCAATCCGTGACTACAAAACCGGGAAAACTGCCCATACATTTACTCGTAATGTGCTGCGATTTTACTCATAAAAAACACAATGTTATAGACTATAAAAGCAATATTCGCAGTTTAAAGTCGATTTCACCTTATAACAAATATAATGGTCTCTAAATCCCCTCAAAAAATAAAACAAAAATTCAAAAAACAAACTCAGTAGGGATTCGTACCCACGTCCTCAGCATTCGACATCCCTTGTTGTCCAAGTTAAGCTACTGCTCCTTTTCTTTGTATACCTGCATGCAAGTACTCTTATCTCTATATTCACAATAAACCACTGTTATCCTCTCTCGACCGCTCCTATAATAGCATCATTCTGCCCTTACATGAATACCTAATCCTACACTGAGTCCGGTGATTGCGCTCAGTTTGCACCAAGTAAAGTAATGATATTAATTACGAGCAATGTACCATTGCCTTAAGAACAAACATATTCATCAATCCAATTTTAAAAAGTGTAAAAATCAAAACCCTGTTGGGAATCGTAGGCATGTCCTCAGCATCAATCACTCCTCATTTACCAAGTTGTGTTAACGTTCCGTCTCATAGTAAATCAGCAAAAGAATATATATAGCTACTCACTCAGAATAAAAACTATTAACCTCGCACACCAACTCCTATTCAGACATCCTTCTTCCCCCAAGTCCTATAACATTAGTACAGAACAAATGCCTTATCACAACCTCAACCTAATGAACGGGCTCCGTTTATGTCGAGTGAAGCAATGTAATGGGATTATCTACAATTTACTATGCTTCGGGTAGAAATAACTACAAATCCTCATTGATACCAACCTTTAATCACAATATTAAAAAATGAAATACGATGCATAGACCCACCATAAAAATCAGCTGTCTATTTTCCCTGGGGCCGGGTTTTCTAATAGCCCCCGGGTGGGCCAGGTCCCGGGGGCAATGCGCAATTAATAGCGGGGGCTTGCGGGGGCCTGCGGGGGCCCCGGGGACCACCACCTCCCCGGGGCTTAGATGATTATATGCGGGGGCACGCGGCCCCCCCACAGCCCGGTGACCGCCACTTCCCCGGGGCTTTTTTTAAACTGCGTGGGGGGCTCCTTCCCCCCCACGCTGCCCGGGGACCGCCACCTCCCCGGAGCATTGTTATTTTAAGGCCGGGGGCCTCACGGGCCCCCCAAGCCCCGGGGACCGCCACCTCCCCAGGGCTAATATTAATTTTGGGCAGGGGTGCCTCGCGGGCCCCCCCATGCCCCGGGGACCACCACCTCCCCGGGGTAACTTCTAAAATCAAAGTGGGGGGGGGGCTCAAGCCCACCCACACTGCCCTGGGGACCACCACCTCACTGGGGCATTGTTATTTTAAGTTGGGAGCCTCGCGGGCCCCCCCAAACCCCGGGGACCGCCACCTCCCCAGGGCTCTTATTAATTTTGGGCGGGGTGCCTCGCGGGCCCCCCCAAGCCCCGGGGACCACCACCTCCCCGGGGCTACAAGATTGAAATGTGGGGGCACGCGGCCCCCCCGCAGCCCCGGGGAACGCCACCTCCCCAGGGTGACTTCTAAAATCAAAGTGTGGGGGGGCTCAAGCCCACCCACACTGCCCTGGGGACCACCACCTCACTGGGGCATTGTTATTTTAAGTTGGGGGCCTCGCGGGCCCCCCCAAACCCCAGGGACCGCCACCTCCCCAGGGCTCTTATTAATTTTGGGCGGGGTGCCTCGTGGGCCCCCCCAAGCCCCGGGGACCACCACCTCCCCGGGGCTACAAGATTGAAATGTGGGGGCATCCGGCCCCCCCGCAGCCCCGGGGACCGCCACCTCCCCAGGGTGACTTCTAAAATCAGTGTGGGGGGCTCAAGCCCCCCCACACTGCCCTGGGGACCACCACCTCCCCGGGGCACAAATTATGCACATACAGGGGTCCTTTGCGGACCCCTGGGTCCCGGGGACCACCACCTCCCCGGGGCTTTAGAAGAGATGGGAGGGGGGCCGCGTGGCCCCCCTCGTGGAGCCCTCAATGGCCCTGGGGACCGCCACCCCCAGGGCCGGCTCCTGCAATGTCCCGGGGTGCCCACCCCCAAGACATTGCCGTTTGCTATGGCAGGGCGGGAGCACGGCTCCCGCACTGCCATAGCAAACACTGCTTTGCTTCGTTGAAGAGAGAGCAGGAAACCTGCTCTTGCTTCCACGAAGCAAAGCAGAATTGCTTTTGGGCAAGGGGAGCTGCATGTCAGCAGTTTCCCTTGCCCAAAAGCAATGCCGGCTCCTGCAGGAGGCGGGGAGCTGGCTGGGACCGTGGGGGCATTGGGGCTCCCCCCACAGTCCCCATCAAAGAGACCAGGCACCAGGGGATGGGGTCCCCGGCGCCAGAAGTGGCCCAGGGGAGGGGGGCCACGCGGCCCCCCTCCTGGGAAAATTAATTATAAAAAAAAAAGGAAGGCCAGCCCCGGGGATGGGGTCCCCGGGGCCATAATTGGCCTCAGGAAGGGGGCCACACGGCCCCCCTCCTCAAAAAAAGCAGGCTGGCCAGGCCCCGGGGAATGGGGTCCCCAGGGCCCAAAAAATACTAAAAGAAGGGGAGGCACACAGCCCCCCTTCTAAAAATGCAAAAAGAAAAGCCGGTATCTCGCCGGAGGCCCCGCCCCCTCCCTGCACCACTCTGCAAACGCGCCTCCTGTCGCGTTCTGGGTTGGGGGATTAAGTCCCCTTGATTCCTGAGGGTCCCTGGGGGCTACTTAGCCCACCAGGTACCTCCAGTAAGCCCTACACAGTGGGATTGCTGAGAGGTGGTCCGAGGCCACGCCCCTTTTTACACCACTCTGCAAACGCACCTTTTGGCACACTGCTGGTGGGGCGATGAGGTCCTCTTGTGTCCTGAGGACTTCAGGACACAAGTGGACTTCATCCTCTGAGCAGCAGTGCGCCAGGAGGCTCGTTTGCAGAGTGGTGTAAAAAGAGGGCGTGGCCTCGGACCACTCTCAGCAATCCAGCTGTGTGGGGCTTACTGGAGGTACCTGGTGGGCTAGTTGTCCCCCAGGGACCCTCAGGAGGCAAGGGGACTTCATCCCCCAACCAAGAGCGCACCACAAGGCGCGTTTGCAGAGTGGTGGACAAAGGGGGCATGGTCTGTGTCCACCTATCAGCAATCCCACTATCTGAGGCATACTGGAGGTATCAGGTAGGCTAGTTGGCCCCTAAGGACCCCCAGCAGTGAAGGGGACTTTAATCCCCATCCAAGAGTGCGCCAGGAAGTGCGTTTGCAGAGTGGTGGGGAAAGGTGGCGTGGCCTGCTATGACAACTTAGCAATCCCGCTGTGTGGGACTTACTGGTGGTAATAGGAGGGGTAGTTGGCCCCCAAGGTTGTCCTTGTGGGGCCAACTACCTCTCCTATTACCTCCACTAAGTCCCACACATTGGGATTGCTAAGAGGTCTTCGCAGGCCATCGCCCCCTTTATCCACCACTCTGCAAACGCGCCTCCTGGCACAGTACTGGTTTGGGGATGAAGTCCACTTTACTCCTGAGGGACTTTGGGGGCCAAGAAGCCCTCCTGGCTCCTCCTGTAAGTCCTACGCAGCGGAATTCCTGAGCACTGGTCGGAGGCCCAGTCCCCTTTCTGCACCACTCTGCAAACGCGACTACCAGTTAAAGAAGAATTTGTAATGTAATAGGTCTCGCATTTACGAGAGTTAGAGCTATTGGCTTTGTAAATGTAAAAGATTTGTACTAATGTTTTAGGGTGTAGAGTGGATGTACGTTGTGTGTAGTGGAATTATGTGGTATGTTGTGCAGTGAAATTATGTGAATAGAAAGTATGTGGTATTTAGTTTATAGGAATTATGTGGAGTGGGATTATGTGTTTTGGAGAGTAATTATGTGGTATTGTAGTCTGTGTTGTGGAGTGGTAACCTCAGGTTTAGTCTTCCTCGTTTCCATAGAAGCTAAACTATAAATTCAATGAGAGACCAAAAAAAAGGAACCACTGAGGAGCACTTCTGGACCTAGTCGGAGGTATGAGCAGGGCCACTGGAATTATGTGACTGTTCGGCTGCACCAATTTTCACATAATTAAACATTTTCTGCATTTGACAAATATTCCATCACCTGCTGCCTCATCTGCAGATTTGAACAAAAAAAGCCTTGTTTCTAGCTCAAACGGCTTAAATGTTCCCAAAAATGCAGTGTCACGTGTTACAGCGTGGTGGAAGGCCCTTTGCAAAGGTGGAATGGTCATGTGTTACTTATTGCTAAATGTGGGTGTTAAATTGGTACTAATGGTGCACAAACCTCTCTTCTTTCTGTGCCTCTCTTGCCTCTTTCTGCATTTCTCTTGCTTCTTTCGGCACCTTTCTTCCTCTTTCTACACCTCACTGTCTTCTTTCTGCACTTCACTTGCTTCTTTCTGCACTTCTATTGCCCCTTTCTGCACCTCACTTGGTTCTTTCAGCACCTCTGTTGCTTTTTTCTGCATATCTCTTGCCTCTTTCTGCATTTCTCTTGCCTCTTTCTGCACCTCTCTTGCCTCTTTCTGCACCCCACTTGCCTCTTTCTGCACCTCACTTGCCTCTTTCTGCACTTCTCTTGCTTCTTTCTGCACCCTTCTTCCCTTTTTCTGCACCCCTCTTGCCTCTTTTTGCACTTCTGTTTGTTCTTTATGCACTGCTCTTGCTTCTTTCTGCACCTCACTTGCCTCTTTCTGCACTTCTCTTGCTTCTTACTACACCTCTGTTGCTTCTTTCAGCAATTCTCTTGCCTCTTTCTGCACTTCTCTTCCTTCTTTCTGTATTCCTCCTGCCTCTTTCTGTACCTCTCTGACCTCTTTCTGTACCTCTCCTACCTCTTTGTGCACCCCTCTTGCCTCTTTTTGCACCTCTGTTGGTTCTTTCTGCACTGCTATTGCTTCTTTCTGCACCCCTGTTCCCTCTTTCTGCACTTTTCCTGCCTGTTTATGCACCACTGTTGCCTCTTTCTGCACCTCTCTTGCTTCTTTCTGCACCCCTGTTGTCTCTTTCTGCACCCCTATTGTCTCTTTCTGTACTTGTCTTCCCTCTTTCTGCACCTCTCTTGCTTCTTTCTGCACTTCTCTTGCTTCTTTCTGCACCTCTCTTGCTTCTTTCTGTACCCTTGTTCCCTTTTTTGCATCCCTCTTGCCTCTTTTTGCTGTTCTCTTGCCATTTTCTGCACCTCTCTTGCCTCTTTCTGCACCTCACTTGCCTCTTTCTGCATTTCTCTTGCTTCTTTCCACACCTCTGTTGCTTCTTTCAGCAATTCTTTTGCATCTTTCTGCACTTCTCTTGCTTGTTTCTGCACCTCACTTGCTTCTTTCTGCACCTCTCTTGCCTCTTTCTACACCCCTCTTTTCTCTTTCTGCACCTCTCTTGCCTCTTTCTGCACCTCACTTGCCTCTTTCTGTGCTTCTCTTGCTTCTTTCCACACCTCTGTTGCTTCTTTCAGCAATTCTCTTGCCTCTTTCTGCACTTCTCTTGCTTGTTTCTACACCTCTGTTGCTTCTTTCAGCAATTCTCTTGCCTCTTTCTGTACTTCTCTTCCTTCTTTCTGCATCTCTCCTGCCTCTTTCTGTAACTCTCTTGCCTCTTTGTGCACCTCTCCTACCTCTAGCTGCACCCCTCTTGCCTCTTTCTGCACCTCTGTTGGTTCTTTCTGCACTGCTCTTGATTCTTTCTGCACCTCTGACTTAGAGGTAGTTTTAATCCCCCTGCCCTATTATGTGGCTTTACAGGGGAGGTCATGCCAATCACAGGGGTACCCCAACCCATAGTGTACCCTAGTGTATGTAGGTGTTTTCACTCTATTCTAAGTGTTTTTTAGCATAGCACTGGCTCCGGGCCTGGTTAGTCAGAGTTAGTTACCACCAGTACCCGTCTGAAAAAGTTGTGGGCACAGGATGATTTTGCAACAAGGCCTCTTTGTGCACCTCTGTTGGTTCTTTCTGCATATCTCTTGCTTCTTTCTGCACCTTTCTTTGCCTTTCTGGACTTCTGTTGCCTCTTTCTGCATTTCTCTTGCTTCTTTCTGCGCCTTTCTTCCTCTTTCTGCATATGTCCTACCTATGTAGGCATAGTTAGAAATTAGCATTTAAAAAACCTTAAAAATTCACTGAAAAAACCATAGGTTTCAGGGACGTTATAGTTATTAATTAGCATTTAAAAAACCTTTGAAATTCACTGAAAAAACCATAGGTTTCACAGACGTTATAGTTAGAAATTAGCATTTAAAAAACCTTTGAAATTCACTGGAAAAACCACAGGTTTCAGGGACGTTATAGTTAGAAATTAGTATTTAAAAACCTTTGAAATTCACAGAAAAAACCATAGGTTTCAGGGACATTATAGTTAGAAATTAGCATTTAAAAAACCTTAGAAATTCGCTGAAAAAACCACAGGTTTCAGGGACGTCATAGTTAGTTGGACATTTCAGTCGTACAAAACCAGAGAAATTCGGCCGTTATAGTTTGTTGAGGTAACAATAACTTGTGCCCCCGCAATGCACTGCTGATGACGTCACATATTACATAACTCATGACATGGTCAGTGACATCACTGATGACATCACTGATGACATCTCAAATGACATCACTGATGGCATCATCCACGTGATAATCTGATGCACCTCCTCACACCCTAATATAACCTTTGATACACCCACTCTAAAATACAGACTACCATTTTCGAAACCAAAGACACACCAATACCAGTTACTACATATCCACTCACTGATTCCTAGGTCTACACACACATCTACTCATTCACCCATAAAGACACTCATACATGAAGTCACTCATCAATACAGCACTATCATATGCACTCATACACCTATACAGACACTCACACACCACCACTCACCCATAGAGTTACTCACACACATAGTCAGTCATGCAAAGAATCAATCACACTCCCATTTATTCACATACACAATAATTCACACACCACCTCACTTATTCATACAGATACTATCACATACTTACTCTCTTATACAATCACTGACACAAGCACACACTCATCCATACAGTCACTCTCACAATCACTCACTCTCACATATAGTCAGTTATATAGTCCAACACTCACATATACTGCTTTTCACATATGTAGTTACTCACACATATGACATCTAAACACTCCCCAACACACCCATACACACACTCACCCACCCATACAGCCCTTCAACGATGCACTCTTGAACCCATACACCCAGTGAATCATACATCTATGCACAAAGTCACACACCCCCACCCACCCACACAGACACTTAGGCACCCATACAGATACTCAGACAATCAATCAATAACCCATATAGACACTCATGAAGCTACTCACCAACCCATGCAGCCGCTTACACACCAACTGACAGACTGATACAGACATTCACACAGTTTAGTCACTAACCCATGCATTCAGTAAGACACGTTTAATCAATTCACTTATACAGTCAGTCACGCACCTACTAAATCATCCATACAGACACTCATACACCCACTCATTCTTCAATACACCTTGGCATATATATATATAAAACATATTTAAACTTTTTAGAAACACTCAGTCACTGGATGATGTCATCAGTGATGTCATCAGTGATGTCATTTGAGATGTCATCAGTGATGTCACTGACCATGTCATAAGTGATGTAATATGTGACGTCATCAGCAGTGCATTGCGGGGCGCGAGTTATAGTTACCTCAACTAACTATAACGGCCGAATTTCTCTTGTTTTGTACGACTGAAATGTCCATCTAACTATAACGTCCCTGAAACCTGTGCTTTTTTCAGCGAATTTCTAAGGTTTTTTAATTGCTAATTTCTAACTATAGCGTCCCTGAAACCTATGGTTTTTTCAGTGAATATATATATATATATATATATTTGTACATTTTTATATAATTTTAAAAATATGAAATAAATTAAAATTAATAGTTCATTAATTGTTTTAAAGGAAATATATATGAATTATTATATATGTGTGTTTAACTTTTTTTTAATTACGTTTATTTATTATATTTTTTAAATTTATATTAAATCTACTTTATTTATATATTAATTTTATTATTTAACATATTTAATATTTATTATTTTATTTTATATATATATATATATATATAAAACATTCGATATTTTGTACAACTATATATTTTACATCAATATTTTTTTCTCTCGATATTTTTGTACTTACCTGTTTAAGTATAGGGAGTCGATATTTTTGCATTCTATATTTTTACATCGATATGTTTTACTTCTATATTTTTAACTTCGATATTTTGTCAGTGAAACCCTTGTGCCATGTTGCAAGGGTGCCTGTGCCACAGGGGTGATTGTTTATGTGCAGGAAGGGACAGTTAACGCAACCAGATCATGGAAAAAAGTGACGTTCTGGTGGAGTTGACTCCTTGTAAATATGTCCCTCTAAGTATGGTGGTAGGCCTTGGGTGCTCCCATTTCGATTCAGATAGTTGAATGGTTGCTCTTCCTCTCTGAGTTCATGGGCCGCTTCTTCTTCATGGCTGCATGCTGGTTCAGGGTGACAGCTCTTTCACTTCACCAAAGCCCCCTCTGGACACATATGGAGGTTGCAGACAGTGCACACAGAGAGACACCCCATTCAGTTTACAGCGGCACACAGGGTGATGGCCTTCTTCTGCATCTAGTGCTGTAGCAGGGCAGTGGCCCTAAATCTGTGCCGCGGCCCCCCACCTGGGATGTGGGGGTCGTGGACTACAAACACAAGGTGACAGCCCTCTTCAGGTCACAGCACTGCACACGACTGCGAAGGGTGATGGTCCTTCTCTTCCTTCAGTGCAGTACCAAGAGTGATGACCCTTATTCTTTACCGTGGTCCCCACCTGGCACACTGGGGGCTATGCAAACAAGCAGATGGCCCGAGCGGTGCAACGGCGCACAAGGACAGACAATTCAATCAGTGTAGCAGTCCTGATGAACCAGAATCTCACACTCCACTCCCAGGATCCATTCAGCAGGATCCCCACTGAATCTCGCTCCCTTCAGGCGATCTCCTTTTTCTCACAGGGTGCTATGTTATGTTAATTTGGATTTATAGAGTGCTTAATACCCGAAGGTCTCTAAGCGCTGCAGAAGAGTGGCGTCAGTCCAGAGCAAGTGGAAAACAGTTAGGCCCAGGCTTCAGTGAAGAGAATGGTTTTCAGTTTTTTCCTGAAAGGAAGAAGGTGGCTTTCTGCACGGAGCTGGCTAGGCAACTTGTTCCAAAGGGTGGGTAAAAGAATGGAGAAGGCTCGGCCCCCCTTGGTAACATAGTTGAATCGTGGGCAAACTAAGAGGCCCATCGTGGATGACCTTAGCGAGCGACATGGGGCATATTTCTCAAGGCGTTGTTTAATATAGATGGGTGCCTGACCATACAAAGCCTTGTGAACAATACAGAGGCCCTTGAATTTGGCCCTCTGTTTCATGGGCAGCCAATGAAGACTTTGCAAGAGGGGGGATGCACGCGTATGCCTGGGTACTTTAAAGATTAGCCTTGCCGCGTCATTCATGACTATCTGAAATTTGCCTACTAAAGAATCTGGCAGTCCAATGTAAAGCGAGTCGCCGTAGTCGAGGCGAGACAGGATCATGGCAGTCACGACTGTTCTCATGGTCGAGAAGGAGAGGATAGGGGAAAGTCTCCTAAGTAGCCTGAGTAGGCCCACATAGGTTCCGAACACAGTGGAAACCTGGTTAGCCAATGAAAGCTTAGCATCCACTTTGATTCCCAAACTTTTTACCACTGGGACTGGGGCCGGAGCATCACCCAGTTCCTGGGGCCAGTAGAGGAATTCCAAGGGTTGTCAGCATCGGTCAAAGCCAGAACCTCAGTTTTGTCTGGGTTGATCTTTAGGGAATTGGCAGTCATCCAGTTGACCGTGAAACGTAAAACATCTTTCGCCCGGGAGTATGCTTGGGGGTCTTTTCAATTTGCAGAATGATTTGAGTATCATCCGCATAATTGAAGACTTGACACTCCATAGCCGAGAGGGCAGTAATTAATGGTCTAAGATATATGTTAAATAGGAGGGGTGATAGGGCCGACCCCTGTGGAACTCCACAGGGAACGAGCCCCCTCTCTGAGACCCAGTCACCCATCTGAATTCTTTGGGAGCGGTTCGTCAGGAATGAGGTGATCCACTGTAAAAGAGCACCCCCGATCCCCATAGTTCTTAATCTTTCTAAGAGTAGAGCGTGGTTGACCGTGTCGAATGCTGCCGACAGGTCAAGGAGGACTAGGACACAAGGCTTTTTATTATCGGTGGTCCTCCTAAGGTCTGGTCTTGGGTCAGGCAGAAGCTGGTGCTGTGGACTCCAGGTAAGTGTTATGGATTCTCCTGGGTGATGCACTCTCATCCAGCATGGGAGACTGGTGGTCCCATAGTTCTAATTACTGGTGACAGGCAGAATTTGTGCTCAGTTTCTCCATGTTGATGTACAGAGGCTCAAGCTCCCCTTTGTATATTCCATTTCCAGCCACAAATGTGATTTAGGGTCTCTGCCCTTTAAGTTTAATTAATGTGACTACTGTAAATAAGTATTTGTTGCCAAGTCACTGCATTAGTATATAAAGGCCTGAGGTCTGGAAATCTGGTGATTTCCAACCCCGTTTTTAACCCACTGCACTTCGTTGAATTAATTGTTTTTGATTGTTTGTTTAAATAAATAATCCTCTTTTTGATTGCAAAATTGCACAGATCATTATGTTGTTCTGTAGAACATTGCCTATACTTGCATGATAGGGACCATTGTTTCTTACAGTATTTTGTATACCCTTGGTCCCTTCAGAATCACAGGGTACCCTTGTTTCTTTACAACCCTCAATGATATGTGTGTAAAACGTTTACAAAACTCCCCAACCCTACTCTTTATGGCTCTTTTATCAGCCCCATCTTCCGCCTGAGCTGTGTCCAGGCCCTTTTCACCAGTGACTTCTTTCAGAATCAAAGAGCCTAGTTGCATGGTATAGAAAGCCCGGCTTGTCCTTCCTCCAGTTTGTGTGTCCCAGCCAGCTCTCAGGAATGAAACAATCACACAAATCTGTTTGGGGGAGATCCTCTGCCTCCACATCTTCCTCCAGCAAGCCCTTAGGCTCCCAAAAGGGAAACCACAGGTCCTCATGCACTGTACCCCTCACAGGCACCTATGCATCCTTAGTGCTGCATGCAAAAACACATGTAGCCCTCTACTCGTGGTCACATGCACATACCAGTGTGACGTGCGTAAACCAGTACAAGCTTTCATAATGTACTGTAGCTCTCACAGGCTCACATGCTTGCCAGAACGATGCACTCATACATACATGAGCTGCTCCCAAGTACTGTAGCACTCACAGGCTCATATACATGTCAGTGCAGTGCATGCAAACATTGTCCCCATATGTTCCCAGATGTAGGCCAAGATTGAGCTGAGCACATAACAGAGGAACATCCATAAGTGGACCACTAGGCCTCTCCCCCATGGCACAGATAAGAAGGCCTGGCCATATTACATGATCACTCACTATAAAAATGGTGTGCTGCTACCATTGCGCTCATGCTACTCAGGTCTCGGTGAGGAAGGTAGTACGCTACCACTATCAGTGTAGCATTGATGTGCCCCTCCTAGTCTAACAGCAATAAGAGAGACAGGCCTATATCATAGTGCACACGCATGACCCATGTTCACAGATGACCAGAAATCCTTGCCAAGGATCCAGATATCACAGCAGCTGGGGCACTCAGTACAGGGGTTCACATCTACTACCATGCAAAGGGCTTGTCCATCCCAAAAGTAACTTTACTTATTAGGGCAGCACAGGTACTACATTTATTGATGGCTTCTAGATAGTCATGCATTTTTTTCAACAGTTCACTTTAAGTTCATGATAGTTTGCAGGCAATTTACAAGTATTGTCTCTTTATTAATCATAGGATGTATATATGTATGTATGTGTGTATATATATGCATGTTTCTATTCACATCACTCTCAACCGTTGATCACCTTCGTGCTCTAAAACGAAGGGGGTGTCGGTATCAAATGGAGTCAGCATCTTCTGTAAATACTACACATTTCCCTTCTGCAATCCAGAGAAGGCTGTCAACCAGTCGTGGCCAGTGCAGGTAAACGCGGTGGGGTTGGTGGAGCGGGGCGGGGCAGGGCTGGGGGGAAGTCGACAGATGAAGGAATAGGTTTTATTTAGTTATTTAATTTTACCTGTTCCGTCATCTGTCAAGCATACCCTTCCCTCTCAGAGAGGCCCTTCCTATTTCGATCCCTAAACCAGACCGCTATCCAACACAATTATCATACTATCGACTGGTGGCAATCATGGGTGCTGACAATAAATTTCCTAGCGGAGAGATATCTGTAAATACTTCCAGGCACTATCCACTCAGATCAAAACTGATTTATTCTGGGACGCAGTGCGTCTGCAGGTTACTATTTTATTTATTTATTTATTTGTAAAGCGCAACATTCATCCTGACGGATATCACGGCGCTATCTTGCGGAACACATGGTGGGTTATGTTGGGTGCCTACAGCTGCTCACTCTTACGTCATAGGAAAAAGCTGGGTTTTTAGTTTTTTCCTAAAAGTTACTTAGTCCTCAGTAAGACGTATGTCTTGGGGTAATTCGTTCCAGTGTTTAGCCGCCAGGTATGAGAATGATCAGCCTCCTGCTCTTACTTTCTTTATACGTCTGGGCCTGGCTAGTGCTTGGTATCGTGATCTTAAGCATCTCGTGGGGACGTAGAATTCGATTTTGTTCTGGAGAATTCTAGGACCAAGGTGATGCAGTGCCTTGTGCGCATGACTCAGCAGCTTGAATCTTGCTCTTTGGCGCATAGGTAGCCAGTGGAGCTGTTTCATGCATGCAGACGCTGAACTACATGTCATGAACCAGGCCTCACCTCATTTCCCGCATTCAGCCTGCTTGGTGCTAGACCTGGAGAAGGCAGTCGACACCCTAGACTGGGACTACCTTTTCTAAGTCCTCGCTGGCATCGGAGTAGGCCTGCAAATTTTGACCCCTAATCAGCTCCTATACAAAGCCTAATTTTGCGGGTATGCATTGGTAAACTAACGTCTGCCCCTTTCCAGTCCACAGAGGAACAAGACAGGGGTGCACCGTAACCCTGTTACTATTTGCAATGGCAATGGAACCCTCTGCCATATGGCTTAGTGTAGGAGAGTAGGATCTGCTTCACAGGGGTACCCCCACTTTTTGCTGATACTTCACTGGTTTTCGACATTAGTCTGGCTGGGGCCCTGCTATTCAGAACCCCAGCCTAGCTGTTTCCTCTTTAAAAGGGTCTCCATGTGCCTTAGGCACATCACTGATTGGGATCTGGAGTGCCCTTGTAAGTCCCTAGTATATGGTATACTATGTACCAAGGGCATAGGTACCTCAGAGGCCTGCCAGGGGCTGCAGCATGTATTATGCCACCCCTGGTAGGCCATCCAAACTGACACCACAGGTCTGCTACTGCAGCCTGGGTAAGGTGGTGCATGCACCCCTTGCTGTGGTATAGGTTACCTATATCACTAAAAGCGTACACACATATAAACCTATAAGTCACTCCTAAGGCAGGCCTTATCAATCCTAAAGGCAGAGTGCATGGTTCTTATGTGAGAGGGTGCCCCTGCATGAGCAGGGCCCCTCTGCAGCGTTCGGAGACCATCTCTGATGCTGTTTGTAGTGCAGCCTGACCATATACTCTTAAACGCATTATATCCTCGCGGTAAAATGCTAACTATGGAATGGCTGCACCAAAACATGTCGTGTTTGGTGTCAAACATCTTGGAATACTACCCCCGCCAATCCTGGCGGCGGGGTAGCATTCCACCCTTCTAGAGGGAAAGGCATGTTAACTCTGACGAGTCCGGTAACTTCTTTCCAGAGCCCTGGCATCACAAAATGGATGCTGCTGCCACAGACACGAGTCTGGCCTCCTGCTGCTGGACGAAACTCCGGCAGGGGAGGCCTGGACAATAGGTTTCCTGTCCCAGGGAGGTGTGACCACCTCCCCAGACAGGACAATGTGTATTGGGGCTGGGCGGGAGCACTTTCGGGTGCTTTGAAGTCCTGCACTGGGGGCACATTTGGTGTCCCTGTGCATACCCCAGTTCAAACCGGATCAGGGGCTTGCAGCCCCTGCTTTGGCGCGAACTGGACAAAGGGAAAGGGGTGTAGCCACCCTCTGCCCTGACCCACCCATAGGTGGGGCCACAGAGTAGTCCATCCCCTATTTTTGGAATAAAGGTAGGAACCCAGTCCTTAGGACTTTAGATTATACCTGGACGAAACTCTGAAACAGAATCCTGGACCTTCGACGCTCTACTCACGATTAGAGGACGGAAGAATCTCCCTTGGGGTCAAGGAGTGACTCCCCTGCTTGGCAGGCACCAAAGAAGCATCTGTCCGGTTCGCATCACTGAAGCTCCCGTCGGACGCTGAAGTCATCGCATCACCAGAGGTGGATTCTCAGACTTCCCCGAGGCTACCCTGAGTCCCCAGCAAAGCTGAGGCCCGTGGCTATCGTGGGTGACTTGAGACCGTGACCCCTGGACACCGAGCACACTTGCAAGTGCACCATCTTCTGGGTCTCCCAAGAAGTCGTGCTTTGGGCTCCGAGTAGCCCTAGCCTCCAGCACCACCTGCACCGAAGATCACTGGCCCCCACTCCACGAGTGTCCTGTAAGCCAGCTCCACGTGCGGCGTCACGAGGCTCCTTTGCGGTCGCTAGCCCGTTGGCTAGTAGCCCTTACCGAAGGCCAATCTTTTCTTTACTTGGCAGTCTGGTTGCTCCAGGCCTGCCCTCACTTACCCTTGCTGGGTGAGTTCCCCAGACCTTGCTGGTCTGCATCATCGACGATCTACATCTTACTCGAGACTTGCCGTTGCCAAGGCCTGTTGGGTCCAATCTGGTCGCCGACACCTCTGCACTTGACAGACATCGAGCAACAGCCCGAATCCTGCTCCTGGTCACCGACAACGCCTCCCGAACCTCGTGGCTGAAGAGTCAAGACGACCGTCAACGAACTTGAAGCACTCGACATCGGTGGGCATCTGTCCATCGCCCTCCTGGTCACTGGCTAGTGACCCAGACTCTGTCCCCTCTGCTTTCAGGTTCTTCAGAACTCCGATCCACTCTTGGATCCACCCGGACACTTTTCTCCTGGTCGCCAGCAGCACTTTGCAGCAGATCGCCATAAGAAACGACGACGAAACCCGACCCCGAAAGGCACCTATGCACCCGGCTTCCCTGGGTGAGGTAACACGAGTACTCCAGTGCTCCCGTGGGTAGAGACTCTTCAAAGTCCTAGATCTCAAAGGGTTTTGTCCTAGTCCTTTTAAAGTGTCCCTTTCCTCTATTTTCCCGATCCCGACTTTCTCCATAGAAGTTAACGGCGTATCGCGGTTGTGTATTTACACTGCACGCGTCTCCCGTGGGTCCCCTGTGTCACTACCTTGGGTGGTTCCTTGTGGTCCAAGCACTTCTAGAGGCTCTAGGCCTAGTGTCTAGTTCAGTCGTGGTTCGCATACCATTTTATTGGTATATGGTTTGGTACGCCCCTAGGGCCCAAACGTGTATTTGTGCTATTACTGTGATTTAAGATCTTATAACCTATGTACTTCGAACTCTAGCCTCATAAAGAGACTAGAGGGGTGTGTTTAGTAATAAATACATATATTTTGAATATATACCTGGTGTGGTGCTCTTTCATTTGGTCACTCAAGAGATTATAGACTGGTAAAACAAGCTGCTTTACATTCCTTCAAGACTTAGCCTGAAGGCTGCTCTCCACAGCTACCACTAGGATAGCTTTCAATAAGGTTGTCTTTAACCTACCTACCATAAGAGTCGATTTGGACTGGTGCACGGTGCCCACTATAATTAGTGGACAGCATATGCCAGGCCAACTTCTCACACTTAGGGTGGAGGCAACTTCATGGGGCATCCCATTATCTGGAACTACGCATGCCATTTCACTATATTTGGATGACATGCTGTTATATCTAAGGGACCTCCAAAATGGCTGTCTCACCATAGGGATGGCCTTGCAGGAGTTTGGAGAGGCTGCAGGATTTTGGGTTAACTGGGAGATAACCTGCATATACCCTTTCTACAGCGGCATTCCCCAACCACCAGAAAGGCTTACCCCTGGCGACAGCTGAAAGATAGCCCTGGCGAAGATGGTGATGCTACTGCAGCTGCTCTATTTCTTGACAATTGCCCCAATACTTCCTCTGAGAAAATTCTTCCAAGAATTAAACAGTATGCTCCTTGACCTTATTTGGGGTTCAGTCCGAAGATGAGGGGCGCTCAGCAAACTCCAGTTACCAGTGGGACAGAGCGGACTAGGGGCCCCATCCTTTCAACAGTATTATCTGGCTGCCCAGCTCCAATGGCTGGCCCACTGGCTCGTGGATCGCTCATTTGTAGATGCATGAACGCACCTGGGAGCCAGGTCTCTTAGTGACATCCTTTACCCTTTCATACCCTGCACCAAACTGGGTCCTGTCCCGCCTAGGTCAATTGCTCTAATCAGATGCTGCATTAGCAAAGTTTTCCAGCTTGTTGGAAAATGGCCCTCTCTGAAGGGTCACCCCAAACCTTTTGACTTCCTGCTCCTCTTTTTCTGACCACCTGTTTGTTGGCTTTACGACTCTGGGCACTTTAACACTGCTGACCAGTGAAAAAGTGCATGTGCTCTCTCCTCTAAACATGGTATAATTGGTTTACACCAGTTTGGCATATTTGATTTACTTGTAAGTCCCTTATAAAGTGGTCTACCATATACAAAGGGCCTGTAAATTTACTGCTACTAGTGGGCGTGCAGCACTGATTGTGCCACCCACATATGTAGCATTCCAAACTTGTCTCAGGCCTGCCATTGCAGTGCCTGTGTGTGCAGTTTACTGCCACTTCGACTTGGAATTTAAAACTACTTGCCAAGCTTGAAACTCCCCTTTTATTACACACAAGTCACCCCTAAGGTAGGCCCTAGGTAGCCCTAAGGGCACGGTGCTGAGTAAAAAAGGTAGGACATGTACGGGTATGTTTTGCATGTCCTGGTAGTGACAAACAGCCTATTTAGTTTTTTACTACTATGAGGCCTAGTCCTCTCATAGATTAGCATTGGGATTCCTTAATACACTTTTAAGCTGTAATTCCTGATCAGAGGAGAGTAGCTTTTTCATGTTCATATATTTGGAATGGTAATGACAAATTCTCCTCATTGATGAAGTTGGATTTAACATTACTGTTTTAGAAATGCCACTTTTAGAAAGCGAAAGACACACAATTGATGGACTTTTAGAGAGTGGACATTTCTCTGCACTTACTGCTCTTTCTGCCTGACAGCCTGTCTCCAATACACGTCTAGTGTAGGTGGCAGCTAGACTTTGTGTATTCCCTTTAGACAGCCACAACTCAGAAAGTATAGGTGTGTCTGAGTACCCATGTACATACATCTGCATTCTGATGGCCTTGCCTGGGCAGGATGGAAGGGAGATTCTAACACTTCACTTGAATAGGCAGTGTCCTGCCCCCACACAAAGGACTGGCTACCCCCCACAGATAGCCTGGCTGACAGGACTGGGTTGAAAGGGATATGTGTGCACTTCAGAGAGCTGCTTTGAAGTCACCCCCACATCAAAGGTACTTTTGGGTATAAATACTGGGTCTCTGACCCAATCAAATCAGACAATCCTGGATCTTGAGCTGAACCTCTGCCAGAAGGACTGCTATGCTGCTTAAAGGACTCATCTTTGGACTGCAGATTTTGAAGGCCTGCTTTTCTCTTGTGCTGCCCTGCTGCTCTCTGCCTTTGCTTCCCTTACTCCAAGTGATCTTCAAGGGCTTCTTGGCTTACCTCCTGTTGCTTGAGACTCAGAGATATCAAAGTTTCTACCCCTCCTCCTGTGCCTGGCTCACTGGAAGTGTCCCAGAAACTCTCAACATGGATTTCGATGCATCTCCTCTCTGTGTGTAACAAATACGCTGCATGGACCCACTTGTGGGAGTAAAACGGCGCATTGCATTGGAAGCAGGGCTTTGCCACGAGAGATCGACACATGGGACAGCGTGTCACCGCCACTGCAGCTTGGTGAGATGGACACATCCGCTCAACTGTGTGAATAAATCTGGCACATTACTCGATGCCTCTCGACTCTGCCCCCTGTCTTCGGAACCGATGCATCGCCTTCACCGAATGGAAAAGAACGACGCATCTCACTGTTTGCAGCAAGGAAAGGTACTTTCTTCAACAGGGCCTGCATGGTTCCTGTAGCTGGTCTACACTCCATCGAGGTTGGCCAAAATTTTGACTTTGCCCCAGTCCAGCGTGACCTCAATTAACCTTTTTAGAGCTACTCGCTTATAAGCGCTTTACTGCATTTATTCCTATAAAATTCAACGTCTCAAACTCTAAACATTGGATTTTTTTTCGTTTTGGTATTGTTTTGTCCAGATTATAATAAACTATGTTTCTAAACCTGTATGGAGTTTTTTTGTGGTGTATTAATTTTGTTACTGTGTGTGTGTGTGCGTTTTGCACAAATATTTTACACATTGCCTCTTTAAATAAGCTGCTCTGTGCCAAGCTACCAGAGGCTCAGCACAGGTTATCATTTAGTGTGTATCTAGCTCACCCTGACTAGAGTTGTGGTTCTGCCTGGCCTGGGTGCGTGCCTCAGCCAACCAGGAATCCTATTTCTAACACAGCTCATACGCACACTGCACCACTATGCTCCCAAAATCCCACTGTGGAGTTTACCCAGTGGCAGTCCCATCTTGACACTCAGAGAATAATGACATTAGCATAATAAAAACATTACCACTCTGGGAGACTACAAGGATGGTCACCTACTCACTTTTGACCAGCTCACAGATCAACAGGGGTCTCCCGGTGGGGTAATTTCTATTATACACACAACTCAAAAGGATTGGCAATCATGGAGTCACACACTAGCCCGAAGAGAGGAGTTGAGGTGCCTTTGCAAGCACATAATCTCAATGGATTAAGATGCTATGCTGGTCCAATTTCAGGCGGCCAACAGAGATGATAATTTTCTGCCGTGAGCTGCACGCATATCCCTTTGTTACAAAGTGGGGCGACCTACTGCTCCTGCATCAACATACTGCTTTCATACGTAGGTCACACAATATCCGAAAACAACCTTACCCACAGGTATCTTCTTCACTGTGCAACAGAAATCAGCAGATGCCCCAACCATATGCATTAATAAACCTTCCCCACTCCTATGTACAAAATCAACTACTAAACCTTGCTGCCCATTCTATGACGCTCACTTGATGCCCCTAATGTTGGTGTTCTCATAGTTATGCAGTAGACACAGGCTGTGGCTGTTTTAAAAAGCTCACATTCATTGTGTGGACAAGGAATTGCCGGACTGTATAATTGCCTACCATGCAATTTGTGTACCTGCAGCCTTAATGCATTTCTGATAATTGCATGTACTAATGTAACCTATAAATTGTATAATAAAATCCCTAATACATTTAAAAAACAAACAAACAAGTGATTGGAAGGGCAATGGGTACTTTCTGAGAGTGGAAGTAAGCGTTACTGTGTGGTGATATACAGATCTTTAAAGAGGATATTTTCATCTCTTTCCTAATTTGGAGCAGGGTTTGGGGAGTTTCTGATGTATACCCAGATGTCAATCCAGAACCTGGGAGGATAGATGGAGAACACCTGTTGCGTTTTTTCCTATCTTGCATTTTGTCATCTCCTGCATAATGGTGTCCTGGTTGAGGACATGCAAAGAGCCACCAGATTTGGTAAGCTCAGCCTAATAGCTGAAGAATCCGATTGTGATGGTTTAGTAGATGATGCCGCTACTTTTAGAGATGGTGCAGGCCAGCAAGAGTGGCTATGGTAAATCCTTCAGGGACGGGTGATGCAGTGACATTTCTTCATGTCCTTGATGAGGCATGCTACAATGAGTAGAATGTCTTTGAGAGGGGAGACAGTGTAGAGACTGGAAGGTAATGGTGGAGCAAGGTGTTGCCAACAACAATATGTCAGAGTATCAGACCTTCAAATACAGTTCTGAAGTCCCTTTCTGAGTGGAGTGCTTTCACTTTTTTTTTTTACAAAAAGAGCTGGTAACAGACTGTCTTGGTTTTAATTGTGACCATTCAAAGTGAGTTCAGCATCCATACATGTTATATACATGGTGCTGAACACCAAGATGACCCTGTGATGTGTACCACCAGCATCTGTGTGATTGAGACGTTGACAACCAGTAACTGCTCTAAAACACCCTGTCAGGTTCATAGTATCTGCAATAACCTGTAATGCCATCAGCTCTTTTCTGACTCTGAATGACAACTTTAGTTAGGATGTGATGGAATATTGAAACATCTGCAATAGATAGCAACAGGTTCCAGCTGAAAATGTGCCTCAGTATGACCACTGTGAAGTTAATATTGATGTTCCTGAAATGGTTTCATGGGTTGCACTCCAACACCATTTGCAGACCGGTTGAACAGAACAAATCAGGGGGGCTTCTCACAATGACTCTAGACCTGCACAATATGCTTTTAAATGCGAATCTCTCCTTTAAGGAGTGTGCTAAAACAAAGATCACAGAGCCTCATCCGCAAATCAGTCTATTATGCAGCTGAAAGCCATTTCTTCCCAAAAATCAATTTCCACTCCACTGTGCAGACTCCCATTCTGTCTCACATTCACTGTGAAACAACTTGCCCACTTGAATACTTTACAAGATAATTTCTGAATTAGTGACCCCAAAATGTTCAACCTTCAAAACCATCTGCATATATGAACTATGTCAATCAATCAATCAATCAATCACAGAATTTGTAGAGCGCACTACTTACCCGCGAGGGTCTCAAGGCGCTGGGGAGAGGGAAGGGGGGGGGTGCTGCTACTGGTCGAACAGCCAGGTCTTGAGTAGCCTCCTGAAGGTCAGCAGGTCTTGGGTCTTTCGTAGGCTTAGTGGAAGGGTGTTCCAGGTCTTGGCGGCGAGGTGTGAGAAGGATCTGCCGCCGGTGGTTGTTCTTCGAATGCGGGGGACGGTGGCGAGGGAGAGGTCGGCGGAGCGGAGCTGGCGGTTGGGGACGTAGAAGAAGCGTCGTCTGTTGAGGTAGGCTGGGCCAGTTTTGTGGAGTGCCTTGTGTGCGTGGGTGAGGAGTTTGAAGGTGATCCTCCTGTCGACGGGGAGCCAGTGCAGGTTCCTCAAGTGGGGGTGATGTGGCTGTGGCGTGGTACGTCGAGGATCAGTCGTGCGGAGGCGTTTTGTATGCGTTGCAGTCGCTTGATGAGCTTGGCCGGGGCTCCCGCGTAGAGGGCGTTCCCATAGTCCAGTCTGCTACTGACGAGGGCCTGGGTGACTGTTCTTCTTGTGTCTGTCGGGATCCACCTGTAGATCTTGCGAAGCATGCGGAGGGTGTTGAAGCAGGAGGAGGAGACTGCGTTGACTTGCTTGGCCATGGAGAGCGTCAATCAACTTCATCTTCAAATCTAAAGATTTGGAAAGATATTGTATGACTAGAAGGAACTTCAGCTCAACTCACACATTGTCTCAACCCCTTAACTCAGGCCTGGACACAATCTATTATCCTTCAACCCTTTAACTAGCTACTGATGACCTCACCAATCTCAGCTTCACTGGCAAAACCCTGTCCAGCAATATATACTCAAGGCCATTCTCATCAAATGTGCACCTGCTATCCAGGTCAGAGCTATCAGCAGCCACATCTTGGAGTCTGGACTACTCATGGAAGAACTCAAAAGTGCATACATCAAATCCATTATGAATACATTGAGCACCTACCTGATGCTTGCTTCTGAACCTGAAATGTATGTATGTGTGTGGTATGTGTAAAGTGCAAACATAACCAAAAGGCAATAGAACACTGTTCAGGATCAATGAGAAAGATATGGTCAATAAGTGATTGGAAGGGAGTGTGTTCCTTCTGTGAACGGAAGTAGAGTGTTACTGCGTAGTGATGTACAGATCTCCTTATAGCCAAACTGACAGAGCTTCCTACAAATAATGAATCTGTTAACGTAGAAGAGACTAACATTCTCTCTGATGGCTCAACAGGATTCTGCTGAGTAAAGTATAGAATCGTATCACTGCAAAAAGGCACAATATTATGACGACAGTGGACTCCAGTGGAGGATGGTCATTCTGCTATTGAGACTCTCTTCCAACTTCGATATGGTCCATCATCCCATTCTGCTCTGAAAACTCAAATCTCTAGGGCTACAAGGTTCTTTGTTCCTGGATTGTTTCATTTCTTACTAAAAGATCACTCACTCTAGTGGTGAGTCCTTTCTGCTACAAGCCCCTTCTCTCACTGGTAGTAGCCTCTTAAAGATACATCATTGCCCCAACATATTTGACCTTAAACCACAACCAATGTTGATCTCTTTCTTTGACCTCAGATGTTAAAACTATGCAGACAGCACACAAATAATATGAAAATTCTTAAGCTCATTATACGTAGATTCCAAGGTCACTGGCCAATACTAGCAGTAGGTCATAGGATGTGAACACATTATCTCAAACTAAACTCGTCAAAAAACTGAAATACTTGTTTGTGGTAAACGGCCACTTGACCACTGACAATTTTGGATAAAAGGTTTTGGTCTTCCTCTCAACCCATCACTCCAAGTAAGGAATTTACATATGTTCATAACCGCAAATCTCTCCCTCGTTCCAAAGGTGAATCAAGTTACAAAGTGATACTTTTGTGTAATAATAATAATAATGATAATACAGCCATTTATAAAGTGCAAACAGCTGCCTCCCAAAGGAGGTGTCCCGGCGCTGTGACAATAAGTGACAGCGAAATAAAAGGTCAGACAACCAGCCACCCACCGGAATTAATCCAAGTTAAAAAGCCAAGTCTTAACTGCCTTCCTGAATAGACATTCTGATTCAATTTGCCGCAAAGCAAGCGGCAAAGAATTCCATAGCGTGGCCACTCTCACCACAAAGGATCTGCCACCCCATCGCTCCTTCCTAACTCGTGGGATGACAAGCAGATTCTGATTATTAGATCGCAATAGGCGAGTCTGTTTGTAAGCACATAATCGTTGTTTCAGATATCTGGGACAGAGTCCATGGAACGACCGAAAAACTAAGGTTAAGGCTTTACATTTAATTCTGTTGGCCACCGGTAGCCAGTGAAGTTCCTTAATGTGCGGAGAGATATGTTGATGCATAGGTACGCGTCTAATCAATCTCGCAGCCGCATTTTGAACCAATTGTAGTCTCTTAACCATGTAAGCAGGTAGGCCCAGATAGAGGCCATTTGCATAGTCCAGTCTGGACGTCACAGTTGCATGAACTACGGTTCGACAACAGTTTTCTGGTAGCAAGTATACAAATTTCCTCATGTACCTCAATTTTCCAAAACAGGAGGATGTTACTTGCTGGATTTGAGAGGAAAAGGACAGATCTGCCTCCCATTGTACTCCTAGATTTTTAACAGTGCCTGCTGGGGTGGGTGGTAACCCCATTTCCTGCGGCCACCACAAGTCCGAGTCTGGAGGCTTGGAATGAGATGCTATGTGAAATTCCACAAAAAACATTAAAGCCCTTCAAGTAATTGAGAAGCTACAGAGAATCCAGAACACACCTTGGAGACTGCTCCCAATAAAATAACAATAAAAATGAATATATGTGCTCTCTCGAAACCAGGGACATTTAAACTACTAAACTGTCTGTATGGCTGCCTTAAGAATATCCCTTCTGATCTAATTTTGTGTCTGAAAATTTGACCCATGTTGTCTAGTTCTACGCCATCTCGAGTGCCAGTGGTACCCCATCTTCTCTGCCAATTACTAAACTATGTAGTAGACTGCCCCCTTTTGCTGACCAGGTTGCTCTTTCCACAACAAAGAAGAAGCCTAAATAATGGAACACTTAATGGAATCACAGTCAGAAACTAAAATGTCCATTTCAGAAATGTACTAATTCCTGAAACACTGTAGTTGACAAAGAGCAGCCCAAGGGCATGGCCCTGTCCACAAATGCATGCTTCTCAGGTTGAATAACCAAAACTTGAAAGACTCCAAGGTATGCAGGCATACCATCTCTGTTCCCATTAGGAGGAGTAAATTGATAGAATATCTTACTCCAGAAACTCAAAAATCAAAATTTAATTCCAAACTTGTAATCCAGAGATTTTCAGGGACAAACATTTACCCATATTTATTATTCATCTATCTAGAGATTTTTGTGAAGAACGTAAAATGCAAAATGCTGTCTGAGTGCTGGTGTGAGGGGTCAGGAGAGACATTCGTTTAATACATGATAGTAAAACAGACTCAAGATAGGCAGATGAATTCTGAAAATCAAAGTCTAATAATATCTCATGAAGGTAGAAAAAACTGAAGGTGAAGGACTGACAAATAATAGGCTGGTCAGAGGCACCTGAAGTACTGTGGTGGATCAAGCAGAAAGTCAGCTGACATCTGAAGTGCCCAGATCAGGTGAAGAGTTGGGCCTCTTTAGCACTTATTTGTCCTTTCTCACTGGCAGAGAAACAGAATTCCAGACCGGGGGATGGGGGGGAGGGGGGGTCCCAAGTGCATAGAGAGATCTAATCATTTTACCTTAGGTGAATTATCAACCAGGAGGCTTGTACAGTAAGATCCCAAGTGCCTTGATGAATGGTAAAGCTTAAAGAGATTGATCAGGTATTCTTGCAAGCCCACATGAACAGATTTGTGTACAATGCATGGCATTTTAAAGTGAGATCTCATTTTGATAATTGGCATGAAGAGATATGAGGGTGGGATAATAAGATCTCTGCACATGAAGCTGCAGATGAGTCTTGCTCTGAGGTTTACATTTTGGGAAACCGATCCAATTTAATTCGAGGTAGAGCTCTTGACCAGGGTTTCTTCGGCATCCCCTCTCACCAATAGGCACTGGTAGCAGGAATTCGGGGATGCTGCAGCACCTCCAATATAACCAGGCTGGAGTTCAGAAGGTGAATGAGCAACAAAGATGCCTTTAAATATTTTTTTTATCTTGTCACATTTGTTGTGAGTTCAAAGATGGAGGCCAAATGCCATGCATTTGTCTTCTGACAAGTTGCTCATTATTCTTGGAGATCGGTGTTTACTTTTCTTTCTCTGGCTTCAAAGTTAGAGGATTCAAAGTTAAAGGATTTTGTAAAGTGAACTATCAGACAATCTTTAGGGGAACAAGGAGTGTGAAATGAGAAACTGTACGAAGACAGCTTTTTCAAACACACAACAAAATGTAAATACCTGTAAATGAACTGTACACATATTTCAAAATATAACAGTAAGAAAGCACAAACGAAGCACTTTTTTTGTAATTCTGAAGTATGATGGAAACAAAGATCTTAATAGGATAAAAACAAATCTTGACACTTTACTTGGTGATGTGCAAATAATAAATATTTGCTGACACTAAATTTCCACTCATTTGTGCACTATGTAGTTTTATCAGTGGAAAATGAGCTGTCTGTAAATGACACCATTTGCCAGTTTACCAACTTACCAATGAAACCTTTACAACACGATTTAGTGATATATTTGCAAAAGTGTGTCCAAAATGCACCACCCGCTACATAGCACACCAATACCACTCTCCTGCTGAAAGGGCGTAGCTCATTTGCTATACCAGTTCTTTGTGCAGCCCTCGCATTTCTCACAATCCCTATGACTTCAGTGATGTAACTTTGATGGCAGCACCCCGACTCTGATATTAGTTCCAGCACCAATATTCTCACTTCAAAAATCTGCCTCGCAACACCACTGAATAATGGTATGCTTGGTTCCTCATTCACTCAGGTTTTGTGGGGAGCCATGGAGGTCTTGTACATTGCCTGCTAGTATGCACACACTACAGACAATGTCTGCCCCACGGGCTTTGGCTTCTGTGCCTACTCTATCCAGGCAATGCTTATTTTGTAACAGAATGATTGCAGGTGGCCAAAGCTCTGCTTAGAGGTCCACGTCCGGAACTATTAAATGTGTGCACACTGAATACCCAGGTTGTGTATTCTTCAGTCACCTCATACCTCTTTAATCCACTACCAGACACCTCACTCCTGCAGGTTCCTGCTTTCTCCTGTAGGATTTGTTTTCCATTTTTCTCTTCCTCCTTCTATCACCTTTGTAGGTTTTTCTCTCTCTTGCTCTCTGGAAATTTCCTGATCAGGAAAAATAACTGATGTCCCCAAAAGGAGTGCTGGTGGCCCCAACCGGCAACCACCAGCTCAAATTAAGCACTATCTCCAGTGTGGAAACCAATGAAAGGGTTTTTGGGGATGTGAGGTCTGTTGGCTATGCGTAAGGATACCACCGGCTTTCTGGCAGTCATCCACTGCAGCCATGCAGGATCCTGACTGCAACCCAAATAAAGCTCCTTATTGTGTTATTGTGCTTATATGTTAAGCAACACAAAGCTAACTGGACGAGGATGTTGTCTCTCCCAAACGGCCACCTCATCCTCACCCATGTTCACCCTGACTGCCTCATCATAACACTGACAAGCCGGAGCCCAGTACTTCTTTTGCATGTGGATGTCTCTTGGGCTGGATTGGCGTAGGGAGCGGGCACAAAGAAAACACACCCAGGCAGCAGTGGTGCAAGTTTTCAACTGCCCACCATGGAAGACAGACCCTTTTTATTACCCTGGGACCTCATGTCCAGAAAAGACTAAATGTGGCCCTAAACACAAGGTCCAACAGTAAGCACCCCTGCTCCAACTGGATGCAGCTTCGTATGATTGCATCAACTCTTCCAATAGAGGAGACCACATTTTCTGCCTTAGGCATCCTTTCGTTTTCTACATGCCTTGATGGCCTACATGTGCTAGTTTTATGGCTTGTGCAATCAAACTCTGTGGCACAACTATTTGTTGGCCTCTCAGCATTCATCCACTGTCATCTGTGGTGAGCTCATGCCTACAATGTGCAGCACCTCTCGGACTTTTTGGGCCTCCAGAGTTCTTTGCCCTCAGTAAGACTTCTGTGTCCCACTGCCCAGACTCCAAGGAGCTGACAGTTAATTGCAGGGAGTGGCCTATAGTGGCCTCTATGATCTCAACCATTGTCATCGGACTTGGGTGGCACTGTTCCACTACATGACGGACAGACTCTTTGGTTTCTTGAGTCTCACATCCCTCACATGGTGTTGCAGCTCTAGGGTGACTGTATAAATAGACAGCTGGGCTGTTGGATCCTTGCTTGTATGGCTTGTACTCAACTTTGGAAGAATATTCTTGAAGTTGGAGTGTCCACTTCTCAATACGGGCAGGTGGCTTTGATGATGATCTTTGGAAGAGTGGTATCAATGGTTTGTGGTTGGTGTGAGCCGTAGACATGGATATGCAAGTGCTGGCACCCCCAGTGAATAGCAATGACTTCATGTTTGATCTGGGAGTACCTTTACTCCTTTAGGGTCCGCACCCGGTTGGCACATCCAACTGGAGCCCACTCTTCACCTTCTTGCGTCAATACTGCCACAAGGCCTGTGGGGCTGGCATCTACAGCAATTCTGGTGGTCTTCGTCGGGTTGAAGTATGTTGTGTTTGCTGAGAGGGCATCTTTTGTCTTTTGAAATGTGATTTCTTGTTGTGGTCCCTATGTCCAGGGGGCATTGTCCTTGATGAGCTCACACAAGGGCTGAATGTGCATCTTGAGATCCTTGATCAACCTCCTAGAATAGTTCACCATGCCTAGGAAACTTTGGACTTCAGAAGTGTAGGATAGGGGCAGAAGGGTGCCACTTTGATATCTCGCACTTTGTCTGGGTCAGGGGCAACACTTTCGGCTGAGAAGAAATATCCAAGAAACTTATGTTGGTCCGGAGAAACTCACATTTCTCCGGGTGCAAAGTCAGACCACAGTCACACAGTCATTGCAACTCCTTCGTCAATCTCTCATTATGCTTGCTCTGTAAGGCTGCATGGATCAGGATGTCGTCGCTTACATTCATGGTTTCAGGAAGGCCACCTAAAACTTGCCTGATTGTATTTTAGAAGACCTCAGTAGTGTTTGAGATGCCAAAATTGAGTCTTTTGTATTTTTGGAGAACTACATGGGCCAAGAAGGTTGTAATGTACCTCAAGGTGGAGTGGAACATAGTCATTGGTAGCATGAACATAGGTCTATTTTGTAAAGCCAGTCTGCTTCATTGAGTTCCCCAAGGATGGCCACATTTGGGAGCCTCATATCCACTCATATCCAGACTTTGCCTAGCTGTTTTTGTTTCCTGGCAAATACAATGGGGGACACCCAAGGCGTGGGGGCTTCAACTCTTTCAATAATGTCTGCATGTTCAAGCTTTTTCAGCTCTGCCTCCACTTTAGGGTGAAAGTGGAAGACTACTGTGTTGTGACGCAATGCAACCGGTTACACTGTGCGGTCAATGCGTAACAAGATAAACTTGTCCTTGAGGAAGCCGATGCCCTCGAAAGCATCTTGGAATTTGCCAAGTATGTAGTCTTGCTGGCTGATGTGTACTTGGAGGGCAAAGTGGACGAACCAGAGGCTTTTGGCGATGCAACAGCTGAGGGACATGCCACGTCCCTCAGAGAAAACATGTATGGAAGCATAGACCAATTGTTGGTCGTTGGTGACTATGACTGTGAATTGTCCTTCCATCTTCATGCGGTCTTGTCTGGCCATAAGCGTAAACTTTTACACTGGTGGGGAGAAGTGCAGGTTACAGCCCCAGTTTTTCATAGGTCTCTCCAGCCTTGATGTTAATTGATGCACCTCTGTCAATCACAGCCGAGGGTTTAGTCAACCCAACTTGGATGGTGCAGATAGGCAGGGACTGCATCTTGGGATCAGTATTTTCGACAGCGAGGACTGAATGGACTGACGTTGCTAAGTCGACATCGTTCATGTTGACCAGTTCATCGTGGTTTGACCCGGCCTCCTGTTCAGTAATGGCGTTCATCGCTGTCCTCGAGTTGATTCCTTCCGCTTGCTGAAGTGACACACTTTGAAGAAATGATTCAGCTTCTTACATGCCATGAAGGTCTTCCCTTTTGCTGGACACACGGCCCGCACGGCAAAGGGTTAAGCTCAGTGACTGATTTGGTGGTTGATATCCTGTTGACAGGTTTGGTTTTGACTTCCTTGAGCAGCGCCACTTCCATCTAGGATGCTCTCACCTTCGAAAGCGCCTTGAAAAAACCCAGCATGAGAATGTCAGTCAAAGGCATCCCAGGGACTTGCAGGATACGTTCTGTGAGTTTGGAGGAGGCACAGACCTGGATGACCTGTGCTCGAATTTCTTCAGCCTCGTTAGTGAATGCACAGGTCGCCGCAAGATCTTTCAGGTGTGCATGAAACGCGCAGGGGCAGCTCCTCCGCTATGGTGGAGGAGCGTCACCCCACTGCTTTTAAGCAGTGCACTGCAAAGTAAAGGAAATATAAAATGATAATAACTTTGAGTTATTATCATTTTATGTTTCCTGCTGCTTTGCAGACGGGTGTGTGGGCGGGGCTGCTCTGCTCTTGGAGCAGGGCAGGGGAGGAGTGGTTTGCCCACTCCTAAGTGTGCAATGATTGTTTGGTCGGCCCTCTCAGACCGCCCAAACCAATCATACAAACTTTCCCCGTTCTCCATGCAGGCTGCATTACAGCCTGTCTCCATGCAGGCTGCATTACAGCCTGCATGGAGAACAAGCCCAGGCCCCCATTCCCTGGTTGAGCGTCGAACCAGGACGCTCAAAACCAATCACAACGCTGCATTGCAGCATTGTGATTGGTCAGGGGAGCCTTGGTGCTTACCAATCACAACGCTGCAGTGCAGGGGAGTATTTTCTGTGCTTCCTGTGCCTCAGTGTGACGAGGAGAGCAGGAGCAGAGACGCTAGACTAGCGCGGCAAGGTGTTTCTTTTATGATTTTTTTTTACCGTTCCCACCCCCCCTTGTGACCCCCACTGCCCCGCACCGTGCCCAGGCCCGAACCCGCACTGCCACCTGCGAACCATGCCGGCCGCCACTGAAGCTACTCCTCTGGGTCTTGCCTGGCTTGCTATATTATAAACGGCTCACTATCGGGATTTGCCTTTGATCAAGGTAGGCACTGAATGCCGCGACCATCTGTATGCAAGTGTGAGGGGCTCCATCTTCTTCCAGAGTGCTAAACACTAGGCAAGGTGAAGTCAAGTGCACGCTTTCTTTCTATCGCAACGCCCGTGGCGGTAAAGTAATGTTCAAGGGTTTCAATCCATACCTTCCCCTGAGGGATCTGAGTGGAAGGGGCCCGTTGTATTACCCTATGTCATCACGCTCCGAACAAACTAAATGTGATGCTAAACACAGCGTCCAACAGTAAGCACCCCTGCTCCAATGGGCACATCCCAGCCCAAACAGAGTGGAGCTCCTAAACATTATTACATCCATATCAATATATTGAAATGCAATCATATCACCTTCCAGAATCATTGATTTGTGATGAATGATTGTAACAAAAACAAATCAAACTTAAACAGCACGCCATTTATTATGGGTGATAATATAATCCTTAATAGCACTTCCGTGCAAAGCAGAACAGATACAAAAATAAATCAAGGACGTTTATATGCTCAGGCCTCTGTTACATGTACATTGTTAAAATCCGTGAGTTCCGGGTTTGATCAATGAAATCGTAATTTAGATAGAAATTGTGGTTCACGGCTCGCTGAACGCTCTCTGAAATCCAAACAAGGCTCCTATTCGTTTCACTGCGCTTCTGGGGCGAGCAGCTCACGGGTCACTGAGCCGTCCGTAGATGCTGCCTCATTACCTGTCGCACGGAGATTCCAGTCAATTTAATAAATTAATTTCTCACTTGTGTGCGCCTTTGTTCCCAGCATGCATTTCCCTGTCACGGTAATCAAACAAAATAACCGTTCTAAGAAAAAGTAAAAAGAAGCCAAGCAGCAATAATACTGTAGGAAGTGTTTGTTGCAACATGGGAAATTGTGTGAAAAGGCATATTTAGTGCACCTTGTGTTAGCTTTCTTGAGCACGCAGGCGGATGCTACTGATATTTTGTTGGCAGCATCTCCATCTAGCGGTAAAATGCTGAAATTGGAAGTTGTCTGGATTACTGCAGACTGAAAAGCAATCAGAGAAGTATATTAGTGAAGGTTATGGTATCACATTGCATTTTTTCATCAACAGAATAGCCACTGTGCATCAGGCTGACCAGAACATATAAATTGATTACGCCACAAAAAGGCAATCTAAAGAAGTGGTTGTTTGACATTCGTAGGCTTTATAGTTACCTGGCAAATACTTATATTTTCATTGTATTAAAATGCATGGTAAAGGCATATATGTTTTAAAAAATTAATATGTACATATATGCACTTTTATACACACATATATACATGTATGTATATATGTGTGTTTGTATATATGTTTACATATACATATATATATAAAATACATATATATTTTTAATTAGACATGTATGTGTATATATTGCTGCCCAAATAAGCACACTGCAGATCCGCTACAATCTCGCGGTGGTGCACTTCACGGCCGACCTGGCCATATCAATTCAGTCAAAGGAGTTGCCCCCAGGCGAAGTGTAGTCTCCAAACTGGGAAATTCTTTGCAAACTCCTTTGACTGAAATAATATGGCCGGCCTGGCCGTGAAGTGCACCACCGCGAGATTGTAGTGGATCCGCAGCATGCTTATGTGGGCAGCAATATGTGGAACAACAGGTTGGCAGTAATCAAGAATGGATTTGGTGTGGATTACACTGGCATGAGAGTGGATATTGGACATGTGTAATTATGGCAACCCACATGGGTAATACATGGACTACCAATCTCGAGATGCATTGCAATAGCCTTTTGTTTACCTGAGGAAAATAAGTGCTTAAAATGGGGATGATTTGGGAGTTGCTGTTATGTGTACTGCCTTTGAGAAAGGATGTGAAGTCCAAAATGCGTCAGGCACTGTACTGCTTTTTGTGTGTGACTTATCGAAGCCGTTCTTCGCAAACAAATTCCGTTTGGAGAGTGAACTTCGCCTGGGGGCAACTCCTTTGACTGAATATATATATATATATAAAGTGGCAGTGTGATTGACTCTATGGGTGAGTGATAAGGTGTGTGAGTAGCTCTATGAGTGTCTGACAGTGTATGAGTGGATATGTCAGTGGCTGTATTAGTGAGAGAGTGGGTGTATGAGTGGCTGTATGGGTGAGTGAGTGGATGTGTGTGTGTATAGATCTATGAATGAGTGAGTGGGTATGGAAGTACTGGTATGGGTGTGTCAATAGTTTCGAGAATGGTAGTGTGAAAGTTGGAGTGGGTGTATGAATGGTTACATGGGGGTGTGAGTGGCTGCGTCAGAGATTCTGAGGATTATGTCATCAGTGATGTCATTTGAGATGTCATCAGTGATGTCATGAGTGATGTCGCTGACCATGTCATGAGTGATGTAATATGTGAGGTCATAAGCAGTGCATTATGGGGCGCGAGTTATAGTTAGCTCAGCTAACTATAACTGCTGAATTTTTCTGGCTTTGTACGAGTGAAATGTCAGCCTAACTATAACGTCCCCTTAACCTTTGGTTTTTTCAGTGAATGCTAATTGTTAACTATAACTTACCTGTAATCTTTGTGTTTTTTAGTGAATTTCCATGGTTTTCAAGTAGCAACGATCTTTGCAGAATGGTGTGGAAAGGGGGCAGGGCCTCTGACCATCTCTCGAAATCCCGCTGAGTAGGACTTATAGAAAGTACCAGGAGGGCTTCTTGGTCCCCATGGTCCTTTAGCATCCAAGATAACTTTATTCCCCAACCAGTAGTGTGCAAGGAGACGTGTTTACAGAATGGTGGAGAAAGGGGGTGTGGCCTCAAAACACCTCTTAGCAAACTGACTGTGTAGAACTTGCTGGAGGTAACAAGAGGTATACTTGTCCCCAAAATACCCTCAATAGCCAAGGGGACTTCATTCCCCAACTAGTACTATGTCAGGAGGCACGTTTGCAGAGTGATGCAGAAAGGACGTCCTTGATGATTGCACAGGTAGTGCCTGTATGATTCTATGAGTGCTATTGCCAAGGACAGACTGCGAATACTGGGTGTTTTTGACAAAGTGTAAAACACATATATAGACATATTTTAAATAAAGTTTCAGTGTAGCTATTTATTAAGATACTAATATAACTTTCCCCTTTGTAGTCATTTGTTGAAATAACTACATCAAAAATGCATTTTCCTTCTTCACAACAACTCTGGAGGTCGTAATGACATTAGTAGTCATGAATACAAATGAAAAAGTGTAAAACAGATATAAACATATTTTACATAAAGTTTGAGTCTAGCTGTTTAGTAACATATTAGTTTTACTTTATTTTAACAACATATTTGTAAAAAAACAACAGTTTCAAAAAATAACTTTCAACAGCTAAACACACGAACACAACATAACTTCCAAACAAACATCAAACAATCCATTGGTACCCAAACTTATGGGGAATCAAAAACTGCTGCAAAACTAGTGCAATGCGCTATGTCTGACAAGACCCTCTCTAGAGGGATGAACAAAAAAAACTCATGTGGGATGACGTCCATCTCATATCTTCAAACCCATCATAGAAAACATCTCCAACTGGCGATCTACATGAGGAAAGCTGGAGGACCATCTACATCAGTGGCAACAGCAACAATACCCGGACAGAAAGTCCCTTTAGAGGTACAGACTACTACAACAGATATGGCTCCACAGTTTTCAAGAATGGCCACGTATTGCATGGACTGTAGTGTTGTTATAACAGCTGGTGAGCAGTGTGTTACAGCTATTCACAATGCTGCCAAAAATCATACATGGTATTTTTTTCCTCCTTTTATATTTTATATACATTTCATAAGAGGAGTTCATAGTGAGCAGCAAGAAGGCAATGCAAAGCTGAAGGACCCTCAAGTTCAATAGCAGCACAACAACACTGAAGTAGAAACACCAAAACCTTGGAAGCTCGGACCACCTATAAGAACGCCATGTCAGAATACCACTAGCGCATCAGATCCACTAAAAAGACCTTCATACAAGACAAAATCCTCGCCAACTCCAGCAACTCGAAAGTACTCTTCAGCATCATCCAGGAATTCACCAAACCCCCCAGCGAAGCCTCGGACATCATCCCTACCCAGGACCTCTGCAACAGATTCGGATCCTTTTTCCATCTCAAGATCAAGTCCCTCTATGACACTTTCAGCGAACAAACACCTCACGCCAAAACCTTGCCCACCCCCAGCAACACCAGCAAACCTACCATCTCAACCTGGACCCCGATCACCATCGAAGAAACTGCCTCGACCATAAAGAGCGTTCACTCAGGAGCCCCCACGGACCCCTGCCCGCCACACATCTTCCACAGAGCCGCCGCCACCATAGCTCCCGAGCTACGACACACCATCAACACGTCCTTCAAATCCGGCACCTTCTTTGATGAATGGAAACGCACGGAAGTCAAGCCCCTCCTCAAGAACCCCTCCGCAGACCCTCCGAACCTCAAAAAATACAGGCCCATCTCTCTCCTCCCCTTCACAGCTAAAGTCACCGTGAAGATAGTCGACAGCCAACTCACGAAATTCATCGAAGCCACTTCCATTCTCGACCCTTCCCAATCTGGATTCCGCCGCAACCACAGCACCGAGACCGCCGTCCTCTCCGCCACAGACGACGTCCGCATCCTCCTCGACTAGGGCCACACAGCGGCCCTCATCCTAATTGACCTCTCTGCATCCTTCGACACTGTCTCCCACCGCACTCTCACCACCAGACTCCACAACGCCGGCATACAGGGAACTGCCCTCGACTGGATCCGCTCTTCCTCAACCGCCGAACCCAAAGAACCAGACTCCCGCCTTTCCTCTCCGAACCCACAGAAATCAACTGCGGAGTACACCAAGGATCATCACTCAGCCCAACGCTTTTCATTATCTACATGGCCCCCCTTGCCGCCATCGTAAGAAAACAAGAGCTCAGCATAGTATCCTACGCTGACGACACCCAGCTCATCCTCTCCCTCACCAAGCAACCCAACATCGCCAGACTCAGCTTGCAGAAAGGAATGAAAGAAGTCGCATCCTGGATGAGAAGCAGCTGTCTGAAGCTCAACTCAGAGAAGACTGAAGTCCACGTGTTCGGGACCCACCCCCTCAGCATGGAACAACACCTGGTGGCCCCCCGCCCTCGGCAGCCCTCCCACCCCCACAGAACATGCCCGCAACCATGGCATCATACTTGACTCCTCCCTCACCATGACCCGACAGATCAATGCCGTCTCCTCCTCGTGCTTCAACACCCTCCGCATCCTATGCAAGACCTTCAAGTGGATCCCCCACAAATCAAGAAAGACCGTCACCCACACACTCATTACCAGCAGACTGGACTACGGAAATGCCCTCTATGCCAGAATCAACAAATCCCTGCTCCGGAAACTCCAGACCATCCAGAACACCGCCACCAGACTCATCCTCGGCATCCCACAACATGAACAGATCACCCAGCACCTGCGACACCTCCACTGGCTCCCCGTCAAGAAGAGAGTAACCTTCAAGCTACTCACCCACGCCTACAAATCCCTTCACAACCCCGGACCGCAATACCTCAATGAAAGAGTCTCCTTCCACGTACCCAAGAGAAACGTCTGCTCCGCCGACCTCATCCTCGCCGAAACCCCACGCATACGCAGAGCCAGAATGGGTGGAAGAGCCTACTCTTACATCGCAGCAAAGACCTGGAACGAACTCCCGCTCAACATCAGACATTCCCCCACCCTGCACACCTTCAGGATGAACCGCAAGACCTGGCTCTTCAGATGAATCAGAGCTGCAGGACCTCCCTCCCGCCCCACAGCGCCTTGAGACCCCCACGGGTGAGTAGCGCGCTTCACAAATCCCTGATTGATTAATTGAGAGAGTCCATTCAAAAATCCAATCTCAACTTCAAGATTTGGCTCCACAGTTTTCCTTGATGGCGTCATACTGCATGGATTGTGGAGTTGTAGTTAGTGTTGGAGAGCAGTCCATAATGGCCGCTCGCAATGCTGGAAAGAATAATACATTTTGATGTTTTTTTTTATTTTTGACCTTTATAGTTTTTCTACATTAGCAGGCATTGTATTATCTTACAAAATGGGTATCTAATATCTATGTGGAAGATTTATTATCTTCCAATTTATTGTAACACTACTTACATATAACTTGCCGTATAGACAAGTCAAACCATCTGTCTACAAATAAATGCACAGGTAACTTTTACCAGTTATCATAATTTTCTTTTTCACTTTTTAAATATAACTCAGCAGTCTATGTTTAAATCTTCTAGTAAGTGCATCAACGACATATAGAAACACCCTCTGATTTTTTTTACAGAACTCCTCCTCTTTACAACTCTTCATTTTCCCTAGAATCCTGCTCAGGACCAAAGAAACAAAACTGCACACCACCACAAACCTTTTCTATGTCTGTCACACTACCATGCACAAGTGCTCTACTTATTTCTCCTAAACATGAAGCAGGAGTTTTCACACGATACATACTTCTACCTAAAGTTCTCATTGTTGAGTTGTATAACTTATTTTGTGTTTTAAACTTCACCTTGGAAAGATACATAGGAATTTTCTGTACTACAATGGTACTCTCTACGTAATTACATGAGTAGAACCTGAGTGTTTCATTAGTGCACGCGTGTGCCTCAGTATTTCAATGACTGTATGGGTTGTAAGTGGGTGTTTAGATGGCTACATAGGTTCTGCGTGAATGTTATAATGATTGCATAGTTACAGCCTTGTTAATTGCATAACTCAATAGATAGTACCTAGGTGATTAGATGAACTTATATGTAGTGCATGCATACTTCAATGACTACATATTTATGCCTTCCTGATTGAAAGAGTACATGTATAGTTTCTGGATAATTGAATAATTCCATGGATACTGAATCACTCATTTGATGACTGCCTGAGTAGTGGCTGGGTGATTCCATGAGTGTCTGAATACTGCCTGACTGACTGACAAAGTACCTTCATTGATGTTAGATACATAACAGTTGTCACTATATCGCTTAATCATTGGTTATCTCCTTCTGTTGGTATGAAACTACCTGTTTTGCTGTATACATGCTTTTATTCTGTGCGATGTGTGAGTGAAATCTAGGTATCACACTGAGCATGCACATGAATCAGTAAGTCTCTAACATGGAAAATATCATATTCACATTTTTCAAAGCACAAAACCTTTTGCGAATTGCATACTTACATCATTTCTTAAATACTTCTGCTTCTAAAACATACATTCACATATCTCGAACAAAAGTTACACTCAAAATGAAGCTAGCACAGGAAACCTCGAGGCATTCTGCACTATTAATCCTTCTCAATTTTAAACAAACCATGTTTAAAGAAAAACACTACCCCTACCATATACATGACATTTTCATCAGCCTTACTGAACATAGATCACCATGTAAACATAAATGCGATTTCCTAATAGATGTACACCTTCAAGCCATCTTTCTCAAAATATTTACCTCTCTGCATCTTTAAGTAAACTCAAAAGTCTCACCGTATATATAGCTATGTGCAAGCACAAAAACCATATCTCACCATCTAAACATATGCAAAGCGGTCATATAAAATAAAAACCACATTGACCAACATTTCCCAATACATACTTAACAAATATCACTTGTTTCTAATTCATATACAGGCGGATAACATGTTCTCATCTTTTATTTCTCACTACAATATTCTTGTTTAATAATGTTACTAAAAATACTACAACTCCCAGAATGCAAATAACAGATGAATCTATTCTGCACATGATGTTTAGACATTTAAATCATTATTAGTTCCTCATTGCAACTTTCCACAAAACTATACTGTTATTTTTCAATAAAATACACAATGTAATAAACAGGCACTAATTCATTTTTCTCTTACTTCCCAAAACATTCACCACTAACCTCTTAAACACATACCCTCTAATAAAAACAGTTCATCTCATATATTTTTTCACATCATTGTTAAACTCTTTTTTATCAAACACCCATATACATCTTCATTTCTAATGTACATTTTTAAATTAATTTCAAAGATATATACATACCACTGAATTCAGTTTGTAGACTATGGGGCCGATTCCGATTCGGGCCGGAATTCTCTCCGACCGAGCCGGACCCGGAGAGAATTCCGACCGAATCGGACCCTAGCAGTCCGACCGAACGAGTACGATGCGTTCGCATGCCATCGGACTCGATTCGGTCGGACTCCCATTGAAGTCAATGGGAGCCGGTCGTACGACGCGTACGCGGGCTCCCATTGACTCAATGGATGCGAGGCGGTCAAGGGCGCCCCCTACAGCGTGTACGCGTCCATGCGCATCGCGGCGTACATGCACAGGTAGGGGGACCCATGGGTCCCCCTGTGTGCGACTCGCGCGCCTACGCGTACAGGGGGTCCGACGCGGACCCCAAAGTCCGGCTCCGACAGCTTTTTCGAGCCGGACGGCGCGTGTCGATCTGAGTGGTCGTGGCGCGCATCGTACTTACCCGGCCGGGAAACGTTTCCATAGCGCGGTGCGAGTCGTGTCCATGCGAGTCGGTCGGAGCGTGTTGGAGCCGCGTTCGAGTCGGTCGGAGATTTCACGGGTGCCTGCATCGTACTCGCTCGGCCGGACCCGCGTACGATTCGGTCGGGAAACAGGGCTCCGAATCGGATCCGGTAAATCCGAATCCGATTCGGAGCACTATTGGCCGAGATCGGAATCGGCCCCTATATTGTTGTTTTAGCTCTTTCTACATGGTTATGACACTGTTAAGATTTGTAAAAAGTAAGCACAAGAATGGTGCACAACTCTCATACAAAGCAAGTCTAAAATGGCAACCTCTTCAACTTTCCATTCTATCATCATGAGAAAGGCAGCAAATGAAATCATGTCTTTCATTTTAGACCACAGCATCTCCACTTGTGAATGGTTAGCATCTGTTAAACCTTTCCCTCACTTTCGAAACGAGGTTCATGTTGGCGCATTTTCGCGATGTTTTCGTGATCATCGCCTGATATGGCAATTAAAACTTGCAATAACTTACATTGTGTCATCACTCCTCAACTTTTCAAAAAAATGTTGTCTCTTTAACACCCTTTCCCCCCAATACAATCTTAGCTCAGTGTACCTAGCAACCCAGTGGAACCAGTAGGTCACAAGTTCACTGCACATTCTAAAAGGAACATGCTACTTCCAAATGAGATACAGTAGGTGTGGTTTACTCCACAGATTCAAAAGCATATAAATCTCTGTATTACATTTCTTTTTTTAAACAACAGTTAATAATAAGACTTCTTCCTGAGCCATCCAACACCCTACCTAATTTTCTTCACTTTCATGCTGACAGCATCCAATGAAATATATATATATCTATATATATTTATATATATAGATATATATATATATATATTAAGGGTGGGCGTAGTTCGCGGAGTTGCGCTACGCGACGCTACGCGAAGCGGTAAAACAACTCCGCCGCGCTACGCAGAGCTACGCGAGCAGCGTAGTGCGATAGGAAAATGCTGTTCGCGGTGATTTCACAGTGCCGGATGCTTGTCCGCACTGTGCAATCATTGCAAACGGCATCATGCACAGTGCAAGCGGTCGTTTTCTGCTGCTCGAGTAGATATTTACTCGAGCGGCAGCTTTCTCAACGCAAACGGGCAGTTTCTCATTGCGAGCAGTCGCGAGCATACGCGACCACTCGAAATGAGAAACCTGACCCTCCCGCGTTGAGAAATCTCGCCGGGAGGTTTATTTTCCACGCTTGGGTTCGCCAACTTGATTTTGCAAGCAAAAATGTCTGCTCCGCTACGCGTAGCAGATTTTCTCTGCACTCCGCAAGATCCGCGTAACGCGGAGTGCGGAAAACTCCACAAACTCCGCGAGCGGAGCGTAGTTCACCGACCTCAGCCGAGATCTTGCTCACAGGGTTTTTTGTATCCCCGTGAGCAAGATCTCGGCTGAGATCGAAACGCGTAGGGGTGTGCTGACTTGCTGTGATTAATTAAAAGCACTGTGGAAACGCACTGGAGGTAGTGGCATATTTATTACCAACGAATATGATGGAACTGGGAGTGCGGAGAGGATTTCCTTTTGGGAAAAGTGTTGCGTGATGTGAAACGGCTTGGTCCTGCCGTACTCGATACGCACCGCCAAAGATGCGCCCAAGTGGTCAAAAATTGGGCCATGCAAGAAATAATATATATATATATATATATATATATATATATATATATATATATATATATATATATATTCACTGAAAAAACCATAGGTTTTAGGGACAGTTATAGTTACTTGGACATTGCACTCGTACAAAACCCGTGAAATTCCCCGTTATAGTTAGTTCAGCTAACTATAACTCGCGCCCCGCAATGCACTGCTGATGACGTCACATATTACATCACTCATGACATGGTCAGTGACATCACTGATGACATCACTGATGACATCTCAAATGACATCACTGATGACATCATCCAGTGACTGTGTGTTTCTGTAAAGTTTAAATATTTTTAAAATATATAGGAAAAGACGTATTGAAGAATGAGTGGGTGTCTAAGTGTCTGTATGGATGATTTAGTAGGTGCGTGACTGACTCTATAAGTGAGTGATTTAACGTATCTTACTGAATGCATGGGTTAGTGACTAAACTGGGTGTATGTCTGTATCCGTCTGTCTGTTGCTGTGTAAGTGGCTGCATGTGTTTGTGAATAGCTAAATGATTTTCTATATGAGTTATTGAATGCTTGTCTGAGTATCTGTATGGGTGCCTGAGTGTTTGTGTGGGAGGGGTGTGTGCAACTCTGTGCATAGATGTGTGAGTGGGTGATTCACTGGGTGGATGGTTTCAAGAGTGCATCTGTGATAGACTGTATGGGTGGGTAAGTGTGTGTAAGAGTGTGTTAGTGAGTGAATGTATGTCCCAGTGGTACATGTGTGAGTAACTACATATGTGAAAGGCAGTATATATGTGTGTTGGAGTATATAAATAGCTATAAGCAAGAGTGAGTGATTGTGATAGTGGCTGTATGGATGATTGTGTGCTTGTATCAGTGATTGTATAAGAGCGTAACAATGTGCTACTATTTGTATGAGTAAGTGAGCTGGTGTGTGTATAACTGTATAGGTGAGTAAATGGCAGTGTGTTTAATTATTTGCATGACTGACTAGGTGTGTGAGTATCTCTATGGATGAGTGGCGTTGTTTGAGTGTCTATATAGGAGTAAGAGTGCATATGATAGTCCTGTACTGAGTGACCGTAAGTATGAGTGACTGTACGGGTGAGTGAGTGGATGTGTGTGTGTAGACCTAAGAATCAGTGAGTGGGTATGTAGTTATTGGTGTTGGAGTGTCTATGGTTTTGCGAATGGCAGTCTGTAATTTAGAGTGGGTGTATCAAAGATTATATTAGGGTGTGAGGAGGTGCATCAGATTATCACGTGGATGATGTCATCAGTGATGTCATTTGAGATGTCATCAGTGATGTCATCAGTGATGTCACTGACCATGTCATGAGTGATGTAATATGTGACGTCATCAGCAGTGCATTGCGGGGCGCGAGTTATAGTTAGCTGAACTAACTATAACGGGGAATTTCACGGGTTTTGTACGAGTGCAATGTCCAAGTAACTATAACTGTCCCTAAAACCTATGGTTTTTTCAGTGAATTTCAAAGGTTTTTAAATGCTAATTTGTAACTATAACGTGTCTGAAACCTATGGTTTTTTCAGTGAATTTCAAAGGTTTTTTAAATGCTAATTTGTAACTATAACGTGTCTGAAACCTATGGTTTTTTCAGTGAATTTCAAAGGTTTTTTAAATGCTAATTTCTAACTATAACGTGCCTGAAACCTACGTTTTTTTCAGTGAATTTCAAAGGTTTTGTAAATGACAATTTTTAAATGTATTAATTGTTATATTAATTTTTTTCATACTGATTTACTACATTTTTAGAAACAATTTTTTTTACATATTTTATTTGTCAAATTACATTGTAATTACATTATACATTACATTACAAAAAATACTTTCTCAGAATGAATTACTTTAGTTTAAATACTTTGCAGATAGGCAATAGACTTTTAAGTACAGTAGTTACAGTTGTTGCAATGGGCAACACATTTTCAAACACAATGCAACATTCAGCTCAATGTGAATTTCTAGTTAAATGCAATTAGTTACTTTATGGATTACTTTTGTAACCACAGGACTGGATCCTAGATTCAGTCCTGGTACATCTCCTGTAAACAGTTGAGTAAAAGCGTTTTGGTTACAGTCGTGATTTTTAAGGAATATTATTGTATTTTAAAAGTTGACACTGAAACTTTTTCTCATAGAATCACCAATGTTATCCTCTGGAAGGAAATTCACTTAGCAAGTAAAAACTGTTATCGTTACTTTTTCTTACTCAGTGTTGGATCCTGGATCCAGCACTGGTGCATCTCCTGTAAACAGTTGAAAGAATGTGTTTAAGTCATACAGGCGATTTTTAAGGAATATTTGTAGTTTGTGAAAATCAACACTTTGAAACTTTTTGCTGAAAACCAGTCAATGTTAGCCTATGAAGGAAATTCAAGTTACCGGTAAGTACGGTTAAAATTACTTTTGAGGATCAGTACTGGGCTGAAACATGCAGCACTGAGGTCTCTCCTGATAACAGGTGAGTAAATCGGAATTCGTATTTCGGCTGATTTTAGAGGAATATTTTAAAGTTCCAAAACTCCACACTTAGAAGAATTTCCAAGTGAAACCAGTCAATGTTAGCCTATGGAAGGAAATTCAAGTTACTGGTAAGTACGGTTAAAATTACTTTTCAGGACCAGTACTGGGCTGAAAGATGCAGCACTGAGGTCTCTCCTGATAACAGGTGAGTAAATAGGAATTCGTATTTCGGCTGATTTTAGAGGAATATTTTAAAGTTCCAAAACTCCACACTTAGAAGAATTTCCAAGTGAAACCAGTCAATGTTAGCCTATGAAGGAAATTCAAGTTACCGGTAAGTACGGTTAAAATTACTTTTCAGGATCAGTACTGGGCTGAAACATGCAGCACTGAGGTCTCTCCTGATAACAGGTGAGTAAATCGGAATTCGTATTTCGGCTGATTTTAGAGGAATATTTTAAAGTTCCAAAACTCCACACTTAGAAGAATTTCCAAGTGAAACCAGTCAATGTTAGACTATGGAAGGAAATTCAAGTTACTGGTAAGTACGGTTAAAATTAATTTTCAGGACCATTACTGGGCTGAAAGATGCAGCACTGAGGTCTCTCCTGATAACAGGTGAGTAAATCAGAATTCGGATTTCGGCTGATTTTAGAGGAATATTTGTATGTTTCAAAAATCAACACTTAGAAGAATTTCCAAGTGAAACCAGTCAATGTTAGCCTATGAAGGAAATTCAAGTTACCGGTAAGTACGGTTAAAATTACTTTTCAGGATCAGTACTGGGCTGAAAGATGCAGCACTGAGGTCTCTCCTGATAACAGGTGAGTAAATCGGAATTCGTATTTCGGCTGATTTTAGAGGAATATTTTAAAGTTCCAAAACTCCACACTTAGAAGAATTTCCAAGTGAAACCAGTCAATGTTAGCCTATGAAGGAAATTCAAGTTACCGGTAAGTACGGTTAAAATTACTTTTCAGGATCAGTACTGGGCTGAAAGATGCAGCACTGAGGTCTCTCCTGATAACAGGTGAGTAAATCGGAATTCGTATTTCGGCTGATTTTAGAGGAATATTTTAAAGTTCCAAAACTCCACACTTAGAAGAATTTCCAAGTGAAACCAGTCAATGTTAGCCTATGAAGGAAATTCAAGTTACCGGTAAGTACGGTTAAAATTACTTTTCAGGATCAGTACTGGGCTGAAAGATGCAGCACTGAGGTCTCTCCTGATAACAGGTGAGTAAATCGGAATTCGTATTTCGGCTGATTTTAGAGGAATATTTTAAAGTTCCAAAACTCCACACTTAGAAGAATTTCCAAGTGAAACCAGTCAATGTTAGCCTATGAAGGAAATTCAAGTTACCGGTAAGTACGGTTAAAATTACTTTTCAGGACCAGTACTGGGCTGAAAGATACAGCACTGAGGTCTCTCCTTATAACAGGTGAGTAAATCGGAATTCCTATTTCGGCTGATTTTAGAGGAATATTTGCACAATGGTGAAGGGAGGGGGCGGGGCCTGAGGTGACATCTTTGCAAACGCGCCCCGTGGCGCGTTTTAAGTTGGGGGATTAAGTTCCCTTGAATCCTGAGGGTCCCTAGGGGCCAACTAGACCACCAGGAACCTCCAATATGCGCTAGGGCTGCGTTGCAGAGACGTGTAGAGAGGCCACACCCTTTTACACCTCTCTGCAACGCAGCTCTGTGGCGCTTTCTGGATGTACCTGTTGGGCTAGTTGGCCCCCAGGGACCCTCAGGATTGAAGGGGATTTAATTCCCCATCTTAAAACGCGCCACGGGGCCTGTTTGCACACATGTCACCTCAAGCCCCGCCCCTCCCTTCACCACTGTGCAAACGCGCCCCGTGGCGCGTTTTAAGTTGGGGGATTAAGTCCCCTTGAATCCTGAGGGTCCCCGGAGTCCAACTAGCCCACCATATACCTCCAAAAGCGCCATAGAGCTGCGTTGCAGAGAGGTGTAAAAGGGCGTGGCCTCTGTACACCTCTCTGCAAGGCAGCCCCTGGCGCATACTGGAGGTTCCTGGTGGGCTAGTTGGCCCTCAGGGACCCCCAGTATTCAAGGGGAATTCGTTCTCTCTGCAAACGCGCCAGGGGCGCGCTTGCAGAGTGGTGAAGGAAGGGGCGGGGCCTGCGGGCCCGATCGTTTTTTAAAAAATTTTTTTTTGGGGAGGGGGCCGCGTGGCCCCCTCCCGAGCCACTACTTGCCCCGGGGACCCCATCCCCCGGGCTGGCCCTCTCGTTGGGGACTGTGGGGGTCCCCAATCCCCCACAGTCCCCCCGGCTCCCCACGTCCCTTGGGAGCCGGCATTGCTGTTCCACATGGGGAGCAGCTGACATGCTGCTCCCCATGTGGAAAAGCAATCGGCTTTGGATATTGGAAGAGAGAGCAGGTTTCCTGCTCTCTCTTCCAATATCCAAGCAAGTTTGCAATGACAGGACGGGAGCCGCGAGGCTCCCGTCCTGTCATTGCAAACAGCAGTGTCCCGGGGTAGGCACCCCGGGACACTGCAGGAGCCGGCCCTGGGGGTGGTGGTCCCCAGGGCCATCAAGGGCTCCAGGAGGGGGCCGCGCGGCCCCCTCCCATTCAGTGCACAGCCCCAGGGAGGTGGTGGTCCCTGGGCTCTGGGGGTCCAAAACGGACCCCCATTGTAATTTTTCTTAGTGCCCCGGGAGGTGGTGGTCCCGGGCGTGTGGGGGCTGGAGCCCCCACACAGGTTTTTAATAAAAAAAAAGAAGCCCCGGGAGGTGGTGGTCCTCGGGCTGCGGGAGGGCTCAGAGCCCTCCCGCACCATTGTACATAAAGCCCCGGGGGTGGTGGTCCCCGGGCTTGGGGGCCCTTAGAGGCCCCCACACATAAAATTAACCCCCTCAGCATGCCCCCGGGACTTGGGCCACCCGGGGCCAATTAACATCGAAGCGCGGGAGACCGCGTCGATTTTTTTTTCCGGCAGGGTTCGCGCTCCCTGAGCGCATCCTGCCGATTTTTAAAAAAAAATTTTTTTTTGCCCAGGGGGTCCTTGTGGGACCCCTGAGCAAACCTAGGGGTCAGGGTGTTTCTACCCTCCCCCTTTGTGCGCTTTGCGCACTTGTTTCTGTCCCTCGGTTCTACCGAGGGACAAAATGGCTGCCAACATTTCCTGAATCGGAATGTTGACAGCCAGCTGACAGCCAATTAACATGCAGCTCGTGATCGGGAGGGTGTGCGAATCCTCCGTGCCCATAGATATATATGTACTTTTACTTTTTGATTTTCTCAGCAACTACTGAACGGATTTACACCATTTAACAAAAGGGTTCTTTCTGAACCAAGAACTACCTCTTTGCCAAATTTGGTGTAATTCCGTTCAGCAGTTCGGGCTGTAGCCGTGTCTAAAGTTTCCTATGGGAAAATGCATGGGAAAACGCGTTTGGGACCCCCTTTTCTCGGCCCCCGTTTGACGTATCACCCCGAGACTTTCAGGGTAGGAGCGGACCGGAGCGCCCCACGAAGTTTGAAAATTTCGCGAAGATACGTCAACCGGCAAGAGAGTTATTTCAAATAGAATGTCGCGGATTTCCTATGGATAATAGGTTGTAACTATAACTATCTACTGGCGACCGCCAGTAGATAATATATATATATATATATATATATATATATATATATATATATATTACCTGCTGGCAGTCGCCAGTAGGTAGTTGTTGTTAGGACCTAGTTTCCATAGGAAAAGTGTTTTTTGATTTGCCAATAACTTTGGCACCGTTTGACGAATCTTCACAACATTTTCAAAACTTTTGGCCCGCTCTGTTCAGCATCTGTCTTGAAAGTTTCGGGGTAATTCGTCAAGCGGGGGCTGAGAAAAAAGGGGGGTCCCAAAACATGTGTTCTCCATGTTAATTTCCATAGGAAACTTTGGATGCGGCTACAGCCTGAACTGCTGAACGGAATTACACCAAATTTGGCAGAGAGATAGCTCTTGGTCCAGAAAGCACACTTTTCTTTAAATGGTGTAAATCCGTTCAGTAGTTTTTGAGATATTTAAAGATTTACAGATATCGATATTTGAGAATTGTGAGATCTGATTGGCTGAGCCCTCCCGAGCACGAGCTTGCCTCTGATTGGTTGCCAACACTTCAAAACAGGAAGTGTTGGCAGCCATCTTGTGACTCGGTACCGAGTCAGAAGGAAAAACGTGAGAAAAACTATTAAAAAAAAGAAAAGGGGGCAGGGTAAAAACACCCTGACCCCCTAGGCCCTGGTCAGGGGTTCCCACAGGGACCCCCAGGGCCCAAAAAAGCTTTTTTTAATTTTTTTTCGGCCAGAGTCCTTTCAAAAAAACAAAGTGCGGTCTCCCGCGCTTCATTTTTTTAAAGCCCCCGGGTGGGCCAGGTCCCGGGGGCAATGTTTTGTTATGGTGCCACCTCCCCGGGGCTTTTTTGATAATGCGCGGGGGCACACGGCCGCCCCGCAGCCCCAAGGACCGCCACCTGCCCGGGGCTTGTCAGAACCTGCTCTTGCTTCCATGAAGCAAAGCAGAATTGCTTTTGGACAAGGGAAGCTGCATGTCAGCAGCTCCCCTTGCCCAAAAGCAATGCCAGCTCCCACAGGAGGCGGGGAGCAGGCTGGGACCACGGGGGCATTGGTGCTCCCCCTGCAGTCCCCAACAAAGAGACCAGACCCCAGGGGATGGGGTCCCCGGGGCCAAAAGAAGCCAAGGGAAGGAGGGCCACGTGGCCCCCCTCCCGTATAAATAATTAAAAAAAAAACTAGGCCAGGCCCCAGGGGATGGGGTCTCTGGGGCCAAAAGAGGCCAAGGGAAGGGGGCCACACGGCCCCCCTCCCATATAAATATATATATATATATATTATTTTAAACGAGTCCATGCACCAGGGGATGGGGTCCCGGGGCCGAAATCGGCCTCAGGAGGGGGGCCGCGCAGCCCCTTCCCTTTTTTTTTTTTTTTTCAAAAAATGGGTCAGGCCCTGGGGGATGGGGTCCTCAGGGCCCACACAATATTAAGAGAAGGGGGGCCACACAGCCCCCCTTCTAACAATAATTTTAAAAAAGCAGAAGCCGGCATCACGCCGGAGTCCCCACCTCCTGACGCGTTCTGGATTGGGGGATTGAGTCCCCTAGAATCTTAAGGGTCCTTAGGCGCCAACTAGTCCACTAGGTACCTCCAGTAAGCCCCACCCAGTGGCATTGCTGAGAAATGTTCCGAGGCCACGCCCCTTTTTATATCATTCTGCAAACGCGCCTCTTTTGCTGGTGGGGCGATGAGGTCCTCTTGTGTCCTGAGGACCTCAGGACTAAAGTGGACTTCATCCCCTGAGCAGCAGTGCGCCCGGAGGCGTGTATGCAGTGTGGTGTAAAAAGGGGGCATGGCCTCGGACCAGTCTCAGCAATCCACCTGTGTGGGGCTTACTGGAGGTACCTGGTGGGCTAGTTGGCCCCCAGGGACCCTCAGAATTCAAGGGGACTTAATCCCCCAACCATGAACGCGCCAGGAGGCGCGTCTTCAGAGTGGTGGAGAAAGGAGGCGTGTCCTGTGGCCACCTCTCAGCAATCTTACTATCTGGGGCATACTGGAGGTATTCAGGTAGGCTAGTTGGCCCCTAAGCACCCCCAGAAGAAGGGGACTTTAATCCCCATTCAAGAGCGCGCCAGGGAGTGCGTTTGCAGAGTGGTGGGGAAAGGGGGCATGGCCTGCTATGAGAACTTAGCAATCCTGCTGTATGGGACTTACTGGAGGTAATAGGAGGGGTAGTTGCCCCCCAAGGTTGGCTTTGGGGGCCAACTACCCCTCCTGCTACCTCCAGTAACTCCCACACAGTGGGATTGCTAAGAGGTCTTCAGAGCCCACGCTTACCTTTCTCCACCACTCTGCAAACGCACCTCCTGGCACAGTACTGGTTGGGGATGAATTCCACTTTACTCCTGAGGGACTTTGGAGGCCAAGTAGCCCTCCTGGTACCTCCTGTAAGTCCTACACAGCAGAATTCCTGAATGCTGGTTGGAGGCCCAGGCCCCTTTCTGCACCACTCTGCAAACGCGACTACTACGTTATAGTTAGAAATTAGCATTTAAAAAACCTTAGAAATTCACTGAAAAAACCATAGGTTTCAGGGACGTTATAGTTAGAAATTAGCATTTAAAAAACCTTAGAAATTCACTGAAAAAACCATAGGTTTTAGGGACGTTATAGTTAGAAATTGACATTTAAAAAACCTTGGAAATTCACTGAAAAAAACACAGGTTTCAGGGATGTTATAGTTAGTTGGACATTTCACTCGTACAAAACCAGAGAAATTCTGCCATTATAGTTATTGGAGCTAACTATAACTCGCGCCCCCGCAATGCACTGCTGATGACATCACATATTACATTACTCATGACATGGTCAGTGACATCACTGATGACATCACTGATGACATCATCCGCTTAATTTCTGAGGCACCTCCTCACACCCTAATTAACCTTTCATACACCTACTCTAAAATACAAACTACCATTCTCGAAACCATAGACACCCAATTCCAGTTAGTATAAACCCAGTCACTGATTCATAGGTCTACATACACATCCACTCAGCCATACAGTCACTCATACACGGAGTCACTCATCAATATAGCCACTGATATATGCACTCATAAACCTATACAGATACTCACACACCGCCACTCACCCATAGAGTTACTCACACACCTAGTCAGTCACCGAAAGAATCAATCACACTGCCATTTACTCATTATATAGTTATACACACATCACCAATCATTAACCCATATAGACACTCATGTAGCTACTCACCAACCCATGCTGCCACTTATACACCAACTAACAGACTGATAGAGACATTCACACAGATTAGTCACTCACCCATGCAATCAGTAAGACATGTTTAATCACAAACTTATACAGTCAGTCACGCACCTACTAAATCAGCCATTCAGTCACTCATACACCCACTCATTCTTCAATACACCTTGGCGTATATATATATATATATATATATATATAAAACAGACTTAAATTTTTCAGAAACACGCACTCACCGGATGATGTCATCAGTGATGTCATTTGAGATGTCATCAGTGATGTCATCAGCGATGTCACTGAGCATGTCATGAGTGATGTATTATGTGACGTCATCAGCAGTGCATTGCGGGGGCGCGAGTTATAGTTAGCTCAACTAACTATAACGGCCGAATTTCTCTGGTTTTGTACGAGTGACATGTCCAACTAACTATAACGTCCCTGAAACCTGTGGTTTTTTCAGTGAATTTACTTCTTTTCCTTTGGAAAACTACTTCATTCAGCTCCAGCCTTCTCCTGACTACTATTGCTCCTTCACGTCAAAATGCTTAGAGTATGGATTGCAGCTATATCTATTGGGCTAAAGAGGCTGCAAAAAAGAGAGGTATTGACAGGGACTTAGGTTTGCCAAATGTGCAGATTAGTTGGTTTGGCCAGTGAGGGTTAAAGTTTCATCAGTTGCTGGCTTTGGTTAAATCCATTGTGGATTCCCAAACCACTCACCTTATGATTGTGCAGAGTGGTGGCAACGACCTAGGCACATTGACTGGGGTAAGGCTGCAAATCCTAATGAAAGATACCTTTCCAGAACTGATGTCGCTTTTCCCTCACACTGTCTTGGTGTACTCTAATATATCTCAAAGACGGAAATGGAAGTGGTCAAATCAATTCTGTCCACAGACTAACAAACCCTGGAAACATGCTAATAAAACTGTTTCTGTATTCCTCAGAGACCATCGTATGGGCTGTATCTATAACAACAATCTGCATTTTGACATGCATAGAATTGATAGAAATGCACTTTACAGATGAAGGCAACAGAGTGTTTCTAAGTAACCTGAAACTCTGCATCCGGTCTTATATGTAGCAGCCATATACACACAACCAACACAACAGCTCTTGTCAGAGCTACCCTAGTACCTGAAATATTGTGAAGTGTTTTTCTAAAGGGCTTTTTCCTTTAGTTTTTGGGGATCTTCGCGACGACATCGCGATCTACGGGGACACATCGCGAAAATGTAAAACAAAAGCAGACATTCAATGGCCACCAACACACCCAAAAAGAATATGTAAAACAATCCATTCTGAACATTGGACTACACACTATATACATACTTATTTTAAAGCATGTTTAAACTCATATTTTTGTACTCATTTTCTTTAAAAACCTTCTTCCAGACCTATTTCCCATTTTCGCGGTTATTCGGGGTGTCGCAACATCACCGTTAACTGCAACGATTGTGCCTTTTCCATTAAGTGAAAACACATACATGCATACATTACAGTATTCTACACACTGGAAGTTTATTACTGTACACTTCAAACTCTTGTTTTTCTACTGTATTTCTAGAAAGAACCATCTCTAAAATCTATTTTCTGTTTTCACGGTGACTTCGGAGATCGCAATGACATCGGTAATCTCAATCCCCATGGGTACGTCGTGAAAACGGAAAGCAAAAGCAGTATTTCAATATCCCCCACCACATTAAAAAATGATAACTATATAATTCATTCCAACCTTCACAGTAGATAACTCACTATATAAATAACTCTATAAAAACATTTATCAGAATCTCAATATCTTTATAAGAATGTGCATTATTGATTCACCAATCTTCCTTACTACGCCCATAATTGTGATGTCCCCATGACGGTACATAGGGGGCCACGCTGGCGGTCGCGTCGTCATCAGCCATTATGCGCCTGATTAAAAAAATAAATTTTGGACACATAACTTGTGTCACTAACACCTCCATTTCTCAACCATGGGGTCAGAGTATCTCCACCCTGACCTCTTAAGTGGGTATAAAACTGTTTCTGCATTCCTCAGAGACCATCGTATGGGCTGTATCTATAACAACAATCTGCGTTTTGACATGCATAGAATTTATAGAAATGATGGAGTGCACTTAACAGATGAAAGCAACAAGGTGTTTCTAAGTAACCTGAAACGCGCAAATTTTGGACACATAACATGTGTCACTAACACCTCAATTTCTCAACCATGGGGTCAGAGTATCTCCACCCTGACCCCTTATGTGGGCTTTAAGACAGATTTTCAGCCCCAGGAGCCCTTCCCGATAGATAAAATGGAGGCCCCAACTTTCTGTTCAGGTTGCACCTAGCCAATCAGAGCATTCCCGTTGTCGCGTGCATTCGCAATTAATCGCAAAACCACAGTGAAATATCTGCAGCCAGAGATATCACTATAATTTTTGGCTTAAATTTCTCGAAAACTACTGAACAGATTTACATCACATAACTAAAAGGCACTTCCTTGAACTGACATCTACCTCCCTGTCAAATGTGGTGTAAGTCTGTGCAGCGGCTCGGGCTGTAGAGGGGGCTAAAGGTTCCTATAGGAATTAACATTACAAACGCAACCTTATTTCGCGTCCCAAATTCTCGATCCCCACTGCATGGATCACCCCCAAACTTTCCCAATCAATAGTATCCAAAGTGACACTTTTTGGCAAGATTTCATGCAGATTGGTCAAACGACGCAAAAGTTATAGCCAAGTCACAAAATGCTTTTCCTATGGAAACTAGGTCCTAACTATAACTACCTACTGGCGACCGCCAGTAGGTTATATATATATATATATAATATATATTTTCTTCTTTTAACAACCACCAACCCTGAACCCAAACCCACCCTAAACCCTAAAAGTTCCCTTACCACTCAAAACCCAAACCCACCCTAAACTGTAAAAGTTCCCTTACCACCCAAAAACCCAAACCCACCTTAAACCCAAAAATTTCCCTTAGCACCCAAAAACCCAAACCTACCCTAAACCCTAAAGATTTCCTTACCACCCAAAAACCTAAACCCTAAAAATTTTCTCACCACCTAAAAACCCAAACCCACCCTAAACCTTAAAAATTCCCTTACCACCCAAAACCCCCAAATCACCCTAAACCATAAAAATGCCCCTCCCACCCAAAAACCCATACCCACCCTAAACCCAAAATATGCCCTTGTCACCCAAAAACCCACACCCACCCTAAACCCTAAATTGCCCTTGCCATCAAAAAACCAACACCCTCCTTAAACCCTAAAATCACCCCTGCCCTATTATGCATATATATTCATTTGAAAAACCAAAGGTTACAGGGACGTTATAGTTAGGAAATAGAATTGAAAAAACCTTAGAAATTTACTTTAAAAAATCAAAGGTTACAGGGATGTATAGTTAGGAAATATAATTAAAAAAATAGAAATTCACTGAAAAAAACAAAAGTTTACAGTGACGTTATAGTTAGGCTCAGATTTCACTGATGACATCTCAGATGAGATCACCTATGACATCATCAAGTGAGTGTAAGTCTTTTTAAGAGTTTATGGGTACTGACCATATATACTAACCTACTACAAAAGTTAGATTAGTGTACTAGTTTTAATACTAATGAATGATACTATCTCGAACATGTGTGATCTGAGTGGGTGTGTGACTGTCTGTATCACTGTGTGAGTGGGTGTGTGACTGTATTAGTGTTCAATTGCATTCATGAGTGACTGTATGGGTGAGTGAGTGGATTTCTGTCTAGGTCTATAGGTGTGTGAGTGGTTGTGTCTGGTTGTAAGAGTGTGTGAACAGGTATCTGAGTGGTTGTATGAGTGAGGATGTAAGTGGTTTAGTGGGTAGTGAGTGGCTGTATGGGTGTGAGCGGCTGTATGGGTGTATACATAGGTATGTGAGTAGATGTGTGGGTGAGTGAGTGGATATGTGATTGATTATGTTGATGAGTTAGTGGATGTGTCATTGACTGTATGGTTGAATGAGTGACTATATGGGTGAGTGAGTGGATCTCTGAATGGCTGTATGAGTGAGTGACTGGGTGTGTAAGTGGCTGTATAGTGAGTGTTTGGCTAAGTGAGTTGGTGTGTGAATAGTTGTATTGGAGAGTGAGTGTCTGTGTGAATGACTGTTTGGGTGAGTGACCAGATATGGGCGTGCTTGTATGGATGTGTAAATGGGTATGTAAGTGGTTGTGCGTGAGTGTGTGAGTGCTCTTATGGATGAGTGAGTGGTTGTGTTGAGAGGCTGTATGGGTGTGTGAGTGGCTGTATAGGTGAATACGTCTGTTTGTGAGTAGCTGTATTGGTGAGTGTATGGCTGTGTGAGTGGATGTGTGGGTTAGTGAATGGTTGCATGAGTGGCTATATGTGTGAGTTAATGTGAGTGAATGGTTGTGTGAGTGGTTGTATGAGTGAGTGGGTGGATGTGTGAGTGGCTCTATGGAGGAGTAAGTGGGTGTTTGAGTCCTGGTATGGATCTGTGAATGGGTACATGAGTAGTTGTGTGGGTGTGCTAGTGGTTCTGTGGATGATGCCATCAGTGATGTCATTTGAGATGTCATTAGTGCTGTCACTGACCATGTCATGAGTGATGTAATATGTGAGGCCATAAGCAGTGCATTGTGGGGCTGTAAGTTATAGTTAGCTCAGGTAAGGGAATTTCTATGGTTTTTCTAACTAGTAGTCGCGTTTTCAGAGTGATGGAGAAAGGGGACAGAGCCTCCGACCAGCTCTCAGCAATCCCGCTGTGTGGGACTTACTGGAGGTAAACAGCTATGTCCCAGGGTTGGCACTCCAGGACATAGCAGAAGCCGGGCCTGGGGGGTGGTGATCCCCAGGGCCATCTATGGCTCCAGGAGGGGGGTCATGTGGCCCCCTCCTTTATTGTTGTAGGGTCTGCCCTGGGGAGGTAGTGTCCCTGGAGCCAAGAACGGCCTGAGAGGGGGCCATGTGGCCCCCCTCCCCTTTTTAAAAAACATATTTGGCCCCGGGGAGGTGGTGGTGCCCGGGGTGTCCCTGAGACCCCCATTTCAAACTTAAAAGCCCCAGAGAGGTGGTGGTCGTGGGGCATGGGGGGTCAATTAGGCCACACCCTTTAATAGAGTTTAAGCCCTGGGAAGGTAGTGGTTGAGCAGAGTCCCAAGATGGCTGCCAACACTTCCTGGTTTGAAGTGTTTGCAGCCAATCAGATCTAAGGATGAACTCGGGAGGTGTTGCGTATGCTCTGCATCCCTATATATACAATTGAATTTATTTTAATAACTCCGCAACTGCTGAACGGATTTACACCAAATCACAAAACTTCCCTGGTTCAACATCTACCTTTCTCCAAAATTTGGTGTAATTCCGTTCAGCAGTTCGGGGTGTAGCTGTGTCTAAAGTTCTTTGGAAATTAACATGGGGAAAATGCGTTTTGGGATCCTCTTTTTCTCGGCCCCGCTTGACGGATCACCCCAAAACTTTCAAGACAGCAGTCGAAGTGAGTGTCAAACTAGTTTTGCAAATTTTGTGAGGATTCATCAAACGACACCACAGTTATTGGCATATGAGAAAACACTCTTTCTATGGAAAGTACATCCTACCTATAACTACCTACTGGCTGTTGCCAGTAGTTAGTTATCGTTATGATTTCTATAAATAAGCTGATTTTCAGTTGCCTATACCTTTGGCACCAGTTGACGAATCTTCATGAAATTTTCCTAAAAAAAATCGACACTCACTTCAGCTTGAGTCTGAAAAGTTTTGGAGTGGCTCGTTAAGTGGTGGCCAAGAAAAAAGGGGGGTCCCAAAACATATTTTCGCCATGGTAATTCCCATAGGAGTTTTGAACATGCCTACAGCCCAAACTGCTGGACGGAATTTGGCAATAAGCTAGCTCTTGGTCCAGAAAGTGTGCTTTTTGTAATTTGGTGTAAATCCATTCAGTAGCTGTAGAGATAATAACCAAAAAACAAATTTGTATGTATAGGGATGCAGATCCTCTGCAGAGCCCTGACTGGCTGGCTGCACCTTCACAGAAAAGTTGCAGCCGCCATTTTGTTTGTCGGGAAATGGATCCTAGGGCTGAACAGCGGTTTGCAAAGTGAATAATAGGGGTCAAAAGGGGGTTGCCATATGTCGGTTTTTTCTCAACATGCAGGAATCTGCTGATCCCCCTGCGGTACTCCACATGACCTCAGTCCTCCTTGGTACTGCAAATCATGATGCAGCTCATCAGAGGCCACGCCCCCTTTCTCACCCACTCCGCAAATGCACCTCCTCATGCACTACTGGTTGGGGGATGAAGTCCCCTTGGCTGCTGAGGGTCTTTGGGGTCCAAGAACTCCATTACTGCCACAGTAAGTCCCCCACAGTGGGATTGCTCAGACCTTGTCGGAGGCCCCGCCCCCTTTCTCAACCACTCTGCAAGTGTGCCTCCTGGTGCACTACTGGTTGGGGATGAAGTCCCCTTGATTCTGAGGACAACTATGCAGAGCGGTCAAAGAATGATTCAGGGAGGTGCTGTGGACTAGAAACTCAGAACACAGCAACGCACAATATTAAAACTCAATAAGTTAATATCCAACCAGTGCTTCTTTTAAAAAGGGAAAGTACTTTAATGCACACAGAACTACTTAGGATAATCAAAATGACAAATATTTACTAGATTTCAGGTGGGGTTACAAATTGAGCCTCTACAGTCCATGAATTACGGGTTAACCTGAGGGCAAATCCCATATCCTAAAGAAATATCAAAGGGGAAAATAACTGTGAAAGTTAGGTCTTCTCCTATTATCTGTCAGATACCTTGTGAGAATTTGCCGACCAATAGGCTCTAAGTATCAATTTAAGTAATGGTCCTATAGAGGTATTGTCAAGTTATTCACATTGTAAAATCGGAGGCCTACTGCCTTTGTCACCACATTGAAAAATCAAGAAAGTAAGCCAATTGGCTTTAACATGAACATCTGTATGACCATGTGGCTCTGCCTAGAATGAACCTTGAAACAACTTAGGCAATCACAAAGTATACATTGACATGAACATTAACTCTGCTTCTGAAGATTACAAAGGGCAGAATTGCAATTTTGTGTTGGGGTTGCATTACTTTTGTGTTACAGCCCCGATGTAAAATCATTTTTGGAATTTACTAAGACATGCAAAGACACTTTCTGTAGTTTAGTAAATACAAAGTAACACAAGGCAGAGCATAGCGCTGCCTTGAGTTACCTTGCACTGGCATGGCATTTCATGGATGGAGCATGGGCATTCCCAGGCATCCAACTATGGATTTTGGTGCATTATCAGATTTAATAAAGCTAGTAAACCTGGGAATGCATCAAAATGTGACACCTTGCCCAGTGAGGCATAACAAGGTGCAATATCTGTATATCTTTTTGTTACTTCCTCTTTCCATGTGTGCTGCATCCTGCAGCACACATAGGAAGAGGAATATACCTCTAATAATCGATTTTGTGCAGGAAGGTATAACTTACTGCACAAAAACAATCCTGCCTGTAATCATCACCATCATCACCTTTATTCAGTTTATCCAAACCATCAAAACACACATAAATAACTGTCAGTATTTAAATACGTTTTCAAGTTCCAAATAAAATATGATAAAGGAATAAAAATTGCCATAAAAACCAATCCAATAAAACCCTCAACTGTTATGTTCTCTCGTTTAATAAAAAGTGCATTGTGCAAGTAGCTGATATCATAAAAAGATAAAGATTCCACTCAAGCAGACAACAATAATGCCTGATCCATATTGGCATATCTAATAGGGGAAGCCTCCTAATCAATAAGAGTTGCAACTTTCTGGTGCCTAAACTTACAGAAAAACAATCGATGTATTGGTTTTTAGGATCCTGCATGCAACCCAATAATGTCTGATTCCCAAGTTCAGACAAATTGGTCGGATCCACTTCCTTCGAAGATGATGATATTCGGTGCAGATGAACAAAATATGTTCCTCAGTTTCTGTTTCTAAGCAACAGGCAGGGCACACAGATGTATCATGGTCAGTGACCTAGGTGGTAAAAGACCTTAAAGGCAAACAGCCCAGGCAAAATCTCATGTACAAGCTTTTGCCCAACGGTGGCGAAATCAGGTCTAAAAAAGGCTCAAACCCAGGGTATGACTTAAAACTTAAAAACTGAGTGGTTAGGCACCCTGAGGTCGAATTGGTGGCATACCTATCTGTCACGTACACCCGAGTACTTAGTCTTCGCTTAAACCATATCTTGTTTTCTTGTTTTCGTGGGGCTATCACACAACTTAGCCAGTCCTAATGTCCTGCACCAAGTTGCTACATGGAGTAGCCATGGAATTTGGTTTGCACCGCTGATCTTTAAAACTTCTCTCAATGACTCACAATAGTCATTTAACTCTGGTGTGGACTATAAGCGCAGCCAATACATCAAGGGTTTTAATGAAGCTGCATCCCCGATTCTTTTTATCCCAAGATCAAAAAACTGTGGGATCAGTGGAGTACTAACTAGGACAAAAATAAGGGATCTAACATACATATTCTCAGATACCACCAGCCTGTGGGTATCGAAGCGACGTGACATGAATCCTGCCTGTAACGTGGGCACCCTTGCACCATGATGCAAGGGTGCCCGCATTGGGGCTTGGCAGCCTCTACTGTGCCAGCACAGGGAGAGAGCTAAAGAGCATCATATCTTATTAGATATGGGGCTTTTCAGCTCTTTCCCATTCATGCAATGCAGCTCAGTGCCGTGCAGCAACTTGCCTTGCTGACCTGCGTTGCATGAGTTCTAAGTAAAGCAGCCCCCAAGCATTAACTGTGCCTGGACCTAAAAAGGGCTATATGAACTGAACCCCTTCCTATTGCGTTTATCAAACAGTTTATCATGTATAACCTCTTCCTATTGTATTTTTTTAATACTTCAAAGTTCAAAGTCTCTTCTTATTGTCCTTTCTATTGCTTTTGTCAAGTGGTTTTCAATGTAAAGTCGTGCATACGGTGTTTCTCAAGAAGTTCAAACTGTAAAAGCCCTTTCTAGTGTATTTGCCAGAGAGCTCAGAATGTAAAGCTACTTTGTATGGCTTTGGGCAAGCAGTTTAATGTAAAAACCTTCATATAATATTTGTCAGAGAGTTCAGAATGTGAAATTCCCTTCCTGCTGTATTGGTCCTTCCTAAGGTGTTTCACCTGAGGTCTGCTTTAATAATGTCTTTATCAGTTATAAGCAATGGGACTAGTTCTCAGGTGGAAAAAACTATTTTTCTATCAAATGCTTGTGGGGAAGAGCAACATGTCAGTGGAGGAAAGCCATTTACCAATGGTGCTTCTTTTTTTAAATGTATTTTTATTGATTTTCTTATTTGAGACAGAATGGTGCTTCTTAAAGCTCTTTTTCTGTTAATCACATAAGATTGGAGGCAGCTGTGAAATCAAGCTAGTTCAAAAGTACAAAGGAAAGAGTATTAAAAGCTACTCTGGAGCAGCAGATGCATTCGGAGTGCTGACACCCTCTTCAGCCAAGCAATAGTTCTAAACAAATGCAGGAAGCTTCTGGCAAACATATGACATATCCATCACTGGCAAAGGAGACTTTTGGCATGAACTTCAGAGACCTGCATACACATTTGTAGGGAGATACAAGAATTTGACTAATGAAAGCAGGGCCTGTCTGCAATGATAAATGATTTACATGGATTTTTTGCATCCCTCTGACAGTCACTAGACACTCAGAAAGCACCATCAATAGAATCTTGACAATAGAAGACTCAATGCAAAAAGAAATAATAGTCCTTTGGTTATAATTCCAATTGGCCCACATGGAAGAATATCCATGGAAAGAGCTGCTTAAGAAAGCAAAGCAGAATTAGACATCACAGTAACTTTTCATTGTTGTCTACATTACTATTTTAGAATATTCCCAAGGAGGACATCCACAAAAAGAGAGGACCAAAGAAATGGGTGCACATGTCAAACATATATAATACAGCAAGAGATCGAAACACTATTATATACAAAGAAGTGGTGATAGGTCTCAGGACCTATCAATGCTCTCGTTGCCAAAACATCCTATTATGATGCCACTGACAGGTAGAATAATCAAGGTGAGCACCCTCTATCATTGAATAGTTATGATTTCCATTTAATATTTATTTCACTTTCTTTCACTTTCACTTACTTCACTCTTTCAAGATATTTAATGGCATCCAGCAACCCCTTAAAAGGAGATGAGATTCCTTGATATCCTGTTTACAGTACTTAGACTCTTGCAACTTTCTACGGTAAGTTGCATTTACAACACGGTAAATACCATGTGGTACATTTACCATGCAGTCTTTACCACACAATGTAAATTACCACACATATGATAAGTATATGGTTAGCATGTTTAAGGTAAGTATGGATAAGAATTTGAGTGAGTAAATAAAGGAGGTTACCCCAATATGAGGAGATAACATTTAAGAAAGGCAGTTGGGTGGTAGGGTGGGTTTACCCCCTATACATATTTTACATTACTTTTGTAGTAATAATGGCAATTTTTACTAATATATTTGATTAATTGTGAATGAAAAACATTATAAATATTTAATTTTTGTGGATTTGAGAGTAGCAATTCTGTAGTTTTTATTCAATAATACACTAGTAATACATATTTTTAATTTTAATAAACCCAATTAAAAATATTAATAAAACAATTAGGAACAGAATGTTAAGGCAGAGTGCAGAAATAGATAACCATCGTTAAATTGCGTAAGTAAACAACAACTTGTCTAATTGGTTAGGAACATATTTCCCACATAGTCCCACATCCTCAATTTCTCTTACATATACAGGTGATAATTTTTCCCTGAAAAGTTGAGGGCCTAGACACTTACTGAACCGACATTTCATTTTTGGTATATGGTGCTTCACATCCTTTATATCCTTATTTCGGTTTGGATACATTATTCTAAACATATGTATTGCTTTATAGCCTTCAATTTGGACACAAGCAGTAGTAGATTGTCTACTTCAGCTGTGCCTGTAAGAAATGAGGACTTAGTCCCTTGGTAGGCTTCAATACCCTTTATATCCCCCTTTCTCCACATATCAATCCAGTCTGCAGCTGAGTTTGAACTTAGTTTGTTTCATTGCAGCTACTCTCACACAGTTTGTGGAGGATTTCCCATGCAACTGGGACTGACACGTCTATGATTGGGGGTTTCTTTGCCCCTATCCCGTGGTATGTAAAATTGGTTTCTTTGTAAACCTGTTAGCAATGATGTTACAATGTACAACAATGACGGAAACTGATACATGATTCTTTTACTTCTAGGTGTCTCCTGTTCTTACTCTGTCCCGATGATGACCCTGTTCTAAATAATTGTGTTAAGGGGTCGAAATGTCAACAATAGCATATGTGGACTGGTTTTAAATTTTGATTAAGGTTTTTGTCATTCATACTATGAGTGCCATTTACAACAACATAATGCCCTAATCATTCACATGTATACATTTCTGTATATAGCACAAGCACACTTTTTTATCATACTATTCACTCTCACTGGGCCGTCACTTGGTAGGAGCAACTTGTCTTTGATAAATGTAAATAATGTGTCATGTTATTATGAAATCCAATTGGAACATGGACATGCGCCCTACTTTTGCACTTGGTAATCGATGATTAATAAAGTATGTGGGTGCCTATTGGTAAAAAATAAAAAAATAAAAATAACACAGAAGAGAGGTAAGAGGATAAGTCCCTGGTCACCCTCCTACAGACTATAAATCCACACAACACAGACCAGGGACTAACAGAATCAAAAATCGTGATGGGTAATAGGTGAGGGGGTTGATCGGTATAAGGCTGGGCACAAACAGTGTGTGTAAAACTGCCCTCACACACAGCAAGCTGTGTCATGCTTCATCATGGGGCCTGCTAAACACACCCCCGCGCTAGCCAACGCTGGAGGTGGAGCAATAGGGAGGGGGAAACAAACACACAACATAAAAAGTGAACAAATCGTGGGGGATTAGGAAGGTGAAAAAATGTGGCAGAGAATAATTTAAAAGCTGGTAACAGTGTGTCCCTACTCTGTCTTTAATGGTGGGTACACTGTCCAGACACAAACCGTGGTCCTCATCGGACCAGTGGATGGTGGTAATGGCTACTAGTTATCAGAGCCCTACCCCTCCACTCTGCTAAAATGTTGACATGTTTCAGCCGAATGAAACTACTACCCCGGCTTTCTTCAGGACTTTCACCTGAACTGCCTATTGGTAAACCCTCCTGAGAATGAGGGCGAATTAATTAAGAGAACAAGCGCTGTCTCCCGTGAGAGTAACGTCCCCAATGGGCACACCTTCAAATAAATTTCAAAAATTTCCTTATGGATTGTTCATAAAGATGTGTTTTTTATTTCTTATTTCGTTTCAATTTGATACTATTATTTCCATAGTATATTTTTCTTACATGATTATTCAATCTTTTCTGCCCAATGTATTTCGGGCTGGACCCTTCATCAGGGGACTTAGTTTCTGAAAACATACAATGAAATAAGACATTCATAATGGTACAGGATAAACTGTTAAGTGTTAATGCAAGTTGATACAAAATGGCCGTGGTAAAAGTAATACAGGGGTTAAGGTGGATAGATAACCTGTGAACTCAGGCAGGAGCCTTAGTGAATACTATGGTTAGAAATGTACGCATCGTTAAAATAAGTGCTCACGCGTGTCGTGCCGATGGAAAAGTGTAATCATTGTCGTGTGTTAAAGATAAGTCGATAAAACCTTAAACGAAGTGAAAGCCGAGAGCGATAAAGGTCTGTTGGTGTGCAATAACGTGCACGTTGTATATTGGACGGTGCTGTGAATACATACTGTGCAGGATAAACCTCATTATAAAATTCGCAATTGTATCAAAACAATCATCAGACTATAGCATGCATGAGTGATAAAATACTAACAGTGGTGACTTACGCAACCGTTTTAATGTGGACAGTACATTTCACGGCAGTAGCTCGTGAAGAAACATGAAATCTGAAACGGGAAAAGTTCTTGGTTACTGTCAGCCGATAATAATAAAGCAGCGATATTGTGCACGTTTAAGAAGTGAATAGAAAATTTACGGTTGCGGTATTCGAAACCGCCGCATGAAAGTGGTAGATAAAGGCCTGTGAATGAACGTACAAACATGACTATAACTCTTTCTCGTTAGAAACTGCTGATACTTCAGCCGTTTGTAGAAGTACTCACCGTGGTGGCGTGTTATGCACTTGTGCGTTCGGGTCTGGGTGTATGAAAGGATTCAAATGCACCGAGTGATATTGTTGATAAACCCGGATGTGCGAGTCATGTGATCATGACTGACAAGGTGAAAAGACTGCCGATCATGTGTATGCGTTCGAGAATGTTAAATGCCGATATAATATGCCGAGAATTAAGAAAAAATCGATGAACAATGTTCACGTTTGTGGAATTGAATGTTCATTGCAGTGTGTCGGAAATCTAAACGGAAAATGTAGTGTTCGTGAAATGTCACCATTGAAAAAATCGCGGATTGTCCTCAAAGGTGTTCTTAATAAAGTTAACAAAAACTGGAATGTGTGTGGTATCTCGTGAGTGATCAAGTGTTCTCAATAAGCCTGGTAATGCTGGTTAAGAATGTGTCAGAAAAGAGAAGAAACATGGTGCATCAGCAGTGTAATTGTGAAAATGAATTTACGTCAATGGATTCAATGTTAGCGTAAGCAGACGATGCAGAAACAAGTATATATTGTACTCACTAAGGAGTTATATTAGTTATTGATGATTTGTCATACCATCTATACCCAACTTGATACAGTATGTTCTAATAATATACAACAATCAATTATGCATTCAATAGACTGTACTGAACACATGGTGGATGCAAGTTCGTACAAGAGTGTTCAAATACAATGTTTATAAAAACAACTAAGTTCCAAACGTTCATTAAGTCCTTTTGGATGCAAGGTATTGAGATGATTTATCCAAAATGTCTCTCTTCTCAATAGATGTTGCGAATTATCCCTTCCCGGAAGAACTGGAACATTTTCCAATATACAAAACCGAAGCTGACTCAGGTTGTGATTATGCGAGTTGAAGTGAGTTGCCACTGTGGATTTGGTGTTTTTTAAACGTATGTTACTTTTGTGTTCTATGACACGTGTTTTTATTTTGCGTTGAGTTTTTCCAACATATGCTTGTCCACATGGACATTTCAACATGTATATGAGATTACTGCTGTCACAAGTACCTGTGACCTTCAATTTGATGGAAGTTCCCTTCGTCGGGTGCGGTATCTGATTTCCCTTGATTATAGCATTACAATTACCACAATTGTGACATGGGAGAGTCCCACGGTACCTGATTGTTGTAATGACTTCTTTCTCTTGTAACAAATCCTTGTAATTGCGTGTACGAAAATATGCGAATCTTGGTTGGTGAGAAAAAATCCCTTTGAAATCATCTTCTAATGTGAGTAACGGCCAATGTCTCAATATGGATTTTTTGATTCTGTGGCTTCTTGTGGAAGATTTGGAAATGAATACAGGTCTTTGTTCATCACTTTTTTGTTTGTGCATGAGTAACTCTCTTCGTTCCAAGTTTTGGACTCGTGTCGTTGCTTCTGTTAGAATTTTATCAGGGTATCCTCTTTGCTTGAACTTATTGACTGTTGAAATCATGTGTTCTGTGTAAAATTCTTCTGTGGACGTTATTCTTCTGATGCGTAGCAGTTGAGAAAAGGGTAAATGAATTTTTAATGAAGGCTGATGGAAACTGGTGTAATGTAGAAGATTGTTTATGTCTGTTGTTTTGGTGTGTACTTTGGTTGTTATTATTCCGTTGTGGTTTATGATTAATACGTCCAGAAAAGATATTTCATGCTTGTGAATGTTGGATGTAAAACTGATTCTCTCATTCACTTGGTTCAACTTGTTGATCGCCATTGTAAGTGCTGTTTCCGTTCCTCTCCAAAGGATAAAGATGTCGTCAATGTACCTTTTGTACATGATTAGATTTTGATTCCAATCCGGATGGTTCAGCAGATTATCCAGTTCAAACCGATGCATGAAGATGTTGGCATAGGCCGGTGCAGCACAGTTTCCCATCGAAGTTCCAGAGCATTGAACAAAAAATTGCTCTTGCATTTCGAAATAACTATGAAATAACGTAAAGTTTAGTAACTCCATCAAAAAGACTTTTAAGTCTTCATCTTTATTAGTGTGTACTAAAAAGATTCTACTGCTGATAAGCCCAAATTGTGGGGAATGGAAGTGTAAAGTGACTTCACGTCGATGGTGCATAAAATCATGTCTTTTGTGAAATGTGGTTTGAACTGTTCCAAGATATTCAAAAAATCGGTTGTGTCTTTGATGTAAGTAGACATTTCATGAACGATTGGCTGAAGATGTTTGTCAATGTATTTCCCTACTGGTTCATGAATTGAGTTAATGGTGGAAACTATTGGTCGAAATGGTGGTGTGGTTGCATTTTTGTGGATCTTGGGAATCATGTATATATAAGGTACAGCGGGATTGATTTTGATGAGGTATTCTTTCTCTTTCCTTCCAATGGTGCCATGATCAATGGCTTGATCTATGATCCGGGTTAAGATATTCAAGAATTCTTTTGTGGGATCTGTATCAATTTGCATATATGTGTCAGTATCGTTGACGTGTTCATTGACGTTGTTGAGATAAAAATCGGTATCCATAATTACCAGGGCGCCGCCCTTGTCTGCTTTTCGAATAGTTATTTCTTTGTTAGTTGCCAATTGTTGTAAAGCCTGTCTTTCTTTTTGCGTGATGTTAGTGACTTTAGGCCTCGGTTGTTTAAATATTTTTTCCACATCCTTTAATAGAACTTTTTCAAATGCATCTAGCACTTTGTGACTAACTGGAGGTATGAATCTGCTCCTATTTCGCAATCCCAATAAGGTGTCTTGTTTTGGTTCATCTGGTTTTTCCACGACATTCATGAAAAAATGTCTTAATCGTAGTGATCTCAAGCATTTATATACACAAACTTGTGTTTCCAAAATGTTTGAATGGTAAGTCGGAACATATGAGGTACCTTTCTGTAATGTTTGAATTTGAAACTCAGTTATTTGTTGTTTGGAAATATTCATCACTAGGATTTCTGACTTCTCGTGTTTTTGGCCACTGTGTCTTGTATGGACTTTCTTCTTTGATCTCCCCCTCCGGGTTCTTGTTGTTGTTCGGTACCTCTCTCTAAAAAAGGAGCACTAGTTGATGCGTGTGCTTCTATGTTACTGGATGTTGAAAGGCCGGATCCTTTCGTCCTCAAATTGGTTGTGTCCAAAGGTGTACGTCTTCTGTATTGGGAATCATCAGATGATGACGTGTCGTCAGTTGATCTACCTGTGGTGGGTTTCTGTTGCCGATGACGAGCATATATGTCAGCCCAATTATAGACCTCTCCAAGCTTGTAATCGTGGTATCTCATTTAAATTTTCTTATTTTTCGATCATTAATTTCTTTTGTATAACTCTCGATTTGTTTATTAATGTCAATTAACACTTCATCCCACTCATCTTTGTTCATGGTAGTGCTGAGTTCTTGTTTGAGTTGATTTGCTTCTTTGTTAAGATCTTCTATGAGTTTGGCTAATTCCTCAATGATCAATAATATTAAGTCCAAAGAACATTTGTTTAGAATTGCAAACCATTTTTCGGTGAAACGTGCATTGTTTTTACATAATGTGGATTTAAGAGATATTCTCAAACCTCGGGGTATACGTTGCACCTTGTGGTACTTGATGAGTGTACTCACGTGGAGTCGTTGATTTACTATTCGTTTAGACATGTATATTAGTTGTTTGATGTTTGATTGTGTTGATCCTGTACCTGTACTGGTGCTTTCAGTTTCCTCGATGAGGGAGTAAATACGTTGCATGTCTTTGTTGGTATAAAGCAATGTATCCGCCCTTCGGTCAGTAAGATGCGAAATTTCTTCTAATGACATGTTGGTTGTTTGTGTGCGTGGTCCACTTGTACTCAGAAGACGTGAATTATGAAATCCAATTGGAACATGGACATGCGCACTCCTTTTGCACTTGGTAATCGATGATTAATAAAGTATGTGGGTGCCTATTGGTAAACCCTCCTGAGAATGAGGGCGAATTAATTAAGAGAACAAGCGCTGTCTCCCGTGAGAGTAACGTCCCCAATGGGCACACCTTCAAATAAATTTCAAAAATTTCCTTATGGATTGTTCATAAAGATGTGTTTTTATTTCTTATTTCGTTTCAATTTGATACTATTATTTCCATAGTATATATTTCTTACATGATTATTCAATCTTTTCTGCCCAATGCATTTCGGGCTGGACCCTTCATCAAGGGACTTAGTTTCTGAAAACATACAATGAAATAAGACATTCATAATGGTACAGGATAAACTGTTAAGTGTTAATGCAAGTTGATACAAAATGGCCGTGGTAAAAGTAATACAGGGGTTAAGGTGAATAGATAACCTGTGAACTCAGGCAGGAGCATTAGTGAATACTATGGTTAGAAACGTATGCATCGCTAAAATAAGTGCTCACGCGTGTCGTGCCGATGGAAAAGTGTAATCATTGTCGTGTGTTAAAGATAAGTCGATAAAACCTTAAACGAAGTGAAAGCCGAGAGCGATAAAGGTCTGTTGGTGTGCAATAACGTGAGTGATAAAATACTAACAGTGGTGACTTACGCAACCGTTTTAATGTGGACAGTACATTTCACGGCAGTAGCTCGTGAAGAAACATGAAATCTGAAACGGGAAACGTTCTCGGTTACTGTCAGCCGATAATAATAAAGCAGCGATATTGTGCACGTTTAAGAAGTGAATAGAAAACTTACGGTTGCTGTATTCGAAACCTCCGCATGAAAGTGGTAGATAAAGGCCTGTGAAGGAACGTACAAACATGACTATAACTCTTTCTCGTTAGAAACTGCTGATACTTCAGCCGTTTGTAGAAGTACTCACCGTGGTGGCGCGTTATGCACTCGTGCGTTCGGGTCTGGGTGTATGAAAGGATTCAAATGCACCGAGTGATATTGTTGATAAACCCGGATGTGCGAGTCATGTGATCATGACTGACAAGGTGAAAAGACTGCCGATCATGCGTATGCGTTCGAGAATGTTAAATGCCGATATAATATGCCGAGAATTAAGAAAAAATCGATGAACAATGTTCACGTTTGTGGAATTGAATGTTCATTGCGGTGTGTCGGAAATCTAAACGGAAAATGTAGTGTTCGTGAAATGTCACCATTGAAAAAATCGCGGATTGTCCTCAAAGGTGTTCTTAATAAAGTTAACAAAAACTGGAATGTGTGTGGTATCTCGTGAGTGATCAAGTGTTCTCGATAAGCATGGTAATGCTGGTTAAGAATGTGTCAGAAAAGAGAAGAAACATGGTGCATCAGCAGTGTAATTGTGAAAATGAATTTCCGACACACCGCAATGAACATTCAATTCCACAAACGTGAACATTGTTCATCGATTTTTTCTTAATTCTCGGCATAATATATCGGCATTTAACATTCTCGAACGCATACGCATGATCGGCAGTCTTTTCACCTTGTCAGTCATGATCACACGATTCGCACATCCGGGTTTATCAACAATATCACTCGGTGCATTTGAATCCTTTCATACACCCAGACCCGAACGCACGAGTGCATAACACGCCACCATGGTGAGTACTTCTACAAACGGCTGAAGTATCAGCAGTTTCTAACGAGAAAGAGTTATAGTCATGTTTGTACGTTCCTTCACAGGCCTTTATCTACCACTTTCATGCGACGGTTTCGAATACCGCAACCGTAAGTTTTCTATTCACTTCTTAAACGTGCACAATATCGCTGCTTTATTATTATCGACTGACACTAACCGAGAACGTTTCCCGTTTCAGATTTCATGTTTCTTCACGAGCTACTGCCGTGAAATGTACTGTCCACATTAAAACGGTTGCGTAAGTCACCACTGTTAGTATTTTATCACTCACGCATGCTATAATTTGATGATTGTTTCGATACAATTGCGAATTTTATAATAAGGTTTATCCTGCACAGTATGTATTCACAGCACCGTCCAATATGCAACGTGCACGTTATTGCACACCAACAGACCTTTATCGCTCTCGGCTTTCCCTTCGTTTAAGGTTTTATCGACTTATCTTTAACACACGACAATGATTACACTTTTTCATCGGCACGACACGCGTGAGCACTTATTTTAACAATGCATATGTTTCTAACCATAGTATTCACTAAGGCTCCTTCCTGAGTTCACAGGTTATCTATCCACCTTAACCCCTGTATTACTTTTACCACGGCCATTTTGTATCAACTTGCATTAACACTTAACAGTTTATCATGTACCATTATGAATGTCTTATTTCATTGTATGTTTTCAGAAACTAAGTCCCCTGATGAAGGGTCTAGCCCGAAATGCATTGGGCAGAAAAGATTGAATAATCATGTAAGAAATATATACTATGGAAATAATAGTATCAAATTGAAATGAAATAAGAAATAAAAAACACATCTTTATGAACAATCCATAAGGAAATTTTTGAAATTTATTTGAAGGTGTGCCCATTGGGGACGTTACTCTCACGGGAGGCAGCGCTTGTTCTCATGTTATTATGAACCATTTCTGCATTATGCAAATGTAATTGGCAAAATAAATGCACTTAACGCATAACTAAATAGCTTGCCGAAAAGTTTCTTTACAAAACCATTGCCGTGGAAGTCTAAGGCTACACTTCCCTTATAGGGACCACCTTTTTGATAATAATTGTCCTGTAGTAAAGCAGGTGAATGCAAGGCACTTTATTTGTTGAACATCCCTGACTTCAACTGCTCTGCCTCTGCAACCAGTTGAATAATAATTTACATACTTTCAAAATATTTAAAAAAAAGGCAGAAAACACTGTATTTTAGGATTGCAGTAAATAAACCTTTTTTGTCTTTAAATGAGTATTGACTTATTATGCCAATGTGATTTTTATTACCTTCTTGTTTTGGAGATGAGTGTTTTTTAACTTAGTTGCTTGGTTTTGGATTTGGATAGCATGGTTGATATTACGTTCTTAGTATGTTAACTTATGAAAAGAAAATGTTTTTATGTTTAATTATATATTTTAAAACTATTTTTTATAATTAAGTCAATTGCTGTTAAACCAAAATAGAAAAAAGTGTGTTAATTTACTTTGCTAAGGAAGGAAGTTATTTGTTTTATCAGGTAATTTTTGTTAATATGTTATTAATAGTTAGTTTTGAAAAATATGAGCAATTTTTCTATTGTCATTACCTCTTTGTTTAAATGTTGAGGGATTCTTTTGTCTTTTATCCAAATTGGTGTGCATTTTCTATTACAATCTGTTAGGTTTGGTTGCCCTTTCTTTCACACTTTGTTTGATTTGTGTTAGAAATGGGGGTCTCTAGTTGGCAGAGGTAGGTACCTTTGTCCAAATGGGGACCCTTGCTTCTAGTCAGGGTAAGGAGGATACACTTCTAAAATAACCCCTGCTCACCCCCTTGGTAGCTTGGCACGAGCAGACAGGCTTATCTCAGAGGCAGTGTGTAAAGCATTTGTGAACACATACAGTAATAGAGGGAAAACAATACAAATGGACACCACACCAGTTTAGAAAAATAAGTAATCTTTATCTAAACCAAACAAGACCAAAATGACAAAAATCCACAGTACAGTAATAAAAATATGACCTTCAAATGGTAGAAATAGTTCAGTTCAAACCAAATTGCAGATGCGATACTTTTCACACAAAGTACCTTGGATGCGTCACGCACACAAACAAAAACGGTCGCAGGGAAGGTGATGCATCGGTTCCTTACACTCAGGGAAGGTGATGCGCCGGTTCCTTGATCCAGGGGAGGTGATGCATCGGTTACTTACTGCTGCGCAGGGGAGGTGATGCGTCGGTTCCTTACCAGAGAGGAGGTGATGCGTCGGTTTCTTACTGCATGGGGAGGTGATGCGTCGGTTTCTTACTGAGTCCCCGAACGATGTGACAGACTTGGCCAGTGGAGGTCTCGTAGGTGTTGGGTCATGTGCTCAGCATTGGCGACAGCATTGTGAAAGGCAGACCAGGCCCATTCAGGTGAAAGGAAATCTCCTCCCCCTACTCTAAATGCAGCCCAGATCTATTCAGCCCAGCCCTGAATCATCCAGACTCTCTGGAGCCACTGCACCTCCCCAGTCCCTGTCACCCGAAAGCCAGACAGGCAATACACATCTTAGCAGAGGCACACTGGATGGCTAAGCAAGAAAATTCCTTCTTTCTAAAAGTGGTATTTTGAAACACAGAATGTAAAAATCACCCTCACTAAAAGATGCATTTTAACATTTTGAGTTCAGGCATATCAAACTTTATTTCCCTATCTTATTCCCATGGGTAGTTAGGCTTATAAGATGTTAAAAGCAAACTACCTATTCTATCCTATGGGAAAAGATAGGCTTGCAATAGTGAAAAACAAAATTGGCAGTATTCCACCATCAGGACATGCCAAACACACCAAGGCATGTCCTACCTTTCACCTACACTGCACCCTGCCCACCGGGGTACCTTGGGCTTACCTTAGGGGTGACTAACATGTACACAAAGGGAACGTTAGGGCCTGGCAAGTGGGTGCACTTGCCAAGTCGACATGGCAGTACGCGACTGCACACAGGCACCTCAATGGGAGGCCTGAGTTACATTTACAGGCTGCGTATGTGGGTGGCACAATCAGTGCTGCAAGCCCACTAGCAGCATTTGATTTACAGGCCCTGGGCACACACAGTGCACTGTACAAGGGACTGACTAGTAAATCAAATAGCCAATTATGGAAACACCAATCCATAACAACAATTTACAAAGGGAGCACATGCACTTTGGCACTGAACAGCAGTGGCAAAGTGCCCAAAGCATCTAGACCAGCAAAACGAAGTCCAACACACAGCAAGAACACAGGAGGCCAAGGCAAAAAATGCAGGGGAAACCCACGCCAATGGTGCCAGGTCTAACAGTTTGATTGTAGAATTCTATGACTTTGAAAAAAAACGTATTAATTTTATAATATGTGTTTGATACTCTTCAGTCTGAAAAGGAAACATTTTAAATTTATACCTGTTAAGGAAATGAATACATTTGTAATTTATAAATCCTTTTTAAAAACAAATAAAAACAAATAACCAGGCAAGTGTGGATGAGATGATTTGCTGAGTGAATAATTTGAAGTATTTGATCTTGTTTTGTTAGTTACGCACAGGATGCACTTTCCATCAAAACTATGATTAAAAAAAATTGCTATTCTTTTGTTTACTTACTGATTTGTTATGTGATTATATGTTTTTATGTTATTATATGCAATTTAAAAGATAGGTGTCTCTCTTTTTCTGTAAGATATGTTCAGCAATACGGCCTCTTCACTGAGCTCTCACCAGACGAGTAGTGGCAAAATGGAAGACTATCACTTTTTAAGTCTTTTCAGTCAAAGTTACTATTTTAAAAAATAAAATGTTTTGGAAAGATAATTTAATTTTAAGTGTAAATGTAACTAAAACACGTTTTATTTTTGTTACTTTATTTTGTAAAATACGTTGAACTCACTGGTGCAAAAGAGGTGTTCACTTGGTAGGGAATAATATATCGTAAACATTTTTTCTTTAAAAAAAAATGTTAATGTCACTTTAGAAGGGATATTTTGACAAATTCAGTTATATGACTGGCAAATATTATATGTGTAGTAAAAGCTTATGTAGTTAAGCTAATATGCATAGGTTTACAATAAAATGCATAATGTCTGATATTCCTATCTACATCTCATGATCCCATCTAGAGCACACACCTAGAGGAGCAAGAGAAAGAGGAGTACAATCAAGAGGGAACAGAGGAGGAGGCGAAAACATGGGAAACGTTTCTGGAATGATTCTGGATCTACACTGAATGAAGTGCTGGGTTTTAACATCAGAAGGAAGTGATACACTAAGGTCTTGACCTCGATTAATCTGTAAAAATATGAGAGGTTACATTTGGTTTCAATAAACAATCTGAATGAATTAAGGGTTGAGTACTAAAAGTTGATCATCAAGTCCACCATAGTTTCTCCCTATTGAAACTTCTAGGGGTAGATCCCAATGTTGGTCAGGATTCATTATGATTTGGACTGATTCTGTTCTAATTTGTTCTTCACTGCGTCAGTGAATCTTCACATGAGTGGGTGCATAGCAACTGTTAAGGGTGCAGCCACATAGTAGGTGGGGTGGATGTCAGATGAAGAAGGGGAAGGGTTTGAGAATGTGCTGTACAGATGTAAGTATCACAAGTGGAATGATATGCAATGGTAGAGTATAGGATGATACTGCTGATGTGGCTCAATTTATAGACATATTTTACATTTGAAAATGGTTACTACAGCTTCACAATATAGATGGCCTAAATGCCAAGGCCAATTTAGGCCTGTCCTATGAGCAAAGATCAAGCCTGCCGGCACAGCAAGCCTTTCTCATCTCAGTTTCCTGTCTCAGCAGAAATAAAAAAGAGAAATGTGATTAAGGTGTGTAAATGTTTTGAATGAGGAAATCAAAGTTCTGATGGATTTCATATGTCACAAATACTATGCAAGTGTCTTTTTCGCCTGTTGCCATATCTGGATTTTAAATGTTGATGAAAAGATGGATAAACAAAGAATGGATCGTGCTTCCACTTTGTTTTCTTCAAACATATGGATCAATATTTCAGACTGAATGGAATTTCATACTGAATGGACTTCGATTAACAAAATTGATACATAGCTCAGTGATTGATCTTGGGGCTGGGTATAAGTAATTTTCTTTTGAGGTCTTGTGTACTATTAGCTGTCTGTTGTTCAAGAACTATTGTGTACTATATCAGTATTTACAGTGGGCTATGAGTCAGTCTTTTGCACAAAGGTTTGCTTCTTATTCGATGGCTTTCCTTTCTCTTCTTGTCTTTGGCCCTGCACTGGAGCATAGCTTATTTACCATATTTGTGACTGGATGCCATGTATCCTTTCACTGCTTAGAATCAGGGAATTACTTTTTTCTTTTTCTTTCAACATTCCATAGCAGTGCATGTGTTCTTGCGCTCTTACTTGTTTGTTGATTCTTCCCTCAAATTCTCACTACCTGTGCTCTCTTGGCACCTTCTCATCGTTTTCTCTATTGTTTCCCACAGCGACCCAGGTCTTACCTTTTGCTTTTTTTAAAATTTATTTTGCAACCACTTTAAGCTCCTACATTGAATTTCTACACCCCTCGCCATTGCTCAAGCCATAGTGTTGACTTTCTTGGAGGGCCACTAATCGGGTCTCTCACTAGACTACTCCTGTGCCTCCTTTCTACAGTGTTACAAGGAGAGACTTGATCTCCTGGGGGTACATGGGGGCCCAAGCCTCACCCATGGGCCTCAAAGCCAAGATCATGTGCTGCAGGGCTCTGGAGAAGCTCCTCCTCTTGTACAGTAATGCAAGAGCCAGGATCCCATGCTCTCCATGCCACTGGAGTTAAGCTATCCTGGCTGATGAGGGCTAAAAGCCCGAAACCGGTCCTAGGATACTTGTTTCCAGTCCAGGGAGGACCTGGCCTGGCAGTTCGGGCTGGACTGTTCCCATTGGGCGCAGGGTCAAGACTGATTTGCATATGGCTGGGTCCAAACTGGAATGGCATGGTGAGCAAAAAAACGATGGATTTAGGCCCAGATCTCTGTACTGGGGTGAATGTATGACATTGTTCTGCATTCTGTCCATCAATTGTTCTTTTTGCATTTGTCACCCCGAGTGGGACGGGTATGCCCAGACGTGGGTCCCGTGCTCTGCATGCCACTGGAGTTAAGCTATCCTGGCTGATGAGGGCTAAAAGCCCGAAACCGGTCCTAGGATGCTTGTTTCCAGTCCAGGGAGGACCTGGCCTGGCAGTTCGGGATGGACTGTTCCCATTGGGCGCAGGGTCAAGACTGATTTGCATATGGCTGGGTCCAAACTGGAATGGCATGGTGAGCAAAAAAACGATAGATTTAGGCCCAGATCTCTGTACTGGGGTGAATGTATGACATTGTTCTGCATTCTGTCCCTCAATTGTTCCTTTAGGATCTGGACATAGTCACAAGTTCAGGCTGACTATGATGGAGCTTGCGCCGGCTTCTACAGCGACCCACTTGCGCCCGCTGAACACAGTACCTTAAATCCTGGTGCCCAAAAATCCTGGTGCACAGTATGCACGTTGTTGCTTTGCAAGGCTTTGTGCCATCCGGCGTCGGTTCTGAGAAGCACCACAGAATGCAGAGGACCTTAGGCCCACTTCCAAGGGTACAGGACTGGGGTGGCACCACTTGGCAGTGTAGACTCAAAGATGGCAGAGTCCAGATGCTGTAGCAGGTGAGTTGCAAGTCTTTTGTATCTCTGAGACTTCAGAAAACAGGAGGCAGGCCAGCAAGCCCTTGGAGTCACTTTGGTTCTGGGTTGGAGAGATGTAGGTCTAGTCCTTCTCCCTTCCAGACAAGGAGGTCAGCAGGTCAGCATAGCAGAGCAAGAGTCCAGTAGAATGACAGTCCTTCTTCCTGGCAGAGTAGCCACAGGGCCAGAAGTGTACTGAAGGGGTGGTGTCTGAAGTCCAGTATTTATACTTTGGTGCCCTGGTTCTGGAAGGTGGGAGAAGCTTCTAGACAGTGGCTTTGAGTGCAGGGAATCCCCTTTCTCCCCGTCATGGCCCCAATCTGGCTGGATTGACAATGGAGGGTCATTATGCCTATTGTGTGGAGACAGTGCACAGTCTATTCAGGTGCAAGTGGGGCTGTGCTTAGCTCCACCCCATCAGGCCGATTAATGGCCCATTGAGGCCAATATAGTCACACCTAAGCTCTCATTGTGTGTGGTTGTCTAGAGGGAATGCACAAGCCCCATCTGTCACCCACCCCAGACTAACCCTGGGCATAGTGGGCGTAGCGGGGCTACGCGGAGGTCCACGGAGTCGCAAACAAACTCCGTGGAGCTCCGCTATGCCACCCGCCTCCACCCCCCCTATTAACAAGTAAGTAAACATGTATTAAAAATACATTTAAAACCAATTACCTCTGTACTGCGGCGTCCCCGGGCTGCAGTCCTCCTCTTCCTCACCGTATCGGTAATCTTGGTGAAAACTGCGCATGCGTGCGCATGTGCATTTCTTGCAAGAAAATGCGCATGCACGGGCACACGCGCATGCTCAGTTTTCACCAGGATTACCGATAGGGCGAGGAAGAGGAGGACTGCAGCCCGGGGACGCCGCAGTACAGAGGTAAGTGGTTTTGAATGTATTTTTAATTCATGTTTAGTTACTTGTTAATAGTGGGGGTAGAGGCGGGGGCTGGCCAACTCCGCTCCGCTGTGGAGTGTGCAGAGATTTTCCTTCTCCGCGTTCTCCGTGAAACGCGGAGAAGGCAAATCTCTGCACACTCCACGGGCGGAGTGGAGGTCTCCGCCCGGGGTTACCCCAGACGTGTATTCAGAGACAGGCAGAAGGCGCAGAATAGTTAAAGTAAGAAAATGCCAACTTTATAAAAGTTTAGAACAAAAAGAGGGGTTGGGCCCTACAATACACCCTGACTGGGCCTCTTATGAATAAACAAAGAGCAAAAAAAGTGTCAAGGTGTAGTACTTCAATCACACAATTCTGAAGAAACCACCTCAACCATTGGGGTGGTTTCGTGTTTTTATTACACTTTCATTTTTCATTCATATTTAAATGTTTACACAAATTTTGTCATATCACCAACAAAGACACAATAATCATGACACAAAACATTTAGCTGGGGGTCGCGTAACTAGTTAGCATGGAGGAGTCTCATTCGTTATCGGAATTAACCAGACAAATCGCTCCACCAACTAAGAACGGCCATGCACCACCACCCACAGAATCGAGAAAGAGCTATCAATCTGTCAATCCTTTCCTCCATGCTAACTAGTTACGCGACCCCCAGCTAAATGCTCTTGGTTTAACTTTATAAAAGTGACATTTTCAGACTTGAAACTTAAAATCCAACTTTACCATAAGTTTGGATTTTAAATTGTGAGTCCAGAGACACCAAACTCGAAATATCCGTCTTTTACCAACTGGAAATTACACTTTATAAAATGTAATAAGGTAATCGCAATGTTAACCTATGGGAGAGATAGGCCTTGCAGTAGTGAAAAATGAATTTAAGATTTTTTTCACTACCTGGACATGTAAATCTTAAAAGTACATGTCATACTTTTTAAATACACTTCACCCTGTCCTTGGGCTGCCTAAGGCCTACCTTAGGGGTGATTTATATGCACTAAAAAGGAAAGATTGGGCCTGGCAAGAGGATTAACTTGCCAGGTCGACATGGCAGTTTAAAATTGCACACACAGGCTCTGCAATGGCAGCCCTGACACGTTTAAAGGGCTACTGAAGTGGGTGGCAAAATCATTTTTTATAATTTCATGTACTTTTTTAATTCAATACGTTTTTATTAGTTGTTCAAAATGTACAATGACAAAAGCATAAGTATAAAAAAACATAAGTATAGCGCACAAACGAAAGGAGGGTACAAATCAAAAAGATAATCGCGTACAATATAGGTACCTTTGTTCAATACAATACAATACAGTGCAAACAATACTTAAGATAACCCAAAAAAAAAATTTGAAATAAAAAAAAAAGTATCGCCTAAGTCAAATATATAAATCACAAAGCCGGTTTTGCATTTCTATTTTTCCTACTGCGTACATTTTTGTATTACTGGGCTCATGTATTGGTTAGGGGTCTTGAAGGAGATAATATTAGGGTTACAATGTTAGGGTTACAATGCTTGGCACAAGCAGAACAATCTAACATCCACTGGTAGGCGCTGTGAGTGATTATTTAGTAATTGTCGGTGGCTCACGGTGGTTTATGTGATTCAAAGAAGATGTCGAGAGAAAGCCAAAGATGTACTTTTAATGGATTAATATATTAGTAACTTCGGACTGAGCTGGTTTTTGCTTTTATTAATACTGCTTAAGAATGAATTGATGTTACCTTGTTTTTATATGTGAATGTTTCCCTGTGAATATATATACTTTTGTACGCTTTGATGGTTTTAGGAACCAAATAAAGTATCTTAGATTGAATTGGATGGCACAATCAGTGCTGCAGGCCAGCTAGTAGCATTGAATGTACAGGCCCAGGGTACATGTGGTGCACTTTACTAGGGACTTATAAGTAAATTTAATATGCCAATTGCGGACAAGCCAATGTTACCATTTTTTAAGTAGAGAGCACATGTACTTTAGCACTGGTTAGCAGTGATAAAGTGCCCAGAGTAGTAAAGCCAACAAAAACGAATTCAGCAAAAAGGAGAGGAGGAAGGCAAAATGTTTGCGGGTGGCCCTGCAGAAAGGGCCCAGTCCAACAGATCCCAACTGGAATCTATAACACAATGAGCTACAGGGCCCACATCTGGACATATCCAACAAATTTAGGGAGTTTAACTCATAAGAAGAAAAAGGTGAAGGGTGGAATGCTGAATGAATTTCAACCCCTGGTTATGATTGTAGGAAGCATTCTAGTTCATTTATTTATTATTATTTATTTATTAAACTTGTAAGGCGCAGCAGCTACCCAAAAAGGGTTTCCCGGCGCCGGTAAGGGGACCTGCTAGTGAGTCAGGCTTAAAGCGTAATTCAATTGCATTTGGACATGTGCTTTTCAAATTTGGGAAAAGACATTATCTGCATGCAGGTGAGAGGAGATACATGCTAATTTACAAAAGGAACACAGTCTGGAACCTCTTAAATGTATACTAATATTTACTATAATGCCTTGTAAAGGCTGCAGATGGGATTGTTAAAGGCCTTGTAGCCAAGGCTCAGGGCTCGTCACATTTAACCCCCTCTGCCTTCATAACATTGAATTCTGGTACTTTCACATTTAACAACGTAGGTTTTGTCTGAAAAATCCCAGAACCCTAGTCACTGTCAGAGACATCTCTAAATGATGCTTTATTTTTGCACCATTCTGCGGTTCTTTTCCTAGTGCTGACCAACCCATGCTTTATAATACTTTCACATAAAAAGTTAAATGAATCAAAATTCAGATTTATGTCACTAGATCCTATTGCTTAAATTTATAGTGACTTGAGTGATGCCTATAATAGAAGACAAGTTATTTTTAATTGTTGTGTTTACTTTCATATCTTTCTGGCTCAGAAACACTCTGTGCTGCATACCGTATCTTGCCAGGGTGTCTGGGAATATTGAAATTGTAATCCAGAGTAGCCCCCCCTTAAGGGAATTTTACTGTAAGTTCTCCATTCCAGCCTGCATCATCTTCAAAACAATCAGCATCATTTAAAAAAGGCAACACAACTGGCACCTCGGCCTACTTGGCTGACCTCAATATCTTCAGCAGCTCTTGCACACAAGCAGCCAGGACACCTTCAGACTGAAAGGAAAAAAACAAGAAAACAAGCATTGGCAAAACCAATAGGTCACAGCCATCTCAGAGCTAGATGTTAATGCATTTGTGTACAGCTCCTGGGCCGGTTTTATTGATATACACAAATGCATTAACATTGTCAACGCCTATAGTTCTAGGATTGCTGAGACCTATTGGCTATGCTCAGCAATTGGAGAGCTATTGGCTTTGTCAATTTTCACATTATCTAAAAAGCAATTTCTAGACCATCATATTCGACATATGGTGGGAATTTTGTAAAGTTCGCTTTGCCGGCGATAAAGTGTCACAAAAAAGGAACTGAAATGGCACAAACGTGCTGAAAACATGTAAGTGTCACACCAAATCATACTGAAATGTCACATGTAAGCAAAGTAACTACTTGTTAGGTACATTATGCTGCCACATTACTATTTAATGCCACATACTACACCATTCACTCATTCACCCACTTCTCCAGGTACACTTCATGACACGTTTGAAAAGGGTCCAACACTCATCTGTTCAAACTCCTACCTGCCGTGAGCTGGATGGAACCTAAATGGGAGCATACAGATCGTAGAGAGGGACATGGACACAATGCACACCCAGCAATAAAGTTAGACATTGAAAAGGTACTTTGACATATCCTCACTCAAAAATAATAGCCTAGAAACAAAAGAGGGGCAGTAAGCATGGATGGCAGAGATGCAGCGACGTAGGGAAAGGACTAAAACTGCACAGTTCTACCAAAGAACTAGGAGGCTGATATTCCAAATGAACAATACAATTAAAGTGGCTGTCATTGAACGCCATGTTTTTTTAGAAGAGTAGAAGTCGAGTTCACGCTATTTCCAATAGAGCAGGCTGTATTGTTAAGAAATCCATGGTGTTTGTTTAAAGCAACCCAGGATTTCAAACATGAGAAGGCAGTAGATAACAATGAACTACAGACACAGGTGATGTGGTTTTCAACCTAGTTTTAATTCATTGTGTGTGAATCACTGCTTTGAGTTTTTTTTTAAATGATCTTTGTGAATACACTAAAGATAGGGGTTGCAACAAGAGTACCACTCTATTCTTTTACAGACTGCATAGGCGCATAAAAAGCGAGTGGGAGCATGGAGAGGCTGAAAACATAAGCGCTCGTGTTTAGTGCTGAAATCAAACTAAAAAATGCGATTCGGAGTGCCAGCTGAAATCACAAGCGCCCGTGTTAAATGCTGAAAACAAAAAAAATGTGTCTCGGAGTGGCTGAATTCACAGGCACTTGTGTTAAGTGCTGAAAACAAACAAAATAGAAGTCCCTAAACACTATTTAAAATGGGAGGAGTGGATAAATGGCAGTATTTGGCCCCTGTTCTTGGGGGAGAGTTAAAGACAGGAAGAGGCATGACACATGCATGCCATTGCAAATGAGGAGAAAGATTAGGAGAGTGATGATAGAGCCAGCAAAGAAGAAGCTTATGGGCAGACTAAAGCCCACAAAGTATATACAACATATCTCTCTTTGAGACTGCCCATGCACACCATCTAGAGCCGAGACCTATAAACATCTATGCCTCTAGGATCTGGAACAATATCTCTGTATCTATCAGGACCACCCCAACCCTGCTCCAATCTAGGAAACAGCTGAAAACCCCTCCCAAGAAGCGAGTCCTCCTCCTCCCTCCCTCAACTTTCACTGCGTTCATTTTACCATTTAAATTACACCACTGACAACGTGCTTTGGTGCCTTAAAAGGTCGCAGTTTATTCAAACATAATATGGTTGTACATTTCGCAATTTTAATGGTCATTCATAAACATCGATGTTATCACATACTTTCATTGTCTTTGTAATTATCTTTGTACATTCCTTGTCGCTATGCGCTCTCAGACAGTCTATTTTCAGGGGGAGGGGGCCCAATCGTCCGGGCCTCTGTTTCAGTGGTTCCAGGCTTCAACTTGCTACCGAATTTGGTGGGTGTCCCGCAGGACCTGCCCGGGCTGCAAGTACCATTCTGCTTGCCCTGCACCCCTTCTTGGCCCCGGCGGGCTCCTCCGGGGCCCTGCCGTGTGGCATCACAAGGACCCTGTGTGAGCATTTCATCTATTCTGCCTGAGGCTGAGTCCTGACATCTCGCTCCCTCAGTACCCTGCCGTGAGGCATCCCAAGGGCCCTGTGGCAGCATCACATCTACTCTGTCTGTGGCTGTGTGCCGTCCTTAGCTCCCTCAGTGCCCCTGCCATGAGGCATCCCAAGGACACTGTGTGAGCCTTCCATCTATCTCTAGTAATTTATCTCTTTTGTCTATCTTTCTTGGGGTTCTTCCGCCACGCTACCTACGGTTTCACGATCGGAGGGAGCTCCCCCTGTTCTCGTTTTGCCCCTTTTTCCTATGCGAAACCCATCTGCTTAGCACCCCCACGATGTTTAGCAGGAAAATATCCATCCCCACCCCTGTCAGGTGCACCCCGTCCTCCAAGTGATAACCAGGGGACCTCAAGTTGATGAAACCATGCCTCACGAAACCCCAGCCGTTGGCCCTACATATTTTTGCCATGGTGATATTCAGTTTACATCTGGACTTTTCCACCGCCCCCAGATCCAAGGCCCCTCTCCATGCTCTACGCACTATTATTTCTGAAAAAATCACTTCGGCTGGGCGCACCATTCCTGCCATGGCTGAGAGGCCTCCTTGCATTTTTTGTAGGAGGTCCCTCCTTCCTACTGCTGCCAGGTCGTTTCCTCCCAGGTGGACCACCACAGCATCCGGTCTGCCACCTTGCCCCATAGCTTCCGCACCGTGGGGAGCAGTTGGTCCCATTTCATTCCTGACGCCCATTGTTGCGCTCATGTTATGTAGGAGTGACCCACGATCCATACCTTCTTGCGCCGTTCGTTCAGACCTAAGCGACGGGGGGGGGAGAAACCGGACTCAGTACATCGTGGGGCGTATGTAATGTTTAAACGCGCCGGATGCCCACCGCCCTATCCCCTTGATCTGGTTGGTGCCCAAGCCTAACTCCGCGGCTGTGGTGGCTGCCCCTGAATGAGTGGGAACCGAACGCCCTGGCCGGGAGCCCTACCTTCTCTAGTGCCTTCCTCATTACTGCTAAGAATTGGAACCGGCTCAAGTACGACCCGTCCCCATGTCTTAGCAGTGGCCCGTGTTCGTGTTCCCCGGGTCGCATGTACCTTTGAACTAAGCACACTGGACAGCATAACTTGTCCTTGATGCAATTTATCCTGGTCCACCTCCCTTTGCCTGCCTGGTCCGTTTTTGTCCGCCGCAGCAGGATATTCATCTGTCCCTTCCTTAGTTTTTTGTCGGTCCTGTGTATGCAAGCTATTTCTGGGTTATCTACCGCTGGGGCCACCCACTCGCTGACCCTGTATGCCCCAAAGAACGCCAGCGCAAACGCTGCCTGAAAGAGTGTGGCTTCCAGCTCCGAGGTGCATATTTCCCCCAGGGCCCCTATCATTCGCTGTAGTATCCCAAAGTGAATGGGCCGCCTAATATCCTTCTTTGATTGCTGAAATCTTCCCCATCTTCTTAATGCCATTCTACATCGGAAAGCCCTGGTCGGATCTTCCCCCGCTGCAATTTTTGTGTAGTATGCTGCGGCATTCAAGTGGGCTTGGCCCAGGATTTTGTTTTTCCTGTCAAGAAAGCCCATTCTATGAAGCTTAAGACCTCCTCTTGCCCTGCCAGCCGGCCCCCCGTTTCCCCTGATATGTCGGCAAACGTCACCCAGCACTTATGGTATCGGAGCTCCGTTTTTAGTGCCAGCGCGTTGTCCAGCATCGTCTTTAACCCAGGTCCACCCATGCCCACGTCTCTTCCGGCATCGGGGTCATCACTTGGTCCGCGTCCGGGGCGAGCTCTCGGAATTTGGCCCACTGAAAACGAGAAATGGCATCCGCAATTGAGTTGTCTACCCCTGGGATGTGTCGTGCCCTAAGCGTGATGTTTGCCTTTAACTGGCAGTCAACTAGTTTTTGCAGCAGATTGACCACCGCCGGACATTTTGCTGTCCCTGTGTTGATCTCCTGCACTACTGCGTGGTTGTCAGACCATAGCATTATCTGTCTGTTTGCCAGCCGTTGGGACCAAACATGGAATGCCACCACAATGGGGAACAACTCCAGTAGGGAGATGTTGGCGGTGACCCCTGCCCTTTGCCAGCTCGCCAGCCAAGCCCCTGCTGTCCATGCTTTTCCTAGAATGGCCCCAAAGCCGAAACCCCCGGCCGAGTCTGTGTAAAGCTCAAGTTGGTTCGTCTGCACCCATGGCTCACACCACATGAGGGTGCTGTTGAAATTGGTCAGGAAATTTTCCCATTGCCCCAAGTCCTCCTTCACCCCTTGCGTCAGGCGGACCCTGTGGTGCTTCTGCGTCATGCCCCTGGTCATCCAGGCCAAACGTCTAGCGAAGGCGCGCCCTGCGGGGACTACTCTTGTGGCGAATTCAATTTCCGCAGCAGCTGTTGCACTTCGCCTAGTGTCGCCTTCTTCTGTTGCCTCAACCTACCAATGATCTGCTTTAGCTCTGCCACCTTTTCGGGCGGCAGTTTGCATGTCCCGGCCACCGAGTCCAACTCTATTCCGAGGAAGGACAGTTTTGTTGTTGGACCCTCTGTCTTGTCCTGAGCTAGGGGAACTCCCAACTCCCGAGCCAGGTCTATGAAACTGTGAAGGAGGTTAGCACATTCGCCTGTGCCTGACCTGCCGATAAAAAGGAAATCGTCCAAGTAGTGGACCCGTGCCCCCACTGGGGCACGTGTTCCTAGTTCCCACTCCAGGAATCCGCTAAAGGCCTCAAAGTATGCATAGAATATTGAGCAACCCATTGGCAGGCATTTGTCATAGTAGTATTGTCCATCTACCTGAAAACCTAGCAAGTGGTAGCTATCTGGGTGTACTGGCAAGAGGCGGAAGGCCGATCCTATGTCTGTTTTTGCCAACAGCCCCCCCCCGCTTGCCCTATCAGGTCTACTGCGTCATCCACCGATGCGTACGCTACTGAGCAACTCCCTTGCTCCAGCCAGTCATTGATGGAGTCCCCGTGGGGGTTTGACAGATGATGTACTAACCTGAATTTGCATGCCTCCTTCTTTGGCACCACCCCCAGAGGAGATACAACCAAATCCTTCAGCCGGGGGGAAGCGAACGGGCCAGCTACCCTCCCCAGCTGAACTTCCTTTTCCACCTTCTGCCTTGCCGCCCCTGGGTTGTCTCTTATTGATTTCAGGTTCCAGCTTTCCCGGGCACCCCAGGTCCTTTGTAAGGGATTGGAAAACCTTGTGTGAAACCTTCCGCTAACCTTTGCCTGTCTGATGCCTTGGGATAATGACCTAATAAATATAATAGTCTGCTTGTTTTTATGGGGGTTGGTAGCGGCTGCCCCCCGCCCGCACCCCCTTTGCCCCTGTTTGGGGGCGCCTGCTCCTCATTTCTTTGTACCTGACTTCTCCTTGCTGGCCCCTGTCCCTTGGGCCTGCTTGCAGCGTATGGGGTGGTGGTTTCCCCCGCAGGACCCGCATGCGTGCTTAAACCTGCAGGCGGCCCCCCACTTACAATCGTCCTTGTCGAACTTCCAGCATGACTTTCCTGATTTGTTACTGCCTTGGTTCTTACTTTTGAACCCCTGTCCCTGCCCTTCCTATTTTCCTTTTTTCCCGTAGGGAAGAAAATTGTGCTCTCTTGAGCTGACCCCCTTCTCTGGCAGCTACCATGTGCGTTGTGAATCCTTCCATGTCCTGACAGTCCCACTCATAACTGGCCACATCTGCATCTTTTCCCTGAAGCCCTCATCGTATCTCAACCATGCATCCCCCTGATACTTCTGCTGTGCATCGTGCACCTTCTGTTCATATAAAATAAGTGCTGCCGCACTCTGGGGGAACTTCTCGATAAAAACGCATGCTAGGGTCCTGAACGCCCCCAGCCAATTCTCCCGTGACCTTTCTACCCTGGGCTTGCGTCTTTCCCTCCTGTCATCATCTTTTTTGTCCTGCGTCGTCAGGTCTAAGCCTGCTTGGCGTACTTCTAGCAGTGAAAAAATGTCTATAAATTCTTTCCTCCATATTCTTTCTTTCACTGTCAGTGGGATGAGATTGGCCAACCCCAGGAGTTTTGTGGTGGTAGGGGGGTCTCCTGGGGAGGGACGCATGTACTCGCTGGCCGGCTTCCCCTTTGGGTCCGGGCCCTCTCCTGCTACGTTTTTTCCTGTAGTAGAAACCCCGGGGGCTGCCACCCCCTCCTGCGCGGTCTCTTCGGGCCTTACTTTCTCACTCTGCTTTGCCTGCTGAGGGTTTTCCTTTCCCTTGCCCGTTTTCCCCGTTGGGCCCCCCCCCTCGCTCTGGTCTCTGCTCTGGTTCCTGGCTTCCCCCACTCCTCTCCTTATTCCATGGGGGCCCCCTCCCAAACGCTGATCCAGCCCCAGGCCATCGCCACTAGGGCATCCATGCCGCTGGGTGAGCTGGTCCCTGTTCCCATGACTCCCCTTCGAAACCCAGTTGGTCCCTTCCCTGCCCTGCCTGCCAGGGAGGATGTAGGGGCCAGGGCCCCCGCATCGCTAGATTGCTTACTCCTAGCTGCGTTCCCAAGTTTACAATTTGTCCTGGTCCCCCTTCTCCTGGACCAGTGCGCTGCCCCCTCATGCGCCTTCCCCTTTCGCTCTGTGTGCGTTGCTTACCATTGTCTTTGTCTGCCGCGTTGGTCCGCCCTCTGCATGACTCCTGAGGGGCCGCCGTGCTGGCTACAGAACCCTCATCACCGCTGCTCTCCTCGGTATCTGAGCTGGACAGCATCTCAGGGGTTGCCGCCCTCCTATTCCTGGCTTGCTTGCTCCTGCCCCCGCCGCACCCTGCTTTTTTGGCAACAGGAGTCTTTGCACCTGCTTTGGTGATCTTCCCGGGGGCCGCCGTTCTGGATACATGCCCCCTGCTTCCCCATTTCTTGGCGGGTGGTGCAGGAGGGGATGCCTGCTGTTGCTTCATCCCCTTCCCAAGGGCCCCCTCCTCGATGTGCTGATCCATCCTGTATTTTCCGTTCATGGCCACCAGCGCCCTGGATTTGTCCAACATAGCCTGTAGATCCTCATCTAGATCCGTCCCTGTTTCTCCTCTCAGCCTCTTTTGGCCTTTTTGGGGGGCCTCTGGATGCCCCTGCACCTCCCTGAAGCGAGCTGGCGGCCGGGTTTCCCTCCCGACTGCCCCGCGCCTGTTGGCCATCCTGCTAGACCCTTTCTTCTTTCCCCTTCCGGTTGGGCCACTTGTCTCCTCCGCCTGCCCACTGGTCCTTGGGCTCCTGCCTAGACACAAAACCCAGTGATGAATCAGGCCCCAGAGATGCAGCCACTGCTGCTCGGAGATCTCCCGGTCCGTGCTCAGCTGGAGTTGCAGAGAAACCTTCAGTGCTGAGTGTATTGGCTGGAGGAAAGGCCCAAAACTCCACGCGTTGTCCTTTGTCCCTAAATCCTTCAAACTGGTTAGAAAAAACGCAATCGGTGCAGTCTGTGCCCTCCCCAGCCGAAAGCGTGCACCAGAAAGTTAAGGGAGCTCCTGCTCGACCGCTCACCTTCACCCTTCTCAGCAGGTTAAAGGTGCAGTCATTGCCTCCTCCTCGGCTAAGGAAATTGCAGCCTTGGGGCTCCTGCCCCTTTAAGGCTGCTCTCGGGCGTCCCCGCCTTGCACAGCCTCTGCTTTCTTCCAGGTGCAGCCTCCGGCCTCTTCGTTAGTTCGGTTAGGCCTGGCTGCACCGGGTGATCGGCGTCCCGTTTGCGGCGTCCCTGGGTGGGTCACGCTGGAAACCGGCTTCAGCCCTCGCGCCGGTTCCAGCTCCTTCTGCGCCACTCCTTCCTTCCCTTGTTTGTCGAGGCGCCCTGGGGGGTGAAACACGCTGGAAACCGGCTTCAGACCTCACGCCGGTTCCAGCCGCTTCCGCGCCACTCCTTCCTTCCCCTGCTGGCCGAGGCGTCGGTTCACCTCCTGGCTGAGCTCCTCCTGGCGACCACCGCAAGGGGGGGTGGTCTTCTTCCTCCTGGTGACCCTGGATGTAACCGGCAGAAACTCGATTTGGTGTCTCCAGAAGTCCGCAGTCCGAGGTCCACGCTGCTTCTCCGCTCGTCGTCGTCGCCGTCAGTAGGATTATCGTCTACCTTCCACAAGGGGGGTTATGTGAGTTAGTGGGCCCTGTGCCCTTTCTTAAACCCCCTCGCCGCTTGCCAGCTCGCCCCCGGATTGGGGGGGCTGTGGCTTGTCCTGGGGCGACCAATCCTGGTCTTCCTTTTTCGCAGGCTTTGCGAACGGGAGGGGTAGGGCTTCCCAGCTCCGGGTGGCGTTTGTCCCGGGCCCCCATCGGGTCCGGCTTTGCCTTCCCCGGCCCGGGCTCCGACTCAGCTCTTTTAAGAAATCTACATCATAATGTAATAACAGTTGAAAAGCCACTTACCCCTGCTATCACACGTGGACTGTGTCTTTGCCTTTAACCTTACACAATTAGACACGTTGTAAGCCATGGGTCCCTTAGAAAGGTGATCTGTGTCTCTGCATCACATCTGTCTATTTCCCGAACTCAACCTCTCCCCATTTTCAGTGTAATATTAAGGATTTTTGGGGTCCCGGGCAAGGCATATATTAGCTGTTTTGTGCGTTTTAGTTTCTGTAAGTTTATCATACTTTAATATTTTGGACATGATGCTAGTTTAAATTAATACAAAATGGATAATAAAATTTAAAATTGTTTTTTAAGGGGCCCCAAAATACGTCTAGCACAGGGCCCCAAATAGCCTTAAGGTGACACCGTGTACAGTGCTCTGCTGCCTTTCTGCTAGAATCCTACTGAATAAGAAGCTTTGCAATTTGCAAATGGATTTTCTGAAGTTCATGGCCGACTGATGAGTCACCGGTACACAATGGTTTCATTTATTAATGTTCGTGCGTGTTATTAGCATCCAGAACTGAACATCTCATTGTTATTTTGTACCTTAGCGATGTCAGGAATATTCCCTCCCGCGCGCTTCCTCTTTAAATGTTCACCACGATTAATGAATGACCTACGGTTTCAGAATGATACAGGATTGCGGCGAGAGAGAAACATCTCTTCATTGCTGTTGTCAATAGGGTGGGCACAGCATGTGGATGCCACAATATAGGTCACTTCCTCCTACACGCAGCTTTTAATGCCCGGATAAATGCTTTACGTAATTCTCTGCAAACAGCTCGGAACAGTAATTGAGTTTAAGGCAGGGGTCGACAGCTGATCCTTTTTCTTGATGAAACATAATAAGCAGTTGCGCTTTTCATGTGTCCAACAACAGGGTGGTAAACACTTTTTCAGACTTGATTTCCCGTGGAGCTGGTGAGGGTCGGTGGTCACCTGAATCAACATCTGACAGAAGCCATGCAGCTTGCGCAGGTCACAGCCCTGGCACCTGTCACATCACATCCGGAGTGGAATGGTTCGATCAAAGACAACCGACGTCGAACACTGAAAAACCTCTACTGGGGGGTGGGGGGTGGGGGATGTCTGCGGCGGAGGGGAGGATGGGGAGGGGGGCTGTTGTTCGGTGCAGGCGAGACAGCGCTTCGGTTTTGAGAGAATCCACACTTCTCCATTTGGTTAATAGAAAATAGACTTTTGTGCAGTATACTGTGACAGAGAGCAATGAGGTTAAATTAGGAGTCATTAATATAATTACACATTTAAAAAAAAGAATCTACCGACAGTTGCTGTTTTTTAAGCAACAGAGTCGCTGATTACTTTTTCAGGACTATATACTGCTGAATTTTTTTTTTAAACTTTGCATACAAGCTCTGGATATTGAAAACGTTGTCATGGGTTACGTGCAGATGAAGGCGATCAATTGAAAGATAGTCCTGTTTGATTTAGGACATAGAGTCGTTGACATACTTCTTAAACTCTAATAAATGGAAGCCTAAAAACAGAGTAACAAACACTGTGGAAGGCTTTTTATTGAACGCTATTTCCAAACCCCTACAGCCCCTTAGATCACAGAAAGGTAACTAATCTTTATTGATAGAAAAGGCAAAACATAAAATGAGTTTAGGCAGAAATATATTTGAATTCAACGCTTCGAGATTATTTACTGTGGAGAAATACCGTAGACTTCGTACTAGTGTTCAGAGTATGCCTGCCTTTGAAACTTTAAAGGGTTTCATCAAAATAATAGAACCGAGGAGAAGGGAGTCCAATTCCATATTCGGTGGAACAAAAATAACAACAATTCACAGGCTCGCCCAGGCCAAATCTATTGGCTTTGCTAATGCTTGCTGGTTTGTTGCATGAGACAACGGATGGCGCCTTCACCAGCAAAAACGAAAATAATGTCATACTTCATAGCAAGTGCATAATATGTCTGAAGTGTCAGTACTTTGTCTATGGCATCAGACCTCTCCAGAATTCCTAGATAAAATGCGGAAGAGTATGAATTCAGGTAGAACATTCAAACCTATTATGGTTACCAGAAGAAGAGATTGTGGAGTATGCAGGATTTTATAGGAGCAGAAGAAGAAGAATCTAAGATCAAAAAAGTGATTTAATGATCATATAATCTCCTGAATTGGAGGGAATTGTGTTTTTGAGTTGGAAACATGTAGTACTGTGTCACCTGTAAGGACTGAAAAGTCCTTATGCTGCTCACAGAGGGACGTTTCTGAAAACTGTGGGCGAAGGAGTGAGGGAATGAGTGAATTACTAAAATTAGTTTGCGCATTTTGCCATTGGAATAGTCTCAGCATCAATTTTTAAGAGTGAGTAGAAATAGTAAGGGGAATGAAGTGTAATCTGATAGGGTAGCAGACAACAAAGGCAACATATAATAAGTTCTGTCTGTTAGACATACTCAAGTGAATATAATAAAAATATGTTAATGCAGCCCTGCATGGGTTTTTCATAGCTTCAGCATTTTTAGCCCAGGTGTGGCTGGTCACAACTTCTGCACTTGCTGACCAGCATAGGCTGATCTTTTTGGTGGATGAAGGTCTCTCACAGACTTGTTGGCAGCATGGAATTTCATTCCACATTGGACCTATGCAATCTGTTGAGGATTCACAAGCCTTACCTTGAACCATCTCAAGACTGTGGTGTGTCTCTCTGATTGCTTGTTTCGTACAAGATGCTTCTTCAGCACACTGCTTTTATGTACTTCACACAGACATAGGGGATGTGCTGCACCTCTATCAGTCCTTAACAGTCACATCGCTTGTAGGATAGGCATTCACCGTCCCTTTCTGCAGCAGACATACTGCTTTCAAGACACTTCATATCAGGTATACAGCTTTAGCAGCAAGAGATAAAGATCTCATGTAAAGTGGTCTCTCCTCTGCCATATAATAGAATTCCAGGTGGGGAACATCAAGTCCCCCCTGACCCCACGTTCCCTGCAAAATGGCTAGTCCAACCTGTTTACATCTGGACTCCCAAAGGAGATCTACCACCAAACTGTCTAGCGTACAGAAATAGTGCCTAGGGATCTCATAAAAAGTGTTTTGCATGGAGTAGAGGCAGCGCTGTAAAATTATAATTTTAACTATCATGATCCTGCCCATAAGGGACAGAGGCAAGTTCTCCAAGAACCTAATCAATGCTCATATTCCCTCCACCACCCTTCCAATGTTTAGATCTAGAAATGCTAGAGCCATGGGTTACAAGTGAACCCATAGGTAGTGAATATCAGAGGTCACCCAAGGGATCCCTATCAAGGGTAACTCATCTCCCGGTAACCCTACCAGCTTTCCCAAGGGGAGAAGCTTGGACTTATCAGGGTTGATTCTAAGGCCCGAGACCTCTCCCAAAATCTGTATAACTTTAAGTAGGATAGGTGCCGAATAAGCCGGTTGTCGAAGATACACTAAAGTATCATCAGCATAGAGAGAGACCACATGGTTTGTGGCCCCCAAGGGTATGCCCGACAGTCGCAACGTGCCACACAGGGTCTAGGCCAATGGCTCCATAGCTATCACCCGAGCAAGAGGAGCAGAGTAAACTAAACAAATCCATCAAATAAATCCAGAGCCTAGCCCAATTTTCTGGAGCACCTGCCAAAGGTATAACCAATTAACAGAATCAAAGGCATGCTCAATATCTAAGAACGCCAGAGCAAAGTCATCTGTCGAAAGCCACGGGGCATGCCACACATGAGCCAGTCGCCATAGATTATAGGCAGTACTGACCCTCGGGGTAAATCCCTACTCGTCTGAATGTATAGATGGGGCAGGTGTGGGAGGAGACGCGCCGCCAGAACTCTGCTCAGAATTTTTACATCTATATTTAAAAGTGTTATTGGTCTATACGAGGAAGCAAGCAAAGGATCCCTACCAGGCTTTGGTATCATGACCACTAGGGCCTACCACATGGAGGCCGGCAAAGAACCAGCGTCTAAGGCCTCATTGTACACCTCTAGGAGTTGGTCTGCCACTGACGCTGCAAATGTATGATAGAATTCCATTGGCAATGCATCACTACCAGGAATTTTTACAGGGCTAAGATGTCTAATTGCTAAAAGGATTTCCTCCTTCGTAAGTGGGCCATCCAGGGCCTCCACGACGTCCGGGTCAAGGCTCGGAAGCTCGACACCTGCAAGGAAACCCTGCATAGCCTCCCCCAAAGGGTGTACAAGCTCCTTGTATACCTAGCGGCAAATACTCCATTAATCACTTGTTGTCTATAGACCATGTCTCCCATTGCTGTATGTAACTGTAGGACAGAGGTCTCAGGAGCGTCTTGTCTAATTAATTGAGCCAGCAAGGCACCTGTCCTATCCCCTTCCATATGTAATAGCTGCCAATAGGCTGTATAGGTATGTTTCTCCAATCTACTCCTGTCCTCCAGAAGGGCCTCCCATATTTTTCGCCATTCTGACAGCTTATGAGGGGCCGAGGAAAGAACTGCCTCTACCTAGCACAGCTTAGATTCCTGGGTCTTGATGTCGCTTTCTAACTGACATCGAACCCCATAGGACATCTTCATACACCCCCCTACGAACAACCTTCATAGCCTCCCAATTGAGCACCCGAGAGGACTCTGATCCCCAGTTCTCCTCAAAATAGTGCCCCAGTGCAACAGTGACTGTTACCACAAAGGGGGAGGGGGGTGTGGGGGGGGTCTGCCAGGGCCTTCATGCAAAGATGCCACAGGGGTATCGCCAGCCGGTCAGGGTTAGTACTAAGGCTCAAGACCGGCGAATGATCTGGCAGATATCAGGTAAGTTGGGTGACGTCCACAACTGTGGACACCAGATCAGTAGAAATAAAGCAATAATCTAAGCGGCTGAATGTACCTGTTGCTGGGGTGTGGTAAGAAAACACGTCTCCCGGTAAGGCATTCACGCCAGACATGACACCATCCAGTAAGTACCGGAGTGCACCAGTGAGCCGGGGCTTAGTATGGGCTTGGGGGGGGTTCCCATCCATAACACAGTTTAATCCCATGTCAGGGTCACCGTTGTACCCATATAGTGGGCCGCCGCCAACATGAGTGTAGGGAAAAAATCCACACAGTCAGCATTGTGAGCAGAGTCATTAATAAAACAAATCTCACGACCCTCGAGTGTTCCATGTACAACAACATATCATCCCTCTGGATCTACAACATGATGTAGGTGTTTAAAAATGGCAGCCACCCAGACTAGAGTCCCTCATGCAAATCCAGCATAGGAGGTAGCATACGTTTGTCCTCTCCATCCATTCCTCAGGCATGGGATACAAACACTGTAGGTATTCGTTTCTTGCAGAAACGCCACTGCCACTCTATAGCGCTTCAGGTAGGCAAACACTCTTCTACGTTTCTCAAAGGTGGCTATGGCTCGGACATTCCAAGAGATCAACTTATTTATGGAGGCAGCCATTTCTTATAAACCATCCATAAACCCCTCATCACGTGCGCAACTCCGACACCCACACAGCACCAGTAGGGGAACCCAGTCAGTATTCCAGGCATGGACATTTTACACAAAAGCAGAACTAACGTCCCAATCCAAACCAGAACATGTAAATCATACCCCACCCACAACTCCCCACTCACCATATCTACTAAGATATGACGCATTCCTGCTCCCTCCCTGAGCTGGAGCACTAAGTACTGCATAGCGCAAATGCAGGGGTGCCTGCATTACAGGAAAGACTATTTTTGTCCAGGAAGGGACACCTTCCTGCTCAAAACCATCCTCTGAGGCATTTTCCTCTTTTTACATGTGTTGCAAAACACAGAATGCAGCACAAGTAGAAAGAGGAAATAATGAGGAGAAATAAACATATTTCTTCTCATTACGCCTCTTTTGGGAAGGCATCCCATTTTGATACACTCCCAGATTTACTATTCATAGTAGATGTGGAAATGTGTCAAAATCCATTGGTGGATGTGTCGGAACACCCACACTCCAACCATTGAACACCTTCCCAGTGCAGAGTAACTCAAGGCAGTGACTTGTGCTGCCTTGCGGTACTCTAGATTTACTAAGCCATGCAAAGCCACGCAAGGTGGCTTTGCGTGGCTTAGTAAATCTGAGTTGAGGGCTTGCATTGCTTTGCGTCACCTGGAGTGACACAAGGGAAACATAAGCCCTTAGTAAATCTGGGCAATATAGAAGGCAGACAGGCCCTTCTTCTTGAAATTAATTCCATACTTAATATATTACAAGAGTTTGTGTATGGCCTGAGACAAGATTTTAAAAATATAATTTAACAAAATTATTTATGATCTATGCTGTTATTGAATCAGGACTTAATCGAATTGCCCTTGCACAGGAGCCTGGGCTAACCTCCCCATCTATCTGCAGGACTTTTACATTCAAAACACAATATACCTGTTCTCAAGCTTTCATCTATCACCTATGAAAATAATTCTTCAGATAAAGAAGATCTTCAACATCTCTATATTATTAAGAAGAACATTGCTTTTTTTAAATGTTCCTCTTTAGCCCTGTTCAGTTGCTTTGTCTGTTGATGGAAACACATTTTGATAGTGACGGATGGTTTTCCAGAAAGGACTAATCTTACTTTGATGTATTTTTGTGTTTTTGGTTTTTAATACATTTTCAAAACATCTGCTGTCTGTAAATATTTTGTAATTTTACCCATGTTTAAAATTTTACTACAAAATCAAAACAATATTGTATTTTTGTAAGAGTTAATTTTTTTAAATGTATGTTAAATCTTCATCACCTTTCCTTCAATTAATAAAATACATTTTCAACTACCATTGTTTGAATTGTTTTGTTTAAAGAAAATTGTATTTTCATATAAATCGGCACACAAAAATAATAAGTTAACTTAATGGCCAAAAAGTCATTTATGATAATTATATATTTCTTTCATATTTAAAACATACATATGTAAATATTATTCTAAATATTCAAATTGTATTCCTAATTCCAGTATGATGCATGTATTTGTGTAACACAAATGCATCATAATTGTTACATGTATATACTACTAAAAAAAAGACAAACATATATTAATGGTAAGAAATTATCTGAATAATAAAAACATAGTACAAACATAAAGGAGGGTTTCAACAAACCTATTCAAAAGTATGACTTCAGCATTTAGGAAAATGTTATATGCTTAACACTTATTAATCAACGATGTGAAAGACTCAAATAAAAAACTAGGTGATATGTATACATTTCTTAAAATGTATTTTTTAGAATTAGTTTTCTCGGAAAATGTAGCACTCTGCAAACACAGCGGCCAGATTTAGTTCTTGGCAGCCCGCCAAGATCTAAATCAGGCCCAAAGTATTTTCAAACACGATTAGGAATGTCATAAAAGCATTCTCCTAAAAAACAAGCATTGGAAATGCAATAGGTCTCGCATTTGTTTGAGTTAGAGGTATTGTCATTGTAAATGGCAATGTGTTTTACCCATGTTTTACGGAGTGTATGTATGTGTTGTGTAGTGTAATTATGTGGGTTGTATTGGATTACTTGGTTGTGGAATTTGTATGGTGTTAAGTGGATTTGTGTAGTGGAATTATGTGGCATGGTGTGCTGTGGAATTATGTGGATAGTAATTATGTGGTATCTTTACAGTGGCATCTTTACAGCGACTATGGTAGTACTGTATATTAAACTGTATATTAAGAGCCTGCCAAAGCCAGTGGCCTATCATTCATAGTGCCTGGATGTTTCCATCCATGCGCTCACTTATTCATCTATACATTAAATCCTCACTGATCATCTGTGCAGTTAATCATATTTATTTGACATATAATTAAAAGTGCCTAACGGTGTCCATCCCCCTTAACATAGAGTGTCACGGTATGCTTCCCTTTCATTAAAAGTTATTTGAATCACACTCTAGATATTTAAAAAACATGCCTCATTTGAACTGCTGCTGATATTTTTGAAATACTTGTAAACTTAATTTACAAGTATTTCCAAAAGCAAATGAGGCCGTGTAGTCTAGTTTCACACACCCTGTAAACACGCCGGACTCTAGTTAGGATCCACATACAAAAGTGAGAAAGGGAAAGTAAACATAGATCCATGTTAAAATGAATATGCAACGATCTGTTAGTGGGGAAGGCGACCTGTGACCTCTAGAGAAAAGCGTAAAATTGAAAGGCATATTTCTTGCTCTTTTTCCTTTTAAACGCCTTTGAGATTATTTATGGGGTGGTGCAGCCCACTCCCGCACTGACACCCCTAATTCCAGCTTTACTTCTTTTCTGGAACTTACAGACCTGTTCATCACGTTATGTAGTCAAGACCACAAGTCACAGAATGCAAAGCAAAAGTTGACTGGATATGCCACTAGTTCATGCAGCTAGGAACTTGAGATGGCTTCTAGAGCATTGATACCCCCAAGAGAACAGACTGGAGATGGTGCTGCTCGTGATAGCGCACAATTCCCGTTGCAGCGCTATGTGTAATACCAACCATGAACAGTACCTGTCCGATTTAAAGAAATACATAAAAAACTGCAATAACACTATACAATGGGAGTAGACTACAGCACCGTGGAAGTCGGTACGTACCCCCTTACCTAGCTGTTAAGGGTCCCAGCAGAATCACGATCCTTCCTGGATTGAGAACTTGAAGTAGCCACGTTGTTTGTTGTTTTCAAAAGTGGATGGCCACAGAGGTATAGTCCGCTCCAGAGAACGGATTTCCGGGCAGGGGAGGTTAGAGTGTGTGAGGTAAGGAGAAGCCCCGCCCCTTAGGCCGTCCCAGCAAAGCAGCTGAAGAGAACGGAGGAGCGAGGACTGAGGAGGTGGATGCAGAGGTGTAAATAGACTCCGGTCCTGGCTGTACTCGCCACCAAAAGTAACAAGTCCCGCTCATGCACAATACATGAATACATCCCTATTTTGTAGTCCTTACTGAAAGTGTGACGTCAAGTCCACAACGAAAACATCTTTACCGCGCATCCCCCGTGGTCACAGGCGTGAAAGAAAGTGAAAGCAGCTCGCGCGGGAAAATAATTAAATAAACATCTTTACCGCGCATCCCCCGTGTTCACAGGCGTGAAAAAAAGTGAAAGCGGCTCGCGTGCAAATAAATAAACGGGAAGCGCGGACACAGGCTCGCGCGGCCAAAAAATGAAATAAACGTCAAAATAATTAAATAAACAAGCGCGGTCCCTAAAGTAAAAGAGGAACGCGCTGCAAATAAAACAAGCTAGGAGCACACCCACAGAGACAGGGAGGGAACAAAGTAGCCGCACTGCCAATAAAAGTGAGAAGGGAAGAAGTGAAGAGACGCAGCGCGTATGACGAGCATCAAACGAGGAGTCCAGATGCAGCGCACATCCCGGGTGGGCGGGGCCTAAGGGAGACAGGGCGGTCACCAACCCCACTTCCAAAGAAACCCGGACAGAAACACAGCGACAATAGAGCTCGCCAGAGCGCAAGCAGCGCATGCGCTGCAATGCTAGGCGAGACCTAAAAAGCAGAAACAGAAATGCCAAGTTGTTCATTATTCTATTGCTTTAATAATGTTTTCTGTATTTTTCCAATAAAACTTTGATATCAATATAAAACAACCATTTTGATTATCACACAGAAAATAAAGAAACGTAGATCGAAAACAATTTAGAAAAACAATTTTGAACTGCAACTTTAAAAATTAAATATACTTAAAATTTGAAAGGTTAATGAAAATCTTTTAATATTGTCTGGTGTGTACCTTCCTTATATTCCTTCTAAGGCCCTCATGATAGGTCCAATCCCTGTGCAAAGACGTGTTTACACAGTGATCAGAATAAGAAGTTGTGGGATAATAATCACACCCTTGCAGTTTACCCCTCAAGAAATCTGGCAGGTCAAACTTGCTGAAATTTATCGAGGTGGGAAAAGGCCAGGAAAATAGGCAAAACCTGCGATACTGTGTGTGTGTTAAAAAGCAATACTGCATGTATGCCTCCTTTTCGTGTGGAAAACTCGGAATAGAAGGTATTTGCTGCACATGATTAATACCTCAGTCCAGGGTAATGGTATTTACCATGTGTGGTAAGTACCCCACCCTATTCCAACAAACTTGTAATGAGGGCCTAAGTATTTGCTTTAAGTTTTTCCGAGAAGAATAGTGTTTTCATCACTACTGAATAAATGATAGTCTATTTACATTTAGAATAGTGTTTGTACTGCCCAGCATCTCAATGTTACTTCCTGAAGCTATTTGTCTGTTCTATCAGTTGCTGTTCCTGTCTTTGATATTGTATCACCACTCTTTGCTTCATCTGACTGCCTTTCTCTTTTTTCTACCATCCATCTATAAGATTTAGCAACTTCTTCCATGTATCGGACTCTCATGTTTCTTTTCTGTTCTTTCAGGTATATCAATGACAGCTGTTACCAAATTCTCTAAAGCTACCTACTGCACTGAAACCAATACAAATTCCAACAAACTACGCAAGGGACCTGTTCTTTATTGTCAACAACATGCATCGGTCAGAGGCAAGAAAGGAAAAAAAATGCTTTTCCTAATCACTATGTAGTAACTTAGCAACTTTTCTTAAAGAACAAAATTGATACATATATCATAACTTTCCTAAAGCTAACAATTCAGAGCTACCAGTGGCAAGAAGCAGCCACTTTCATAGAGGAACTACATTGGAAGAACCCTCACCACTTACAGAACAACTTGTGATCACTAGCTTGTGATCACCTGCTGATCCCTGTCTTTCATGATATTTTCAGCTTCTGGTGTAAGAAATTAGAACCACTTTGAAAGAGTTACCCAGTTTCTCTCTAGCAAATGCACATATGCCTGGAATTTGTAAAAAAAAAAAAAAAGCTATTGTCAGAGTGCCTTACCATTTAGTCAAGGCTTGTGTGGTTGTGAGGTGAGTGTGTGGCCAAAACAATAGACAGACACACTAGTTGTGAAAGAGTCTTTTTTTCCTTGCTTAGCTTCTAAAACATTGTGTGATGTCATCCTCAGCTAGTCCTGAATGGTTTACTTATGGTATGGGTGGCCTGTGCATCCTTGCTTTGGCATCCAGATTATTAGCCTGTGTGAGCCTTCTGACTTCAATTCTGTTTATTTTTCTTGTTTATTTAAGTAAATACTTAAATTTTTTGATCCAGACAAGCCTTTACATTTGCAGCATGGAGAAGCCCTGTGTCAAGGAAAGCATTGATGACTGCATTTCTGTTGCAACATGTAACAAGCATTGGCAAATTCAATAGGTCTTGCCTATGCACGAGCTGTTGGCTTTGCTAATGTGGTTAGCCATGTCGTACATCAGCGTGGCTGCTGTTAAGCACGACTAAAAGTTTGTGGCATAGAGGAGAATGGTGTGAAGTGAAGTGGAGTGTTGTAGAGTGGAGTGGCATAGAGTGAAGTACAGTGTCATAGAGTGGAGTGGTGTAGAGTGTTTTGGAGTGGTGTAGAATGGAGTGGAGGGTTGTGGAGTGGTGTAGTTAGGAGAGGAGGGCCATGGAGTGTCTTAGAGTGGAGTGTCATGGAGTGAAGGGGAGTGTCACAGAGTCAAGTGGGGTGGAGTGTCCTAGAGTGGAGTGTTGTGGATTAGAGGGGCATGAAGTGTCATAGAGTGGAGTTTCGTGGAGTAGAGAGGAGTAGAATGAAGTGCTGTAGAGTTGATTGGAGTAGTGTAGAGTGGAGTGGTGTGGAGTGGAGTGGTTTAGAGTGGAATGGTGTAGAGTGGAGGGGAGTAGAGTGGAATGGCATAGAGTGTCATAGACTGGGGTGGTATAGAGTAGCGTGGAGTGGGGTGATAAAAGTGACATGGGTGGCATATAGGGAGTTGTGTAGAGTGCCGTAGAATGTCGTAGAGTGGAGTGGGGTAGAGTGGTGTGGAGTGGTGTAGAGTGGAGTGAAGGGTTGTGGAGTGGTGTAGAGTGGATAGAAGTATTATGGACTGTCGTAGAGTGGAGTGTCATAGAGTGCAGTGCCGTAGAATGGAGTGCTGTGGAGTAGAGTGGCATGTTGTGGAGTAGAGTGGAGTGCTGTGAAATAGAGTGTCGTACAGTGGAGTGTTGTTGAGCATATTGAAGTGCCCTGGAGTGGAGTGTCGTGGAATAGAGTGGTGTAGAGTGGAGTAGAGTGGAGTGGCAAAGAGTAAAGTGGTGTAGAGTACAATTACTAACTTTAATGTCAATTTAACATTTGTTTCTTTCACTGAATTTCTAAGTTTTTTTAAATATAAAGTAAAATATAATTACAATTCCTAACTATAACGTCACTTTAACCTTTCTTTTTTTCAGTGAATTTCTAGGGTATGTTTTTAAAGTAAAGTAATATTTTACTACCATGCGCAATGCCAACCCCGCCCATGGCCTTCAGCCATGAGCGGCGTGGGGTTGACCGTGGGCCAGGCCCTGCTTCCAACCATCTGCTGCACATGGATTGTGTTCAGAAGTGGGTTGGGTGTTAGCCTGGCACCCAAGCTCCTGCAGGCACACATAGCTGGATGTAAGTTGTGTAATTTAAAAGGTGATGAGGCCACGTGCCCCCCTTCCCCAAGCCTCAATGAAGCCCCGGGGACAATATTTTAAAAAAGAGAAAGGGGCACCTGGCTCCCCTGCTCTTGCTTCTTAGGACCCAGGGACCACATCCCTTGGTGCCATTATTTAAAAATCGGGGAGGGGGGCCATGTAGCCACTCTTTCTGAGTTCCTTAAGGGCCTAGGGACCCCATTTTCCGGGGCTAATATTTTCAAAAAGAGGAGAGGGGCCCGTGGCCCCACTCCCCAAGCCTCAATGAGGCCCTGAGAGCCCCATATTCCAAGGCCAATATTTAAATGTCTGCTCCCACCAGGCGGGAGCATTTTTGCAGCCCCTGCTGGGTGGGAGCAGACAAGTCCCTGCTCGCATTTGGCAATGCAACTGTGCCCCAATAGTGGGCTCCCTGGGACACAGTTAGCGCCACTTAAGGATTTAAGGCCGTGGGTTGCCCAGGGCCTTAAGTGACATAGGGAAGTGGGGCCATGTGGCCCCCCAACCCTTTCTAATGAAAGCCGAGCCCCAAGGGATGAAGTCCCCAGGACCTTAAGTGGCTCGGGGGCACCCGCTCCCTCCCCTTTTTTAAAGCGTGGTCCTGGGGAATGGGGCCCCTTATCCACGATTTTCTTTTTCTCTGCGAACCTGCGGGAATCATGTTATGTTATGTTATGTTAACACAATTTATAGAGCGCTTGTTTTCACTAAGGTGTCTTGGCGCTGAAACTGACTTGAACATGACTGGAAGGAAATTCTTAATTATTAAAGAGCCATGTTTTGAGCTCCTTCCTAAAGGAGATCAGCGAGGGCAAAGCTCTAATGTAGGGGGGAAGATCGTTCCACAACTTAGTCGTTCCCGTGACAAAACCTCTGCCACCCCAGTTATTTTATGGAATCTGTGTGTAACAATTTGCTTAGCCCCAGCAGAGTGCGGGAGTCTGGTGGGCTGGTACCATTTAAAAAGATGCCTCAAGAAGTTTGGGCCAGTGTTATAAAGGGCTTTATGAGCGATGCAGGGGGCTTTGAATTTAATATGGTTTCTTGATGGAAGGCAATGAAGTTTATAGATTTCTTTGGAAACAGACTAGAATTCTGGGTATTCCCAATAGTAGTCTGGCTGCTGCATTTTGAACTATCTGCAGTCCATTTAGGTGTTGGGCCTTAAAATTCACTTAAAGTCCACTGTAATAATCCAACTTAGACAACACTAAAGCTGTAATAACTGTCCTTTTAGTGTTAGCTGGGAGAAAAGGAAGGATTTTCTTAATCATCCTTATTGTGAAAAAAGAGGAGGAAAGCAAAGCATTAGTTTGATTTCCAAAAGTCAACTTATTATCAATCAAAACACCTAGGTTCCTTGTCTTGTTTACAGGAGTGGGTAAGGAGCCTAGTTCTTCTGGCCACCAAGGAGAGGCCAAAACTGGGAAAAGGCTTCCAAACTCTACCACCTTGGTTTTTTCTGAATTAAGCTTCAGACAGTGTTTGCTCCTCTATGAGCTAATGGCCAGTTTACAATCGTGGAAGTGTGTGGGGCTAGATGGTTCGTTTTTGGAAACCAACACAACAATTTGTGTATTGTCAGCATATGAGGTCAACGAGAAACCAAACGTTTTAATCAGGGTAGCCAGCTAAGTCACTTAGACATTAAATAATGTCAGACTGAGTGAGGATCCCTGTGGGACCCCACAGGGCAGAGAGAAAGGAGCTGATTCAAACTGCTCCATAGCCACAGATTGTACTCTATCAGATAGGCATGAGGTAAGTAAAGCCAATGCTTTGTTTTTAAATCCTAGGTCTCTCAGACGTTAGATCAGCAAATTATGGTCCACCATATCAAATGCTGCTGATAGGTCGAGGAGAATAAGGGCTGCGACACCACCTCTATCCAAACCGCTCTTATCTCCTCGGTGACTTTGATCAGAGCCGTCTCTGTACTGTGCTCCGGTCAGAACCCAAACTGTATGGGGTCCAACAAACAGTTCTCTTGAATAAACTGGGCCAGCTGAGAATTCATAACTTTCTCCACAATTTTGGGAGTGGGAGACAGGAAATCAGGCGATAGTTGTTGGGGTCTGCAGCATTCGGACTAGGTTTCTTTAAAAGAGGGAGGATAGAAGCTTTTTTCCATTGTGTAAAATAAACTTCTGTGATGAACATCGAGTTGAAAATGACAGAGAGATTTGTACCTATAAGATTGTCAATGGATTTTAAGGATGATGGAGGGCAAGGGTCTAGGTGGGATCCCAATTTACCTGTTAAAATCATATTTTCAACCCAATCAGATGTTAAATGAAATAATCACTTTGGGAGGCCACAAGTTTGCAGCAAAAACGGATGTTTTTTTTTTCATTTTTGGCACAAGAGGGAGGTCTTTCTGGGATCCCCCACAAGGGCAAGGGGGTAGAATATCCCTACCATGCCCACTTATGTTTTTTTTTTTATTTCAGGGCAGGGTACTAAGTCTCCGAGTCATGTAATGGCTGGCAGCAACATTTTTCTTTATGTTGCGGCAGCCAAATAGGGGTGCATGCTCCCACAGTAGCGAGATGGCCCAAGCAAAAAAAAAGCTTCCTAGGCCAATCATAACGATTTATTTTTCTAAATTGGGTTCGAGTCCCTCTAACCCAACCGCCCAGATATACAAATATTTTCAGACTTAATATCTCAAAAACTACTGAATGGATTTGCACCAAATCACAAAAACATGCTTTCAGGACTAAGGTCTAACTTCCTGCCAGCTTTGTTCTTTGTCCCTTTTCTTTTGCAGGAAGTAGAACTTGCAAGAAGTGGAAGGTCGGGAAGACCCGGAGGCCGAAGGTGCTGCCAATCAAGGAGAGAGGAAGAAGTTGTTAACTGGAAATCACTACGGGAGCCAGGAGCAGGTAAGTGGTGCATGAGGAAACAAGGCCAAGCACCGGAGTGCGTGTGGAAGCAGCTGTTATAGCTGTGTCTGCACATGGCGGTAAGATGACGTGTGGCCGTTGGAGCAGGTGCTCATGTGGCTTAGTGTTGTCAGGCGCCACCGTTAGAACACATTGATGAGTGCACGTGCAAGCAAGCCACCTGTAAACGGCTGTGTGCCTTTCTAGATTGTGCAGAGTTCTTTTTCAGTGCAGCCACTGCCAGCAGGGATATTTTATAGAAACAATGAATCACAAATACATTATTCATTGTAAACCTACCACTGCCACCAGGGATATTTATGGCAATACAAAATAATGCATAAATTGTGAAACCTCAGTAAAGCACTTCACAAACCCCAGAGAGAGGGGTCATACTTTAAAACCAACAACCCAGTTGTCCATGCTTCTTAACGCACAAGTTGAGCATTATAGAGGCATGAAGTGGTGAGAGTTGGAACCCTGACAGTCCCCCCACCCAAGGGTCTTCTTACTGGACAGAGTTTATGGGGGAACAGAGCATGAAAACAACAGATCAACCTGGGGGCATGAACAAAGTAGCTGGGTTTCCAAGACCAGTCTGCAGGGCCATACCCTTCCCAGTCTACTAGACTTTTGAAGTGGGATGAAATGCACCATTTGTTTAGAATAGATCTACCACTCCTAGCACTGTTGTGTATTTTTTTCTCTGGGAGCAAGTCTGTGATAAAATCTAAACTGATCATGTGCCAAGGAGCAGGAGGAATAGGCAATGGTTGTAATACCCATAACAGCTATTTCTAGCACAGATTGGACAGGTGAGGACATATATCTGGACATCCTGAAGCACTGACCTCCACCAAAAGTGTTTCTTGCAATTGGCCAAGGTTTTATGAATGCCCGGATGACCAGCTAGTGCGGTGTCATGGTTCCTGTGAGAAGTTGGCCTGGCATATGCTGTCCACTAATTATAGTGGGCACCTTGCACCAGTCCAAACAACCCCTTATTGGAGAAAGGTTAAAGACAACCTTTATTGAAAGCTATCCTAGTGGTAGCTATGGAGAGCAGCCTTCAGGCTAAGTCTTGAAGGAATGTAAAGCAGCTTGTTTTACCAGTCTATAATCTCTTGAGTGACCAAATGAAAGAGGACCACACCAGGTATATATTCAAAATATATGTATTTAATACTAAACACACCCCTCTAGTCTCTTTATGAGGCTAGAGTTCGAAGTACATAAATTATAAGTTAGTTATCTACAGTAATAGCACAAATACACGTTTGAGCCCCAGGGGCGTACCAAACCATATACCAATAAAGTGGTATAAGAACCACGACTGAGCTAGACACAAGGCCTAGAGCCTGTAGAAGTGCTTAGACCACAAGGAACCACCCAAGGCAGTGACACAGGGGACCCACGGGGGACGCGTGCAGTGTATGAACACAGCCGCGAACCGCCGTTAACTTCTATGGGGAAAGTCGCGATTAGAATTTAAAAGAAAAGGGACACTTAGAGGAGGACTTGGAGCAAACCCTTTGAGAACTAGGCTGTTCTAGTGTCAATACCCACGGGAGCACCGGAGTACTCGAGTTACCTCACCCAGGGGAGCTGGGTGCATAGGTGTCTTTCGGGGTCGGGTTTCGTCGTCGCTTTCAATGGCGATCTGCTGCAAAGTGCTGCTGGCGGCCAAGTCGAAAGTGTTCGGGTGGATCCAAAGGTGGATCGAAGATCTGAAGAACCTGAAAGCAGAGGGGACAGAGTCTGGGTCACTAGCCAGTGACCAGGAAGGCGATGAGCAGATGCCCACCAATGTCGAGTGCTTCAGGTAGGTTGACGGTTGTCTTGACTCTTCAGCCACGAGGTCCAGGAGGCGTCGACGACAACCAGGAGCTGGATTCGAGCTGTCCCATGAAGTTTGTCGATTGCAGGAGTGTCGGCGACCGGATTGGACCCAACAAGCCTTGGCAACGGCAAGTCTCGGGGAAATAGAAGAAGGACGATGTTGCAGACCAGCAAGGTCTGGGGGACTCACCCAGCAAGGATAAGTCAGGGCATGCCTGGAGCAACCAGGGAGCCCAAGCAGAAAAAGATTGGCCTTCGGGAGGGCCTACTAGCCAATGGACTAGCGACCGCGAAGGAGCCTCGAGTCGATGCACGTGGAGCTGGCTCACAGGATACTCGTGGAGTGGAGGCCAGTGATCTTCGGTGCAGTTGGTGGTGGAGGCTGGGGCTACTGGGAACCCAAAGCACAACTTCGTGGGAGACCCAGAAGAGGATGCACTTGCAAATGCGTTTGGTGTCCAGGGGTCACGGTTCCACGTTACCCACGACAGCTACAGGCCTCAGCTTTGCTGGGGACTCAGGGCAGCCTCGGCGACGTCTGGAAATCCACCTCTGGTGATGCAAAGACTTCGGCGTCCGACGGGAGCTTCAGCGATGCAGACCGGACAATTGCTTCTTTGGTGCCTGCCAAGCAGGGGAGTCACTCCTTGACCCCAAGGGAGATTCTTCAGTCCTCTAATCTTGAAGTAGAGCGTCGAAGGTCCAGGATTCTGTGTCAGAGTTTCGTCCAGGTAAATCTAAAGTCCTAAGGACTGGGGTCCCCTACTTATACTAAGGTAGGGGGTTGGACATACTCTGTGGCCCCACCTATGGGAGGGTCAGGGCAGAGGGGTGGTTACACCCCTTTCCCTTTGTCCAGTTTCGCGCCAGAGCAGGGGCTGGAAGCCCCTGAGCCGGTTTGAACTGGGTATGCACAGGGACACCAAATGTGCCCCCAGTGCAGGACTTCAAAGCACCAGAGAGTGTTCCCGCCCAGCCCCAATACACACTATCCTGTCTGGGGAGGTGGTTACACCTCCCTGGGACAGGAAACCTATTGTCCAGGCCTCCCCTGCCGGAGTTTCGGTCAGCAGCAGGAGGCCAGACTCGTGTCTGTGGCAGCGGCATCCATTTTGTGATGCCAGGGCTCTGGAAAGTCAGTACCGGGTATACCGGTGTGTTCATGTCTTTCCTCTAGAAGGGTGGAATGCTACCCCCGCCGCCAGAACTGGCTGGGGGTAGTATTCCAAGATGTTTGACACCAAACACGACATGTTTCCGTGCAGCCATCCCAAAGTTAGCATTTAACGCGAGGTTATAATGCGCTTAAGAGTATATGGTCGGGCTGCACTACAAACAGCATCAGAGAAGGGTCTCCGAACGCTGCAGAGGGGCCCAGCTCATGCAGGGGCACCCTCTCACATAGGAACCATGCACTCTGCCTTCAGGATTGATAAGGCCTGCCATAGGAGTGACTTATAGGTTTATATGTGTGTATGTATGTAGTGATATAGGTAGCCTATATCACAGTAAGGGGTGCATGCACCACCTTACCCAGGCTGCAGTAGCAGACCTGTGGTGTCAGTTTGGATGGCCTTCCAGGGGTGGCACAATACATGCTGCAGCCCCTGGTAGGCCTCTGAGGTACCTATGCCCTGGGTACATAGTATACCATATACTAGGGACTTATAAGGGCACTCCAGATTCCAATCAGAGATGTGCCTAAGGCACATGGAAACCATTTTAAAGAGGAAGCAGCTAGGCTGGGGTTCTGATTAGCAGGGCCCCAGCCAGACTAAGGTCGAAAAACAGTGAAGCATCAGCAAAAAGTGGGGGTACCCATGTGAAGCAGATCCTACTCTCCTACACAACCCCCCAAACGTAGGGACATTAAACTAACCTTGCCCAGTTAAGTCTTCATGTTCTAAGTGGAAGTACCTAGAGAGTCCATCTGCATTGGCATGGTTACTCCCAGGTCTATGTTCCACTGTGAAGTCCATCCCCTGTAGGGAAATGGACCACCTAAGCAGTTTGGGGTTTTCACCCTTCATTTGTTTTAGCCATAAGAGGGGCTTATGGTCTGTTTGAACAAGGAAGTGAGTACCAAACAAGTATGGCTTCAACTTCTTCAGAGCCCAGACCACAGCAAAGGCCTCCCTCTCAATGGCTGACCAACGTTTCTCTCTAGGGGTCAGCCTTCTGCTAATAAAAGCTACTGGCTGAACCTGACCTTCATCATTCAATTGTGACAGTACAGCCCCTACCCCCAATTCAGATGCATCAGTTTGAACAATGAACTTCTTGGAGTAATCAGGACTCTGTAGAATGGGAGCAGTGCACATGGCCTGCTTTAGGTCATCAAATGCCTTTTGACAGCTAACTGTCCACTGAACCTTTTTGGGCATTTTCTTGGAAGTTAAGTCATTCAGGGGTGTCACTATTGATCCATACCCCTTGACAAATCTCCTATAGTACCCAGTCAGGCCTAAGAAGGCTCTCACCTGAGTCTGGGTAGTGGGAGCAGTCCAGTCCATGATGGTCTGGATCTTGCTCTGCAGTGGTTGAACCTGGCCTCCACCCACAAGGTGGCCCAGGTACACAACCTGACTCTCCCCTATCTGGCACTTAGTGGCCTTGATAGTCAGGCCTGCTTTCTGCAGGGCCTGTAAAACATTTCTGAGGTGGACCAGGTGATCCTCCCAGGTGGAGCTAAAGACAGCAATATCATCTAGATATGCTGCACTATAGGCTTCCAGACCTGTAAGGACTGTATTCACCAACCTCTGAAAAGTGGCAGGTGCATTCTTCAGACCAAAGGGCATCACCACAAATTGATAATGCCCACTAGGGGTTGAGAATGCTGTCTTTGGCTTTGCATCATCAGCTAGTCTGATCTGCCAGTAGCCAGCTGTCAGGTCAAATGTGCTTAGATACTTGGCTGAGGCCAAAGTGTCTATTAGTTCATCTGCCCTTGGTATTGGATGGGCATCAGTCCTAGTGACTGCATTGAGACCCCTGTAGTCCACACAAAACCTCATCTCTCTTTTCCCACCATTGGTGTGAGGTTTTGGCACAAGGACCACTGGACTAGCCCAAGGGCTATCTGAGGGTTCAATAACTCCAAAATCCAAAATCTTCTGGACTTCTGTCCTGATACAGTCCCTGACATGGTCAGGTTGCCTATAAATCTTATTTTTAATAGGCAGACTGTCCCCAGTGTCCACTTCATGAGTGCACCAGGTAGTCTGACTGGGTGTCAGTGAGAATATGTGTCTGAACTGATTGAGCACCTGTCTGCAATCAGTCTGCTGCTGGGTAGTGAGGCTGCCTGCCAAGGCTACACCATCCACTGACCCATCACCAGAGTTCTGTGAGAGCAGGTCAGGGAGTGGGTCACTCTCTTCCTCCTGTCCCTCATCAGTAGCCCTGAGCAAGCCCATGTCTGCCCTGTCCACATATGGTTTTAACCTGTTGACATGGAGAACCCTGTGGGGACTCCTGGGTGTTCCTAGGTCCACCAAATAGGTAACCTCACCCTTCTGTTCAACAATGGTATGGGGTCCACTCCATTTGTCTTGGAGAGCTGCTGGGGCTACTGGCTCCAACACCCACACCTTCTGTCCTGGCTGGTAAACAGTCAGTACAGCCTTTTGGTCATGCCAGGCTTTTTGAAGTTCCTGGCTAGCCTCAAGGTTTTTAGTTGCCTTTTTCATATACTCAGCCATCCGGGAGCGGAGACCAAGTACATAGTCCACTATGTCTTGCTTTGGGGGCTTGAGAGGTAACTCCCATCCTTCCTTCACCAAGCACAATGGACCCCTGACAGGGTGACCAAACAAAAGTTCAAAAGGGCTGTAGCCAACCCCTTTTGAGGCACCTCCCTGTACGCAAATAAAAGGCAGGGCAAGAGTATGTCCCATCTTCGCCTAAGCTTTTCTGGGAGCCCTTTAATCATGCCCTTCAAGGTTTTGTTGAATCTCTCAACTAAACCATTGCATTGTGGGTGATAGGGTGTGGTGAACTTGTAAGTCACTCCACACTCCTTCCACATTGCTTTTAAGTATCCAGACATAAAGTTTGCATCCCTGTCTGATACAACCTCCTTAGGGAAGCCCACTCTTGAGAAAATTCCCAGGAGGGCCCTTGCCACCACAGGTGCTGTAGTGGTCCTAAGGGGAATAGCCTCTGGGTACCTGGTGGCATGATCCACTACCACCAGGATAAACCTGTGCCCAGATGCTGTTTGGGGATCCATGGGACCAACAATGTCAATCCCCACCCTTTCAAAGGGAACCCCCACCACAGGTAGTGGTATCAGGGGGGCCTTTGTAGTGCCACCTGCCTTGCCACTGGCCTGGCAGGTTACACAGGAGCGACAAAACTCCTTGGTGTCTACAGACATGTGGGGCCAGTGAAAGTGAGGGACAATTCTGTCCCAAGTCTTGTTCTGGCCCAGGTGACCTGCTAAGGGAATGTCATGGGCTAGGGTCAATAGGAAGCCCCTGAACTTCAAAGGTATAACCAACCTCCTGGTAGCACCAGGCTTGGGGTCTCTACACTCTGAGTACAAGAGTCCATCATCCCAATACACAGTATGGGGACCACTAGCTTTCCCAGCAGCCTCAGCAGCAGCTTGCTGTCTGAGGGGTTGAAGAGAGGGGCAGCTCTGCTGCTCCTGGCTCAGATCTGCCCTGGAAGGTCCCCCTGTCGCCAAGAACTCAACCTGGTCAGGTTCAAGCTCCTCTGGGACAGTTCCTTCCTCAGGACTGAGATCATCCCCCTCAAGGGACTGATCTTCCTTCTGAGCCAAGGGGGAAGGCACTGCCTTTACCCTACTACTCCTCTTCTTGGAGGGCACTTGGTCCATTATTCCAGAATCCAAGGCCTGTTCAGTGCTAGACATTTTGGCTTGTGACCTGGTCACAGCAAACACATCTGCAGGGATGCCCAGCATTTCTGCATGGGTCCTGAGCTCCACTTCTGCCCAAGCTGAAGTTTCTAAGTCATTGCCAAGCAAGCATTCAACGGGTAGGTCTGCACTTACCACAACCTTCTTAAGGCCAGTTACCCCTCCCCAGGAGAAGTTAACAACTGCCAGAGTATGGTCTGTTCTGACGTTGCTAGCATTGGTCACTTGGTACATTTCACCAAGTATAATCTGCCCAGGATTCACAAGGTCTTGTGTCACCATGGTGACACTTGCCCCTGTGTCCCTAAATGCCAAAGCCTCTCTTCCATTGATTAAGGGCTGTTGTCTGTACTTGCCCAGATTACTGGGACTCACAGAGGAGGTCATATCCATGCCTCCATCACAGACTAGGACAGCCTGAGTGAGTTCTCTGACTAGGTCAGAGCTCATCTCTTTACCCAGGGTCAACCCTACTAAACCCTTGGCTTGTGTAGTCCCACCACCAACTGTAACTGCACTAGGGGGAGCAGGTGCCTTAGGGGCATTGGTGGGGGCTGGAGTAGAGTCTTTGGACTTGGTGCAATCACTGGTCCAGTGGGTCTTTTGCTTACAGACCTTGCACCATGGTTTTCTTTGGCCTTTCCCTTTGGTAGACTGTGAATCCCCACCTGAAGAAGATTTTTGGGGGCCTTGTGAAGACTTTTGATCTTTACCCTTCTCCCCACCCTTATCAGAGGTTTTCGAATCTTGCTTCTTAGGGTCACCACCTTGGTTCTGTACCTTCTGCTTCACCCTGGTTCTGACCCATTTGTCTGCCTTCTTTCCCAATTCTTGGGGAGAGGGCAGATCAGAGTCTACCAGGTGCTGATGCAACAGCTGATTTTGACAGTTATTAAGAATCTGCTCCCTCATGATCAGATTGTACAATCCTGTGAAGTCACATACCTTACTGCCCAATAACCAACCTTCTAGAGCCTTGGCAGAACAATCAACAAAGTCCACCCAGTCTTGAGTCTGTGCTTTTTGGGTATCCCTGAACTTTAACCTGTATTGTTCAGTGGTTAGGCCAAACCCATCAATTAGAGCACTCTTCAAGACTTTGTAATTATCAGCATCCTCCTCTCTAACAGTGAGGAGCTTGTCTCTACCTTTGTCTGCAAAGGAGAGCCACAAGATTGCTGCCCACTGCTCCTGAGGGACCCTCTGTACTTTACAGGCCCTCTCTAGAGCAGTTATCCATTTGTGGATGTCATCCCCACTCTGGTAGGGAGGGACAATCTTGTTCAGGTTTCTATGGTCATAAGACCTTTCCCTCTCTTTGGGGAAACTGCTGCCACCATGGGACTCTAGTCCCAACTTTTGTCTCTCTCTATAGAGATCTAGGGACTCCCTGTCTATAGCCAATTGCTGTTTTCTGAGTTCAAGCTGAGTTTGCTCATACTGAATCAGTCTCTTTCTCCTCTCATGAGAGGATTCCCTCCTATGAGAGGAGACAGAGGTCCCTATTGAGGTGTCAGAGTGGTTAGACTCCTGAGAAGGAGACCTAGACCTTCTGGGCACACTCAGAACTCTTCCTGGGGGACAAAGGGGAGGTCAGTCTGATCCTCCCTCCTCCTCCTCCACAGGAGGAATTGGGTTTTCCAGGACAAGGTCATTTTCACCTTCCTGGCCAGTTTCAGAGGGGGGCCTGGGTTTCTTCACCCCTGACCCCTTCCTCATCTTCTGCCCCACCCTCTTTGCCTACCCCTTCAGACCCTAGGGGCCTGCTGAGATCATCAGCTAGTAACACCTCCCTGAGGTGTTGGGTGCTGGCACTTTTGCCTGCCTTCAACTTCCTAGTATTGCATAATGCTCTCAATTCCAAGAATGGGAGTTTATCATACTTGGAGGGAAGAAGCCCACTGGCTTCTGGCAAGGACTCACTGGGTCCTGGCTTTGAAGACATTACTAGTGAGGTGTGGTGTATGCACTACCTACTCTAGTGTGGCCTACTAAACTCTCTTGAGTTGTAGAAAGGGTGTGCTGTCCCTTAACACACAACTCTAAGTTCAGTAGAACTTACTGTATTACTAAGCTTGATTTATATGTACCTTAGGCACCCTTAGTGGTTTTCAGTTGATCAATTCAATTGAGATTATCTGGTAAAACAATAGCAAGCTGGAATCCCACACGCTGCACACCAATGTGAGAAGTTGGCCTGGCATATGCTGTCCACTAATTATAGTGGGCACCTTGCACCAGTCCAAACAACCCCTTATTGGAGATAGGTTAAAGACAACCTTTATTGAAAGCTATCCTAGTGGTAGCTATGGAGAGCAGCCTTGAAGTCTTGAAGGAATGTAAAGCAGCTTGTTTTACCAGTCTATAATCTCTTGAGTGACCAAATGAAAGAGGACCACACCAGGTATATATTCAAAATATATGTATTTATTACTAAACACACCCCTCTAGTCTCTTTATGAAGCTAGAGTTCGAAGTACATAAATTATAAGTTAGTTATCTACAGTAATAGCACAAATACACGTTTGAGCCCCAGGGGCGTACCAAACCATATACCAATAAAGTGGTATAAGAACCACGACTGAGCTAGACACAAGGCCTAGAGCATGTAGAAGTGCTTGGACCACAAGGAACCACCCAAGGCAGTGACACAATTGGACCCACGGGGGACGCGTGCAGTGTATGAACACAGCCGCGAACCGCCGTTAACTTCTATGGGGAAAGTCGCGATTAGAATTTAAAAGAAAAGGGACACTTAGAGGAGGACTTGGAGCAAACCCTTTGAGAACTAGGCTGTTCTAGTGTCAATACCCACGGGAGCACCGGAGTACTCGAGTTACCTCACCCAGGGAAGCCGGGTGCATAGGTGTCTTTCGGGGTCGGGTTTCGTCGTCGCTTTCAATGGCGATCTGCTGCAAAGTGCTGCTGGCGGCCAAGTCGAAAGTGTTCGGGTGGATCCAAAGGTGGATCGAAGATCTGAAGAACCTGAAAGCAGAGGGGACAGAGTCTGGGTCACTAGCCAGTGACCAGGAAGGCGATGAGCAGATGCCCACCGATGTCGATTGCTTCAGGTAGGTTGACGGTTGTCTTGACTCTTCAGCCACGAGGTCCAGGAGGTGTCGACGACGACCAGGAGCTGGATTCGAGCTGTCCCATGACGTTTGTCGATTGCAGGGGTGTCGGCGACCGGATTGGACCCAACAAGCCTTGGCAACGGCAAGTCTTGGGGAAATGGAAGAAGGACGATGTTGCAGACCAGCAAGGTCTGGGGGACTCACCCAGCAAGGATAAGTCAGGGCACGCCTGGGGCAACCAGGGAGCCCAAGCAGAAAAAGATTGGCCTTCGGGAGGGCCTACTAGCCAACGGACTAGCGACCGCAAAGGAGCCTCAAGTCGATGCACGTGGAGCTGGCTCACAGGACACTCGTGGAGTGGAGGCCAGTGATCTTCGATGCAGTTGGTGCTGGAGGCTGGGGCTACTCGGAGCCCAAAGCACGACTTCGTGGGAGACCCAGAAGAGGATGCACTTGCAAATGCGTTTGGTGTCCAGGGGTCACGGTTCCACATTACCCACGACAGCTACGGGCCTCAGCTTTGCTGGGGACTCAGGGCAGCCTCGGGGACGTCTGGAAATCTACCTCTGGTGATGCAAAGACTTCGGCGTCTGACGGGAGCTTCAGCGATGCAGACCAGACAATTGCTTCTTTGGTGCCTGCCAAGCAGGGGAGTCACTCCTTGACCCCAAGGGAGATTCTTCAGTCCTCTAATCTTGAAGTAGAGCGTCGAAGGTCCAGGATTCTGTGTCAGAGTTTCGTCCAGGTAAATCTAAAGTCCTAAGGACTGGGGTCCCCTACTTATACTAAGGTAGGGGGTTGGACATACTCTGTGGCTCCACCTATGGGAGGGTCAGGGCAGAGGGGTGGTTACACCCCTTTCCTTTTGTCCAGTTTTGCGCCAGAGCAGGGGCTGGAAGCCCCTGAGCCGGTTTGAACTGGGGTATGCACAGGGACACCAAATGTGCCCCCAGTGCAGGACTTCAAAGCACCAGAGAGTGCTCCCGCCCAGCCCCAATACACACTATCCTGTCTGGGGAGGTGGTTACACCTCCCTGGGACAGGAAACCTATTGTCCAGGCCTCCCCTGCCGGAGTTTTGGTCAGCAGCAGGAGGCCAGACTCGTGTCTGTGGCAGCGGCATCCATTTTGTGATGCCAGGGCTCTGGAAAGTCAGTACCGGGTATACCGGTGTGTACATGTCTTTCCCTCTAGAAGGGTGGAATGCTACCCCCGCCGCCAGAACTGGCGGGGGGGTAGTATTCCAAGATGTTTGACACCAAACACGACATGTTTCCGTGCAGCCATCCCAAAGTTAGCATTTAACGCGAGGTTATAATGCGCTTAAGAGTATATGGTCGGGCTGCACTACAAACCGCATCAGAGAAGGGTCTCCGAATGCTGCAGAGGGGCCCAGCTCATGCAGGGGCACCCTCTCACATAGGAACTACGCACTCTGCCTTCAGGATTGATAAGGCCTGCCATAAGAGTGACTTATAGGTTTATATGTTTGTATGTATGTAGTGATATAGGTAGCCTATATCACAGTAAGGGGGGCATGCACCACCTTACCCAGGCTGCAGTAGCAGACCTGTGGTGTCAGTTTGGATGGCCTTCCAGGGGTGGCACAATACATGCTGCAGCCCCTGGTAGGCCTCTGAGGTACCTATGCCCTGGGTACATAGTATACCATATACTAGGGCCTTATAAGGGCACTCCAGATTCCAATCAGAGATGTGCCTAAGGCACATGGAAACCATTTTAAAGAGGAAGCAGCTAGGCTGGGGTTCTGATTAGCAGGGCCCAAGCCAGACTAAGGTCGAAAAACAGTGAAGCATCAGCAAAAAGTGGGGGTACCCATGTGAAGCAGATCCTACTCTCCTACAGTTCCAATACTAATACCTGTTGCACAAGGTCTGTGGTTGGAATGAATAGACATTCTTTGTGGTAGACCAAACCACCCACCTATGTTTGCTCTGGATCTTCAACCCATTCTTCACTATTTAGTTTCTTTAGCTCATTTTTAAGTGCGGTTAGGAACGTGTCAAGACTGAATTCTGCGATTATCTTATCTGAGGGGATAATACTGGGAAGTTCACTTTCAGTAGCTCTCGGGAGCGCAAATCCATATCATGTTAATATATCTGATTACAGTTGCTTGGGACCTGGTCGATAAGTAATTATGAAGTCAAACTCACGAAAGAAATGTAACCACTGCATTTGTCTAGGCGTGAGAGCTCTGACTGAACTGAAAAATTGTAGGTTTTTGTGACCCGAATAAATTGTGACTATGTGTTTCGCACCTAAAAGATGATGTCTCCATTCTGAAAAGTAATTATACTAGAGAGGTGGCCCCACTACAAGAGGGAACAGGGCACTACTAAGCAGTAGAAGTAAAGAGTTTCCCCCTTGGGTTCAAAGTTAAAAACACACTCGTTCACAAACTCACTCAGAATAGCAATTCACCATGCATCAAATGTACATATGGAATGAGACCTCCCACCATAAACTGATGTACCACCAAATTATGTACTCCTTGGAGTGCTAACAGTGTGAATAATCACTATTAGTGATATAGTCTGTCTTGGGCTTTGTCAGGGCGTATATTCGTCAGCAGAGTGGCACCAGGAATGAGATCTATTCTACAATCAAATGTGTGGTGTGTTGGTAACTGTATGGTGTTTTGTGAGTCAAACACATCTTGGAAGCCTTCATAGTGTTTTGGCAAATGAGGTGTATCTGTCTTCTGTGTCAAAGCGCAGTGTAATGGTGCGGGTAGGTCAAAGGTGTCCAGATAACAGGACATCCTACAAAAATGTGAGTCCAATGTAACTGTATTGTGGATTGTGGACTTCTCACCAAGGGATTCCTAAAATGACCCCAAAGGTTGGGGTATCCATGAGGTCAACGATTATCTGCTCTGTGTCACCATTGTCACAGACCACTGTCAATTGCTGAGTTTGAAACTGTACCATTGCCACGGATAGTTCTGAGCCATCCACTGGCTCAGGATCTTTCTTTAGGACCCTCGCCAGTCCTGGCCTATCTGCTAGGGAGAGGTAAAAAAAAGTTACCAGTGGCCCCACAATCGATTAGCATAGATAATGTCTTTCTCTGTTGGATGGTCAACACAATGGTAACCTGTATAGTTAGGTGACGTGGTATTCCTGCTACTGTGTTATCTAAGTATTGAGAGACCTGTACATAGTTCTCTCTCAGGGAGGTGGTCTCTTCCCTCTCCAAGAGCACTTGTTTTCCTGTTCCTGATCTGAATCCACAAGTCCTGTCACTGTTTTCCCTTTCTTAGGTTTTGGCAGACACTCTTGTGCATAATGTCCTGACTTCCCACAATATAGGCATAAGTTTTGTTTATGTCTACATTCTTTTTCTTGTACTGTAGGAGGGGCCCTAAGCCCCCCAATCTGCATGGGTTCAACGTCTGATGTCTTTCTTTCAGAGTATTTACATTAGGTCTTCAGGACAACCACCCTAGTATCATTGTGGGGCCTCTCATGCTTTTGTTCTCCTAAGCGGTGGTCTAGTTTCACCACTAAGTCTACAAACTCAGTACAGTCTTCTGGTAGATCTACTATGTGGGCTAAGGAGTGCTTAAGATCATCCCGCAACCCACAATAGAATAGGGAAGTCCTTTTTTTCCTCAGGCGAATGTGTTTCAGCCATTAAACGATTGAATTGAGTGATGTATGCGAGAACATCTATGGAGCTCTGTCTCAGATTGAGTAACTCATGGTCACCAGATTACATGAATACATGTTTGGCAAGAGTTTTTTCATAGCGTTTTTGAAAGCAGGGTAATTATAAATCACTGGATCATTGTTTTCAACTAGTGGCATCGACCAGGTAGTGGCAACACCACTCAGATAGGAGATTATGAAAGCCACCTTGTCAGCATAATTTGGAAATACATGAAGCTTACTCAAAAAATGTAATTGACATTGTCCCATGAAGATATCAAATTTGGCTCTGTCCCCATGGAATCGCTCAGGTGTTGCTAATGGGAGAGGTTCTGCAATGGTGACTGTAATATTTAAGAGAGGAGACTGCACATTATTAGAATTTGTGGGTGTGCTTGTTTTACCAGTATGATTCCCAAACATAGTGGGTTAAATCACAGGAGGCGCCTATTGAACACATCTATATCTCTGCAGTTCTCCCCTTAATTCTATGTTTTCCTCATGCAATTTTTGAACCTCCATTTGGAGGCATTGCATGGCATTAGCCATATCTACTATCCCGGGTGGTTCCTCTACCAGGGCCCGGGTCAAATCTTGAGCATTGATCTGATCACGACCATTCATATCGACCCAAAAAACATTGATTTCTGTGGCTTGGTATTCTGTCAATGTTCCAGGCTGCGCCACTCACCTGAAGTCCAGGTGGTTCCGATGGGGCAATGCTGAATCCCCTCTCCACCCAAGCACTAACTTCAGTATAAGATGATAGACTCTGTGATTGCATCAGGAGCTGAGGGGGAGTGGGGAATGGGATTGACAAAAGAGAGAGAGAGCCCGTGGAGCAGGTTCAATTTCACTTCGTCATGGCACGACTGCATCAGCACTGATCACTGTTCATCTGCTGAAGCACCAGCAGCTTTTGACCGCCCTGGTCTTAATCGCCATTCCCCCGCTGCCGTTATCAGCTGCCTTGGCTCCCCTGGTCGGGTTACCACGCTGCAGTCCCCAAGCCCTCCTGTTCGGCCCGCTGTGGGCACCTTACCTGCAGCCATAATACTTGCTTGCAACCACATTCACTTCATTTATGGTATTTTTTATTATTTTTCACTTCAGTTCACTATTTTCTTTTATTTTTTGAGTACACTTCATTTATTTTCTTCTTTAGTTTTACCGCCCTTGCTGCTGATTTTCCTGCCCGCTTTCCCCGCTTTCTGCCCTCCCACCGCCCTGGACTACTTATGGAGGAACGGCCCCTGTAAGCAGCTCTTGACCTCCCTGGTCTTGATAGCCACTCCCCGCTGCCACTGTCAGCTGCCTTGGCATATTTTACAGAAACAGTGAATCACAAATACATGATTCATTGCAAACCTGCCAATGTCACCAAGGATACTTATGGCAATACAAATTAATGTATAAATCATGAAACCACAGTAAAGTAATTCACAAACCCCGAGGAGGAGGAGTCATTCTTTAATAAACCAAGGACCCAGTTGTCCATGCTTCTTAGCGCACAAGTTGCGCATTATAGGGGCATGCAACAGAGAGAGTCGGAACTCTGACAGTAGTTCTCTTCAGTGCCGTGAACTACTACCGCAAAGTACGATTTTTGAGACCAAAAAAGCATTTTTGCTTTTTAGCTTTTCTTTTTTACATTGGCGAGGACCCAGCAGCTTCCCCATGAATAACGTTTTGCAAAAACCATGACAAAACAAAACAAGCATTGACAAAGCCAAAGGGAGGGCAGGCTGCCATTGCTGAGCCTACTTGCTTGGTCAATAATTGCTGTCTCTAGCTACATCTTTTCTACCTCCATTTGCAAGGTTTCAGTTTGCACAGTGTCCACAACGAGCAATGTTCCCTGGCTTAGCAACAAGAAAATGGTGGGGTAAGCATCTCATGTTTTATTCCGGATGTGCATGTGCCTTATATTGTGTTCCTAACAATGCTGTCACTATGTGAGCGAACATTTTTGAAGGCTTTTGTGTTTTTTATCATATTTGTTCAGCCTTTCCAAAGAGGTCATTTGACAAGTCTGCTCTGCAGTTTTTCACCCTTGACATTTTTGATTGGTATTTAGTAAATCTCAACATTTTTCACAAATAGAAGTTTTCCATGTTTGGCACTGGGCGTTTTTCATTTGCATTAGACTTCTTTGCAGGATTGCTTGCTCAGTGTGTTTTGGCACAATTGGGACATGGGTGTTTTTTGTCCAGGGCGAGATTTCTTAGAAAAGCTAAGTTAGGCATAATACTTTGATGAACTAAATATGTATGACATTTGGGTTAGCTGGCATTAGACCTGAATTAAGCTGTACAAACCTGAACATGGAATAACGATTTTCACTTTCATGCCTAGAGGTGTACCACCGACTTACTACTATTGTAGCGCCCATATTTTGTATTGTATTATAAAGAGATTTTACTACATTTCAATGAGCTGTTGTATTGCATTTCTCTAACTAGCAAGTTTTTATGCACTATGTAATGAGTGTACACGTGTATGACTCTGGGTCAGATGCATATGGCTATATTTTTTTATTCCCTTGTAATTCCTTTCAGAGCTGGATGTTATTGTATTAATGAATTGGTAATTGCTTCACCTGCAGTTGCTTTAGTGTGAGGTTGAATTGTTATCACCTTGTCCTGCCACTGTAATTGATCTCATAATTCCCAAACATTGCCAACTGAACTGTATAGACAAAAGTTCAGGGCCTGTAAGAAACTTGAATCACACACTTGGGTTGAGTACGGTGCTTCCTTTTACAGAGCACTGGACAGTTGGGTGAAGGGTAGCCAGGTAACTGATTTTCAGGGGCTCTATGATTTGATAGCATGGGAGCACTTGAGTGTTCCAGAGCTACGCCAGCACTTGATTGACAGTAAGCTGACTGACCCCAGGAAGCTTGCTGTGGAGGCGGACCACTGGGTCAGCACCAGGGTCCACAAGGGGTATGTGGGAGACAATGGTAGGCAGGGCCCCCAACAAAAGAATGGGAAGGGGGACAAGTGTGAACAGAAGGAGTTCCAGAAAGGGCCCCAATCTAGTTCCCAAGGGAAAGGTTCCTAGCCCCCCGGTGGTAAGAACCCATGGTTCTCTCCAGGGAAGCCTGCAGGGAAAGATCCCCAGAAATGTTTTGCTTGTGAACAAGTGGGTCACTTCATTGGGGATCCTAAGTGTCTCAAGTTTACACCTGCATCCACTGGTGCACCGTCCCGTGGGTTGATTAGCGTAGCACTGCAGGAGGAGTTGGACCCACAGGGTGGGTGGGAGCCAGCAGAATTGGCCCTTGTCTCACTAGGGGACAGAGAGATGGTCCCAAGGACCAGCCTGCCCACAAACACTAAGAAATACGGGCAGTGGGTGACCATTGATGGCCATAGGCTGGAGGCTCTGAGAGACACTGGAGCCAGTGTGACAGCTGTCAGTTGTCTGCTGGTGTCTGAAGAGCACGTGATCCTCAATGTACTTCACCCAGTAGTTGCAGCTGACAACTCCGAGTGCCTCTGTAAAGTGACACAGGTTCCCTTTGAGTGGGGGGGGGTCTCAGGTACCTTGAAAGAAGTTGTGAGATCAGCCATGCCTGTTGACCGTTTGCTTAGTAACGACCTGGAGTGTTCCCCTTGGGAGAAGGTGGAACACAGGTCTCATCTGGAAATGTTGGGTCTGCCTGATTGGGCATGTGTGACCACTCAGTCAGTGGCAGCCGGTAAGAATGTAATAACTCTATTTTGGTTCTGAGGGGGATCAAGAGGACCTGGAGCCTGAAAGAGAAGAGGAAGGGGGCATGGGAAACCGGCCCCCGAAGTTCCCATGGTCCAGGAGGAGGCGGACCTTGAGGGGGATGCCCTGGAGCCTACAGGGGAGCAAGTGGCCAAACTGGGGGACCTACCTGAGGTGACCCATTGGCAGCAGGAAGGGAGTCCCACCAGGGATGAATTCTGCAAGGAGCATTAGGAATGCCCTTCTCTTGTGGGTTTGTGGCGGAAGGCTGCAAACCAGGCAACCAGTCTGGATCACATTGGATGTACTGGGAGAATGGTATTCTGTATAGCGAGCCTAAGGTTGCTGAGCCTGGGTCAGCCCGTGTGCTGGTGGTACCCCAGCACTTCAATGCCTTCCTGCTGGGTCTGGCTCATGATGTACCTTTGGCAGGACATTTGAGGCAGGACAAGACCTTTTAAAGGCTCGTCACCCACATCTATTGGCCGCAAATGCGCAAGAACTCTGATACTCATTGTAGGTCTTGCCAGACTTGACAGGCCAGTGGTAAGAGTAGGAGGAAGTGCAAGGCTACTCTCCAACCTTTTCCTGTAGTCAGCACCCCCTTTGAGAGGGTCGTATTGACATTGTGGGGCCACTGGATCCCAAGACAACTCTGGGCAACAAGTTCATCTTGGACTTGGTGGACCATGCCACCCGGTACCCTGAGGCTACCCCTCTCAGGACGACGATGGCCCATGTGGTGAGCCGGGTGTTGATGGGGATCTTTTCACATGTGGGGTTCCCCAGGGAGGTGGTATCCGACCGGGGTACAAACTTCATATCTAAGTATATGACGTCCTTGTGGCAGGAGTGTGGTGTTACCTATAAGTTCACTACTCCTTACCACCACGTAGGTAATGGGCTGGTTGAAGGATTCAACCGGACCCTCAAGGGCATGATTAAGGGTCTTGTAGAACCCATGAGGCATAAGTGGGATGTCCTCTTGCCCTGCCTACTGTTTGCTTACAGAAAAGTGCCACAGACGTCCTTAGGTTCAGTCCCTTTGAACTCCTGTATGGGCATCCTGTAAGAGGACCTCTGAGTCTGGTCAAAGAAGACTGGGAAAAAGCTCACAGTAAACCTCCCCAGGATGTATTTAGTTACATGCAGGCCGTCAGGAACCAGACTAAGTGCTTCAGATAACTCACTCAGGTGAATCTAGAAGCCAGCCAGGAGAAGATGAAATGCTAGAATGCCACTCTGATTGAGTTTCAGCCTGGCCAGAAAGTGTGGGTCATGGCCCAGTAGAGTCTTGTGCTCCCCCGGACAAGTGGACTGGGCCTTTTGAGGTGGTGGAGTGCAAGAGTTAAGTCGCCTATCTGGTGGAGTTGCAGTCTCCCAGGAACCATTTGCAGGTCCTACACGTGAACTGCCTCAAACCTCACTTTGAGAGGTCCGAAGTAAACATGATCCTAGCGACAGATGATGGAATGGAAGAGGAGACTTAGCCTCTCCCTGACCTGCTGTCTGCTAAGGAACATGATGGGTCAGTGGACGGTGTAAACCTGTACCCCTGAACAGCAGAGGGACATTTGCCAACTGTTGGAGCAGTTTGCCACTCTGTTCTCGCTAACCCCAGGAATCAGCCAGTGGTGTGTCCATGAAGTGGACACTGGGGACAGTCCTCCTGTTAAACACAGGGCAGCTTATTTACAAACCCCTTGCAATGCTGGTACGTCACTTTTTGCGACACACCGGCGGCGCATTTTGCTGCCCCTTATTTACAAAGACGCAAAAAGCCATCCTTTCCTGTCCTTGTAAACACGGCCCCTTTACACACAGCACTTTGCGTGAAAGGGGCATTCCATGGGTGTTGCTGTGGGTGGTCCGACGCGACAACCGTGGAACCTGTCACATTCCCAGATTTACGAGAAATCGTTAACCTGGGAATGTGTCTGAAAGCTACGCCTCCCCAGGGGAGGCGTAGCGAGGCACAACAAGGAGAAATGTTTTCATTTCTCCTTGTTTTTTTCCTCTTTCTATGTATGCTGCATTCTGCATTGGTATTTTTTAATTAAAAAAATGCATTAAGCAGCACATATAGAAGTTTAAAAATGCCATTTCAGATTGTTTATGTGCAGGAAGGGACACATTCCTGCACATACACAATCATTCCCCTCAACGCAGGCACCCAAGGACTATGGTCAATGGGTGCCTGCGTCAGCACATGGCAGCAAATTGTGCGCCAGTGCAGGGGAGAGCAAAGGGATCCCTCATATCGTTGTTGATATGACGCATCCCTATGCTTTAGAATGAACGCAGCGCGGCGCAGCCAATTGGCTTGCGGTACCGGACTGCGTTAATTCCTTGTAAATGAGGCCCATAATTTACAGGTTGACTGACAGGGTCAAAGCCAGCATCAAGGAAGAGGTTTCCAAGATATTGGCACTAGGGGTGTTTGAGCCCTCAAACAGCCCTTGGGCCAGCCCAGTGGTCTTGGTCCCAAAGGCTGCTGCACCCGGTGCCACCCCAGAACTCCGGTTCTGTGTGCAATACAGAGGGCTCAATTCTGTCACCAGGACAGATGCCCACCCCATCCCCCAGAGATGATGAGCTCATAGATCGGTTGGGAGCTGCCAAGTACCTCAGCATGTTTGACTTAACGTCTGGGTACTGGCAAATTGCCTCGACTGATGGGGCTAAGGAGAGAGGCACTACCAGTTCTGGGTGATACTCTTTGGTTGAAGAATGCCCCTGCCACCTTTCAGAGGTTGGGTAACCAGGTGTTGGCTGGACTGGACGATTTCAGCGCCGCCTACCTGGATGACATCGCAGTGTTCAGTTCAACTTAGGAAGGACATCTGCAACACCTCTGGGAAGTGTTGAAAGCGCTGCAAAGGGCAGGCCTCACGATCAAGGCCAGTAAGTGCTTTATCGGGAAGAGATCAGTGGTGTACTTAGGGCACCAGGTAGGAAGCAGCCAGGTGGCACCCCTACAGCCTAAGATTGACAATATTCAGGCTTGGGAACCCCCCAAGACCCAGACCGAGGTGAGAGCCTTTTTAAGTCTCACCGGTTATTACAGGAGGTTTGTCAAGGGATATGGCACCATTGTTGCCCCCTTGACTGACTTCCAGGTAGCAGCCCAAGAAAGTGATCTGGATTGATGCCTGTCAGACCGCTTTTGATGCCCTGAAATCTGCCATATGCACAGCACCCATGCTCAAGGCACCCAATTTCTCACAGGAATTCGTTATGCAGAACGATGCTTCAGAGGATGGTGTGAGGGCAGTTCTCAAAACAACTAAATGATGAGGGCCGAGACCAACCTGTAGCCTTCATTAGTAGGAGGTTACTTCCCTAGGAACAGAGGTGGAGTGCGATTGAGCATGAGGCTTTTGCTGTGGGCTGGGCGCCTACTTGTTGGGACTCACTTCCAGGTTCAGACCGACCACAGGCCCCTTAAATGGTTGATGCACATGAGGGGTGAGAACCCAAAGCTGTAGAGGTGGTCCATTTTCCTACAGGGGATGGACTTTACGGTAGAGCACAATCCTTATACAGGACACACCAATGCTGATGGTCTGTCCAGATTCTTCCGCCTTAGTGATGAGAACTCCCAGGAGGGTGGGTAGTTCTCCCCACTTTTCAGCTGGAGGGGACACATATTAGACCTGGCATCCTTGGCGTGGTTTCTCCAGTCTTTTTGCCTCTGCCTCCTGTATTTTTGCTGTGAGCTGGATTTTGTTTTTGCTGGTCTGGATGCTTTGGGCACTTTGCCACTGCTGATCAGTGCCAAAGTGCAAGTGCTCCCTATGTAGGGATTGGTGTTTCCATGATTGGCTTATTTGATTTACTAGTAAGTCCCTAGTACAGTGCACTGTGTGTGCCCAGGGCCTGTAAATAAAATGCTGCTAGAGGGCCTTCAGCACTGATTGTGCCACCCACACAAACAGCCTTTAAAGGTGTCTCAGACCTGCCACCGCAGTGTCTGCATGCAGTTTTTAACTGCCATGTCAACCTGGCAAGTAAACCTACTTGCCCGGCCCTAACCTTCCCTTTTCTTACATGTTAGTCAACCCTAAGGTAGGCCCAAGGTTCCCCCATGGGCAGGGTGCAGTGTGTGTGAAAGGTAGGACATGTACTGGGTGTGTTACATGTCCTGATAGTGAAATACTGTGTATTTCGTTTTTCACTATTGCAAGGCTATCCGTCCCATAGGATAGCACGGGAGATACTTTGTAACATCTTACAAGTATAACTTCCCATGAAGACAAGATAGGAAGATGGAGTTTAGGGTCTCTGAACCCAGAATTTAATAACACGTCTTTTAGTAAAGATGTTTTTTAAATTGTGGGTTTGAAAATGCCACTTTTAGAAAGAGTAGTGGGAGGAGATTTCCTTGCACCTGAAAAGGCCTGGTCTGCCTTACACAGTGCTGTCTCCACCGCCTACCAGGAAGCTGGACCATAGAGGACAGAACTGGTTTGGGCTGAGCTAAGAAACTCTCTGCCACAAGAGAACAAAGGAAAATGTGGTATAAATTTTGGGGCCCAGACCCCAGAGTTTTAGATTTCTTCTGGACTCAAGAGGCACCTCTACCAAGGAGAAAAGCTGGGAAAGCTGAAGGAGAAGTATTCCCCCTGTGCTGTGTGGGGTTGGCCTGCAGTGGCTGTTTCTGCCAAGGAGAAGACAAGGACTGAACTGTGCTCTGTTTCCTGCTTGAAGAAGCTCTCCATGGGCTTGGTGTAGAGCTTGCCTCCTGTTCTGAAGTCTCAGGGACATAAAGACTTCTATTCCTCTGTCCTCCTGCACCTGGAACTGCTGTTTCAGCTGCCACAAAGGGAAATAGCAACACCGACGCCGGAGAGCAATGCCGTGACCTGCAACAAAGCCGTGGACACCGCTCGTGAAGTCCACAATGCACCGACAACTTGCACCACAGCCCCGCCGCCTGCCGCCGCCGCACTGTATCGACTCTGATGCAGTCACCGAGGCCGCTGCCTGCACTAGAGCTGAGGGCACCACTCATGATGCTCACGATGCACCGCCCCGTCTCGCACCGCAGCCCCGACCTCACCGACGCTGGTACTTCATCAACGCAGAGCGGATACCTAACATGGGTGACCTCCCGAATCCATCGACCCCGCGTCGTCGTAAGGAACTGATGCCTTGACACCACTGTGACGTCACCTCCCCGGCAACGGTAAGGAACCGATGCCTCAGCTCTCCTGTATCGGAGTAAGGAACCGACACCTCACCTCCCCTGTGGTCATAAGGAACCGACGCCGCCCGGCGCCAATGAAGGATCACCTCCCCGACGCTGTGCACCATCTTTGTTTTCATAGTTTGCCAAAGTACTGTTCTTTGGGGTCCATGTGACTCCAGGCCCGACGCTGTGCACCTCGCAGTCGGTGCCGTACTTTGGGATTTTCATCTGTCACAACGTCGTAATACCCTCAGTTGGAGCTATTTGTTGCTAAGAGCTTTATTTTTGTGAATAACCTATTTTTGGTGCTATCTTGATATATGCATGGTGGATTTTTGTGTTGTTTGGTCTTGTTTTGGTTTATATAAAAATTTCATATTTTTCTAAACTGGTGTGGTGCCAATTTGTAGTGTTTTCACTGTGTTACTGTATGTGTACACAAATGCTTTACACACTGCCTCTGAGATAAGCCTGTCTGCTCGTGCCAAGGTACCAAGGGGGTGAGCAGGTGTTGTCTAAGGGTGTAACTCCCCTACCCTGACTAGAAGCAAGGGTCCCTACTTGGACAGAGGTGTAAACCATTGTCAACTAGAGACCCCCATTTCTAACACCAAGGTAATAGCAATATGTGCGGTAACATTAGTTACTTTACATATTGAAATTTTGAGATTCAGGGCAAACACTGTACCCCCTCAATTTTCCTCAAGTATATTTCAGCAGGTCAAACGGTCAAAAATTACAGGGAAAAAATGGCCTGTAAATACCCTGAAATGTGGATTTCTGTATGCAAAGCACCAAAATCTGCATTTTATGCTCCATTTTTGGGCCAACACTCGTAGCAGGTGCCATTTATTGCACCCGAAAAACTCTAATCCCTGTAGTGTTGGATTTTATTGAGTGCAATGAATATTGCACTCTCCTTTGGGGCACTCGTAATTTGGCCCTTAATCCTTCCTCAATAATACGCTCTGATTGTGTCATGTTATGTTAAAGATATTTAGATTCTATAGTTTTGTATTGCAACCTGTATAGCATTGGAGCATTTTGTAGTTTGGCTAAGTTCAAGCCATGGTCACTAATATTCTAATGAATAATTGAGGGATCCTGAGGCTCTTGAAAAGGTTTGACAGAAAGACCTCACATGTTGCAGGTTCAATCCCTCAAAACCTGCTGAAATGCAAGAAAAGAGACTAGGGACCTCATTTACAAAGCCCCTGTGCCGCCAGAACGTCACTTTTAGTGATAGTCCGGTGGTGCACATTGCAGGGCCATGTCTACAACGCCACGTAAGGCCACCCTGCGTGACTTTTTATTGCTTTGTAGCTATAGACTGAGGCAATGCAGCGCAAGTCGCTGCGTGGCCTCACCGTGCTATAGGGAGGCATGCCATGGGCGTTACAGTTGGTGTTCCCACATAACACCAATGGCATTTGACACATTCACAGATTTACAAGATTTCGTAAACCTGGGAATGCGTCAAAAGCCTACACCTCTCCAGGGGTGGTGTAGGGGAGGTGCAGTGAGGAGAAATAACATTACTACTCCTCGTTTTTGACTCTTTCTATGTGTGCTGCATTAAGCAGCACACATAGAAAAATTGCCTCCATTGTTTGTTTTTCTGCAGGAAGGTGTCCCTTCCTGCACAAAAACAATCACCCCTAAAACACAGACACCCTTGCACCATGGCGCAAGGGTGCCTATGATGGTGCATGGCAGCCATTTGTTCACAGCGCTGGCGGAAAGGACAGGAATGTGTTGTATTTGATAAATATGGCGCATTCCTGCCAGTGCTTAATTTAAGCCCGGGCTTTCCGGTGCTAAGCACCGGCACTTAATTGGTTTCCGGTGCTCGGCACCAGCGCCTAATTGTCAACAACATACCTAGAACAGTCTACCACATGGTGGCGCTGCTCATCTAATTTAGAGATGAGCAGAACAACTGGTTGTTTAGGAATACAATATGCATTAAAATTGCAAATACCTGCCTCCCCAGCCATTCCTTTAGCCTTGGGGACCTGGAATAATCTGAACTGTCGCATTTACATGCGAGAGAGATGATTAGTAGTTGTTTTGGCAGCGATGACAAGGGCTATGGGTGGTGCAAGCTGCAGTGGCCTCCCTTTCAGAGCCCTGGCACTTAATATTTTACAAATTAAGCACTGATTCCTACCCTTTTCTTTTGACGTAGGGCAGCGCAGCAAGAAGGCTTGCGGCGCTGCCCTACCCAAAAGATTGTAATTGAGGCCCTAGGTTTTGAGGTCTCATCAGATAAATAATCAATTTCACAAGACTATCTTCGTAGACTGCTCAAAAGCAGTGAGTTTTACTACTTAAGTTGTTAAGAAAGTGTTTCTTCAACCCGAGAAGTTAGCGGTTATCATGCCGTTTCCCATTGGTTTATATCCTGGATCTGGTATTTGCATCTTATGATTAGTATTTCACCATGCAAACTTCTGCATATGAAGAAATGCTGTCTGCAACTTGCTTAATCACCTGCAACACATTATTATTGTATATCACCCTAGGATATCGTTCCACTATTTGTGAGCCCCTATGAACTTTGGTTATTGCTAAATAACCTTTTGGCCCTGATGAAGCGACGGACGTGTGTCACGAAACAAGTGTTGGCCTATGTTGTTTTTTTCTCAAACAATTTTCGCAGCTCAAATAATAAAGCTCACTGTTTTTGAGCAGTCTACAAAGACAGTCTTGTGAAATTGATTATTTATCTGATAAGACCTCAAAACATAGTCTCTTTTTTGGCACTGGATTCTGTCACAGAACTTCATTATCATGCACTGGTATTAGATAAGCGCAGCATCAAAATAGAACATTTCTGGTATGATGCGTATCGAAAACAAGTTTACAAATGCAAGTTATGACTTGGTTTTGTGCTTCTGGCAGAGTGTTTTTAAAAGGCTACATTTAGCTTGTTTTTGTCAAGCAGCTCATTATAACCATTAACGCAAAATCTTTCAATGAGCTTGACAGGTGGTTAATAAATAACCACAGGCTCTGTAAAAAACAAGTGTCCTGCCGTGTGGATTATGAGCAACAAGTAAATTGAGATAATTAAAATTTGCAGGCCTATTCCAGATGAGTTATTTAAAACAATGTGACACATTCTGTAGTGCATCATGAAGTGAACCAAGAAAACATTTTGAAGCCTGTTAGAATAAAAGCAGCAATTCACATTTTCACAGTAGTTTCTGTAACAAACAGCTCATGAGACACTTTTTTTTTTTTAAATCAACAAAGCCATTCCATGTGGCTACATCGGGATATCAATTAAACATCATGGCTTGAGAACACTTGCAACAGAGTGTGCAACTCTGACCATGTAGGATTCAACAAATGAAAAGACAATCATTTTCACCCCCCAGGGGAACATGGCGGCCGGAAGCTAAACGGTCGCGGCGGAGTTTCCTTGGCGTGCACTGACCGGTCTCTCCGAGAGGCACAGAGTATACAGCTTTCTCAGCGGCATAATAATGTTAAATTAAGCAATTAGTGCTTAATATCTCCGTTCTGTTGGCTATATTTTCCTAAAATTAAAAAAAATATATATATACTTACGTTCCTTTCTCTTTTCTGGGTGGCCTGCTCTCTATGCTGGATGGTGCCCGGGGGTCGGGGCGAGGCGATCCTGGAGCCCTCGTTGCTGCGGTTCATCGGCGCGGCGCGTGAGCCGAGGCGGTGGACTCCGGGCTTGCAGCTCCGGGTCTCCTATGGTAGAGTCAGCACATTCGGGCACGTCTCTGGGAGCCTTGGAGTGCAGACGCGAGGAGGCGTCTCGCAGAATGAGCGCGTGGTGAGAGTGTGCTTGCTCTTTCCTTTCCAGTCCGGTGTCAGCTCGGGAGAAGGTGAAGGGGAAGGTGACGGCGGAGGTAAGACTCTGAAATACTCCATTCAGGATTCAACAGACTTTTCAGCTGCCTTTGGGGGTGATAATGAGGTCAATGTGATTCGGGAACCTCTAAAAGGGACAGTCAATGTTTCTGAATCCAAGGATGAAGCTGTTTTTTCAAATCCTCCCACGAAGGCTTTCCTGTTGGTCAGTTTGCCCCTAAGCTCTCACAGTAAGGTACCTGTAGTACAGAGTTGCGCTAACTGGGTGGTTCGGACTGTTGCTTCACGGGGGGGTTCCCGGTACTGTATGGAGAACGGTGGGAATAGGGCCCCCTGTAGTGCTTTCAGCACTTTATCCACTACCAACCAAACTGTTAAGACAGATATTTGTCGCTATGCCTTGCGAAATAGGGCTCCTAATCTGGTTGAATCCACTTCTGTTTCTCCCCGGTAACAGATATTAGGGCCACTGTGAAGCAGGGCAAAGTGAGAGTTATCACGGAGAGTACCTCCCCCGTGTGGTAGGGGAGAGGAAAAGCTAAGAAAGTTCTGTCCTCTAAACTTAGAATAACTCCGTCTCTGAAAACATACTATAAGGTGTTATCCACTACACCGGAAAAGGGGCAGAATAAAAAAACTACCATGGCTTTTACTGGTGTCCAGGTGGGTCCCCCTCCTCCCCCTCCTCAGCCACCTGTCGTGTCTTCTCTAGGGGGGACGAGCGGTGTAGATACATCGACGGGCCAGCAAGTGGTTATCCATTCGTCTGTGGCGATTTCGAACAGATTCTCGGCCCTGGACAACCAGGATCCTGTCTTAGGTCCCTCACTAACGGTGGAGAAGAGGGCTGTTCCTGAACCATCCTCGGTAGCCTTGTTAGCCAGACCATTTGACTCAACATTAGGCCTATTACCTAATACACCTTCGCCTGGATCTTTAGCTGATATTTTATTAAGTTTAAAGGAGGACACAGGGAAAAGGTTTTCAATCTCAGAGTCTAACCAAGCTGCAATCCAGGCCTCATGTGAGGTTTTGGCACAAAAAATCGAAGAGGTTTCCCAGAGAACGGACGTTCTTGAGTCTGAAATTCCTAAAATCAAGGAAACTTTACTCTCTTCCTCAGTTGAGTTGGATAAATTAGTCCACCAAAATAGGGATCTGAAAGATGATATAGAGCATCTTGAAAATCACTCAAGAAGAAACAATCTGAAAATACTAAATGTCCCGGAAGATCTGGAGGGGGGAGACATTAAACATTTTTTAATTTCACTTCTAAAGGCCACAATTCTTAAAGACTCACCGGAATTGGACCTGGATTTAGACATTCAGCGAGTGCATTGAGACCCTTACAGGAGGAACATGGAAAAACAAAAGCCCAGGAAAATTTTAGTCAACTTTCTCACATACTCTGTAAAGGAGAAAATCTTATCGCTGGCTTTGAAAGCAGGTCAGATAAAGAGCGAGTCCTCTTCTAGCTCATTTTCCTTCTCTATTAGATCGGATGTTTCCTATATCACAGCGACAAAACAGTGGGAGTTAGGCAAAAGAATGACAATTTTAAACTCCCTGGGGGCTAAGACACAACTGAGGTTCCCCGCATCCCTCCGGATTATGTGGAATAACCACATGCATAATCTTCGCCAAATTGAGGAAGTAGATGCCTTAATAGATAGAATAAGGAATGGGAGTGGGGTATAACTAGAGCGGGGTGAAAGTACTTGCTTCTCCTGCTGTGTTCTCTCGGAGAGACCGGTCTTGTATCAAATCGAAGGGTTTTCTTCTTGGAATTATCACGCCTTGGGATCCTCGCCATAGGGCTCATGCCCAGAGGAGAAGGGTGGGTTCCCCAGGGTATTGAAGGGTTAAAGGGGGCACTTGGGGGAGGGGGAGTCGAGGGGTGGGGGAGCACGGGTGGGGCTGCAGTGGGAAAAAATATTAAAAATATCCTCAATCTCAACCATGCCTTAAGATTTATGCCATTTCCAGAATGTTTGAATAAAGCCCTGTCTGTAGATAGACACTGTAAGCCCTAATGGGTTCAAAAATTAAATTCATCTCGTGGAATATTAATGGGCTTAGATGTCTACGCAGGCAAAGATTAGTTATGAAGTTTCTGGAACAATCATCTGCACAGGTCTGTCTCCTACAAGAGACACACCTGAGCCACCTGGAAAGTAGGGCCTTGTTTGGTAAATATCCGTGGGTCGAGAATTTTTGTACATCTGATCAAACAGTTCACAATAAGGGGGTAGCGATATTGATCAGGTCAGGTGCCAGAGGTATCATTAAATCAGTTTTGTCAGACCAATCTGGGAGATGGCTAATAGCCCAGTTGAAAGTTGGGGGGACTGAGTTGACTGTAGTTTCATTCTATGGCCCTAATGTTGACGATCCAGCTTTCATCTATAAAATACAGGCCAAATTGATAGGAATCACAACTCCAATGATAATTGGAGGTGATTTTAATGTCCTTCTTAACCCCCTACAGGATAGATCTAATCATAGTAACTATGTAGGTGCCCCTCGTATTCGCCGGGCAATGATACACATGATTCACGATCTTGGGCTTGTCGACGTGTGGAGGGCAAAAAGGGGTGTAGCATCAGGCTTCACCTTCTTCAGTAAGAAATGTGGTCATGCCTCTAGAATTGACTACATCCTCACTGATAGGCTTGGTTTAGAGAATCTGATAGATATCTCTATTCTTCCAAGTATTCTTTCGGACCACGCCCCCATTTCTTTCCTATATGCAGGAAAAAAGCAAAGTCTAAATCCTAGATGGACATTCAAAAGGGCAATGCTGTCTAACATCGAAATAATTAGTGCCCTTAAAGTCTCTATAACGGACTATTTTGCAATAAATATGGGTTCGACATCGCTAGACTTTGTCTGGGACGCATTTAAAGCGCACTTCCGTGGACAGTCGCATAGTCTGATTTGTTCCAAGAATAGGGAAGAGGCTTTAGAATTCCAGAATCTGGAAAGGGAAATCTCCAGGTTGGAAGGAGAAAGAATGAGTTGTCCCCAGACAAATCTGACGCAAGTTCTTAAAGATCTCGAATGTCTGCGTCAGGAATATAGGGGAGGTTGGACCAAAAGATCAAGGCTCAGTGGTCAGCCTGTAATATGCAAAATTATGAGTATGGGGAAAAGGCGGGTGCCCTTTTGGCTTGGAAGGCGAGGGGGATCGCGTCAAAAACAATATAAGTGAACTGGTCATAGATGAGAGTGGGGTAACTTCTTGTAAACAGGAGGATATGCAAAAATGCCTCCTCGCTATGTTCTCTGATTTATATAGAGAAGAGATAACACCTAGTCCTGGGAGCATTCAAAACTGGCTTTTAAGTAAGGCATTACCGGTGCTATCAGAGGATAGCCGAACTGCATTGGATGCTCCCATTACTGAGATCGAGATAAAACTTTATATAAATAAGATCAAGAGTAACAAGGCTGCAGGGACCGACGCTCTTCCTGGGGAGATTTATAAAGTCTTTCAGGATGAGTTAGTATCCAGACTCTGTGAGTTATTCAATTATGTTTACAGCTCGGAAGGTAAAGTCCCTAGTTCCTGGAAGGGTGCTACGATCGTGCTTATTTTGAAGCCAGGGAAAGATCCCCTTAAAGCGGATTCGTATAGACCAATCTCCCTGCTAAATGCTGATTATAAGCTCTTTATGAGTATCTTAGTGGGGAGACTGGTCAAGTTAGTTCCGCAGCTGGTTAACGTTGACCAAAAGGGTTTTATTCCTGGGAGGTTTATACAAGATCATACGTTGCAGTTGATCGGTAGTATTGACCTAGCAGTAGCGCGGTCAGAGCCTTTGGCGGTGGCAGCATATGATGCAGCCAAGGCATTCGACCGGGTCTGTTGGGTTTTTCTTTGGGAAACCCTCAAGACAATGGGATTTGGTCTAACTTTTATACAGACTCTGATTAGATGTTACGAGGGTGCCTCCGCAGTCATCTTGTTGAACGGTCCTTTAACATCAAGCTTTAATATAACAAGGGGAACTAGGCAGGGCTGTCCCATCTCGCCCTTATTATTTGATATCTACATTGAGCCCCTCGCTCAAGCTATCAGATTGGAAGATTCAATCACTCCATTTCAAGTCCACCATTATGGAGAGGTGTGGTGCAGCGGCCAGGGCAGCTGACTTCGGAGCACAGGGCTCACAGTTCGATCCCCGGCTCCGGCGGCAGCTCAGCTCAGCACCATGTGACTCTGGGCAATAGCTCACTTAATTTCCACGACGGCCCCCAGCGCCTTGAGACCCGTAAGGGTGAGTAGTTCGCGCTTTACAAATACGGATTTTTATTTATTATAGTAGTAAGTTAGCTCTATATGCGGACGATTTGCTGATTTACACTAATAATCCAATTGAGGTACTTCCAAGGGTGGAATCCCTCTTGAAGGAATTTGGTCAGTACTCAGGGTATCTGGTTAATCCTTCTAAGATGGAGCTAATGTGCTGGAATGTCAACAATTGGGTTGGGAGGATGAGCAAGGAATTTAGATACCTCGGGATTACTATAGTTAAGGATCTTGATGATATCCCTCAGATTAATTTGAAGAAGGTGTCTAAAGAAATTGACCACCTTTTAGCGAGATGGCAGAATCTGCCTTTGACTATCTATGGTCGGGTCAATCTTATAAAGATGGTCGTCTTGCCAAAATTAACATACTATTCCCCTTGATTTTCCTAGTAAGACTATAAGTAGAATACAAGGCAAAATAGGAAGTTTTATTTGGTCTAATAAGAATGCCAGGATATCCTGGAAGAAGTTAAGACGTAAGCTTCTGAAGGGAGGTTTAGCTCTCCCGGATTTGCTTTGGTATTCTTTTGCTTTCCAGTTTAAAAATATACGCTCATTGCTTATTACCACTCTTGAAACCAACTGGGGGAAGATCTTGGGCGAGATGGTCACGCTGGAAGGGGGAGGACTGGGTTTTCTATATAAGTTTGGGGCTCCAAGGTTTTTTAAAAAGGTTCGTCTAAAAGTCTTAAAAACAGCTCTTAAAGTCTGGTATGAGATCAGAAGGAAATTGGGGATTGGTTATTATTCTGATTTTGCTCCCATATGGGATTCCCTGGGTTACCTACATGGTTGGAAGATAGCCTTGCGTTGCCTATTAAAAACGCTGGTATAGTGATCTGGTCCGATCTTACTTCATCAGACGGAGTACATCCATGGGAGGTTTTAAGATCAAAAATAGGAAGTTCTTTTTCAAAATTTAAATATCTACAACTGTCCTCCTGGTATACAGCTGAAAAAGAAAATATAGTGGGAAATTGGGAAATCGAGCTTCGTCTTCAAAACCCAAAACCCATTAAGAAGGAGGTCGGGTATTGGTATAGAAACCTAGTAGACACAGATGTCGCAGATCTTCCTCCACATTATCATGTTTGGAATATGTCAGCTCTGGACGATATTGCTGTTGATCTGTATGGTCTTTCCCTACAGATACTATATAAGTACGTTAAGCCAGCATCTCTTAAAAAAAACCACTTCTACGTTATAAACAGACTTTATTATACCCCCATGAAAATAGCAAAATTTGCTCCTCTCTCTTCCCCGCAGTGCCCAAGATGCGATTTTATCGCGGCGGATGATATTCACATATTTTTTGAGTGTGCTATCTTAAGTGGTTTTTGGAAGAATGTGGAGTGTGCTTTACGAGCAATTTTTAAAGTTAAGTTGAATTTGAATCTCCCATTAGTTATATTTGGCTTGGATAATGACCTGACCAATATGTTGTCGGTAACGCAAAAAGGCCTGTTACTCCTCCTGATTCTCATTGCTCGGAGGGAGATATGTAAACTTTGGAAAGATTCCAGGCCTCCTCTATATGAGAACTGGTTGAATGCTGCATTTGGCATGGCTCGTTTGGATCAAGACAGTAATTCTAACATTTGGGCATTGTTATTATCATGGGGTAATGAAATGCGATTAGTCCAATACCCCCTGGTCCAATGATTACACCAAGCTTTATACAAAGAAGCTGGCCTGGCCAGGCCTGAAGCCTATGCAGTAGCAGAAGACCGGGGTGCCCAGGTCGGATGGTGGTTATTTTTGCTTTACTCTGCAGACGCTTTGGTGAGATGAGGACAAAAAAAAAAAAAAAATCATTTTCACCCCATTCAGAAATTTTTATTGTGTTTAATTTTATTAACTTCAGTTTTGTTTACCAATTGTGATCTACAATGCTGCACTTTAGCTACAAACATAGGGGCTTATTTACAAGCCTCTTGTGCCGCCAGTGCGTCACTTTTAACATGGGAAAAAGTGACGTACCGGCGGCGCAAGAGGCTTGTAAATAAGCCCCATAGTGTATACAGGAATATTAAAATGCTTTTTCTGACCTCAAAGCAAAATTGACGTTAAATCCTTCACCAGGCCCACAGAGAACACTTCATCCACCAAAATGTAAATCTGGCCCTTAGTAAGAACTCCTCTTTTTTTTAACATAAATACCCAATAGGTGTCCAGGGTGGTATACCTTGCATTGATTCCGCTCACCTTCCCATAATGCGCTGCAAAAGTTGAATGTGCATAAATGGCTAAGATCACTCATTTATTTAGATTTTGTGTTGGGAATTTGTGGAATCTGTTGAGATCCACAAATTGAAAGCCACCCAGCATTACCATGTGCATAAAATGGAATTCAATTTTTATGGGTGGCCCTGAGCTCATGATGGGAAAGGGCAACAAATGCAAAATGGACTCCTCAAACATTTCCACTGAAAACTGACCTGTTTTATTTGCAATGTGGGTAACTGTGGATACTGGGTCCTGGCTCAGCTGACAATTAGAGAAAGCCTAGCAAACCTGCACACTTTTAAAAACTAGACAACCAGGGAAGTTCAAGGATGCATAACTTGCATGGTTCTCATTAGGTAATTCTACCAAAAAGCCCTTACAAACCTCAAACCTTGGCTAAGACCACACATCTTCCTCACATTTCTATGACAGAAAGTTTTGGAATCTGCGAGGAGTGCCAAATGTCTTGCCACCCTCAGTTCCCACATGTCTCCTGATGAGAGCAGTACCCCACTTGAGCCATGAGACTGCCACACTAATGGCACTAAAACACTGCGTAGAAAGAAAATCGAAAGGAGTAGCTGTGGTATTTAAGGTCATGCTTAGCCATCACCCATGGAAACCTATCAACTATACACATGTTTGAATAGTAAACTCCCAAGGGAACCCACAAGGTTTTCCTATCCACAATGCCCTGCAAACCTCAAACTTTGTGATGTGTACATGTACCATTTTGGGCCATTTCCTGTTCTGGGCACTATGCCTACCCACACAAGTGAGGTACCATCTTTATCATAATACTTGTGGAAATATTGAATAGAAGAACATTTGTTATTATCAATTGGATATTTTCGCATTTGTGCCTTTCAAATGTAAATCAGTGTGTAAGGAAGAAGACATTTTGAAAAATGACCTCTGAATCACATGCTAGTATGTGTACTCACAAATTTAGAGGTGTACTACCCACTGCTCCTAAACTCCATATCTGGTGCCAATTTCAGAAATACATAGGTTTGCTTGATACCTGTTAGACCTGTCAACCTTAGGGTGGTCTTCTCCCAAACTTTTTGACTTCCTCCTGTATTTTTGCTGCTCTCGTTTTTGCTGGCCTTAGGATCTGTGCACATTACCACTGTTAACGAGTGCTAAAGTGCATCACTCCTTAAAACATGGTAACATTGACTTATCCTTAATTGACATATTTAATTTACTTATAAGTCCCTGGTAAAGTGGCACTATGTGTACCCAGGGCATTTAAATTAAATACTACTAGTAGGCCTGCAGCACTGATTGTGCCACCGACTTAAGTATCCCTTTCAGCGTGTGTGTGCATCTTTAAACTGCAATTTCAACCTGGCACAATAAACCTTTTGACGGGCTCAAACCTTCCTTTTAATATATATAAGTCACCCTTAGGGTATGCTCTGAACAGCCCAGAGGGCAGGGTGCAATGTATTTAGAAAGTAGGACATATACTTTTCAGTTTTACATGTCCTGATAGTGCAAAAACGCTTAAATTAGTTTTTCATTATTGCAAACCTATATGTCCCATAGGATAACATTGGAGTTACATTATTACATTTTATAAGTGTAATTTCCAAATGGAAAGAGATAACCCCTTCAAGTCTGGTGTCTCTAAAATCACAATTTAAAATCCTGACTTATGGTGAAGTAGGATTTCGAATTGCAATTCTGAAAATTACCAATCATATTGCAGCCTCAATACTGCCACGGCACCGCCAGGAAGATCCCTGACAGATGCAATGGTCCCAGGGCGGCCCAACTGCCCCGGTCATAATGGGGCAGTTAGAAGACTGCCACCAATGCGCCCCGCAAGTCTGGCAGTCTGTGGACTGTCAGACTCGTAATCAAGCCCTTAGCCATTTGGTCCTGCAGGCTGTTTCTGGTCACGTGACTGGGGATAGTTGGTAGTTGGACATTGTGAATTCATCCTAGACAGCCACACACAATCGAAGCTAAAGTGTGACTTGATGGGCCGGGTCAGGCAGGATGGGAGGAAGGAGCTGGACACCGCCTCAGTTACACCTGAATAGGCCATGTCCTGTACACACACAAAGGGCCTTACGACCTTGTATTGTCTCTCCAGCCAGCTCAGAGTCATGGCGTGGCGGAAGGGAATTCTTTGCACTTCAGAGCCACTGTCTAGACATTTCTCCCACCTTCCAGAACCAGGGAACCAGGGTATATAAGATGGACCTCAGATACCACCATTTCAGTACATTTCTGGACCTGTGGATACTCTGCTCAGAAGGATTGCTGTTTTGCCGAATTGTTGGACTGCACTCTGCTGGACTCCTGCCTTGCTGTGTTAACCTGCTGCCCTCTTGCCTGGGTGAGAAGGACTGGACCTGCATCTCTTGAAACCCAGAACCCAGAGTGACTTCAAGGGCTAGTTGGCTGGCCTTCTGATCTGAAGCCTCAGCGACATAACAGGCTTCCAACAACCCTGCACCCACACCTGGACTATGCCATTTGTGATTCTACCCTACCAAGTGGTGCGTGCCACCCCTGTACTGGACCCTTGGCATTGGGCCTAAGGTGCTTGCCAGCTTTTGTGGTGTGTTTTCACTATTTTACTGCTTGAAGTGTTACACAAATAATTTACACATTGCCTCTAAGTTAAGCCTGACTGCTCTGTGCCAAGCTACCAAGAAGATGAGCACATCTTAATTTGGGGTTTACTTGTGCCTTACCCTAACAAGATTGTGGTTGCTGCTTGCACCTACACCCCAGTCAACAAACAACCCAATATCTTACAGGATTAGTATGTTAAAATAATTGTTGTGGTTGCAAACTCCGACTCAGAGTGTTTGCAGCCATAAAAATGCTTAGTACACCAAGCTCCTTGTTTGCGGTACATATGGTTTTAGGGATGGCCATTTGAAGAATGTACCAATTTGAAGAGTGAATATTTCAAATGTAAGGCAGATTGCCCTTTCCAAATGCTACGTTGAATGGTGAGCATACTGTATATTTGATATGTGACTATACAAAAGCTAAGCATTCAGTAATTAAGCTTTTTTGAAAACCTGCATGATGGTAAATAAAACATTATGTTTGATTATGAAATCATTGGATGAGAACATGAAGAAACCTTGACCAGGCCTGGCCCCAATATTCTAAGGGTAATCAGAATGGCTGAATGGTTTTTATTGTATTAATCGGTCAAGAAAATGTGACTATATATATATATATATATATATATATATATATTATCTACTGGCGGTCGCCAGTAGATAGTTATAGTTACAACCTATTATCCATAGGAAATCCGCGACATTCTATTTGAAATAACTCTCTTGCCGGTTGACGTATCTTAGCGAAATTTTCAAACTTCGTGGGGCGCTCCAGTCCGCTCCTACCCTGAAAGTCTCGGGGTGATACGTCAAGCGGGGGCCGAGAAAAAGGGGGTCCCAAAACGCGTTTTCCCCATGCATTTTCCCATAGGAAACTTTAGACACGGCTACAGCCCGAACTGCTGAACGGAATTACACCAAATTTGGCAAAGAGGTAGTTCTTGGTTCAGAAAGAACCCTTTTGTTAAATGGTGTAAATCCGTTCAGTAGTTGCTGAGAAAATCAAAAAGTAAAAGTACATATATATCTATGGGCACGGAGGATTCGCGCACCCTCCCGATCACGAGCTGCATGTTAATTGGTTGTCAGCTGGCTGTCAACATTCCGATTCAGGAAATGTTGGCAGCCATTTTGTCCCTCGGTAGAACCGAGGGACAGAAACAAGTGCGCAAAGCGCACAAAGGGGGAGGGTAGAAACACCCTGACCCCTAGGTTTGCTCAGGGGTCCCACAAGGACCCCTGGGCAAAAATTTTTTTTTTTTTTTTTTAAATTGGCAAGATGCGCTCAGGGTGCGCGAATCCTGCCGAAAAATCGAAGCGCGGTCTCCCGCGCTTCGATGTCACTGGCCCTCGGGTGGCCCAAGTCCCGGGGCATGCTGGGGGGGGGTTAATTTTATGTGTGGGGGCCTCTAGGGCCCCCAAGCCCCGGGGACCACCACCCCCGGGGCTTTATGTACAATGGTGCGGGAGGGCTCTGAGCCCTCCCGCAGCCCCGGGGACCACCACCTCCCCGGGGCTTCTTTTTTTATTAAAAACTCTGTGTGGGGGCTCCAGCCCCCACACGCCCCGGGACCACCACCTCCCGGGGCACTAAGAAAATTACAATGGGGGTCCGTTTTGGACCCCAGAGCCCCGGGGACCACCACCTCCCCGGGGCTGTGCACTGAATGGGAGGGGGGCCGCGCGGCCCCCTCCTGGAGCCCTTGATGGCCCTGGGGACCACCACCCCCAGGGCCGGCTCCTGCAGTGTCCCGGGGTGCCTACCCCCGGGACACTGCTGTTTGCAATGACAGGACGGAGCCTCGCGGCTCCCGTCCTGTCATTGCAAACTTGCTTTGGATATTGGAAGAGAGAGCAGGAAACCTGCTCTCTCTTCCAATATCCAAAGCCGATTGCTTTTCCACATGGGGAGCTGCATCTTAGCAGCTCCCCATGTGTGAGCAATGCCGGCTCCCGTAGGACACGGGGAGCCGGTGGGACTGTGGGGGATTGGGGACCCCCCACAGTCCCCAACGAGAGGGCCAGCCCCGGGGGATGGGGTCCCCGGGCAAGTAGTGGCTCGGGAGGGGGCCACGCGGCCCCCCTCCCAAAAAAAAAAAAAAAAAAAAAAAAAAACGATCGGGCCCGCAGGCCCCGCCCCTTCCTTCACCACTCTGCAAACGCGCCCTGGCGCGTTTGCAGAGGGGAACGACTCCCCTTGAATACTGGGGGTCCCTGGGGGCCAACTAGCCCACCAGGAACCTCCAGTATGCGCCAGGGGCTGCCTTGCAGAGAGGTGTACAGAGGCCACGCCCTTTTACACCTCTCTGCAACGCAGCTCTATGGCGCTTTTGGAGGTATATGGTGGGCTAGTTGGACTCCGGGGACCCTCAGGATTCAAGGGGACTTAATCCCCCAACTTAAAATGCGCCACGGGGCGCGTTTGCACAGTGGTGAAGGGAGGGGCGGGGCTTGAGGTGACATGTGTGCAAACAGGCCCCGTGGCGCGTTTTAAGATGGGGAATTAAATCCCTTCAATCCTGAGGGTCCCTGGGGCCAACTAGCCCAACAGGTACATCCAGAAAGCGCCACAGAGCTGCGTTGCAGAGAGGTGTAAAAGGGGTGTGGCCTCTCTACACGTCTCTGCAACGCAGCCTCTGGCGCATATTGGAGGTTCCTGGTGGTCTAGTTGGCCCCTAGGGACCCTCAGGATTCAAGGGAACTTAATCCCCCAACTTAAAACGCGCCACGGGGCGCGTTTGCAAAGATGTCACCTCAGGCCCCGCCCCCTCCCTTCACCATTGTGCAAATATTCCTCTAAAATCAGCCGAAATAGGAATTCCGATTTACTCACCTGTTATAAGGAGAGACCTCAGTGCTGTATCTTTCAGCCCAGTACTGGTCCTGAAAAGTAATTTTAACCGTACTTACCGGTAACTTGAATTTCCTTCATAGGCTAACATTGACTGGTTTCACTTGGAAATTCTTCTAAGTGTGGAGTTTTGGAACTTTAAAATATTCCTCTAAAATCAGCCGAAATACGAATTCCGATTTACTCACCTGTTATCAGGAGAGACCTCAGTGCTGCATCTTTCAGCCCAGTACTGATCCTGAAAAGTAATTTTAACCGTACTTACCGGTAACTTGAATTTCCTTCATAGGCTAACATTGACTGGTTTCACTTGGAAATTCTTCTAAGTGTGGAGTTTTGGAACTTTAAAATATTCCTCTAAAATCAGCCGAAATACGAATTCCGATTTACTCACCTGTTATCAGGAGAGACCTCAGTGCTGCATCTTTCAGCCCAGTACTGATCCTGAAAAGTAATTTTAACCGTACTTACCGGTAACTTGAATTTCCTTCATAGGCTAACATTGACTGGTTTCACTTGGAAATTCTTCTAAGTGTGGAGTTTTGGAACTTTAAAATATTCCTCTAAAATCAGCCGAAATACGAATTCCGATTTACTCACCTGTTATCAGGAGAGACCTCAGTGCTGCATCTTTCAGCCCAGTACTGATCCTGAAAAGTAATTTTAACCGTACTTACCGGTAACTTGAATTTCCTTCATAGGCTAACATTGACTGGTTTCACTTGGAAATTCTTCTAAGTGTTGATTTTTGAAACATACAAATATTCCTCTAAAATCAGCCGAAATCCGAATTCTGATTTACTCACCTGTTATCAGGAGAGACCTCAGTGCTGCATCTTTCAGCCCAGTACTGGTCCTGAAAAGTAATTTTAACCGTACTTACCAGTAACTTGAATTTCCTTCCATAGGCTAACATTGACTGGTTTCATTTGGAAATTCTTCTAAGTGTGGAGTTTTGGAACTTTAAAATATTCCTCTAAAATCAGCCGAAATACGAATTCCGATTTACTCACCTGTTATCAGGAGAGACCTCAGTGCTGCATGTTTCAGCCCAGTACTGATCCTCAAAAGTAATTTTAACCGTACTTACCGGTAACTTGAATTTCCTTCATAAGCTAACATTGACTGGTTTTCAGCAAAAAAGTTTCAAAGTGTTGATTTTCACAAACTACAAATATTCCTTAAAAATCGCCTGTATGACTTAAACGCATTCTTTCAACTGTTTACAGGAGATGCACCAGTGCTGGATCCAGGATCCAACACTGAGTAAGAAAAAGTAACGATAACAGTTTTTACCTGCTAAGTGAATTTCCTTCCATAGGATAACATTGGTGATTCTATGAGAAAAAGTTTCAAAGTGTCAACTTTTAAAATACAATAATATTCCTTAAAAATCACGACTGTAACCAAAACGCTTTTACTCAACTGTTTACAGGAGATGTACCAGGACTGAATCTAGGATCCAGTCCTGTGGTTACAAAAGTAATCCATAAAGTAACTAATTGCATTTAACTAGAAATTCACATTGAGCTGAATGTTGCATTGTGTTTGAAAATGTGTTGCCCATTGCAACAACTGTAACTACTGTACTTAAAAGTCTATTGCCTATCTGCAAAGTATTTAAACTAAAGTAATTCATTCTGAGAAAGTATTTTTTGTAATGTAATGTATAATGTAATTACAATGTAATTTGACAAATAAAATATGTAAAAAAAATTGTTTCTAAAAATGTAGTAAATCAGTATGAAAAAAATTAATATAACAATTAATACATTTAAAAATTGTCATTTACAAAACCTTTGAAATTCACTGAAAAAACCGTAGGTTTCAGGCACGTTATAGTTAGAAATTAGCATTTAAAAAACCTTTGAAATTCACTGAAAAAACCATAGGTTTCAGACACGTTATAGTTACAAATTAGCATTTAAAAAACCTTTGAAATTCACTGAAAAAACCATAGGTTTCAGACACGTTATAGTTACAAATTAGCATTTAAAAAACCTTTGAAATTCACTGAAAAAACCATAGGTTTTAGGGACAGTTATAGTTACTTGGACATTGCACTCGTACAAAACCCGTGAAATTCCCCCGTTATAGTTAGTTCAGCTAACTATAACTCGCGCCCGCAATGCACTGCTGATGACGTCACATATTACATCACTCATGACATGGTCAGTGACATCACTGATGACATCACTGATGACATCTCAAATGACATCACTGATGACATCATCCACGTGATAATCTGATGCACCTCCTCACACCCTAATATAATCTTTGATACACCCACTCTAAATTACAGACTGCCATTCGCAAAACCATAGACACTCCAACACCAATAACTACATACCCACTCACTGATTCTTAGGTCTACACACACACATCCACTCACTCACCCGTACAGTCACTCATACTTACGGTCACTCAGTACAGGACTATCATATGCACTCTTACTCCTATATAGACACTCAAACAACGCCACTCATCCATAGAGATACTCACACACCTAGTCAGTCATGCAAATAATTAAACACACTGCCATTTACTCACCTATACAGTTATACACACACCAGCTCACTTACTCATACAAATAGTAGCACATTGTTACGCTCTTATACAATCACTGATACAAGCACACAATCATCCATACAGCCACTATCACAATCACTCACTCTTGCTTATAGCTATTTATATACTCCAACACACATATATACTGCCTTTCACATATGTAGTTACTCACACATGTACCACTGGGACGTACATTCACTCACTAACACACTCTTACACACACTTACCCACCCATACAGTCTATCACAGATGCACTCTTGAAACCATCCACCCAGTGAATCACCCACTCACACATCTATGCACAGAGTTGCACACACCCCTCCCACACAAACACTCAGGCACCCATACAGATACTCAGACAAGCATTCAATAACTCATATAGAAAATCATTTAGCTATTCACAAACACATGCAGCCACTTACACAGCAACAGACAGACGGATACAGACATACACCCAGTTTAGTCACTAACCCATGCATTCAGTAAGATACGTTAAATCACTCACTTATAGAGTCAGTCACGCACCTACTAAATCATCCATACAGACACTTAGACACCCACTCATTCTTCAATACGTCTTTTCCTATATATTTTATAAATATTTAAACTTTACAGAAACACACAGTCACTGGATGATGTCATCAGTGATGTCATTTGAGATGTCATCAGTGATGTCATCAGTGATGTCACTGACCATGTCATGAGTGATGTAATATGTGACGTCATCAGCAGTGCATTGCGGGGCGCGAGTTATAGTTAGCTGAACTAACTATAACGGGGAATTTCACGGGTTTTGTACGAGTGCAATGTCCAAGTAACTATAACTGTCCCTAAAACCTATGGTTTTTTCAGTGAATATATATATATATATATATATATAATGATTCTGTGAGTCAGACACATAGTTGCAATATGTGTCAAATCATATTTACAAGACACTTTACCTTTAATCTTGACTGGTTTTGTCATGTGGTGACCTATACATTATTGAGCTACATATTTTACACAAGTGTTTAAGACATCATGACACTTAGGGGCCGATTCCGATTTGGGCCGGAAAACATACCGAACGACTCGGTACGGGAATTTAGTCCGACCGACTCGGACCGGCGCCGCACGACCCGGGTAGTACGATGAAATGCATGTGAAATCCGACAGACTCGGACGGAATACAAAACGACCGACCGAGCCGGACGGAAACAAGCCATCCGGCCGGGAAATCAGGCGAAACGAACCGACCGTCACGCACTCGGATTGAACCCGAACGAAACGTACCCGCGAACTCCGACCTGCGCAGTACGATGCTGTGCGTGCAAAACACGACCGACTCGCCCGGAGCACAAGCCGTACGACCGACACGCATACAAAACCCAGCCGAAGCAACCCAATACTACGCGACCGACTCGGACGCCGCATATGAAACCTAGCTGACACACAGCGGGAACGAGTCGGACAAGATCGCACCAGACAACTGCAGCGTCCTACTCGGACACAAGAACGACTCCTACATGCACCAAAAACACCAAGGAAAAATTAGAAAAAAAGGGCCAAACAAGCAACCACTAAGCCAATAAATACAGGGAGGAAAAAAAAATGGAACAAGGACACACCTCCAACTACACCTACATAAAGCCCACAAATCCCTACCATGATCCCTTGCAAATTCCACTGACTTGCCAGACAGAACACCATCACACAGCAACCACAGACACACTCACAGCTCATACATCACACAAGCCACACACCATTACCACACCTACAAATAGCACCCTCACACACACCCAGCTAAACCTACACTCACACCCCCCACTTGCACACACACACACATCAATCACCACCACCACCCATCACCATGCCCCCAAAGAAGAACCATAAGTTCCTAGATTGTGAATTGGAAGTCCTGGTAGACGAGATCCTCAGGGTAGAGCCACAGTTGTTTGGTACATTGGTACAACAGACCCCCATGTCGCAGAAAACCAAGATGTGGGCGAGGATTGTCGACAGGGTCAACGCACAATCACCATGTTTGCGCACAAAGGAAGACATCCAGAACAGGTGGTATGATGTGCGCAGGAGGGTCAGGGACCTACTCAAAAAGGACTACCTCCTCATCCAGCACACCGTCAGCGGCCCTCCTGCAAAACCAGTATACCTCAGGCCCTGGGAGGAGAAGGTGCGGGCCATCCTACCACCAGTGAGCGTATACGGACTAACAGACATCCCAGAGCCTGGTGAGTACACAACTAATATACACAATATGGTGTGACAACACACACACATCACAGTCAAGGGGATAGGCAAACCATGCACACTTAGCAAATACACAGCAACCAAAAGATATCCATCCCAAGATGTGAATGCTAGTCAGACAAACACAATACCTGCCATCTCATAGTGATATGTAACTGTGTCATGACATCTACAAACCTAACAACAAATACAGCAAGGCAGTGGCACAAATAGAACCAACAAATACTCCCAGATATTCACCCACCACTAGAACACCACCTCACAGGGAAGCTCACTGAAAGGAAGGAATTCTGTGTATACTGGTCAAGTCAGTGTAGCCAATAGCATGATGGGAGTGGTAGTCACAGATATTGGTCACACCCACAATTGGCCCATCAACACCACTCTGAACCATGCGCACATCACAGGGAGTGGAAAACAACTGACAAGATGGCTGACACTGGCTACTGCTGTGGGGAGCACAAGGCCCTGCTGGGAACTGGGCACCAACAAACAACAGGACCACACTGTCAGCCATCTTGCCATTGCTGTCACACTCACACACACTGAAGTCCACTCAAAAGGAAGGAAGGATGGGCATGCTGGGAAGGGGGTGTAGGCAATAGCATGATGGGAGTGGTAGTCACAGATCAACATCTCACACCCACATGGCCCAGCAAGTTAGCACTGAAGCATGCACACCTCACAGGGAGTCAAAAGCCACTTCAAAGATGTCTGACACTGGCCACAGCTGTGGGGAGCACAAGGCCCTGCTGGGAACTGGGCACCAACAAACAACAGGACCACACTGTCAGCCATCTTGCCATTGCTGTCACACTCACACACACTGAAGTCCACTCAAAAGGAAGGAAGGATGGGCATGCTGGGAAGGGGGTGTAGGCAATAGCATGATGGGAGTGGTAGTCACAGATCAACATCTCACACCCACATGGCCCAGCAAGTTAGCACTGAAGCATGCCCACCTCACAGGGAGTCAAAAGCCACTTCAAAGATGTCTGACACTGGCCACAGCTGTGGGGAGCACAAGGCCCTGCTGGGAACTGTGCACCAACAAACAACAGGACCACACTGTCAGCCATCTTGCCATTGCTGTCACACTCACACACAGTGAAGTCCACTCAAAAGGAAGGAAGTATGGGCATGCTGGGAAGGGGGGTGTAGGCAATAGCAGGATGGGAGTTGTAGGCACAGATATTGGTCACACCCACAATTGGCCCATCAACACCACTCTGAACCATGCTCACATCACAGGGAGTGGAAAACAACTGACAAGATGGCTGACACTGGGTACTGCTGTGGGGAGCACAAGGCCCTGCTGGGAACTGTGCAACAACCAACAGCAGGACACCACTGACTGACATCCTGAAAGCCAACTTGCACTCCCTGCAATGGAAGCACGTTCCATGGTGGGATATCTGGCTGGGTGGGAAGGAGGACTCACAGCACTGACCATAGTTACAAGCACCTCCCCTCACACACCCCCTCAACACTAACTCCACATAACCCACCTGGGAGAATGCAATGCCTCACATCCTAACTGAAGATCCCACAAAGAACCACCACCCTGGGTTATGCTGTGTGAAGCACAGGGACACTCTTGGGACTTGTAGCCAAACAACTGCCAGGACAACACTCCCAGCCATCCTGTCAGCACAGGCACCCCACCCCACAGGGAAGCAGAGTCAAAAGGAAGGAAGGATGGGCATGCTGGGAAGGGGGTGGAGGCAATAGCATGATGGGAGTTGTAGGCACAGATATTGCTCACCCTCACAATTGGCCCATCAACACCACTCTGAACCATGCTCACATCACAGGGAGTGGAAAAGGACTCACTAGATGGCTGACACTGGGTACTGCTGGGGGGAGCACAAGGCCCTGCTGGGAACTATGCAATAACCAACAGCAGGACACCACTGACTGACATCCTGAAAGACAACTTGCACTCCCTGCAATGGAAGCACGTTCCATGGTGGGATATCTGGCTGGGTGGGAAGGAGGACTCACAGCACTGACCATAGTTACAAGGACCTCCCCTCACACACCCCCTCAACACTAACTCCACATAACCCACCTGGGAGAATGCAATGCCTCACATCCTAACTGAAGATCCCACAAAGAACCACCACCCTGGGTTATGCTGTGTGAAGCACAGGGACACTCTTGGGACTTGTAGCCAAACAACTGCCAGGACAACACTCCCAGCCATCCTGTCAGCACAGGCACCCCACCCCACAGGTAAGCAGAGTCAAAAGGAAGGAAGGATGGGCATGCTGGGAAGGGGGGTGGAGGCAATAGCATGATGGGAGTTGTAGCGATACAAAAGGGGATGATGGACGGAACGTTTGAGCCAATCAAACACTCACCCCCAGTCAACTGATCTGGGTTTAATCCATCATCATTCTTTAGCTCACTCCACCACCCCAGTTCAGACATGGCCATATGCAAATCAGTCTGACCCTGTGCCTCATGGGAACAGTCCAGCCCGAACTGCCAAGCCATGTCTTCCCTGGACCGGAAACAAGCATCCTAGGACCGGTTTCTGGCATTCCAGCCGTCAACAGCCAGGCTTGCTTGAATCCAGTGGCAAAGTGAGCAAGGGACCCACGTCTGGGCATACCCCCGCCAACTTAGGGCGAACAAAGCGATACAAAAGGGGATGATGGACGGAACGTTTGAGCCAATCAAACACTCACCCCCAGTCAACTGATCTGGGTTTAATCCATCATCATTCTTTAGCTCACTCCACCACCCCAGTTCAGACATGGCCATATGCAAATCAGTCTGACCCTGTGCCTCATGGGAACAGTCCATCCCGAACTGCCAAGCCATGTCTTCCCTGGACCGGAAACAAGCATCCTAGGACCGGTTTCTGGCATTCCAGCCGTCAACAGCCAGGCTTGCTTGAATCCAGTGGCAAAGTGAGCAAGGGACCCACGTCTGGGCATACCCCCGCCAACTTAGGGCGAACAAAGCGATACAAAAGGGGATGATGGACGGAACGTTTGAGCCAATCAAACACTCACCCCCAGTCAACTGATCTGGGTTTAATCCATCATCATTCTTTAGCTCACTCCACCACCCCAGTTCAGACATGGCCATATGCAAATCAGTCTGACCCTGTGCCTCATGGGAACAGTCCAGCCCGAACTGCCAAGCCATGTCTTCCCTGGACCGGAAACAAGCATCCTAGGACCGGTTTCTGGCATTCCAGCCGTCAACAGCCAGGCTTGCTGGGAGTTGTAGGCACAGATTTTGCTCACCCTCACAATTGGCCCATCAACACCACTCTGAACCATGCTCACATCACAGGGAGTGGAAAAGGACTCACAAGATGGCTGACACTGGGTACTGCTGGGGGGAGCACAAGGCCCTGCTGGGAACTGTGCAACAACCAACAGCAGGACACCACTGACTGACATCCTGAAAGACAACTTGCACTCCCTGCAATGGAAGCATGCTTCATGGTGGGATAACTGGGCTGGGGGAGAAGGAGGCCTGGATGGCAACGAAATACCACCAATGCTGGTCATGCACACACCTCAACATACACATTGACATGCCACAGGTTGGCAGGACAATGTGCTACACCAATATCACTCTCTGACTGTCACAATTTAGGAGAATGCAATCTCCTGGCCCACATCCAGAGGTACAGTCACAACTGTCAGGTGTTTGAACAATTGATGCCAGTAGAAACATAACATACAATCTGTGTCTCTCCCCAAAACAGGTGATGATGGGGACACAGCAGCAGCAGACGAGGAGGAATCCCTGTCCCAGGCTCCGGGGAACACTGAGCTCACTGGTGTGGATCAGCCACTGCACTCCTCGGATGGCGAAGAACCAGCTGGACCCTCCGGTGTGAGTCATCATGCAGCACCAGCAGGACCAACATCTGCACCCCCTGCACCCACCCCTCCAACAACTGCCAACACACAGGCCACCCCTGCCAACACGGACAGACCAAGGACCACAGATGACAACAGCGCAGGGACCCAGGCCCAAACTGGAGCTGGTGACAACGAGCCCAGGAACAACACCCAAGTGGGCCCACGGTCACCTGTGCGTGCCACCGCAGGTCCTGCACGTGTCGCCAGGGGTGGTGGGAGGGGTGGTAGACATAGGTCGCTCTTTGCAGAGGGGTCTGGACTGCATGATGACCCACAACTGGCACGCATCGCGGATGCGTACCAGACTAGCACCGGAGAGGTCAGCCAGGTAGTGGGGATCCTCAAGGACATACAACAGCAGCAGGCTGCCCATCATGCCCGCTTGGACTCCCACATGTCCCATGTCGACACACACATGTCACATGTCGAGACACACATGTCACGTGTCGAGACACACATGTCTGGCATGGAGTCCAAGTGGGACACATTGGAACAACTGACAGCGGTGCATAGGGACATACTGACATGCCTCCGCCAGATCAGCACCAACATGGCCTCACCTCCCTGTGTGCCCACAACAACTGCTGCTGAAACAACTGCAAATGCCACAGGGAGGGAGGAGGACTCTGGCAGAGAGTCCCTTGCACCGCCGCAGCCTGCACCTGAGGGTCCCCCCCCCAAGAAGAGGGGCCGTCCGAAGAGGCCAAACTGAGAGGCCGATGGCCATCTACATCCCCCAGGAAGCCATCACATGTTCTGGAATTTTCCTCTGTGTGCAAACTGCATGCCCTGTCGAAGCCAACCCAACTCTCCCACATGACATGGGGAGCCCTAGTTGGCCAAATTAATCAGATGACTGTGGACTTTACTCTGGACATTTCAGCTACCAAGACTTCCAATACACATGGGAACTTTGGATTCCAATTTCTATGTACAGCACCCACCATCCTGTGCACCATCCTCACACCTGTATGTAAATAAACTCACCAATACACCATATCTGCCTCTGTTGTGATTCCAACGTGGTTTTTGTCATGTAGATGGTGATCTGCTAAATGACACTGTGCATGCTAACTGCTACAGCAAGTCCAACACCGTCATGTCAGTCATGGCGACGTGACACATATGAGGGAGACACACCACTAGGGCCACACAACACATACACACCAGGGCCATCAGACTCATCAGACTCATCACCTATACTGATGTTGCAACTAAATACAGTGGAATGCACAGACACGCCACCTATTCACAGTCACTGTCAACTAGACTACAGGTGCAGTAAGCAAATGTCAGTCAGATGTGTGACTACAGACAACGCACATCCCAAAGTGAAGCACAGGTTTATTACACATTTGCAACATGTTGTTTCCACTACAAATGCAAGGTAATCCAACCTGGCTGTGGCCACAAAGTCAAAAATTCAGAAGATAGAAAGTCCAGGGGTGTGTGGCACATCACCTGTAGGGAAACGACTGCTTCCACCTTGGAAGTTGAATCATGGATTCGGGGGATCCAAGTTGATCAGACAACTCCGGCAGCACCCTGTGAAGGACAGACATGACACACAGTCAAAACCACTGAAGAACAGCACAGAACGGCAATACTCATGTCTAATACATGTCACGAGATAACTACACAAAACCAAGTTAGCATGTCAACACTGTTGGGCAGTACAGACCACCTGCAAGGACACATCGCTGCACGCATCCAGTCAAGTAGCACATGGCCACACTCAAACAGCACCAGAGCACCACACACACATATCATGCAAACTCAAATCATTTACATCACAACCCTCTGGAGACTCACATTCAGCTGAAGAAGTTGGTGATGAGCTGTGTGCGGACATCACCATCATCATCATCATCATCTTCACTGGCATCGTGACCCAGGCCAGGATCTTCCACAGGTGGCGGACGTTGGTCATCGTCATCCAGGATGAGAGGCAACTACTTCCGCACTGCCAGGTTGTGTAGCATGCAGCAGACGATGACAATCTTGCACACCTTTGCTGGGGCATATGGGAGGGCCCCTCCTGTCTTGCCCAGGCAGCGGAAGCGGCTCTTCAGGAGACCAAAGGTCCGCTCAATCACCCTCCTCGTCCGACCATGTGCCTCATTGTAGCGCATCTGGGCTGGTGTCACAGGGTTTCTGAGGGGTGTCAGCAACCACGGCATGTTGGGGTATCCCGAGTCACCTACAGACAGACAATTGCACATTAGCCGATTTGAAAATGTGTGCGGAAAACAACATAGCAGAACACACACAATGGTACAAAGTCAGTACACACCAACAAGCCAGGCACGCTGGTTCGGCATCTGTGACATCATCCTCGGGATGCGACTACTCCTCATCACGTAGGCATCGTGTGCCGAACCGGGGAAACGGGCACACACATGTGAGATGGTCATATCTGCAAGACATACCACCAGAGCATTGATCGAATGGTAATGTTTACGGTTCCGGTATGCCTGCTCATGTGCCTGTGGTGGTATCAAAGCCACATGTGTCCCATCAATGGAGCCAATTACATGTGGCATCCTCCCCAGGGCATAGAAGTCACTCTTGACGTCAGTGAGTCATTGACGTGTTGGGAAATAGATGTACTGGTTGAGGTATCTCAACATTGCCCCCAAAACATCGCGTAGCACACGGCTGAACATAGTCTGTGACATCCCACCAGTAGTTGCCACAGTGTGTTGAAAGGTACCGGTGGCAAAGAAGTGTAGGGCTGCCATCACCTTCACCTTGGGGTTTCAGCGCTGTAGGATACGGCTGGCCAGGCTGCAAATGTGGGTCCAACTGCACTGCCAAATCCTCAATCAGCTGCCTGGTGAAGCGGTACCGTCGGATGCTGTCACGTTCCACCATCGTTGCCAGGTCTGGGAATGGTCGATGGACAGCAGGAGCCCTGCAGTGCATAGGTGAAGAAAGCAAGATTGTCAGTCACCCCACCTATGTGCCGTTCACCATACTCAATTTCACATGATACATCATCAACAAACACAAGTACTTGATGTGTGTGTCGTTCCGTTTGGACATATATGGCACCTACATGGACATCATCTAACATCTCTGTTCAACAAGTGTTGACAACAGGTTCCAGGGTGTGCTATGGGACACCATTAGGCTGTGTCACAGTACCCATTAACTGCTCTCACGTTCCACACACATACCACAGTGACATGTCTGGAAAGATGCTCCACAGGCATCACAGCTCATTGACAGGTAGATTCCCAGGGACCCTGTCTTGCCACATGGACACTGGCATGACATGGCGTCTCATGTACACGTCAGAAAAACTAACATGACACCCACAGGTAGTGGCCCCTGTAGCCTCTGCAGGACAGACATGGATGTCTGTGACACACACACACACACCATCAAAGTTCATGCACAAACCACGTGGATGTGGAGACTGTCTCCCATTGTGCACATGGAGTCAGAGACATGTGATACACAACATGCACACAGACTGTGGAGGGACATCACTATTGTTGGAATGGCCCACCCTGTGACGTACATGCCTTCCCACATGTGAGCCTGGGGGTATGTGACATGTCATACACATACACAACCTGGAAATGTGACCATGACACATGCTCAGAAATGAAAAGTTGCACACCACAGTGGTCAGGTGCACAACACACAAAGGACCCTGTCCCCATGAACACGTGCACAGCCTGGGTGTGTCTGCCCCCAAGTGCCACCCCAAAATCCACATGTTCACCCCCATACACAGATAAGGTTATGCTGCCACACATGCCTTATATACAGTGTGGACTGGGTGTGGTGTTGTAGGTGTGCCCCTGAATCCCTGGAAAGTAAATGTGGCTGGCATAGGTTCACCAGTGACCAGCATGGTGACATATGCGTGTGACCTGTCCAGGGACGCGTTGTAGAGCAATGGACCGATCGGTGTGCCCGGCCGGCCCATTGCATTGTATGTGAGCGGGTACGCGTTGTAGGGCAATGGACCGATCGGTGTGCCCGGCCGGCCCATTGCATTGTATGTGAGCGGGTACGCGTTGTAGAGCAATGGACTGATCGGTGTGCCCGGCCGGCCCATTGCATTGTATGTGAGCGGGTACGCGTTGTATGCCTGGTACGCGTTGTACAGCAATGGACCGATCGGTGTGCCCGGCCGGACCATTGCATTGTATGTGAGCGGGTACGCGTTGTATGCCTGGTACGCGTTATACAGCAATGGACCGATCGGTGTGCCCGGCCGGCCCATTGCATTGTATGTGAGCGGGTACGCGTTGTATGCCTGGTACGCGTTGTACAGCAATGGACCGATCGGTGTGCCCGGCCGGCCCATTGCATTGTATGTGAGCGGGTACGCGTTGTATGCCTGGTACGCGTTGTACAGCAATGGACCGATCGGTGTGCCCGGCCGGCCCATTGCATTGTATGTGAGCGGGTACGCGTTGTATGCCTGGTACGCGTTGTACAGCAATGGACAGAACGGTGCGCACACATTGGCTGGGGCCTGGCATGGCAAAGGACGCGTTTTCGAAGCTCCAACGAGTCTGATGCAGTGAATTCAGTTGGCCAGCCACAACAATGTTGCAAAATCATGGGTGCCATGAAGTTGAAGATTTGAAGGATGCTGTGGGCGTGTATTAGTGCTGCTATTCCATGGATTGGTCAAATTCAGAAGATGCAAACGACTTGGACCTATCACTTTGGACACATGGGACAGTATCTGCCTCTGCAGCACACATATAATGCTGGCTGTTCCCCTGAGAGCTCACTTGCCTGCACTACATGCTCCAGGACGACATCTGCCACCAACACTGCTGCTGTTTATGCATCCTCTGGCTCCTGCAATGGCACGTACTGTGGAGAGAGCCCCAGCCTTCAGCCTTGATGAGAACCAGGCCCTGCTGGACAGCCTCCTTCCACAGTACAGCAAGCTGTATGGGAAACCAGGGGAGCAGGTGAGTGTGCTGTCCACTGCCTCACTAATTGTGCATGTTGTCTGACTAGCAGGGCTTTCAGTGTGCACACCACTGGCTAGCATGCCCACTGAGTAGTTGTCACACCCCAAAGTGTGTAGTCACATGCACTGAACTGGTACAGTGCAGTAACAGTGCATTCCAACTAGGTTTACTTCCCATGCAATGATACCATGTAGTGACTGCTGGCAAACTGTTCATAGCCATTGTTGCACGGCCTGTGTACATCATATGCCCCTGTGATTGAGACATGTATATCCAACTGTGTGATGCACGTATATGTTGCATGTGTAGTAATGGCCTTTTCACTTTGTCATCCTCACAGGTTGATGCCCACCAGAAGCAGGAAATCTGGCTGACCATCGCCCGGAAAGTAAGATCCGTGGGGGTCTACAGGCGCAGGATCCGCAACTGCCAGAAGAGGAGGCAGGACCTTGGTGGCTGGACCCGGAGGATCGCAAGGGTCCAGCTGAAGCTGTCGCCTCCTCGCAGGAGGGGCGGACACCGGACCCTGACCCCCCCACATGCTCTGGATCCTGGCGGTGGTCTTCCCTGACCTGGATGGGCAGCTGAAGGACAGACAGCAGCAAGGAGGGGTGAGTCCATGACTGCACTGTGCACTTTGTCTGACATGCTATGTGCCCTCCTCTGGCCTGGTTAAACTTCCACAGTACATCAGTCATGTGGTCCAGGACCCATGTCCCTCATTTGTGACATGCCCACTTCTCCTCTGATACGCATATGTGTGGCCCTTATAGTCAGGAAATTGTGTCATTTGGGGACTGTGTCATTGCATTTAGCTTTGCTCAAGCTGGGGGACAGCATTTGTTCCCGTGACTATGTTGTGCGATTCATGGGTGGGTCAATTGCTTACACAATGCCTAAGTTCTGACATGTAATCTGGGTGTAACTTTGATATGTGGTCCGCTTGCTGCTCTGACTCACCACATGTCCCTGGGGAATTTGGCACACACCCATGCTGCTGGTGGGAACAATGTTTGGGCCTCAGGAGTATGTGTATCCAGTGTGTCACACATGCTTAGCCACCTGCCTACTGTCCAGGACTCATCCCTCTTACAGGTGGAGCTGGACAGTCATGCCTACTCCAGGGCATGCAATGCACTCTGTACTCCCACTCCCGTGTATCATCTGGCATGTTGTGATCAGTGTAATGTACCCTCAGGTGTCTGCCTCTGTCTCATTGTGCTGTGTCTTCATTGTCAGGACTACTGGTATGTTTATCGGTTAGGGCTCAGCATGCCATCTGAGATGTGACCATGATAGACGATACTTCTGTGACTTATAGGTGTCTGATCACTTGACTGTGCACACAGGTGTTTGCGACTGTGACTTTCAGTCAGCTGTATTGTCATTCACAGCACACTGTGAGGTGCTCATGTTCAGAGAGTTGTGTTTCATGTCCCCCATATGTCCAGTTGGTATGACGTGGACAAATAGTAGTACAGATGATGTGGAATTTGGGGGATGGACATGTGCACTTGTCAGTCACATAACTTGCATTCCCCATGCCCTCGGATTGTGACACAGTGCAGACTGTTGTTGGCTGGCTGCCATGGACATGTGACTTGAGACAGTAATGTATGACTTTGCACGCATTCCTGTGTCATGGCATTCAACTTCCTGAGACTGATCCTGCAGGGGAGTGACATGTGCAACATGCACCCCATTGTGGCATTGACTATCCGGACATGGGTGCATCATGGTGTCTGGTGCTGGTATGCATCACATGCATTTCTATTTAGACTCTGGCCATCCCTTTATCCGGACACCTGCACTGACTCAGTGGCAGGAGATGTGATGTGTGCATGTTCACATACTTCACTGTGTTCCCTGCAATGTCCAACAACTGTGTAGGTGGTGCATGTGTCCACACTGGGGTCTTACCATCAGACAGGCACCTGACAGATGGGTGCAAGGGCAGGAGGGGTGTGAGTCCCATGGTTGACCATCAGACTGACAATTGGCTTTCCCGAATCTGTGTGAGGACTTTAGGCAATGTTCAACTAAGGATGCCAGGGCTTGCTCTGTAATGTGCTGTACTTACTGTGGTGTGTGCGGTCAGTGCAGGTGACTGATGTTTGTCTGTTTCCCTAATTGTTTGCAGATACATCCACGGCCACAGGAGGGGACAGCTCCACGGACCAGGAGGAGCAGCGGAGCCAGACTGGGTCAGCATCGGACGAGTGGTCAGAGGGACCCAGTAGCACAGAGGGCGAGGGGAGCCACACCGAGGAGTCCTCAGCACCATCCACCTCAGCTGAGGACCACAGCAGCTCGGAGGATGACTCCCTTGAGGAGGCGGGTCTCAGCAGCCACCAAAGGCCAGCTAGTCTGTCTGGCCCCGCCACCACCACCACCACCAACACCCTCCCATTGGCTCCCATTCCTGAGGTCCGTGGAGGCTCCCCTACTCGGGAGCGTGTCTCCTTCGTGCCAGGCACCGCAGCCCCTGCCCCTGTGTCCCCTGCTACCCTGAGTGAGGAGTCTGTGTACCTCCTTCGGCAGCTCCATGTAGGGCAGACAGCAATGCTGAGTGTCCTCCATGCACACACCACTCTGTTGACACAGCTGGTGTCGTTCATGGAGGGCATCTCGACGGGTATGTCTGCCCTACAGAGGAGCAATAGGTCCATGGACTCCTCCCTGATGGCAGCAGTGTCCCTCCTCCAACAGTCCCTCACCCCTCCCACCTCTGCCCCATCCACACTTCCTGCCCCCCTCCCTGTCCAAAGCACATGCACACCTGCACAGTCACCCAAACACACAGACACGAGCAGCACAGACACACCCAAGAGAAAGGCAAGACGTGCACACACGCATCCTCAGGGGACTGATACCACAGACACAGGGGACGGGGAACACACACACACACAGGCATCCACATTAACTCCGCAGTCCTCTAAATCCTCTCCCTCCAAGACACCTTCCCTTGCCTCGCCTGCTAACACACCTACACAGCAGATCTTCCTGTGTGACCTCGGCCTCTTCCCCTCCAATCCTGCTGATCCAGCATACCGGGGGAAGAGGAAGTCCACCCACACAGAGGGGAGTGCCCCTCGCCCCCGGACACCCTCCCCCAGGAGCATGCAGAGTGAGCCACCCACCCGCAAGTCCCCCTGGTCCCGGAAGAGCAAGACCCCGCCACCGCCCTGCAAGTCAACCACCCAGTCTCTCACCTCCATCCCCCAGGCCACCACTCCACAGGTTCCACCGCCACACCCTGCCCCAGGTTCCCCCACACACCGATACCGCATCCCCAAACTGCTTAGGCCCTCCCCCCCTGCCAATTGTTCTTCCACCCCCAAACCAGACGCTCTGCCTGTTTGTGCCACTGGTGTGGAGACCATGTACCCCCCTCTGTCCTGCCCAGCTCTTCTGCCCCCCTTCCACTACCTTGGAGTCATGCACTGCGGTGGAGTCCACAACCACCCCGTCTGACTCGGGCACTGCATTGGGGACCCAGTCCACTCCATCTGACCAGCCCACTGCAGTGGTTGCAGCACCAACTCCATCTGACTTGAGCCCTGCGGTGGTGCCAGCCCCCCCTGAGTCAGACACCTCCACTGCAGTTGCCGGTGACACTCCTGCACCCACCTCCCCTTCACTGCCTCCTTCTGGCATCCCCTGATCCTGTCCCTGCGGTGCCTGGCCTGCCCCTCGTATGCCCCTCCAAGGGGGATGTCCCCTGTCCGTACCTGTGCAGGCAAGCAATTGTTGACAAGTTGTCACACATCACCCTGTTGGGACTGTATATTTGGACTGGCCATTGGCCTAGTTTATTTTGGACTTTTGATTTGAGTTGCACACTTGCTGAATAAAGCCTCTTTTTGTTTACTTGTGGTTAATCTTTGGAGGTACATGATGTAGATGTGTAGAATCATGCATTTGCTGTTGTAATAGTGTTCAGATCAGGTAAATGAAGTTTTGCTGTGATGGGCTCCATGTGGTCCATGGGATATGTGTCCTAATCTAGTCTGGATCTATAGCATCCTTTGCTGCAGTCTGAGGGTGTAATGTTCAGCATTTGACACAGGGATGTACGTTTAGCATTTGTAGATTACCATCTTTGTCCTACACTGATGCACATCTGGTGGGCTTACCACTGTCCAATGTTCCTAGTACCCTGACTGTGTGCCCGTCTCCAATGGACATGCAGTTTAGCACATCAAATTTGGAGGACTCATCTGTGTACACAGTGCAAGTTGCTTGACACGTGTCTTGTGTGTATGCAGATGACTGACGTGACACTCCCGTGCCCAGGCTGATATGAGCAGAGCCTTCAGTGTGTTGTAGTTGTTGACTCACTGACCGAGTGTTCTGCTGACATGTTTGAGTCATGCACAGACAAGGTTTGGCACAGCTGACCTTCCACAGGAGTGGAGTGCCCTCATGGCAGTGCGTGATTCCGTGATATAGGCTGTGCCCATGTTGTGTGTTGTGTAGGCATGTCTGTGTGTGTTCCCTTCTCCTTTTCCTACACAGGCTCTGTCCCTACGGATGTTCCTATTTGTGATGCTTGCTGAGTTGTTCTGTGTTCATCCAGCATCTTGTACCTGGTTACTCCGGGATGTGGGTGCATGGCAAACTAATGTTCATGAGGTTGTCATCCCTAGTTGTCTTTGTTGTCAGGGCTGGGGATGTGGGCAAACGCAGATGGGACACAGTCAGGATTCCTCTTGGCACTTGTTGGTTACACGAGTAATGTGATTTTCTGTTTGTGTATGCTTTCAGTGATTGTGACACGTTGTGTGTGTGACTGCTGCCACTCCTCAGGGTCAGAGCTGCAATGTTGGAAGTTGTCTATGTGTGTCCTTTGTGGGGCAGCTTGGCTTCTTCATTGGTGTGTGACTATGGCCAGGATCCCATTGTTTGGGGTGGATGTCACGTCATGCCCATGTACGGCATACTGTGCAGTGTGTCAGACATTCACAAGTATTGTTGACTGGCCATGTGTGATGGGTTTCTGCACATTATTTCCCCCCACCACCCCTGGGATTGTCATGGGTGCATGTGCAATGTCAGCAGTCCATGTGAGCTTCAACGCTGCACATTGGTGGAGTTCAAGGTGTGTGGCATTGAGTGTGTGCAAATGTGAGTTGTTGCATGGCTGGGGCACTACCTCCATATTTTCCTTGGCTGGCAGGCCGTGCTGAGTGCTTTGTGCTTGTATAGGTGTGATGGTAGTTTGTTGCTCAGGACACATGGCTGTGGTTCACAGTGTGGATGACATCTACCTTTGTCATCACAGTGTGATTGTCATGCAGGCTAGTGTCACCACAATGTGGGGTCCCTGGGGGCAGTGCTGTGGTGGTTCGGTCTCTTGCTGTGTGTGTTGCTGTTCCTACAAGCTTGTGTGACATGTGTAATTTGGGCTCCCTCTCATCTCACAATGCCTGTTTGCCCACATAGGGGAATCCAATCCATGAGTTACTTTTGTTTGTGACTGTGTTGACATCTGTGTATCAGTGAATCTGGCCTCCTCATGGGTTGTGTGTTTGCCTGGGGACACAGGCACACAACCCCCTCACCTGTTGTGTATGATATGCAGTGTGAGTCTGCCTGTTTGTGTTTGTGCTTTTGCACCACTGCATTGGCATATCTTTAGTTTGCCATTGGCTGTATGTTGTTTGTTGGCTTTCCCCTGCTGGCCCTGGGACTGCTAGGTCATCAGTCAGCACATTGATCATGGTTAGTATGTCCCATTGCTGCCATGGTATGGTATTTGTTCACCTGACATCTACAGTCTCCACAGGATATCTACATTTGTGTGTCCATTGGTGCTGATATGTGGGTCTGCATTATGATGCTCACTTCTGTCATTGTGTTATTTGTGAATGTAGACAATGTGGGCCCCCATGGCTGATGTTTGTGTGCACATGGCCAGAACGATGTGTCATTGGCACTGCACTGCTTGCCTCACACAATCTATGTTGCTATGGGACACAAGCACTACAATGCCACTGTAGTGTTTGGTGTTGTGTGGCCAGGAATAATCCCTGCAGTTATGTTTTTGCAGCTTTCACCAGGACTACACTTCCCTTTTGGGCCCTGTGGTGATGGGGCTTTGGGCCCCATTGCCACACTGTTCAAAATGTGCTTCAGCTATGGAGCACACACTTACCTTTTGGGCACTGTGGTGATGGGGCTTTGGACCCCATTGCCACACTGTTCAAAATGTGCTTCAGCTATGGAGCACACACTTACCTTTGGGCACTGTGGTGATGGGGCTTTGGGCCCCATTGCCACACTGTTCAAAATGTGCTTCAGCTATGGAGCACACACTTACCTTTGGGCACTGTGGTGATGGGGCTTTGGGCCCCATTGCCACACTGTTCAAAATGTGCTTCAGCTATGGAGCACACACTTACCTTATGGGCACTGTGGTGATGGGGCTTTGGGTCACATTGCCACAGTGGTCATGGTCTGCTTGCATTGTGTAGGCCACACACACAATTATGTGTGACACATGTGTTAGGGGGTCACATTGTATGTTCAATGTCATGTTCAGTGTTGTATGCATTTGACACAGACCACACACGCTTGGCATGGTGTTGGAGGCTGGGATGTAATTTACAGACAGTCCTTATGTGGGAGTATGCTAGTTGTGTCATGCATTACCCATCCTATGAGTAGGGGTGGTTGTAGTGACAGGCATCCAGCCCCCCATGAGTGGTGATGGTAGTAGTGGTAGGCATCCATCCCCCTAAGGGTGGGTATGGTAGTAGTGGCATGCATCCAGCCCCCCCTGGATAGGGGTGTTGGTAGTGGCAGGCATCCATCCCCCTTAGGGTGGGTATGGTAGTAGTGGCAGGCATCCATCCCCCTAAGGGTGGGGATGGTAGTAGTGTCAGGCATCCAGACCCCCCTGGATAGGGGTGGTGGTAGTGGCAGGCATCCATCCCCCCATGAGTGGGGATGGTAGTAGTGGTAGGCATCCATCCCCCTAAGGGTGGGTATGGTAGTAGTGGCATGCATCCAGCCCCCCCTGGATAGGGGTGTTGGTAGTGGCAGGCATCCATCCCCCTTAGGGTGGGTATGGTAGTAGTGGCAGGCATCCATCCCCCTAAGGGTGGGGATGGTAGTAGTGACAGGCATCCAGACCCCCCTGGATAGGGGTGGTGGTAGTGGCAGGCATCCATCCCCCCATGAGTGGGGATGGTAGTAGTGGTAGGCATCCAGCCCCCCATGAGTGGGGATGGTAGTAGTGACAGGCATCCAGGCCCCCCTGGGTAGGGGTGGTAGTAGTGGCAGGCAACCAGCCCCCCATGAGTGGGGATGGTAGTAGTGGTAGGCATCCAGCCCCCCATGAGTGGGGATGGTAGTAGTGACAGGCATCCAGGCCCCCCTGGGTAGGGGTGGTAGTAGTGGCAGGCATCCATCCCCCCAGGGGTGGGGATGGTAGTAGTGGTAGGCATCCAGCCCCCCATGAGTGGGGATGGTAGTAGTGACAGGCACCAGGCCCCCCTGGGTAGGGGTGGTAGTAGTGGTAGGCATCCAGCCCCCCATGAGTGGGGATGGTAGTAGTGACAGGCATCCAGGCCCCCCTGGGTAGGGGTGGTAGTTGTGGTAGGCATCCAGCCCCCCATGAGTGGGGATGGTAGTAGTGGTAGGCATCCTGCCCCCCAAGAGTGGGGATGGTAGTAGTGACAGGCATCCAGCCCCCCCTGGGTAGGGGTGGTAGTAGTGGCAGGCATCCATCCCCCTAAGGGTGGGTATGGTAGTAGTGGCAGGCATCCAGGCCCCCCTGGGTAGGAGTGGTGGTAGTGGCAGGCATCCATCCCCCTTAGGGTGGGTATGGTAGTAGTGGCAGGCATCCATCCCCCTAAGGGTGGGGATGGTAGTAGTGGTAGGCATCCAGCCCCCCATGAGTGGGGATGGTAGTAGTGGTAGGCATCCAGCCCCCATGTGTGGGGATGGTAGTAGTGCCAGGCATCCAGGCCCCCCTGGGTAGGGGTGGTAGTAGTGGTAGGCATCCAGCCCCCCATGAGTGGGGATGGTAGTAGTGACAGGCATCCAGGCCCCCCTGGGTAGGGGTGGTAGTAGTGGTAGGCATCCAGCCCCCCATGAGTGGGGATGGTAGTAGTGACAGGCATCCAGGCCCCCCTGGGTAGGGGTGGTAGTAGTGGTAGGCATCCAGCACCCCATTAGTGGGGATGGTAGTAGTGACAGGCATCCAGGCCCCCCTGGGTAGGGGTGGTGGTAGTGGCAGGCATCCATCCCCCTTAGGGTGGGTATGGTAGTAGTGGCAGGCATCCAACCCCCTAAGGGTGGGGATGGTAGTAGTGGTAGGCATCCAGCCCCCCATGAGTGGGGATGGTAGTAGTGGTAGGCATCCAGCCCCCATGAGTGGGGATGGTAGTAGTGACAGGCATCCAGGCCCCCTGGGTAGGGGTGGTAGTAGTGGTAGGCATCCAGCCCCCATGAGTGGGGATGGTAGTAGTGGTAGGCATCCAGCCCCCCATGAGTGGGGATGGTAGTAGTGACAGGCATCCAGGCCCCCCTGGGTAGGGGTGGTAGTAGTGGTAGGCATCCAGCCCCCCATGAGTGGGGATGGTAGTAGTGACAGGCATCCAGGCCCCCTGGGTAGGGGTGGTAGTAGTGGCAGGCATCCATCCCCCTAAGGGTGGGTATGGTAGTAGTGGCAGGCATCCAGGCCCCCTGGGTAGGGGTGGTGGTAGTGGCAGGCATCCATCCCCCTTAGGGTGGGTATAGTAGTAGTGGCAGGCATCCATCCCCCTAAGGGTGGGGATGGTAGTAGTGGTAGGCATCCAGCCCCCCATGAGTGGGGATGGTAGTAGTGTTAGGCATCCAGCCCCCCATGAGTGGGGATGGTAGTAGTGACAGGCATCCAGGCCACCCTGGGTAGGGGTGGTAGTAGTGGTAGGCATCCAGCCCCCCATGAGTGGGGATGGTAGTAGTGGTAGGCATCCAGCCCCCATGAGTGGGGATGGTAGTAGTGACAGGCATCCAGGCCCCCTGGGTAGGGGTGGTAGTAGTGGTAGGCATCCAGCCCCCATGAGTGGGGATGGTAGTAGTGGTAGGCATCCAGCCCCCATGAGTGGGGATGGTAGTAGTGACAGGCATCCAGGCCCCCTGGGTAGGGGTGGTAGTAGTGGCAGGCATCCAGGCACCCCTGGGTAGGGGTGGTAGTAGTGGCAGGCATCCAGCCCCCTATGGGTATGTATGGCATTGGTGTTGGCCATCCCACCCCTATGGTTCTGCTGTTGCTGGTGTACGTTATTTGTGCATCCCTATGTGTGTGTGACATATTTCGTGTACGTGTGGTTTGTTTGTATTGTTGGTGTTTGACTTACCGTCTGCGCCGTACGCGTCCGTGCCGGTCCCGGTAATAGATGTAGAGTATAGGTAGGACCTCCGCAATGGGATTCATGCTTGGATCGTCTCGTTCGGGTTTCTCGTGTCTTCGAGTCGTACTCGTAGCAGGCTTGTTCGTCTCGTAGCCGTGGATCATCTTGTGGCGCGAAACGGAGCTTATGTACGGCTCGCCCGGATGCTCAAACGTGCCGGACGTAGCGACGAGTTCGGCGCGTACGGAAGACGCATCGTACTAGTCCGGCCGGAAGGTGCTGTGTATTTGGTTCCGTGCGACTCGATTCGGCGTTTACGGATCCGGCTCGGGCGAGGTACAATAGTTGGAATGGGTAAGTACGGCTCGCTCGGAATCTGGGCTGTTATGCGCATCGTACTTGTTCGTTCGGTAGAGTGTTCGAGTCGGTCGGAAAACACGCGTTCGGCTGGTATTTTTTCCGGACGAATACTGTTAGGTGCGCTTCCGGCCGACATCGGAATCGACCCCTTAATGAGTAAAACAACATGCTCATTACGGGCCTACCGCAGAAGAGGACTGGTGCAAAATTAACAAAAACCATTACCATAAGATCTACAGCAAATTTAGATTTTATTGAAAAATGGCCTTAGAAAGAATGACAAACATTGAATTTACAGAAATGTTTGGGAAAGTCTATGCAGGAAGATGTAGAGAGATGCTGGCTTATGGACATTTGACAGCTGGTTAGGTTGAGCCTGCAGGCAATGCGCATGTACTACTGTAGCTTGGTGACCTATTCTATTGAAAAACAAACTCCAACAAAGAGGGGCTTTTAGCCCTCCCATTGCTTACCATTTGTTGGCATCATTAGCACTGTTATTTGCTGCTTTCTAATTCGGCAGTGCATGTGAGCAGTGGTCGAAGTGCATTACAAAAAGTAGGGAAACAGTGATGCTGTGTGCAGTGGGGGGGGGTGAGTGAGCATGGGGACTTGGTCAAAGGCATGGCTAAAAAATCAAAATATTCTGTACCTTTTTTCAGTCTTTCACCTTCAGGAAAGTACATAGAAAATAAGGCACAGCTTAAATGGAAATTAAATGCAAGTTATGTTAATCTGTGGGAAATGCACTTTCCTACATTGTGAACACTTTATTAGTTAAAGCACTGCACCAGAGAGCCACAGAATGCAATCCTGGCTGGTGCAGTGGAGAATAGTGACTTGTGTATGCTTAGGGCTAGAAGGTCCCAGTCTGTGAGATAAACCACTGTGAACATGTAAGTCATTATTTTAAACTTGCATTACACAAAACTGCAACAAAATGTGCAAAAAGGTTTAAGGTAAAAAGGTGCTTCCAAAATATAGATTATTACCCAGAATGTATGTAGTGCAAATTTTATTTGTAACTGTCTTTTAAAAGCACACACTTCACAGCTTAGCTGGTAGCAATAGTAATAGTAACAATATATTAGACCAGTATACTGCTTTACATCGTTAAATACATGCATGTATTACAATTGACTCAAATCAAACAATGTAGGCCCATGCTAAAATATATTTGAATGCACTAGTAATATTATTATGGTAATACTCATTTAATTTAACAATAATTGAACAGTTCACAAATCGAACACAATTTTGCTTAGCGACTCGATTGTAGCATTTTATTAATGTGAGGAAATAGAAGCAGATTTTCTTCCTCTTGAAGATCCACCATTGCTATGATTAAGCTTCACCACCCAGAAATGGCTGCAGACCCTCTTTGTTGGTGGAACAGCCAAGACACGGTTTGTGATATCAAGCTGCATGCTATAACCAGTGGTGGCTCCTCCGCTAAGGCCTCATCTATGAGAACTATTGGCTTTGGCAATGTCTTGTAGCTATTTGAACAGCAGTGCAGAGGCTTTGCAATGTGGCTGAAACTAATTTTAAAAATCTCTATGACGCTGCTAGGGCTAATGCTTTTTTGTTTATTAGCAATGGATGCATTTTAGTCCAATTTTATTATTATATTGTTAGCCGTGCTACACAACAGCAACACTGCTATAGAGCGTGGCTACAAATCATTGCCAAAGTCAGCAATGCCAATACTGCACATCAGGAACAAAAGGCAATGACAGAGCCAATAGCCTCTAAGACAAGAGCAATTGGCATTGCCAATGCTTGTTTTGTAAGCATCCATGGGCAGATTTACAAGAAACTAATGCAGCGTGGTGCCTCAAGCCATTTTGCTGCGCTGCGTTAGTTTCGAAGCACAGAGATGCGACATATTTACAACAATATGTCGCATTTCTGTGCTTCCCACCACGCTGGCGCACAAACTGCTGCCATGTTCAGGCACCCTTGGACCATGGTGCAAGGATGCCTGCGTCGTGGGGAGATTGCTTTTGTGCAGAAAGGGGCACCTTCCTGCACAAAAACAATCAATTGAGGTGATTTCCTCTTCCAATGTGTGCTGTAGAATGCAGCACGCATTGAAAGAGGAAAAAAACGAGGAGCAATAAAAACATTTCTCCTCGTTGCACCTCGCTATGCCACCCCTAGGGTGGTGTAGCATTCTGAAGCATGTCCAGATTTACGATTGTTCGTAAATCTGGAAATGCATCAGTGGACATGGGTGTTGCGTGGGAAAACCCACAGCACCACCCATGTCACACCCCTAACACGCAAAGGCTTGCGTGAAAAGGGGCGATATTTACAAGCACAGGTAAAGTCACGCAGGGTGGCTTTACATGTGCTTGTAAATATCACTCAGCAGGGTGCGTCACTTAACGTGAGGCATCGGTGGCGCAAGGGGCTTGTAAATCTGCCCTCCAGTGTGTTTGTCCATTGTCCTCACCATCTGGGCTTTACAGAGCAGTGCATAAAAGCATACTGTGTGTAAAAACTTGGAACTCTAGGGTGGCTGAACAGAAGAGAGCAGTGTTGGTGAGGAAGCTGAAAATATTTACGAACATTTCGCCACACAATAATATGGAAATCGCGCTAAATACTAACACGTAAAATACAAAATAAGTTAAACGTTAGAAAATATGCCTTTACTTAACACAACAGTGCACTCCACTTACTGGACTGCACTATTCATTTATTCTACTCTATTCCGTTAAGAAAATAAATGCTTTTCATAAATTCATGATTTAACATTATAAACCAACTCTAGGGCTTGACTTTTTGTGAAATGTGCTGTTTCCTGAGAAAATGTACTTCTTCTTTCCTCACACCATATGACTTCACTGTATTTGGATTGCTTTCTTTGCCACATTTACATAATGAATAAGTGTATTAATGAAAAGAAAATGCTCGCTGCAACTTACATTTTGTGCTCTAAGCAGGACATACCAGAATTTGAATGTTTCATTTTATAGAGTAGCTCATTGCTATATGATGGGACACCAGACAGCTGCCAAGGTAGGCTTGCAAAAGGTACTCATGGGAACCTTCGTAGATGTAACTTCTTGTAATACGTAACCATCTCTGACAGACTTCATGCTGACATGAACATTTACCATGTTAACTGAGGACAAAGATGACGGACCATCAAAAGATCTCTTACCATTGGACGCTGATGACACATTCATCTCTTTTTGAAACATGTTTAGCTGTTTCTCTATATAGTACGTGTTCCTAGCTAGAGAGGTTCTCATTCCATGCATCTCTTTCCTGCCATGCCCCATGGCACTTTGCTGTGAAAGCACAACTTGCCCCAAGCTACTGCTTATGGTGATTTCTTCGTTTTACTTAGGCTTTGTGAGGAGATTTTCTTTTTTATTGTGATCATAGCTATAGCTGTGATTCTCTCCTAACCTGCATAGACGGTTGCCACTGCAATTGTCCGGAGAACTACCCTTCATAGGGAGTTTGATCTTACCCTTAGTTATCTGACTTTTCTCCAAAATCTACTTGCTCTTTTCCAGAAGGAACTCTTTATGGTTTCTAGTTAGAATAGTATAGGTCCTTTAGTTTAGACTAGGGACTATACTCTGAATGCAACACGCTGTTTTTATTTCTCTATGCTTGTTCTGACCAATCTTATTTCTTATTATTTTTGTAATCATCTGCCACTAATTTGAATAAAAAGAACAAAAATACAGACTAATCTACTAAAATGAGAAAATAAACTTTTAAAACTTCACAACTCTCTCTTTATTGACTGAAAGTCAAATGCAATTATTAAGGTCATTGTTGTGTAAAGCTCCATTCTAAAATGGTGGCAAAAATTCAACGACCGAGAAATGGGCGAAACTTCCAGGTTCTCTAATTAAGTTTTAAGGTGACATCATTTTTGAACATTTTTTTAAGATTCCCACACTCGCAAATCTGGCAGCAGAGGATAGATTATACAGCCTGCATGGATCTATAAAATAGTACCCAGACGATAATTATAAAAATTCCCGATTCCTGAATCCAATGTCCAGAACTTCAAGATCTGGCAAAGCGGCACTCAAAGGTGGTCATAGTTTGAAGGTGTGAGTATTAATAGGGCAATTTTGTTGTGGCTGTGATTATGTACTTTCTCTGGTTTGGATGAATGTTGATTAGAATGAGTGGGTAAGGAAAATAGTCTGACAAGTGGTTGAAAAAGGTTTTGAAATAATGTTCAGAGCACCACCACAAAAGGAGGTATCAAGGTCCGTATTTTTAGTGGGTCCTTTTAGTTGTGTTCAACAGCACCTCGTAATGAGTACACAAAGGCCAAAGGATAGTTCCATATTCTTTATTCCAAAATCGTTGGTTTGAGACGACCGCGCATCGGGACGGACATCCCTTTTCTCGCTTACTCAAGAGTGCTAATGACTTATCAAGGTCCTGGCTCCAAAATTACATACTTTTCCATGGATTGAATACACTGATTTTGTACCAAGATTTGTGTGCACCTACGGTCCAGTGGACTAATTTCTATCCACTTAAGGAAAATATACTGTGTACTACGCTATGACTATTCCTCAGAACTGTTTCCAAAAGTCTTGAAAAAGTCGTTTCACAACGAAACACGTGTTGACTGTTGATCAAGTTGGAATTTTGGAATAAAGAATATGGAACTATCCTTTGGCCTTTGTGTACTCATTACGAGGTGCTGTTGAACACAACTAAAAGGACCCACTAAAAATACGGACCTTGATACCTCCTTTTGTGGTGGTGCTCTTAACAATATTTCCAAATTTGTGTGTATGGTTTCTTCCTACATATGACAGTACTTGGATGACATAGTGTCTTCTGTTTCAATGAGCACGCCAATTCAACATATGAATGGTTAAAATTTCCTGAATTCTTGTATGTGCTAGCAATTTGATCACCATTGTCATCTCCTTTGTTTTTGTTGATTGGTTGAAAAAGGTGTGCAAAGATTTCAGACGTCTTGTAGTTGAAAGATCCTGGGATGAAATAATAATTGAAAACTTGTTTGCAGATATTTTGAGGTGTGGTACATGAGGTGCCATGACCTACACCAGTAACATAGTGCTATTAAGTTGTTGTGGTTCATTAATATTGATCAGTGTTAGTTGAACATAATTGACCAAACAGGGGAAACAGCATTTATTTGGGTGATTTCATGCTGGTCGAGATTTCACTGGTGAATGTTGAAGAGATTCTTGTATGAATGCAAAACTTTATTTCTTTAGTAGGAGCAAACAAAGGGGGAGATTTTTTAAAAATTTGCGCAACGCAGCGCAGCCCCCGTGAGGCTGCATTGCATGGCAGGGAGGGAGCAGGAGAGCGTCATATCTTCGGAGACATGTCTCTCTCCTCCCCTTTCCCTTGTGCCAGCGCTGATTTCAGCTGCCGTTCGCCAGGCACACACCTTAGCGCCATAGCGCTAGGGTGTATGCATGAGGCTAGCATAGGTTTTGTACAGGAAGGGTACCATTCCTGTAAAAAATACTAGATCTAGACATGATGCAAAGCTTTTCCCATTTTGTGTGCATACTGCACAATGCAGCACGCATGCAAAGTCGGAAAAGCACGGAGAAATGAAAGCATATCTCCCATAAGCGCCTCCTTTGAAGGGGCGTTAACATTTGGCACAAAACCATGTCTACAAATCTTGGTAAATATGGTTTTGTGTCAAAAAGCATGGGTGTTGCATGGGAACGCCCATGTACCACCCATGTAATGCCTCTTCGGCGATAAGTAAGGCAAAGCAGTGCTTCGCGCTACTTTGAGGATGCTCTCTAGCGCAAAAAAAAAACATTTTGCACTGGCTAGCGTCACTTTTGTGGCACTAACCCAGTGCAAAATGTTTGTAAATCTCCCCCAGAGTGCTCTAAGAGTCGATGAAAAATAATTGTGTAGGTACAAAGAAAATTGTAAGAGAGGGTGAAGCTGCGAGGATTGAGGTTGTGCGTCATAGTGTTTCGCTCTGTGATTGGCTGGTTGGTGTGCTTTTGCGCTGTGATTGGTCAGTGACGTAGCAGTGTCGCGCTGGGATTGGAACACTAAAAGTGAATCTTGATTTTAGATTTGTTATCAAAAGACTGTGGAAATAATAGCCGAAATTTAATTGAGTTAGCAGAAATTTGACATATACAGACATATACAAAAACAAAATCATAACATTTGATAAATCGTGTTGTTTCAGATTTCATTTGCTGTCATGAAATGTTTTAAAGAGCTTAAAAGTTTGGTGAGAGGGGATGTTACTATTCCAGTACACAAAGGTGAAGAGTTGCCTCCAAAGGGTACGCCTGCATACATTATGACAACGGAACATGGGTTAAATACACATGCTTTGCTTTGTGAATTGAGAAGGATTACTGAGAAGGAGGGTGCTTTGAGTTTTCCTAGATAGGGGACATTTAACACTAGAATTCTTGATCATTTGAATGGAAACTTGCATGAGATGAAGCCACCACCTGGAGCAGTATCCACTTCAGGATTTGTCTGAACTTCCCAGAACTCACAGATAGTTGCCTGGAAGCCAGCTTTAATGGTGCAAGCCCTTATAGATGGAGGGATGCTAGTACTTACAGCCTCAGTCACATCAGAAGAAATTGTTGCGACTGAGGAGGGATATATACCAACTTGGTTTGAGGAAACAGCAGAACCAAGTAGGGCAGAAAATGTGGGGACACCTGAGAGATCAGAGATTGAAAAAGAAAAGGCTTTAAATTTCTCACAATTGAAAATTGAATTGGAAGAAATGATAAGGGGATGTCTAGAGTTCGAACACTTAGAACAGTGTCAAAGGAAAGAATTAATGTACCTGTACAAGGAAGTTACAAGGAGAGCTGCTTTAACTCATGACAGATTAACTGAATGCTCTCAGAATTATGAGAAATATCTTACAAAAAATGTGCATCTACAAAGAGGCTATAGGGTCCAATTAGATGACTCAGCATCTGAGAATATGAGGATTACAGGACTGCAATTGCATATTATGGAATTAGTTATGTGCATTTGCAGGTGGGGTGAATTTTAAAAATTAGATGTCAAATGGGCCAAGTAACATGAGAAGGATTATAGGGGAGCAGCTATTGCAGGGATGCAAGATGATGGAAGTGGGAGAGAAGCGACAGCTTATCCATTTAGAGAAATAGCAGGAGAATCATATGTACATGTTCGTTGGAGTCATGGTGATTCGGTTGCATTTATGAACAATTTTCCCAAATTGAGAAACACGCCAATGCAGTGGTATGCACAAGTGGAAAGGTTCTTAAAGATTTCAAAGATACTGTGGATGGATTTGATTATGTTTTTTGACATTGTAGTGCCTGCTGATTTGTGGGCTGAATGTAAAACTGCAGTGTAGTGGCCTAGAGAGGAACCAGCAAGAGTGGCTGGAACAAATGTGAAGTCTCCCATAGTGATGGAGAATTATCAAGATGCTTTTACCTTTTTGAAGGGCAGAGCACCTCCAAAAGATCTGGATTGGCTCAAAACTAAAATAACTACCCAGGAGCCAAAGGAGACTGTACATGAATATTATGAAAGATTGTTGCAGGTATTCCAGCAGCATAGTGTACGAGATTATCGTGAGGAAAAGGATATGGGGATTTTTGTGTACCAGTTTGTACTAGGGCTGAAGCCAGAGATCAGTTCACACATAACCCAAAGCGTGATTTGCTGGCAAAATAAATCACTCAACAAAATCCTGAGATATGCTAAATATTGTAGCGATGAGTTAGACATGAAGCAGAAAAGGATAAATGAAAAATTCATGTTGGCTTAGATGAAGCTGGCTCAGAGAGGTTTTCGGAACCCTTCCTTTGTAGGAAACTAAGGAAATATGCAGGGAGTTGTGATGCCACAATCAGGTTTTCAGGGAAGTCAAGGAGGAATGCCCATGTCACACGGAAGAGGTAGAGGTGTTCCTGTGTTTACAGAATCTGGATCAGATATTGCAACTATGAAAAGATTACCGCTTGTCACATCTGTCATAAAATTGGGCATTGGAAGAGGGAATGTCAATATAATCCTGAAAATCCTGGAGGAAATATGCAAATGCCACAAGGTATGCAATTGTAAAATGTGCCCGGTCAGAGAATGCAGATGTCAGCACAAGGACAGGTCCCAATGATGCCAATTGCACCTGCAATGGTGAATCCTAGATTTAATTTGAATCAAATGCCAAAAATGAATACGCATCAATTTCAAAATGCCATGCCACAATTCCAGAACCCAAACCAGAATTCATTGCAACAATTCCCGTTATTTGAGACTGATAGTTCTGGTTTAGAGAATTCTCAATGATGGTGCCTGAGAGAGGAAGAAGGTTGCATACTTGGAGCAGTCTTAGAGGTGGACCAGAGTGGCCTATATGTAGATGCAGAGGTTTATAACCACCCCGAATCAGTGCTTATTGATACTAGTGCTACCTGGTCCACTGTTAGAACAGTGGAAGTACCAGACTTACCTCTCTTGGGGAAAACAATCCAAGTTGTAGGAGTAACTAATAAATAAATTCAAAATCCAGTTTCTGAAATGGTACCAGTTAAAATAGGATCCTTTGAAGAGAAGTACCAATTTGTTGTTTGTGATTTAAGTCTTGTTAAACTGTTAGGGAGAGATTTGTTGTGCAAGTTAAATTGCACAATTTACTGTACACTGGATGGTGTAACTTTCAAAACACATGATGAGGATGTGGATTTCAAATTGCTTAGACAGCCAACCGAGGCAGGACTATTACCTTTGTTATCTATTGATGAATTACATGAAGTTCTAAGAGAAACAGTGAATGCCGAAGTTTGGGATTTTACAGGGAAAGACATCGGACTAATTAAAGGTGTGGAATAAATCCAAATTATAGTGAAACCAAATGCTGTTTACCCTAGAACACCACTGTACCATAGACCCCAGAAACTATTGCAGGAATACAATCAGTGAAAGATGACATGTTACAGAAAGGGTCCCTGAAAGAACTGATTGGAAGTCCATGTAACTCTCCAATCATGGGTTTACAGAAACCCACCTGCAAATATAGGATAGTTCACGATGTAAGGAAAATAAATGAAATTGTAGTGCCCTGTTGTCCTGTGGTACCGAATCCAGCCATGATACTGTTTCACATTCCATGTACTGCAGAATGGTTTACCAAAATTGATCTGTGTCTGGCTTTCTTCTCAGTGCCATTGCATGAAGAGTGCCATTTTATATTTTATTTTGTCTTCCAGCAGAAAACATTAACATAGTGTCATGTCCCACAGGAGTATACAGAGAGTCCGTCTATATTTAACCAGATTTTAAAAAGGAATCTAAAGACCCTGGTAATGCCACACATATCCACTCTAACTCAATATATAGATGATTTGCTTGTGGCTTCAGAAACACAGAATGCATGTAAAAATGGCACCATTGCACTCTTGAATCACCTGGCTGAGAACGGACACATAGGGGTCGATTCCGATCTGGGTCGGAAAGCCCTCCGACCGAGCCGGATCCGGAGTGTTTTCCGACCGAGCCGTACCCCTGGAGTCCGACCGAGCGAGTACGATGCTGCCGCATGCTGACGGACTCGGCTCGGTCGGATTCCCATTGAAGTCAATGGGAGCCGGTCGTACGACGCGAGCATGGCCTCGCATCAGCTGAATAGGTACGTCACGCAAAAGGGCGCCCCCTGCAGTGGGTACGCATTGGTGCCATCCGCACCGTACATGCATGTGAAGGGGGGACCCTTGGGTCCCCCCTGTGTTTGGCTTGTTAGGCTACGGGTGAAGGGGGTCCGACACGGACCCCCGAAGTCCGCTTCCCGGAGCTTTTTTCGTCCCGGAGACTCCGACTCGATCCGGCTGTCCGAATAGTGCATTGTACTTGCTCGGTCGGAAATCGACTCCATTGCGCGGTACGGCTCATCTGCGACCAAGTCGTGCGGAGCGGTTCGGACCCGGAAACGAGTCGGTCGGCGATTTCGCGTTCTTCGCATCGTACTTGCTCACTCGTACAGCTGTACGAGTCGGTCGGAGAACACGCATACGGCTCGTACTTTTTCCGGACGAATCGCGTTCGAAGCCCTACTGACCGAGATCGGAATCGACCCCAAAGTGTCTCCAGGGAAACTGTAGTACTGTCAAAAAGAAGTTCAATATCGGGTATACATCATTGTGAAAGTAGCTAGAAAAGTGTCACCAGAATGTGTGGAAGCAATCTTGCAAATGAATCCACCAGGAACTCAGAAAGAAATCAAGATGTTTTCGGGAATGGTTGGCTTTTGTAGACAGTGGATACTTAACTTTTCCTTGATGGCAAAGCCTCTACTGAGGCTTATACTAACCCTGGGCGGGTAACTCCGCTCCGCCAGTGGAGTTTGCGCAGATTTTCCTACTCCGCGCTCCATTGCATACACAGAGGTAGGCAAAACTCCGGCTCTGTGGTGGAGAGGAGTTAGCCGCTCCCTCCCCCCTCCCAAATTATTTAAAAATGAAAAAAGAAGGCACTTACCTGCGTGTCTGCCGCCTGGCCGCTCTCCTTCCTGCTCCTCACGTCCTTCTTCAAGAAAAAAAACCCTACATTGTACGTCTTGCACGTGCGCATGCGCAAGACATACAACATAGGAGTTTTTTCATTGAAGAAAGACGCGAGGAGCAGGAAGGAGAGCGACCATGCAGGGGAGGCGGCAGACACGCAGGTAAGTGCCTTCTTTTTTCATTTTTAAATAATATGGGAGGGGGGAGGAAGCGGAGCGGAGCTCCAGGGAGTTATTTTCGAACTCCATGGAGCTCCGCGTAGAGGCACTACGCCAGCTCCACCCATCCTTAGCTGACACACAGAGATGTATTTGATCTGATTCCATAGGACAATGAATGTACGAACGTATTCCTAGAGTTGAAGGAGAAGTTGTGTTGTGTCCCGGCACTAGGAATGCCAGATTATATAAAAGTGTTCACAATATTTTGCAGTGAAAGTGATAGATGCGCTCTCTTTGCTTTGACACAAAAACATGGTGGATCTCGAAAACCTGTTGCATATTTTTCTACTACCCTAGACCCTGTAGTGTCAGGACTTCCCGGTTGCTTTAAAGTGGTGCTGCAGTAAGTACTACTCTGGAAAAGAGTGATAATATAGTGATGGGATACCCATTAACTACAAAGGGGCCGATTCCGATCTCGGCCGGTAGTGCTCCGAATCGGATTCACGTACAGGGGGGTCCGACGCGGACCCCCAAAGTCCGGCTCCGACAGCTTTTTCGAGCCGGACGGCGCGAGTCGGTCGGACTGCTCGCGGCGCGCATCGTACTTACCCGGCCGGGAAACGTCTCCATAGCGCGGTGCGAGTCGTGTCCATGCGAGTCGGTCGGAGCGTGTTGAAGCCGCGTTCGAGTCGGTCGGCGATTTCGCGGGTGCTTGCATCGTACTCGCTCGGCCGGACCCGCGTACGATTCGGTCGGGAAACAGGGCTCCGAATCGGATCCGGTGAATCCGAATTCGATTCGGAGCACTACCGGCCGAGATCGGAATCGGCCCCTTTGTAGTTAATGGGTATCTCATCACTATATTATCACTCTTTTCCAGAGTAGTACTTACTGCAGCACCACTTTAAAGCAACCGGGAAGTCCTACCTGTGCATGTACGCCGCGATGCGCATGGACTCGTACACGCTGTAGGGGGCGCCCTTGTCCGCCTCGCACCCATTGAGTCAATGGGAGCCTGCGTACGCGTTGTACGACCGGCTCCCATTGACTTCAATGGGAGTCCGACCGACTCGAGTCCGATAGCATGCGAATGCATCGTACTCGTCCGGTCGGACTGCTAGGGTCCGATTCGGTCGGAATTCTCTCCGGGTCCGGCTCGGTCGGAGAGATTTCCGGCCGGAATCGGAATCGGCCCCAAAGACTCAATACATGACCCATAATTGGTTGACGAAATATTAACTGAATATTTTATCTTCTGAAAATGTTGTTTTAAAACGTTGCACAGTGTAAACCCTTCAATGTTATTGCCTGTAAATGATGAAAATTGTGATGAAAATGACTGAATAGATGTCACAGAATTGTGCACTAAACCCTGACCTGACATTTAGGATGAAACCCTGATCTAGCCCGATCATGTGTTATTTGTAGATGGCTCATGCTTGACAGGTAATGATGGCACACTCAGAGCAGCATATGCAGTGTGCGGTAGACAGTCAAAATATGGATTTTTAAATATCGAAGCACAGTTATATCGAGTTTTAAATATCGTAGGGACAAAATATCTAAGTCAAGAATATCTACAACCAGAATATCGAAGTTAAGGTAAGAAATATTGATGTTGCAAATATCGATGTTAGTAATATCGATAGTTAAATTATCGATGTTAATAATATCGATATTTATATGAGTGTTATGTATTTTAGTATGTACTGTTTTTTTAAATATATGTATAAATTTTTTTGAAATTAGTAATTTTTTTTAAAGTAAATTTTGCGTTTTAGTACCGTAGTGGGTTGTGGGTTTATAGGGGAATAGGGTGGGAAGTAATTTAATTATAGTAAATTAAATAATCATTTTTAGGAATTATTAATTTATTTTAATTACATTATGTGTTTTATTTCTGTAGCGGATTGTGGGTTTATAGGGGAATAGGGTGGGAAGTAATTTAATTTTAATTAAGTAATTATTAATTTTTAATTATTGTTATTAATAATTAATTTATTGTTAATTAATTATTAATTGGTAATTAATTATTATTAATTGATAATTATTTTATTTGTATAATTTATTATTGGAGTGGGTTGTGTGTTTTTAGGGGAATAGGGTGGTAAGTAAATTATTTGTAATTAAGTAATTAATTAAAGGAAATTGAGTATTGATAATGAATGTTATTGTTAATACATTTTTTATTGGGTATTAATTGTTATTAAATATTATTTATTGGTATTGATATTTTTTGGTTAATTAATTATTTATTGGTTCTTAATTTTTATTAAATATTATGTATTGGTATTGATAATTAATTTTTTGTTAATTAATTATTAATTGGTTTCTTAATTTTTATTAGATATTATTTATTGGTATTGATAATTAGTTTTTTTGTTAATTAATTATTAATTGGTTATTAATTTTTATTACATATTATTTATTGTTATTGACAATTGTTTTTGTTTCATTATTAATTGCAAATTAATTTTTATTAATTCATTAATTGAAAATTAATTTAATTGTGTGAAATGTTATGTGGAGTGTGTTGTGTGTTTATTGGGGAATAGGGTGGGAAGTATTTAATATTATTAAAGTAATTATTATTTTTGATATATTTGTAGTTTTTTTTCTTCAAAATTTATTAATAAATCATTATTTAATTACAATATTTATTTCATTTATAAGTATGTTATTTTTAACATCTACGTTGTCCAGCGCTTTCCCTACTGTTGCACTCACTGGAGTGGGAATAGTAATTTTTACCCCTACGCTATCCAGTGCTTTCCCGACTGTTGCACTCTCTGGAGTGGGAATAGTAATTTTTACCCCTACGCTATCCAACGCTTTCCCTACTGTGCACTCTCTGGAGTGGGAATAGTAATTTTTACCCCTACGCTACCCAGCGCTTTCCCTACTGTTGCACTCTTTGGAGTGGGAATAGTAATTTTTACCCCTACGCTATCCAACCCTTTCCCTACTGTTGCACTCACTGGAGTGGGAATAGTCATTTTTACCCCTACGCTATCCAGCGCTTTCCCTACTGTTGCACTCTCTGGAGTGGGAATAGTAATTTTTACCCCTACACTATCCAGCGCTATCCCTACTGTTGCACTCTCTGGAGTGGGAATAGTAATTTTTACCCCTACTCTATCCAGCGCTTTCCCTACTGTTGCACTCACTGGAGTGGGAATAGTGATTTTTACCCCTACGGTATCCAGCGCTTTCCCTACTGTTGCACTCTCTGGAGTGGGAATAGTAATTTTTACCCCTACGCTATCCAACGCTTTCCCTACTGTTGCTCTCACTGGAGTGGGAATAGTAATTTTTACCCCTACGCTATCCAGCGCTTTCCCTACTGTTGCACTCTCTGGAGTGGGAATAGTAATTTTTACCCCTACGCTATCCAACGCTTTCTCTACTGTTGCACTATGTGGAGTAAGTATATATATTAATTTATATGTATATGTTTAATTTATTTTAACATTTAATGTATTAGTTATTATTTTTAAATATCTTTTATTATTTTTAACTATATTTCTTTTAATTATATGTATTATTTACTTAATTTTACATTATTATCAAAACATTTAAAAAAACAATATTTTTAACTTCGATATTTTTGACAACTATATATTTTTTCGATATTTTTGTACTTACCTTTATGTAGATTGGACTTCGATATTTTTGACTTCTATATTTCTGTGTCGATATTTTTGCAGGTCGATTTTCTGTCCGTCGATATTCTGTCATACATTCGCAGTGTGCACCATAAATGATATGGTTGAAGCTTCATGGCTTCAAACAGTGTTCTCTGCCCACGTTGCTGAATTATCTGCTCTTACTAGAGCCTGCAGTTTGATGTAGTCTATGATTTCGGACAGTTGTGGTCACAGCGAGGCTTTCTTACATCCTCAGTAACCCCCATCAAATACGGGATTTACGTCAAGAACCTACTGGATGCACTACAGCTGCACTACAGCTGCTAGGAGAAATTGCTGTGGTAAAGTGCTTAGCATATCAAGGACGAAACGTTGCATGGGCAACCGATACGCTGACTCAGTAGCCAGATACTGTGCTCTGTTAGCCTTTTTATTTAATGGAGGTTTCACATGTGAGCTTGAAGAGTAGAGTTCTTTTGCCATGTTGATGAAAGTCACTGATACGTTGGATGAGCTGAAGAGGGTGCAGGAAAATGTGTCAGAAGCAGAACAGAACAGTTAGGTAAAAGCAGGATGCGAGACAAATGCAAATGATAACTGGATGTCAGAAGATGGGAGACCAGTACTACCAGACAGCTTGTTGCTCCAATGACACGATATTGCCATGGATACACACATTTGGAGAGAGACGCAATGGTGAGACTTTTCAGACAGAATTTATACAAGCCCAGATTCAGGATGCTGTCAGAAGAGGTTTCCCATTGGTGCATAACTTGTCAACAGCTAAACGCAGGGTAAAGGACACATGTTACACTGACACCCCTAGGGATGCAGATGCCTGTTCATAACGAGCTGAGAGGTATCCTGGTCATAGTGTGTGCCTTCTCAAGATGGGTGGAAGCCTACCCAACTAGAAGATGTCCCAGCCTCACCGTAGCAAAATTATTATTACCTGAATTGATCCCCAGGTTCAGCAAGCCAATTTCTCTTGAGTCAGATAGAGGAACAAACTTCAAAAACGAAGTCATGAAGATGATCTGCTCCGTCTGATAAATCGAACAAAGATTACACTGTAGTTACAGACCAGAAGCTTCTGGTATAGTTGAACAGATAAACGGTACCATCAAGTCTAGATTGGCCAAAGTCTGTGCATCTACCTCTCTGAAATGGGCAGCTGCTTTACCATTGGTGTGGATGAGTATTCAGAGTACACCTTACAAGAAGACAGGGTTATCTCCACACAACATATAGATGGGCAGGGCAATGAGATGACCTGCTGTTCCCACAAATGCTCTCTTAGTGATGATATTATCCTGGATTATTGTAAGGAACCGGCTGACGTAGTCCGTTCTGTCTCTCATCAGGTCTCAGCTGCCACACAAGATCCGCATCAAGAACAGTGCCATGACTTCAATCCTGGTGATTGGATCGTGATCAAGAAGCATGTTAGGAAGACTTACCTTGAACCCAGATGGAAAGATCCCTTTTAAGTGATCCTTACTACACACATGGCTGTTAAGTGTGCTAGAGCCCAGATCTGGATTCATGCCTCGCACACCAAAAGGGTGAGCAATCCAGAAGAAGCGTCTTTGGTCTTTGATACTGAGCGATGAGCACTGGTGGATGTACCACCAGTTGAGAGACCAGCTGTGCCGTTGACAGTTCAACAATATGGGAATGAAAGGGGTGAAGAACAGTGGACAGAATATCAAGTGCAAAAAGTAGAAATAACCCAGAGTGCTGTGGAGATCTCTAACGAAAGAGAAGCAACGATCAAGTCACTAAGAGAAAGTGCTTCGAATGTGGCTTTGAGAGACAAAGATCTAGGTGAAGGAACTAGCACTGGAATAAGGAGAATCAATCGACAAGCAAAATAGCCACGCGGCTATGAAAACAAATATCAGAGGAGTAGTTCCATGGCCCGAATACCAGAAATGATACCTAAAGAGACTGAGCCTACTGATGAGAGTAGCCTAGACCCAAATCACCAAAACCCGAGAAGATCAAAAAGAGCACGGGTGCCTTATAGCAGGAATTTAGCACCTGAATGGTCATACTTTTTAAACACTGCTTTGAATGTTATATTGGAAGATTTGTGCAATGTTAATCCTGAACAATTTAAACCTCTCTGAAAGGAAAATGAAATAAAACAAAGGGGAAACTAATTGAGAAATAATCTGAGACTGAACAGAAGAAGAAAGAGATTTGAACTGTGTCTATTAGACATTTGTTATTTTAGGTGCACATGCATCAAAATAGGCAATTGCGATTCTTTAATTGCGATTTTTAAAGAATCGCAATTGCCTATGCATGTAGGAATTGCAAAAAATGTTGCGATTCCTAAACATTCCTTAATTGCGACTCGCAAATTGCGAGTCGCAATTAAGGAATTGCTACCCATTCATTCCTATGGGCCTAGAGGCCCATAGGAATCAATGGAAATTGTGCATGCAATTTCAAGGGTGCCAAAAGGACACCCTGATGCACCCCTGAAATTGCCATTAGACCACATGTTGCACACACACATGCCCCAAGGGCATGTGTGTGTGCAACATGTAACTTTGAAAAATGCACTTTAGTGCATTTTTCAAAGTTTTTGCAAATTACCGTCCAGTTTCATTTGACGGTAATTTGTGACCCCTAATAGCGAAATCACTATTTCAATTTACTTCATGCATTGCATTTAAGGAATCGTAATTTGCGATTCCTTAAATGCAATCACAATTTAAGTAATCGCAATTTTTGCGATCACTTAAATTGCGATTTTTGCATTTGGGATGATGCATCCCAAATGCAAAAATACCGGTCGCAAAGGGGCAGATTCTGCGAATCTGCCCGTTTGCGACCAGTTTTTGCCTTGATGCATCTGGCCCTATGTTCGCTATTTTACAAAAGACTAACCTTGGTCCGAGTTGAAAGCTACAGAAGCATAGGGATAACATTTTAGAAGAACACAGAGTTGGGCAAAGGATTGTCTGGATAGGAGCTTAACTGAAGAAGAAAGGAAAAAAAAAGAAATAACCGCACTAAAGAAACTATTCACTAAACTTCATCTTCAGCTATTGAACCAAGTGCTTTTTAATGACTCACAGAATGTGTTGCATTAGAGATAAATGTAAATATATTATGGGCTTAACAATTAAAATGATCACTATAGTACTAATAGGACCAGAATCAGAGCTTACAGACAAAAATGTTACAAATTCACATACTTACAGCACTAGCGAAGATCCCTTCAGTTACTCATTTGTAAGCTACAAGAAAGATAATTATTCCACTAATGTCTATTCTAGGTTAGTACAAGAATATACTAATGCAATGAATGGAAAGGATTGCTATGTTTCAGCAAACTTACCTGCATCAATGTCAGAAGAGGTTACCTACTATAGCATGCCTTTATCCTATGCAATTTCTTGCAGTATGTTATTATCATTAGTTTATAAGAGAGGATATTTTGAGTACTTTTACTCTAATCATGATCTAATGCTTTCCCAAGGACCATTATTAGAAATCACAAACTTACATCACAAGCAAATTATATGGATACAGCCTGGTACTATTTTTTCCCCATTGACCGTGGGATAGTGTAAAGGCTTATAAAGACAATCTAACCTGTTTAATGTGACCTACACAAAAGGTTTATATAATGGCTTTAGAAGAAAGATACACTAACATGACACGTGCTACTGACAAAAAGGGCGTTGTTTTAGAGAATGCATGGATGAGGGAGAAAAACGAATTCAGAAAGAAGATGGTGTACCCTAAAATGTGACTTGACAGTCAACACAAAGGAAAAATGTGTGTGTACAGAAGACAGACACCTAAAAGAACTAGACATGTAGGGATTAGTAGCTGTGAACACACTTTTGATTTGACAGGTGGACTTTGGCAAATGTTACAGGGAAACCAGAATGTTATTCCAGGGGTTTATTACATCTGTGGATAGAATGATTACATTCTATTGCCAGCTGACTGGAAAGGGATCTGCTATTTAGGCATATTAATTCCAACAATGCATCATGTAAAAGTATAGATGCACTGACATTAATACCTGTACATAGGGAGAAATGTAGTACATAAACAGGAGCTGGGTTAGTAGGAGACATATTTGGAGCTGTCATTCAACCTGTAGGAGTCATTTTAAATGACGAAAAGATGAGAAAGCTGTCAACGGTTGGCAACAAAATAGCAACTAGTACATCTGTGGCTTTGTTTGTAATAAATACAGAACTAATAGCAATATGATCGCTGGTCTTACAAGACCGTCTTGCATTAGAAATTTTACTTGCCAAAAAGGGCAGAGTCTGACGAATGCTTAAATTAACTCACTGTTGCACATACATAACTGACGAGAGTAGGGAAATAGAAAGATTTGCAATTAACACTCCAGGTCTAGAAACTGAATTACATGAATTGAAAACACCAAGCTGGAATTGCCACAATTGGGAACTGGTTTTCAACAGCAGGAAAAGGTATAATGAGAGCTATATTAATAGCAATAGTAATAGTAGGACTTTGTTTTATATTTCTTTACGCTCTATTACTGAGCTGCAAATACATACTCCGAAAGAGACAAGAAAAATTTCAAAAGAAATTATATGAAAGGGACATGGGATGAAATGCCATCATAAATGACAACTACATGAACTCACTATAAATTTAGAGGGTTGAAAAGAAAAAGACAAGACTTGACTGACGACGAAGGTGGACTCTGAAACTGGCTCACACGAGAAACCTAGATGTGTGATGATTTTACAAGTCATAAGATGGGGAAATTGAGGAAGCTGAATTTTTTTTGAAGATTTCACGACACAATAATATAGAAAACGAGCTAAATATTAAAAAGAAAAATGCATAACAAGTTAAACATTGGAAAATGTGCCTTTACTTATCGTGCAAATGGGAAAAAATGTTGATTATTTTCAGCAGAAAGCTTTCATTTCTATCGTTCTCCACTTACTGGGCTGCACCATCATTTATTCCACTCTATCCCGTTAAGAAAATAAATGCTTTTCATAAAATAGTGATTTACCATTATATTCAAACTCTAGGACTTGACTTTTTGTGAAATGTGCTGTTTCTTGAAAAAATGTATTCCTTTTTCCACACACCATATGACTTCCCTGTATTTAGATAGTTTTCTTTGCCACATATACATAATGAACAGGGGCCATATGTATCAAGCCTTTTTCCTGTTCGCAAACGGGCCGATTCTCAGAATCTGCCCGTTTGCGAATGGGGGAAAAGCATTTTGGGATATATCATCCCAAAAGGCCATCGCAAATTAGAGAATCGCAAAATTTGCGATTCTCTATTTTGCGAATGCAATTAAGGAATTGCAAATTGCGATTCCTTAAATGCAATTCTGGAAGCACCAGAAATTTGCTATTTGGCCTTAAGGAATCGCAAATTACCACCAACTTCAAGTTGGTGGTAATTTGCGATTTTCTAGAAAAAAGCACTTTTTTGCTTTTTTCAAAGTGCCATTTGGCGCACATGCGCAAAATGTGCACACATGCATATTTCAGGGGTGCAAAAGGGTGTCCTTTTGGCACCCTTGCAACCTTGAAATTGCATTCTCAATTTGCGATTCTCTAATTGGTAATCGCAAATTGAGAATGTCTTCCCATTCATTCCTATGGGCCTCCTAGCCAATAGGAATGAATGGGAAGGTATTCCTTATTTGCGAAACTCAATTTGCGATTCGCAAATAAGGAATATGTAGGATTCGCAAAATATTTAGCAAATCCTACATACATTGCATTTTGCGATTCTCTACTTGCGATTCGCTAAAATTCGCAATTTGAGAATCGCAAAACTCTTTTTTGATACATATGGCCCTAGGTGTATTAATGTTCGCTGCCACTTGCATTCTGTGATCTAACCAGGACATACCAGAATTTGAATGTTTCATTTCTTAGAGTAGCTCATTGTTATACAATGGGACACCAGACAGCTAACAGTGTAGGCTTAGAAAAGTTTCTCATGGGAACCTTCATAGATGTTAATTCTTGAAATACGTTGTAGCCATCTCTAACTGACTTCATGCTGGCATGAAAGTTTACTGCATGAACCCAGGATGAAAACGATGGACCATTGAAAGATCTCTCACCAATGGACGCCGATGACACATTTATCTGTTTTTGCAACATGTTTAGCTGTTTTTTTTTTATAAAGTATGTGTTCCTAGCTAGAGAGGTTCTCATTCTATGCATCCCTACCCTGTCATGCCCCTTGGCACTTTGCTGTTCCAGCCCGACTTGCCATAAACTACTGCTTATCATGACTTTTTTTGTTTTGCTTATGCTTTTTTGAGGAGATTTTCTGTTTTACACTGATCATAGCTACAGCTGTGATGCTCTCCTTCTCACCTGCATAGACAGTTACTACTGCAATTGTCCAGAGAACTCGGCTGAGTCTCCAGAACTACTCTTGATAGGGAGTTCAATCTTCCCCTTTGTTATCTGACTTTGCTCCAAAACTACTTGCTCTTCTCTCGAAGGAACTCTTTATGGGTTCTAGTTAGGATAGAATAGGTCCTTTAGTTTAAAACTAGGCACTACACTCTGAATGGAGCATGCTGTTTTAATTTCTCCATGCTTGTTCTAACCAATCTTATTTCTGTACTAATCTACTAAAATAAGAAAATAAACTTTTAAAACTTTACTAACCCTCTCTTTATTGACTGAATATCAAATGCAAAATTATAAATGTCGTTGTGTAAAGCTCTATTCTAAAACAGTGGCAAAGATTCATCGACTGAGAAAAGCGGAGGACTTCCAGATTCTCTAAATAAGTTTTAAGGTGACATAATTTGGGGGAAATTGTTATAAGATTTCCGAACTCACATTGGTGCACTTTAGTTTCATGCCAGCAGTGTTTTGTGGGGCAATATTTATGTAATAGAACCTGTAATACTTACACAATAGATGCTGAGTGATCATTATGAAGATGCTTGGGGAGAAGCTGAATTTGTAACTACAAACAATGAACTCCTGCTTCGAAGTGGTCATTTTAATAACCTACAAGGTAAACAGCCATAAGTGCCCCAGGGAGCAGTGGGTGTACATACTAAAATGCTACTGATGGATGAATCATTTTGCTTATAACTTCAGTTACTGTTTATAAAATGACAGACAAATCATCAGGTGAAGTAGAGAACTGAACAGGTTTAAGTCCTCGGAGCGTAGGAAGTGTGATGAAAGCCATTCTTGGAAGATAGAGCACACCATGCAAATGGATAGAAGGAAACCAACATCCTTAACATCAAATGCTGGAAAAGACACAGGCCTGCTTCGACTCATTTATTTCCTACTTTTGTTTGTATATAAATTGTCGTGGTGGATATCAACTTTACATTATCAGTAGAGAAACTCATGCACAGCAAAAATGTAATTAATTACTTACGCTCACAGACCACGGTGTACCAACATGTAGCACTGGTCATCCATCTAAAAAGTCATCAAAATAAAGAAAAACATATTAAAACTGCATCCCCTTAAGTCACTTCTAGACACTAAGGGGTCGAATACGATGGCATCGCATTGGCAAAAGGGACCACCCGCCATAGGTGCTGCGGTCCCGCTATACAAATTAGGATGCGCCCGCCACACTGGCGGGCGCATCCCGTATTTTTACATTGCGGCGGGCAGAGCTGCAAGCAGCACCTGCCGCAATGTAAAAATACATGTTGTGCATTGCCTGCCACCTTGTACATGCAAATGCAGGGGGGTACCATAGGTACCCCCCACGTGCAGCCACCCATCCCCCCACCCCCTGGGGGCCCGCAACGGGCCCGCAACAGCAGGAACCGCCAGCCTTTCCATGGCGGCAATGCAGCCATGGAAAGGCTGCTCGCAGCCTGCATCGAAGACACCGCCACCATATTCAGCACGTTCAGCGGAAAAGCGGCGGACGGTCTTTCCGTCCGCCGCGGACCCCCCAGCCATCATGATATGGCGGGGGGGCTCTGCTATCGGGATGGCGGGTGGATCGCCCCCGCCGGGCCAGCGGTGACCACCGCCGGCACAGCGGGGGGGATCCGCCCGCCATCGGGATCGGCCCCTAAGATACCTAGACACTTAGACCCCCATTCTGAGCCCTCTATGATTGCTTTTTCTCTATCTTCCCCTTTCCTTCATCTCTTTTTCTCTCTCTTGAAGTCTCCCTGTGCCTGCTGAGGTTAACCTCTGGGAGCTGGGAGAATAACAGAGTCGCCAGGAACGGCCAAGGGCTCCAGACTACTGGGAAAATGCTGTGTGGAATATATTCGAAGTTCTGTTTGGCCCTGGCAGCAGTGAGTTACAATTACAAGTTTATTCTTCAAGAAGTACAGGAGCAGAGCAAAACCCAACTGCCTTCCTCAGCTTCTCCAACACAGAACACCTTCTGTATTCCACCCCTTCATCACACATTCCACAGTCATTTCCACATGACCCTTCCACTTACCTGCACCATCCAATGCAAAGGCAAACATATAGAGACTCACTCACAAATCTATTTATTACCTAGCCTTTGTTTTTACTTCCTCCTCTCTTTGTGTGGAGAGTGTCTCGTTGTCTCCTACCATTTTGTCTCTGCACTGTCCTGCTCCACAAAACCTTTTTGTTAACTTTGCTTTCTGTCAATCTCCCACACAGGAACTCACCTTTAGTGTCCAATTGGATGGTCATTTCTATTTCACCTGCCTGAAGAAATACATAAATATTTTATTCCAGCTTTGATTTAGGCACTTTGGGGCATAATTACTTAGCATCCATGCAATGCAATGTACCATGACAAGTTGCTGTGCTACATTCAGTGAATGGGAGACATTTGAAAAGCATCATATCTGCTAAGATATGGTGCTCTTCAGTTCTCTACCTGCGCTGGCGCACTTGAAGCACTTCAAGTAGCCCAGTGCCAATGCAGGCACCCTTGCATGGTTCAAGGGTGCCTGCATTACTGGTAGGATAGTTTTTGTGCAGGAAGGAAAGCCTCCATGCACAAAAACAATCCTTAGATGCGTAGACCTCTTTCCTTGTGTGCTGCAGAATGCAGCAGATATGGAAAGAGGAAATAACAAGGAGAAATAAAGATATTTCTACTTGTTAACCCTCACTTGGGAAGGCATATCATTTTGACCATTTCCAGGTCTAAAAACTGTTGTAAATGTGGGAATGCGCCAAAATCCATGGGTGGATGCATGGAACCACTCATGCTCCACCCATAGAATGCCTTCCCAACACAAGGAAACAGAAGGCAGTGCTATGCGCTGCATTGTGTTACTTTGTATTTACTAAACTACGCAAAGTTTCTTTGCATGGCTTAGTAAATACCACAAAAGATTTGTGTCAAGGCTGTGCCACAAAAGTCATAGTAAATCTGCCCTTGTGTCTTTTTGAATGCTCTGCTCCTTCTGTGTTTTCGCTGTTGTGATCCACAAGTCACTTCCGATTGCATTATATGTGAGTGGACAGCAGCCTAATTTTTAGTGATGACATCTGCTGGGCTAGATACCTCAACATTCCCTGATTGCTTGTACCTTTTAAAATGAGATATGTTTTATGTTCAATAACATGCAAATGCTTGAGCTATGACCTAGACCTTTGCCTAGTGGTCACTTGTAATGCAAAAACAGTGAAACAGTGTAAAATGCAACAGGTGTGTAGCTATCTAAGATGTTACTGTACCCTCTGGCTGTTCTGTAAAGTCAGCAGGGTGCACTAGTGTCCCTTACATTTCATGTGCTTTCTTGACAACCATGTGTAGCCCCAACATCTATGAGCTTGATTGTCAGTTTTCCTAGCCTCTTTTTTATACAGCCTCCAAAATGTAGTATATTAACACTAAGGGGCCGATTCCGATCTCGGCCGGTAGGGCACCGAATCGGATTCGGCTTAACCGGATCCGATTCGGAGCCCTATTTCCCGACCGATTCGTACGTGCGTCCGGCCGAGCGAGTACGATGCGAGCGCACGCGAAATCGCCGACCGACGCGTTCGCGGGTCTGACGCGCTCCGACCGACTCGCACGGACACGACTCGCACCGCGCAATGGAGACGTTCCCCGGCCGGGTAAGTACGATGTGCGCCGCGAGCAGTCCGACCGACCCGCGCCGTCCGGCTCGAAAGAGCAGTCGGAGCCGCACTTTGGGGGTCCGTGTCGGACCCCCCTGTACGCCTAGCCGTGCGAGTCGCACACAGGGGGGACCCATGGGTCCCCCCTACCTGTGCAGGAACGCCGCGAGTTGCTTTGAGGCGTACCCGCTGTAGGGGGCACCCTTGTTCGCCTCGCACCCATTGAGTCAATGGGAGCCCGCGTACGCCTTGTACGTCCGGCTCCCATTGACTTCAATGGGAGTCCGACCGACTCGAGTCCGATTGTATGCGTGCGCATCGTACTCGTTCGGTCGGACTGCCAGAGTCCGATTCGGTCGGAAATCTCTCCGGGTCCGGCTCGGTCGGTGAGATTTCCGGCCCGAATTGGAATCGGCCCCTTAATGTCTAACATGAACTCTGCTGTTGGGGCCCTCTTGTTGTAAGGATCATATCTGCCAGCGCAGAGACTCCTTTTTCATTTCAGTTTGAAGACGTGTTATTTGACATGTAACAAGTGATGAATTGACATTTCATCCAAAGCATGTTTCTGGTATGTTCTTTTGTTCTGTAAATGTATAATGAATATGTCTGATAAGCAAAATCAAAACACATTTCATGATAATTTAGTGACTATTTAGCTTCGAAATCATTCCAGGAATGTCATAAATCCTATGACTGTTTCCCTTCATAATTATTTTATCTATCAAGCAGTTGCTTGCAGGCTTCTTTCCTTTATTTTTAAGCTCTTAAGCATATACAGGACAGGTTCCATTTTAGCTATAGTCACCAATCTACTTAGCCTGTCCAGCTTGTGTACCTCTGGCCCCGAATCCATCCTAGGTAATAGAGATTACGATCTTAGAACATGAAGGCTGTCATCTTTGACAACTGAGGCAGACATTTTTCAACAAATTATCTAAAATCATCACTTCTGCCTTTGACTCAGACGTCATCTGTGTCTATCTTTCCAAGAACTGTGAAAGTATCAAGTCATTCAGATATAGACATCAACAAAACCCCCGTTGTGACGTCAGTCTGGGACAGGTGCCTTTTTCAAGGTCATTTAACAAACAATAACTCAAATAATGTAATCTATATTGACGTATTTTTACCTTATTAGTACATCCACTGATGTAAATGAATATGTCAAAAGATTTCTAGGGTGACCTTGAAAATTCCTTCTTAGATGTTAATGTTAATGTTAACGGGATTTATAAAGCGCACGAATACCCGGGGGTGTCTTGGTGCTGAGAACACAGTAAGCCCGCTCTAGCGTCTAATTCTGGAACAGCCAGGTTTTTAGTCCTTTCCTGAAGGTGGAGAGGGAGCTCGCACTTTTGATAAGATACAATGTATAAGGACTTCCACTGGACCACTTAGTAAGGAGAGAAACTTCACCCAGGTCTCAGACGCAGATCACAGATCCAGATTAGCACCGCACAAGATTCCCTCTTGACGAAAGAAGACTCCCGCAAGACTCTCTGAGGCTCTGTGGAGCATTCCATCCTGCCTTCAGAAACTGGTGCCAGGATTGCGTTCTCTCATAGACATCAATCAATCAATCAATCAATCAAAACGAGCTTTATTTGATTTTAAACATTAAAATCATAAAAGCAGGCATAAAAACATTTCATCTAATATCTGGTATATAAAATTTGTTAAAATACATAAGATAGAAACCAGTTCCTAAAAAGTTCTTACAAGTTCATTTAAACAATAGACGGTTACAGAAACATCAAAACAAGACTTATATTACTGTGCATAATGTATCCCAGCTCCCAACACAGTCATTCTAATATGATTAATATCTGACAATTAAATACAAAGAGATTTCCTAGTTCTAAGCACACTTTTTAGGAAACCCACCATGGAACCAGTACAGTAAATATTTCCTAACATCTGTAAATATAAAAAAGCAGGGCGACATTGTCTCCATCCTCCTTGTTTTAATAAAGGTGTTACCCATCTTCGCCTTTCATTAATATAACATTTACAGAATAAAATTACATGTATTGTTGTTTGTGGAGAAATATTGTCACAAGGGCAACGACAGAGTTCCCTCGACCAGTTGTTTAAATCAGGAAAACTAATTAAACGATGAAAGATTCCAAATCGGAACCTTGCTAGTAGATATCTATCGTAGCCCCCCAGAATACATGTCAGATACGGTTGAATAGCATAAGTTGCAATTATTATTTGATGCTGAACCACCGTATGTTTATTCATTTCCAAGGTTAACCGGTTTTCTTCCAGGTGGGTCATACAGATTTTTTTTAAATCCTTCCTGGTAATAGAATTCATTTTTCGGGTAGAAAATAAAACTCTGGGTGTCCAATATCCTGCATGAAGTTTTTTACATATTTTAGCCATGGGATCTTGGAAGCATTATCTAGTCTCCTCGCATCAGTTATTATTTCCCTGTTTAAGCCAGTGCTAACAGAGATCCATATTCTGTGCCAGAGCAGCACCGGTTGTACCTTGATTAGGTCAGAAATATATAATACACCTAGTTCACTGTGACAGTTAAAAACAGGGGCACTGACTGGGTCTGCTAAAATGAATTTAAAAAAAGCATTTTCTATATATTGAATCGATGTACAATCTTGAAAACCCCAGATACCTGCCCCAAAAACAGCTATACTCACACATTTGGCTTGATAAATTTTTAGAAGAATTTCTGGTGGCCTTCTCCCCAATTTTTTTGTAAAATTCATTAAGGCTGCGGTGGATTTCATAAACAGAAGGCTCCTAGCCTTAATTGCTTTGCCCAGGAGCCAGTTCGATTAAAAAGGACCCCCAAATAACAAAAAGAGTTAACAGTTTCCACCCTACGCCCCCCGCATTGTAACTTCTATTCTTATTTTTCCCTCTCCCACATGACATGATAAAGCTTTTCTTAACGTTCATTTTTAATCCAAGATTATCCATAAAGCTAGCATAAAAGGTGAGAGCCCTCTGTAAACCGATCTGGGTACGGGCCATAAGTACTGCATCATCGGCATAGAGGAGAGAGCATATAGGGCGGTTATTGACATATGGTGAATCCCTAACATGTAACACCAACTCCTGCTCCAAGGCATTTGTATATAATGTGAACAGGAGTGGTGCCAAAACACACCCTTGCCTTACACCCCTCTCCACTTTAAATGGCACAGTACACTCTCCCTTAAGTCCATAACGGACTTTTGCATTGGCACCACAATATAGCTGCCTTAAAAACTGGATTAAAACAGGATCCACCTTTAAATCACTAAGAACGCCCCACAGTTTATTATGAATTACGCAGTCAAATGCGGCTGTTAAATCAACAAATGCCAAGTAAAATTTTCCTGTTTTTGACTGCGTATATTTTCCAATTAAAATACTAAGATTAAGAATTTGCTCGTTGACTCCTAAGCCAGATCTGAAACCATATTGTACATCACTTAAAATACTTTCATCTTCCGCCCACACCTGCAACCGATCTAAAACAATCCTGCCCGCTACTTTCATAAGCGAATCTAACAAAGATATTGGGCGGTAGCAGGCAGGATTTTCCCGCTCCCCCTTCTTAAAAATAGGGACTATAATTGATTCTGACCATGTGCTTATAAATCCCTTTTCACAACATGCTTTTAGGACCCGAGTAAGAATGGGGCCCCACATCTCCAAGTTCGACTTAAAGAGATCAATTGGTACCCCATCCGGGCCAGCGGCCTTGCCACTCTTACTTGTATTTATGGCCATGATTACGTCATGCAAGGAAATATCAAAATCAATTGGCGTAAAATTCTGGTAGGTCCACTCAGTATCTTGGCTATGGATTGCTTCCTCAGTGGCCCCCAAGTACACACTTGAAAAAAAGTCCACCCACGTTTTTTCCGCTATCGCCACTTCAATTGATGGTACATCTAAACTATGATTGAGGAAAGGGGCATTCACGGCTAGCCAGAATTTAGAGCTGTCCCTACTTAATGAGGCTTCACTGAGATTCTTCCAGGCCTTTTCTTTTAACTCGTTTATCCTGTTTTTCCTAGCTTCGTTATAAAGCTTTCTACAGGACCTAATCACCTCTTTGTCCCTAGTTGATCTATGTAGGGCACTCTTTAGGTTAGAATAACTTTTTGTACAATTATTATCAAACCATCCCTGTATGGAGTTACGTGTACCTTTATTTTCCGCTTGCAACGTATTTTTTACGATTTCAGTAATGGAAGAAAAAGCCTTTAAAACGTTTTCATGCGATGGATTATCACTTAAACATATTAAAATTGGGTCTAATGCCTTTGTGACTATTTGTTTGCTTAATTTTATGGGGTCCCGGCTCGCCCAGCGAATCGCATAGCCGTTTATTCTTCCCAACTCTATATTTTGCACCCATGCTAATGTATTACAAGTTTTCCTTGCTAAACAGTTTGGAATTGCTATTTTCACACTTATAGCTAAATGGTCACTCATCACATTTTGGTGAATATTATACCCTTTTACATAACATGCATGTCGATTTGGTATAATAATAAAATCTATAGTCGATTCAGCTCCTCTACCTATAAATGTATGACCAAACTCCACTCTTGGAGAACATAAGCAATTTGAAAAACCAAAATCATGTTTATACATAATCTCATTAAACAGTTCACCTTTATCTGAGTGGAAAAAATGAAACGGAGGGTCATCGTCTTCCAAAGTTAGTCCACATTTCCCTGTTTCAGCCAATGGGCACAGACGAACATTAAAATCCCCTCCCCAAATAGGGATAATTTCAGTCTCGCTTTTTAGTTTTAAATTACTAATGTCGTCGCTAAGCTTCCCTAATATAACCCCCAATTGCCCCTTTTCCACATTATTATAAAAATTGATCAGAACCAATGTACAATTTGCTACCGTATGTATTAAAACAATTTGATAATAAATTTCAGATCTAACCATCTCGACATTATGTGCCCCTAGCAGGTTTGAGACATATACACATATTCCCCCTTGGATCTGCCACTCGCTGATTCAATAGCTGGTGTGTGGAATGTCTTGAATCCATTAATGTGTATTTCATCGATAACCCATGTCTCTTGTAAGCACAATATATCAAAATTGCTAATAAAATTCAACCAGACCGGATCATTCACTTTATTCCTTAGGCCCGCTATATTCCAAAACAGGATTCTACATAGTCCCGTTGCTTGGTCGGTTATTTCAGTGTAATCTGCCTTAATGGAATCCTCACTATAAGGTTATTTTCCCCCTCATCTTCTGGCTCATCATGAGTTGTGCCACACAGGGTAGATACACATGGGATTTCAACACCGTGATCGTTTCCGGTTTCAATTCCTGACGAGTTCTGGCAGATTGATAGTCAATCATTTTCATCCAAAGTGGTTAGCGGCCCAAATCTGTTTGACACTGCTAAATTATATAGTGGACCATCCAAGGCCTGTCTATAGAGCCCTTGATTTTCAGGTTTTTTCGGGCACGATGGCCGGTAAATAAAATCCAACGGATATACTTGAATACTAGTATTAGTTGCGATCGAATTTTGTATTCTCAGTAAAATTTCCGTTACCAACGCTGGTGATCCTAACGAAAGGACAATGCAGTCGCCTTCAAAAAATGTTCTATTATTTCCTATCCAATTAATTCTCCTCACCATCTTAAATTCCCCAAAAAGTGCTTTGGTCAGACCTATCCGATTACCCAGCCAGTGTATTGTCTTATTTCTTAGGGCATGCCAAGTTTCCGTTTCTGGCACAGAAATAGAGGGAACATTGGCTAAAATAACAGTGTACGGTACAGCAGCCGGTGGCAGGTTAAGTGTTGTTGCATTTTGCGTCACCCCGGGGGTATTGTTAATTATTGTACTAGTACTTTCCCGTCCTATCCGTCGTTCAGCTCTTTTGTGGCCAATCCCTCCCGTCTCATTTAATCTGTGCTCCCTACTCCCTAATGGGGGCCTATTTTCCGTGCTTACTGTTATAATCGGATGAGGTTCATATGGCTCACCCTGTTCAATTGCTCCTTGTGGACCCTTTACTGACCGGGGAATGGTTTTTAAAACACCCTTCTCGGGGCATATAGGCGTACCCAGTAACTTCTGAGTTTCTACAGCCCTTTCATGTGTGGCCTTATTCTGGGCTGCTAGGACTTTCTCCAAACCTACTTCTATTTTGTCCAATCTGCCCGCAAGAGTGCTGATAGATTTTGTAACGAACTCCTTTAGGTCCTTAATGACCGAGGGCAGATTTACTGGCTCACATAGAGGTACATTGCTACTTTTCCTCCCCCTTGGTACACCTACACTGCTTGTATCCCTCTGTGTTTTATTTTTGGCACCCTGCAATTTTCCCTGTAACTTTCTTGGGTGAGTTGTAATTAGTCTAGGAGTAGGAGTAGGAGTCAGTTGGGTTATATGTGTGCCTTCAACAGTTTTATCAGGTTTACTTAAAATTGGCGATTTACAAGATTTTTTTTTGGGGGGTGAATGGTCATTATCCAATTCCCCAAAAGGAATGACATCGGAGATTTCCTGAATACAGCCATTTTTACGTTGCACTTTTGGGGGATCTTTCACAGCAGCCACTACATCCCTTGGCATGGTACTATCTGTTATTTTTTGTAATACTAACGGTGGATCCACAGTATCAATATTTAGTGTTTCTTCCACAGAGCTTATCTGCCTTTCGATGTCACCAACAGCCCCTGTTAGGTAATTTAGCAGAGTCATATTAACTTTCCTGTGCTTACTTGGTGTTTTCAATATCTGACTCGCCACTTGCTTCCTTTTCCCCATAGTGCAGGTCAATCAATTTCCTACTACTACAACTGTGGGTCTAAAACTCAACGATCCCCAAAGGAGATCCACCAGTACACAGCCTATTTGCTAGCTTAACCACAAAAAATATAAAATGCAATATTCTCCTAACGTAAAGTCAAGATCTAAAGAGGATCTGGAGAGCAAAAAGTGCAAAAGTGCAAATGTGCAAAAGTGCGAATGCTACCACTGGGTTCCAATTGTCCTCAGATATTAAATAAATGAATAAATAACCATATTTCACAAACTATACATATACAATTTAAACTATTAAAAATTCTGTTAGGAATACAAGCAAAGCGCCAAGTGCAAAATACAAAAAAGTTATAAAAATAAAACCTGGTACACGAGCTGCAGGGACCGCTAAAATGCTAGTAGCAAGATATTAATGTGCAAAATAGCAAGTTGTTTAAAGTCACCTATAATTAGTAACATGAAAATTTAAGACATCTAAGCGGTTAGGGTAAAGCACCTTAGGCACACTAGTTGATTATACTAATGTGTAGAGAAATTATGATAATGAACACTGGAGCTCACTCTGTGTGGTCCACCGCTTCAGTACCACAAATGACTAAGACAATAAATACAAATCAGAGGAGCGCCAAACAATTTCAAAAAAGTTTTCCATCAATAATTTGAGAGTTTTTCAATAATGAGTTCTTAGGCAGTATGTTGAATTCAAGAAGATTCTTTCTTTTTTATTTTTATTTTTCTTTCCAATGATCACAGTTCAAAATCCATATAAAAGCAGTCACAATCTTCTTCTCTATTGTTATAATTCGTATTCCAAGCAAATTCCAAACAATACATCAGCCAACGCATTTCGTCCTAAAAGGACATCATCAGAGCTTGTATATTAAACTGTTGTTTATGTATCTGCCTTCAAAGGATCTTATAGAAATTTGACTGTATTCTAGCGCATAGCCTTTCAAATCACTGGCTCTATAATCTTGTTCATTTGAATTTACAATCTTTTAGCGCCTATTGTTCATGTAATTTTACAGTGTTTCCAATGGAGTATGGTGTTCCCTCGTTCGACATGGCCCGATAAATCCTGTCTCATAGACATAATCTCCTAGCTCTTGGCCTTCAGCTCGAAATATCTGACAAACTATTCCAAACAGACAAAAACCCTGTTGTCCAGGTATGCGCATCACCTCTGAAACTCAGGCTTATGATTTAATCATCTGCTAGAACCTGCATAGTGCTTAGACATAGCAGAGTGAGGGTGTAAGGGCCATAAATAGTGATGTTACGATTTTTCCCTGTTGTCGCTGTTATTTAAAACTTAGCTTCTTTTGATAATCTTCTGTGATGTTACCAATAATACATGCACTATAACCCGGCATTTTAAACAAACTATTTTAAAATAAATATGTTGAAAGATATATTGGGTGGGGTTCTGCGGGGCTACAAAAACCTGTCTTTCACATTCAGCACTGGTGGATGGGACTAAGTTAATTCGTGTCACCCGTGGATGTGAAAACAAACCATGTAGAGCTGAGCCAGAAACTCAGTTTACGTAACACTCCCATGTAATCAGCACATGGGCACATCATCTTTTTGATATTCTGTGGGACACTGCTGACATCGGCAGTGGCTTATTAGTGCAGGTACTGCCGGTCCACTGCCCACATTTTTTCAGTGCTTGATGAACGTCTGTCAGACTAAACTAGGGTCAGCCTGACAGACAATCATCATGTCAGTGACAGACAGGCACATGCTTTTAATGCACTCAACAGAATTCCGCAGAGTTACATAAAAGCTCTGCGAGATTCCACGGAGTTCAGCGAGCAGGCGGAAATCAGTATGTCGTGCTGCTCGTGCTGATTTTTAGTGCTGTGAGCTTTTCCCGAACTACAAAATCAGTGTGAACGGCACCACGCTGCATGCCAGAGGATGCTGCTTCTTTGCTGCCTCTTGAGTAGATTTTCTACCCGAGCGGCAGCTTTCTCACTGCGATCGCTGTGACAGTCCACACTGAGAGAATCTCAACGGGTGCAATTATAGCGCCCAAAATTGTGCTAGGGGATGCTATTTCATGCTCGCCATTGTTTGCAAGCCGCTTGTGAGAAAAAACTCAGTCATTCGGCTTTTGGCGGAGTTTTGCCCGCAAAACTCCATGGACTAATGTGCACCCATCATCCAGCCAAGGTTTATTGGCCTTCAAATTTGGAAAAGGAAGTGGATATCAATGTTTTCTGTGTAGACCAACATTCTGTTGGAATGTCTTCTCCAGGTGTGGTGTTTTACATTTTTGATCTCAACAATAAAGGGAGGGGATCATCTATGATTGTGTAGATGTGTCATTATTGCTGAGGCCCACAAGTGCCCTCGCTCTGATGATGCTCTCACTCTCATTCATGGGATGGGTTGCAATTGCATGCTCTATGTACCACCTGTTGCTGCAGCTTCCTGCATCATGGTGGTCACCCTCTGTATCATGCACAAATGCAAGTCAGACTACCCTGTTTAAATTGTATCTTCAACTCTGTTTGTTAGAGCATCATTGATACTCTATTGGGTGTATATCCATATTCGTTTTTGTGGCTTCTAGGACAATTAATAAGGATTCACACTTCATCTCTCTTTTGCACAAATTCGCCACAGTTATTTCACATTAATTGTCAGTGATTTCCACTTCCTCTTTATGGCAGACTAATCATTGTCATATGGCTCCTCGCTTGCCATGGTGCTTCACTTCTTTTGTAGGTAATATCTTCCTCTCCAATGCTTTACAACACAGTAGCTTTCAACAGTTGGTACAATTCCTTGAAATATGATGGTATCAGCAACTGCATTTGCACGTCTATACAAATCACAATTTAGGATTTCCTATTTTTGCATAATAAATCTTACTTATTGAGTACACTAGCATTGGCATTCTATGTTAGTATGGTTTAGAATAACTCAATTTGAGAGTAGGTAGGTTTTGCAAATTCACAAATTTTCAAATATGAAATTGCAAAACTGTTTGTTCCAACTTTTTGGCCAAAATCTCACTCAAATAGCCTTGGATAGGTAAGGCTTTTCTCAATCTGAGAATATTTTTTAAACTTCATTCGAATCTGTCAGCTCCACAGATAGACTCCAAACCTGGGCTTGACAAGCCACACCTGCCATGGTCAACCTGACTCCCATATGTGTATTAAACTATTCAAGGGAATACATGGAAGACTGATAACCTTGTTTGCTTCTTCAATCAAGAGCAACATGGAAACGGTTATGGTTACCAGCATTCTTAATTATAAATAATTATTCAGCCTCTGAAGATACGCCATTCTCTCTCAACCACCTAACCATGGACTAGTTTGTTGTCATTTTGTTCTTACCATATTGCAAGATTATTACCTATTTGTTAAGTCTATTATCCCTGTCATAGCTATACACCAACAGTGCAATCAAGGAACATTGAAGAACAAGCAGTGTGGTTACTGGGCAAAGTTTCATCTGCATAAAATGATAAAATAATCCAACGAAGTGTTCTGGTAGAAATATTACCAGCGACTTCAAGACAAGTGAAAAATCTGAGTTGTATAGATTGAGGTGAAAGTATCTCAAAACCTATTCATGCTTGTTGAGATTAGAATGTCCCCTGCTTGGTATACAAACCCCGAATGCTTGATTGCATGTGAAACTGGTATCCTGACTTTTTAATTTCAGACCTGGTGTTATTATGCTAATCTGGAATGGGCGGAGAGGTCTAGGCTAGTCCCTAACAATGCAAGGTCCAGGATCAGTCCTGTGATCTAGAGGAGATCATCCAGCGTCCTCTTCTAGTGAACATTGTGTTAATGTCCCAGTTCAGGGTTCATCACTTAAAATGGTAGTGGCATTGCACCATGTTAAATGATGTGTAGCACAACAAGACATTTGTATCTGTGCCAGTGAAAAGGTAGCCTCCTGACCTCTCTAATGTAAAGTTCCACTGTTACTGAGACCCAGCCCCTTGCGCTGACATCCTATATTTAAATCGAGTGCGTGTTCATGTATCATAACCCTGTGTTACATGTATGGTAGGAGGATTCTATGTGTTTGTATGTGCATGTGTGTGTGAGAGACAGTACTGAAACTAGTGGGATTCATTTTGGATTCCCTTGGTTGAGCAGGGCACAAGATGGATGGTGAGGATAGTTTCCCAGGACACTGGAGGCTTATTGCCTGCATTTCTATTCTTGAGGGTGGATGCCCAGACACCAAAGTGTGGAATATGGATACAGGGCTACCTTTTAGAAATTCCAAGAAGACATTGTTAGCAAGAATCTGCTGATTAGTTCTCCCTGAGCACTGGCATTTGGTAGACTGTAGAGCTGAAGGGTTAGACTGCAGTATCTGTTGTTCAAAATAAAGCTGTTTCTATGCCAGACCTGCCCTGCTGTCTGTCCCTGATTATTGCTTCAGAAAGGGTGATGTCAGCCAGGAGCAGAAAACTCACACCTCATTGTGTCCATGGTAAGAGTTGCCCTGCTTAGAGACAACCCCTGTGCTACCTGGTGTGAGAAGTATCACTTTACAAAAACGTTTTTCTGGAGAGCAGCCCATGAAGGACACTTGTAAGAGAACCACCATAATCCGGTTAAAAAGTTTGAGACAGTGGATCCACATCATCTGTCTGTAAAATGCCTATAAAAGTGGGATCCAAACCATTCCATTTGGCTCTGGTCTCAAGTTCTTCTTGACCAAGAAGGGAGTGCCCCACAAAGTACTTGAACAGCTGCTGTAACCAGAGCTGGTGTCTGCCTGTCAACCAGTCCCTCAGAGGTGAAAAGGCATCTTATAAATTGACCACTTTACCTTGAGTAACTGAGAATATGATGGAAGAATACTAGAAGCCTGCTTGCTTGCTGAGAAAGTGAAGGAGTGTGCCTTGTTCTGATGGAAGGTATACTGTCCAGGAAGGCCCAACATTTTTCAGGCATGTGGAGTACACAGAGGAAGCTGAAAAACTTGAGAGAGTCATCCAGAAGTGACCGTATTGAGAAGGGATCACCTGGTCTCTCTCACAGTGCTCAAGAAGCCATAGCTAAGACTGTACAAGAGCATGTCAACCTGTGTCGACTCTGTAGCCTGTTACAGGGAGAATGAGCAGTGCTACCGTCACTGATAGGAAGGTGAGAAGCGCTCCCAAAAGTGTGAAGCTCCACATCAGCCTGGTGACTGCAACTGCCACAAAGAACGAAGAACATTTGGCATGGAGTCTTCAAATACCAGCAAATAAAGTGATGTTTCGCAGCCAAGCCTGGAGGGCTGCCACTGCCAATTACTAGTGCCGTTGTAACTTGTAAGAGGCTGCCTGGGCTAGTCCGATACAGATCATCCTGCACACAGCAGACGCTGCTGGGAACAGCCTTGCAGGAGTCCACACAACCCCTAGCTACTCCCGGATGACCGTTGAGCAAATAGTTTCTGGCTTTGCTTGGAGACAAAACGATTGAGACACGCACAGATGAAGCTCCTGAGTTCACTGGAGATTGGTTGGTACAAAAACCACCCTTAGACTTTGAACAGATTTACCTATTGAATTCTTAAGAACTAGTAAGAAATCTCCACCTCAGCCTAATCCTTGCCTATACCGTAGCATTGCGGGAACAGGAATAGCGGGGTCCTGACCTCAGCTAGAGGGTAGGCAGCTGCCGAGGAAAGGGGGGCAGGAATAGTACCTAATGATCCTTAGTACAACTTACAACTATCTTGTATATTGGTTAGATTGAATTCAGTATTATTTAGTTCTGCTGTGAGTTTAAAAATATTTTTCTAAAAGATGAGCACAGATCTTGACATCATCTTATTGTGTATTTTATTTCTCTCTTGAGTTCGGATTCTTGCCCATCACATGACCTCCCTGAGAAGCCTGAGGCTGCTCACCCTGGTTACTCTGACAGTCAAGAGAGAAAAAGGTTCTACTTGGCCCAGCTTTTCAGAGCCACAATAGGATGGGCCCCAGGACTCAAGTGGCAAATGTCTCAACCACTATATTAGGGCCCCTAGCCCCAATCTGCCATGTAGCCTCTGTACTGTGTCTGACACTGCCTCACCTGTACTGAGGTATTGAAATTATGGCTCCTTCTGTTATCCGCTCCATATATATGCCAAATCATGTCTTATAACAGGATGATCAAATTACTGAAACCAATGAGAGGCAAAGCCCAGTATTTGGGCTTCTTTCATCACCAATCTCCAACAATGCTACCACAACAGTACATAAGTGAATAAGCACACAATATAAAAGTAGAAGTTAGGTACCTACCGGTTGCATCCCCAAAAGTGTTTGAACTAAGAGATTGTGCATAATTTGTACTGAAAGTAGTTACTTTTCCCCCACCAGTTGCTGAGATATTCTAATGGAAGTTTCACAAGAACATCTATTGAAGGTTTATGTGGCTAATCTAATATTACAGTAAAGTGGCTTCTGGTTTAATTTCCTATCTATACTTAAGTGTGATGGGTTGCTGAATAATTCCTTCTTCAGGCATGACAAGAATTTGGTAGCTTTGCACTTTTCGAATTTAACTATGTTATAAAAAAGACACGTTCATAACTGCTTATCACAATCCACCTCATATATGCCACTGTGGTGGTGATGACAATGCCTTGCATGTTTTGCAGAACAACAACCATTTTTTTTACCTATCGCATGTTTTTGTGGTTTTTACCACATGGAATATGCCACCGTACATGCGGAAGCCCCTGCATATAGGTTTGCATATGTGCAAATAAAATTACTGCAAAGCTTGGAGGTAGGGTTTTGACATAACATGTGAATGTCTAAAAGTATCTTTGTGAGATCAAATTATGAGTGCCTTTATATAAGAATGTCCACGTGAATATCCCAAAGTGCAAGAGATGCAGTAATGACAAGATTCTACACCAATAGGGGTCTAGAGAATTGTGTTATCTCTTATATCGTTCTGTAATCCATTTGAAGATCCCAGAAGAATATCTTGACTCAACGTATATGGGCACATTGTTTACAGTGAAAGTGTGTGGATCCTTACTTTATCATTATGAAAGGGCTTATCTCAGCAGATGCAGCCCAAATCCCACTGGTAGTTTGGCAGCATACATGCCTGAGCAGAAGGGCCAGAACAAGCAAAATGTGTATTCAACACAGACGAAATATGAAAATCAACCTTCTGCAACATCATCACAGTCATACCATTTTTGAAAAATAAAGCAATAAATCTTCCAGTGAGTGATTTTTTATGGGCACACATGTATTCCAAAAATATAGTCTTAAAATAGTTCCCAACAAGACACCAACCAGCTTATGCTGCACCTATCATAAAATAATAAATAGTCCAGATGAACGATTTACGCCCGGTTACAAGGTCGCCAGATTTAGGCGCAGGATTACTTGTGGCTGAAAATAAAGTTTTTGGCTCGTATCCCAAAACATAAGTCCGGCTTCCACAACTGGTTGTCCCCAGAATGGAGATTTATCCGTCGGTGAAAGTCAAGACTAGACTTTTTTCTCTTATCTCTAAAGTGGTCCTATGGCTCTATCTAGACTGCTGAAATTCGAGGAAGTGATTCAGCGACCGATGATTGAGATCAGGATACCTGAAAGAGAAAAAGAAGATTGCTGTGAAAACTGGGACCAGGATTCGTCAAACCTGACTAAAGGTTTGGGCATGGGATTTTCCTGAATCAGATGCGCAAATGCATACGATCCTCCTCTACTCGACTGGAATTCAAACAAGGAAAAGGAAACACGGGAGGACAGCCAAACAGAAGCAGACACTGGAGCAAGGCTACAGCAGACAGGTAAGAAAGAAAGTAACACGCAAGTTATAGTCCGGGCCAAGGGCCTGACTGGGGAACCAAAGTAACCCAGACAAACATGATTAAACCAGCCCACTCTCTTCATCTCCTTCCTTAATCTCTTATCTTTTCATCCATCCATTCTCTCTCTCCTTTCTCTCAATGATCGCTTTCTCTCTACCTTCCCCTTTCCTCCCTCTCTTTCTCTCACTGTCTAGAAGTCAGCTGTTGCCTGCTACAACTAACCTCTGGGAACAGGAGAAAGTGACCGAGGCACAAGGTGCCTCCATGTGCTTTGAAAAACCAGACTCCAAGGGCTCCAGCCCACTGGGAAAATGCCCAGTTAAATAAAAGGCCTGTCCGGCCCTGGTCCAGGCCTCTGTTGGCATTGCCTGAGGGCATTGCCTTTCCTACTAAGGCGGAAAACTACTTCAGCAATGTGAAAGATTTCTTAGAGGGTTGATACATTTCAAATGCAAGTTGTGAAGGGTTTCTAACATGTTAGGAAAGTGTTCTCTGTCTACACAATGATAAAATAGAGATATGGTCAATGGAAGTATCTGAGGATGGACCTCGCCACTGTGAACAGCCTCAAATAATAGACCCTGCCCTCATCAACAACACAAACCTCACCCCTGAACCAAAACAATGGGGCATTCCTTATTCAAGGACTTCAATATCCTACCTCAAACTAGAATCATTATAGTCTGTCTTTTCAAGATTTTCGAGGAAACTCCCAAAACTCACATACTTGTGATGAAAGTATAACAGCACAAAGTCTTCTAAACTTTGCCCATATTTTACAAAAATCTAAGGAATTTCACTTTAACGTCAGTATGTAATGAAATATCCATCTAACAACATTTTCTACTGAAAATCCATATAAATAAATTGGGGGCAACCTTCAACTTCTGTAAAGTGTTCTATTTCTGACAGGAGCAAGTAGCAAGTCCCCTACTATTTCGAAATTATAGTTTAATAAGGTATTTGCTAATGCTAGCCAGACATTGTATAACGCTTTCAACGGAATAGAAAAGGACAATTCTCCCAGGCCTATTCCCCTTCAATCATGTAAGTAATGGCACAGAAGAAACAAGGCCTTGCTATCAGCCCATGAATATATAGAGAGGAGCGTAGCAGTGTTGTGGGAGTACATGATTGAGGAAAAAGTATTGTGTGAGTACTGGTTCAAGGACTATAAATATTATTTGCATATTTATTTATTTTATTAAAAATATTTCTGTAAAGGTACAGAAGGTCACTGAATGGCATCAACATGCATTAAGTAGGAATACAACAAAATGTAAGCAAAACACTCAAATCATAGTAAATTTACAATTTTCAGACAAACAAACTCATTATAAATATCCCACACCTGATTACACTGACTTCCTCCTCTCTTGATGTGCCTTTTTGGGTGCCGTCATTAGATTGTACCAAATACATCTTGCAAAAAAAAAAAATATGTTAAAAAACACAAAAAAACAAAACCACAAATATTATCATCAAAACATCAGGGAAAATGGGTAAGTATAAGGCATTATGGACAAGTATATATATATGTATATATATATATATATTTATATATATATATATATACATATATATATTCAAATGGAGTCCTTCACTCCGCCTTGATGGCAGAACACAACAGGATGCGGCACACCAGGAGACAGCACAAATAATTTTATTGTGCACCAAAGTTAAGGACGACGTGTTTCGGCGTTTCGCCTTTGTCAAGTTACTTCCTGTACAACTATTTCCCATAGAAATACGTTTCAGAATTCATGAACATAGAAAACATACTTCGCGTGTTTCTCACAATTCACAGTGCATAAAAAACATTTGGACTGAAAATTAAACAAATTGTAAAGCAATATAAATAGCTTGCAATTTCATTTTTGTAATTATCATGTTTTGTGCTATTAATTGCCACTGTATACATACAGATCATCGGCAGTGTCTGTTCTCGGCATTTGGGTACAGTAAAGTTATCATGGTTGAACTTCCACACTGTTGGAACTACTCGTACCAGAATGCCTCAGCTATAGCCATAGAGTACCTTACAGTGCAGTCATGCATTCCGCCACTATAATGAATATCTCCATATTATGAATCTTGTGAGGCGGTTTCAAAGTGAACAGTATCATCACTGCACACTATGTCAAATCGTATATTAACAATTATTCAAATGTGCGCTGCACTTAGCACAGATTTTCATAATGCGTGCAAACACGATTATTGACCATATTTCAGACTCCTCTGCAATCTTGTGACAAATGCCATATAATCAATTAATGTCATTCATTTATGCAAGCTTCTATGATTACCCAATACAATCATTTAAATATGTGTGATGCTTAACATGGTTTCCATGCTTGATACAAATCTAATTATTGTCCTCGTCTGGCACTCCTTGACAATTTTATGACCATTCATATTTTCTGGGTCCGTATTTAGTAGTCAACACCATCTAATTAATACCTCAGTCACTGCTATCATAACTGAGTACTCAGATAGTTCTTCCCCAATAAATGTCTTTCAGTCCATGTATACTTTACTACACGGCAATCCAAACTGCAAAGTGGATCTTATCCTCCTAAGATCCTAAGATTTCATTTTTATTCTGAAACCCTAACCATTTGACTTTCTCAGTCAGGAATAAACCTCTACATGGTGCAAAGTAAATGGGACTAAAAGTGAGTGAATGTCCCTAACACACGTGAAAAGTGACTGGAATCTGACTGGGGCGTTATTCTGTCTACGGATTGCCTAATCGTCTTAGGAAATCATGTGGTAAGCCACAAATGTGTACTTATTTACCCACTTTGATGCCACTAAGTGACTCAGTATAGACAGTAAACTTTCCAAATCTTCTTCCTCCTTTAAAATTGTGAGAGAGTGACATAAATGAAATAAAAATGAATTACAAATTTGATTAAAATTCGGAAAAACAGTGACTGTTAATTTTTACGTTTAGCATCCAATATGAGTTGCAAGCTCCTCTCCTCTATTCAAACCTTTGGGAGTTTTGCAATTTAAGTCAATGATATATTTTGACTCTAAAACCTATGCGAAGCGTTTCGATTGGGCTCAAAGGAATTTCAGGTCCACCAACAACACCCGGCAAGGAAAAGCCCTCTCAACTGGATCAAGCTCTGACTTAAGCACAGATTCAGAAGAACGTAGCGCACGTGGCCCTTTAGGTGCGCGCCCACAGACATTTCTTCACAAGTTCCAGATCTTGAAACAGAAGAAAGATCAGAACCAATCAGACAAACCATCAACAAGGGGCAGAGGAAGAGGCAAAGATCCCAAAAGAGGAAGAGGACAAGGGACAAAAAAAGACTCAGACTAAGACAGAGAAGAAGAAGAGGTACACAATATACAACACAATCAATGGAAGATCCCTCTCAAAGTAAATCAGTAATCAATTTGCCATCAAAATCGCTAACGATGGATGAAATATCAGTACTACAATTGGGACTATCTTTTTGCCCCACAAACGATTTCAATTACACAGACACTAGGATTGATTTATTTTTATTTATCCGAAAATTGAAATTAATAAAATTGTATAAAATGTCGATTGGATCAAAGAAATCAATTTCTCAAACTGAGGCCAGAATTGATTTGACCACTTCCATTTCTGTCTTTGGCATATATTAGAGTATACAAAGACAGTTTGAGGCAAAAGCAACATCAATTGTGCAAAGGTATCCTTCATTAGCATTTCCAGACCTACCTTAGTCAATGTGCCTAGGTCATTGCCACCACAGTGCACAATCATGAGGTCAGGGGGTTGGAGATGCAAAAAGGTTTTAACCAAAGGCATCAATTGGTGCCACTTTAATCCTCTCTGTGCAATCCATTTAATATCCACATTTTGCAAACCTAGGTCTTCATCAACACCCCTGCGTTCAGCATACCTTTTGCACCAGAAAAGCATCTTGAAGGGATGTCTGGAAGGAATGAAAAGATGTCTGTAGCTCAGGTAGTCAGTTGGTAGAATGAGAGACATCTAAAATTGTCGAGAAGATGCTGTTTTTGAACAAGCCGATAAGTTATTGGCTGTTCATTAACACTGTGCACTCAAAAATAGGATGAATGTTACTTTCCTGAAGAAGCATGTTTCGTATTGGTTATAAAAAATGTAGGATAAGGTAATATTTTGTAAAAGTCAACCACACCTGCTATTTGCATTTGTAAGCTACTGTGCTGAACTTGAAAATATGGTGAACTTGTGACCTCCCAGTACAGTTGAATGTTGCAGAAACTGTTACTATGAAATTGAGATTAAGCAGAATGGGTTGAAAGTTAACTGTAGTTTTAAAATGTGAAATGGTAACTTATATATAAGTGATATGTTACTAAATTAAGTTTTTCTAAGTCAGTGGTATGTGTAGAAGTAGTCTGTTGTTTTAAAAAAAAAACACTAGTATTATTAGTAATAGGTTTTTGAACTCCCGTATGGATTTGCGGCTCCATAGCGACGCTACATTGCGGCACCGCGGTGGAGTCGCGACTCCAGAAAATCGCAGAATCAGTTTGGGCACTTTTAGAAGACAGTTAGAAAGGGTTAATATGGCTAACAAATAGAAAATTGTTTTACAATTTGAAATGATTTAGAAAGCAATTTGATTTGTTACTTACATTTATTTGTGTGCAGTAAGAGAGGAAAGTTTGCCATTACTGGTTTTACCTTGTTGAGAGTGGCGCATTATATATAATGTGTGCAAAAGAAAATCTTTTATGAGTTTCTGATATTTCATATTCTGCAATACTATTCGAAAGGTGAGTTAAAAATTTGTAAGTTGTGTTATATATTATGTAGTAGTGCTTCACTCTTTGTAGTGATATTTTTATATTTGAAGAGCATTATTTTCAAAGTTTTGAAATTATTAGAGAAATGTGATGTTTGAAATATGTTACGAAATGTATAGATGTGTATTGTACTTTGTTTTATTGTACTGAAATGATGATTGAAATAGTTTGTGCATAATAATATGTGCACATTGGTAGATGGATTAGTAATTATGGTAGTTTGTATGAGTCTGTGGAAAGGTACACTTGAAATATACCGTATAATTTTCGGTGTCTGCTTGAAATGGGAAGTGCAGTCTGTGAAGTTTTAAGGTCTGCATGGTCTTGTGACCCGAGGTATTTCTCTATTTGCACATGTATTCTTATACGTGTTATGCATCTGAAGAAGCTAGACGTATAAAACACAGGTATACGTCTATCTGTGTTTTTTTTATATAAGATGCCACTAGGAAAAGGTGCAGACACATGAATGCATTCTATCAGAAATATGGTGAGACTTACAAGAGACACATGGAAAGGGTTACTGCTTTATATTTGGCTAGGCCCAACACCGTAACTAGTTGCAGAATGGTGAATGTGCAGCTCAAAAGTGAGGTTTAAGACATGTTGGTAGAGGGATTAGTGATTAGGCTTCTTTGTAGGGGTGTGTGGAAAGGTACACTTGAAATACGCCACATAATTTTAGGTGTCGGCTTGAAATGGGAACTGCATTCCGAGGAGTTTTAAGGTCTGCATGGTCTTGTGAGTGAGGTATGTCTGTACTTCCACATGTATTATCATACGTGTTATGCATCTGAAGATGCTAGATGTATAAAACACAGGTATACGTGTATTTGTATGTTTCTTTTATATATGATGCCACTAGGAAAAGGTGCAGACACATGCATGTATGGTTTCTAGAATAGGATGAGACTTACAAGAGACACATGCAAAGGGTTACTGGTTTATTTTTGGCTAGGCCCAACACCCTAAGTAGTTGCTGAATGGTGAACATGGAGCTCAAAAGTGAGGTTTAAGACATGTTGCTAGAGGGATTACTCATTAAGCTACTTTGTATGTGTGTGTGGAAAGGTATACTTGAAATACGCCACATAATTTTAGGTGTCTGCTTGAAATGGGAACTGCATTCTGTGAAGTTTTAAGGTCTGCATGGTGTTCTGACTGAGGTATGTCTCTTCTTGTACATGTATTCTCATACATGTTATGCATCTGAAAATGCTAGACGTATAAAACACAGGTATACGTCTATTTGTATGTTTCTTTTATATATGATGGCACTAGGAAAAGGTGCAGACATATGCATGCATTCTATCAGGAATATAGTAAGACTTACAAGAGACACATACAAAGGGTTACTGCTTTATATTTGGCTAGGCCCAACACCCTAAGTAGTTGCAGAATGGTGAACGTGCAGCTGAAAAGTGAGGATTAAGACGTTGCTAGAGGGATTAGTGATTAGACAACTTTGTATGAGTGTGTGGAAAGGTATAATTGAAATATGCCACATAATTTTAGGTGTCTGCTTGAAATGGGAACTTCATTCTGTGAAGTTTTAAGGTCTGCATGGTGTTGTGACTGAGGCATGTCTGTACTTTCACATGTATTCTCATATGTGTTATGTATGTGAAGATGCTAGACGTATAAAACACAGGTATACGTCTATTTGTATGTTTATTTTATATATCATGCCACTAGGAAAAGGTGCAGACACATGTATGCATTCTATCAGGAATATGGTGAGAGTTACAAGAGAGACATGCAAAGGGTTACTGCTTTATATTTGGCTAACCCAACACCCTAAGTAGTTACAGAATGGTCAACATGCATCTCAAAAGAGAGGTTTAAGACATGTTGGTAGAGGGATTACTGATTTGGCTTCTTTGTATGAGTGTGTGGAAAGGTACACTTGAAATACGGCACAGAATTGTTGGTGTCTGCTTGAAATGGAAAGTGCAGTCTGTGAAGTTTTAAGGTCTGCTTAGTCTTGTGACTGACGTATGTCTCTACTTACACATGTATTCTCATACGTCTCATGCATTTGAAGATGTAGACATATGAAACACATGTATACGTCTATTTGTATGTTTATTTTATATATGATGGCACTAGAAAAAGGTACGGAGACATGCATACATGCTTTCGGGAATATGGTGAGACTTACAACAGAGACATGTGAAGGGTTGCTGCTTTGTATTTGGCTAGGCCCAACACTCTGAGTAGCAGTAGAATGGTGAAGCTGCAGAAGAAAAGGGAGGTTTAAGACATGTTGGCAGAGGGATTAGTGATTAGGCTACTTTGTATGAGTCTGTGGAAAGGTATACTTGAAATACACCGCATAATGTTCGGTGTCTGCTTGAAATGGGAAGTGCAGTGTGTGAAGTTTTAAGGTCTACATAGTCTTGTGACTGACGTATGTCTCTACTTACACATTTATTCTCATACGTCTCATGCATTTGAAGATGTAGACATATACAGGTATACGTCTATTTGTATGTTTATTTTATGTATGATGGCACGAGCAGAAGGTACAGAGACATGCATACATGCTTTTAGGAATATGTTGAGATTTACAACAGAGACATACAAATGGTTGCTGCTTTATATTTGCCTAAGCCCAACACCCTGAGTAGTAGTAGAATGGTTAATCTGCAGCACAAAAGTGAGGTTTAAGGCATGTTGGCAGAGGGATTAGTTATTAGGTTACTTTGTACGAGTGTGTGGAAAGGTACACTTGAAATACACCGCATAATGTTCGGTGTCTGCTTGAAAGGGGAAGTGCAGTCTCTGAAGTTTTAAGGTGTGCATGGTCTTGTGACTGAGGTATGTGTCTACTTGCACATGTAGTCTCATACATGTTATGCATTTGAAGATGTAGACAAATAAAACACAGGTATACGTCTATTTGTATGTTTATTTTATATATGATGGCACTAGCAAAGGTACACAGACATGCATACATGCTTTCAGGAATATGGTGAGACTTACAACAGAGACATGTGAAGGGTTGCTGCTTTGTATTTGGCTAGGCCCAACACTATGAGTAGTAGTACAATGGTGAAGCTGCAGCACAAAAGTGAGGTTTAAGACATGTTGGCAGAGCGATTAGTGATTAGGCTAGTTTGTATGAGTGTGTGGAAAGGTACACTTGAAGTACACCACATAAATTTAGGTGTCTCCTTGAAATGGGAAGTGTAGTCTGTCAAGTTTAAGAGACTTCATGGTCTTGTGACTGAGGTATGTCTCTACTTGCTCATGTATTCTCACACGTGTTATGCATTTGAAGATGTAGACAAATAAAACACAGGTATACGTCTATTTGTATGTTTATTTTATATGTGATGGCACTAGCAAAAGGTACACAGACATGCATACATGCTTTCAGGAATATGGTGAGACTTACAACCGAGACATGTGAAGGGTTGCTGCTTTGTATTTGGCTAGGTCCAACACTATGAGTAGTAGTACAATGGTGAAGCTGCAGCACAAAAGTGAGGTTTAAGACATGTTGGCAGAGGGATTAGTGATTAGGCTAGTTTGTATGAGTGTGTGGAAAGGTACACTTGAAGTACACCACATAAATTTAGGTGTCTCCTTGAAATGGGAAGTGTAGTCTGTCAAGTTTAAGAGACTTCATGGTCTTGTGACTGAGGTATGTCTCTACTTGCTCATGTATTCTCACACGTGTTATGTCTATGAAGATAGTAGACCTGTAAAACACAGGTATACATCTATTTGTATGTTTCTTTTATATATGATGCCACTAGCAAAAGGTACAGACATATGCATGCATGCTTTGAGAATAATAATGAGACTTATAACAGTGACATGGGAAGGGTTGCTGTTTTAAATTTAGCTATGGCCAAGATTCTGAGTAGTTGTTGAAAACTGAAGCTGCAAGAGAAAAGCGAGATTTAAAACATGTTGGCAAAAGGATTAGTGATTAGGCCACTTGCTATGAGTCTGTGTAGAGGTACACTTGAAGTACATTGCCTAAATTTAGGTGTTGCCTTGAAATGGGAACGGCAGTCTGTGAAGTTTAAGTGACTTTATGGTCTTGTGAATGACGTATGTGTCTACTTCGACATCTATTGTCTGATGTGTTATGCATCTGAACCTGGTTGGTTTGGCTACTGGCAGAGACATCTTTTAGTTCTGCTCTGTCGTTCTGTCGCAGAGCTTGTGATGTCTTCTGAATGAAGGAATTGTACAGGGTCTGACATAGCTTGATCAATAGCCAGGTGCCGTATTTTATGAGCAGAAATTAATACATGCACTTTTTTTACACAAATTTAGATAGCATGCGCTCTGAGACACAGATATTCAACTATATCACTGTTATAAGTCTCACCATATTTATCAAGGCATACATACATCACTCTGTACATTTTGGATACCTTGGTTTCACACTGTATGGTCTCTAAATTTGTGTAAAAAAAAGTCTATGTATTCCTCTTTGCTCGTAAAACATGGCACCTGACTATTGAACAGGCTATATGAGCGGCTCCATCACGCCTATATACAGAAGACATCAGAGGCTGTGCGACTGAATGACAGAGCAGAACTGAGAGATTTGTCCACCATTAGCTAAACCAATTAGGTTTTCAAGCTACAATGTTTAGATGCATAAGAGATCAGACAATAGATGTAGAAGTAGATATATACCACAGTTACAAGAACGCGCAGAGTTTTAAATTTGACAGACTACATTTTTTCATTTCAAGTAGACATGTGAACGTATACGGCCTACTTCAAGTGTACATTTCCACAAAGTGATAGCAAGTAGCGTAGTCACTAATTCTTTTGTCAACATGTCTTAAACCTTACTTTTCTGTTGAAGTTTCAGTTTTCACCAACTGCTTAGAATCTTGAGACTAGCCAAATTTAAAACAGCAATCTCAACCATGTTACTGTTTGAACGTGTGTGTTCTTATCACAGGTTTGTTAATATCTAAAGTATAATATTCTAAATAGTTACGTGTTATGGAGACATTTGCAATGTAATTGAAAGTATTTGTTTATTTATTGATATGAATATTTATATATAAATATTTTAAAAGTGTAACATTATTTAACAAACTATTTAAACTTTTCTTTGTTTTTCAGATATTTACATTTATTGGTAAGAAAGATTGACTATGGCAAAATGTTACACTGGAGAAAAAGACTTCTGGTAAGACAACTAAAGAGTTTGTTAAAAGACTTTCACAGAATGTAAAGTATTTTCAAAATTTTGAAAAGAGAAAGAAAAGTTCAACAACAAATCGGAAGGAAAGGAAAAAAGGACATGATAATAGAAAATCATGTTATGGGAAAACAATCCATGTTGAAAGAAGGCTGAAAGAATATAAAGACATAAGGAAGAGAATGTATAGAAGTAGAGTACTACAAAATGTATTGAAAGATTGTAAAAAATATAAAAGAAGATCAGCAGCTTATAAGAAAAAGCAACAGATTGAAAGTGTAGTAGAAAAAGCTTTGGAAATAAAAATAAAATTATTTATATTAATATCGAAGCGAATGAAAACATTGGATAAAACAATGCTGTTTATGAAGGATAAAAGCAAAAGAAAAAGACTGGTTAATAGGAGTAACTTTTGTAAAATTTTCACTGGTGAATGGAAGCATACTTCTAGTACTGAGCCTTTCTTTAATGAAGAAAGTTATTTTCAACAGAACACATTAGTTCATGAAGTTGATACTAGTGGTCGATGCTATGAGATGTAAGATGGTTGTCTCATTCCAAAAGAAAAGATGGTTCCTAGGAATGTGGAAGAAGTAATAGCTGAAGAAGTTCAAAGGAGGCTTACACAAGCTCCGGTATATAAGTGGGATTGTAGTAGTATTTGCAGTATTCAACGGGAATTTATTGACATATTACGAATTTCTTTACGAGGATATGCCAAAAAAAGTCTTAAACAGAAGATTAAGATTTAAAAGGACTAGATCCATGTAAAGTAAGAAAATATACTAACTTGCAGGGTCATTCTCTGGCTTGTCTTAAAAGAAAAGTGTGTCAAAGTACTTTCCATCATTTAAGAATGTTAGCAGTACACCACTCAGAAATGCGGAAGTTAGTAAGGATACTCTACTATGTAAAAAGTCCTGCATTATCTTTAAGTGAAATGAACACAGCTCTTTTGCAAGGTTCAGTATCAAATGTAAAAAAGTTTGTGATGATATACAGAATCGTTTCTTTGGTTCACAAGAGGAGTGTAGAGAAAGTGAGAGCTTGATAAGTGTAGGTGTTGAAGAAGAGGTGGAAGATATTAGTATTGACGAGTTTGCAGAAGAAATTACAAAGTTTAAGACAGTTTCATCTGAAAAACCAAACTATGTTTGTGTTTGTTTACGACGTACTCACTATAGAAGTCAAAGTAGGAATGTTGATTTATATTTAAAAAGTGAAAAGGAAAACAATGATAAGTGGCAGCAATTTGGTGCTTTTTTGTTGGTAGAAGGTCGGTTTGAGTTGGCTACTGATCAACGTATTTGTAAATATTGTTACAACAAATTAGAAGAGAACAAAATGCCAGCTAGAGCTGTACATAACAACTTAGAGTTGGTAGCTATTCCTCCGGAACTGGCAGATTTGAATTAATATGAGTCCATTCTTATTCAATCTGTCTACCCATTTCAGGCTATAGTTCGTATGGAGCCTAAAACAGGTAAGCTGCCTCCAACAGATTTATAAAGAAGTCTGAAAGGAAGAGTTGTGTACTTACCTTTAGATTTTAAGAAAAATATTCAAACTGTTGGTATAGACAGGGAGGAAAATGAGCCTGTAGTTATTCTAGTTAATGGTGTACCAACAAAGAGTCAAAAAATATGGCAAGAGTTTGTAGATGTTAACAAACTTCAAAAGGCTACATTATATCTGGTAAAGAATAATATTTATTATAAGAATGTAAATGTTGATGAACAGGAAATATGCTTAGAAGATGAAACAGAAATTTTAAGTGGCCAAATAGAAAAAGTGGACAAGTCTAGGACTGACGAGATCTATGAACATTACACTATACATCCTCTACATTCAAAGGAAGTGATAGGAAACAGTATTGAATTATTTCAAATGAAGGAAGCAAAGGGAACTTCCATGAGTGTATGGGAAAAAAGTTTAGAAGCTCCTTGTTGTTCACAGCTGTTCCCCACTGGAGAAGGTGGACGATTTGATGAGCGAGCTGTACAGATTCCAGCTTCAGAATACCGCTCGACAAGATTGTACTCTGAAGATCTGAGATTGTGACAGTGTATTCCATATATATTTCATCTTCTATTTGAAAGTGATTTGTCTGCACTTTCATATGCAGTGAACCACATATTAAAAACAGGAGTTCATCTTCCACATGTTTCTGCAAAAGAATTCATGGGCAAAGTTCAACAAAGTGATGAACATTTAGAATCTCAGTTAATTAATTCGATGGCGTGTCAACGTGGTACCAATGAGTATTGGTATCGTCGTCACGGAGAACTTAAATGTATGTTAAGAAACTTAGGTACTCCTGCATGGTTTGTAACACTTAGCTGTGCTGAATATGCGTGGGATGATTTACTTGAATTTCTACGGGAAGCAAATTCAAACGTAAAAAATGTTGAATTGAAGACACCTGGAGAACTCTGTTCCTTGGATCCTGTAAATGTCTGCATGTATTTTAACAATAGGTTTCAAGCTGTGATGTCATTTATCTGCAATAAAAATATTCCACCTCTTGGAGAGGTAACAGATTTCTTTTGGAGAAACGAGTACAAAGCCAGAGGTGCTCCTCATATGGACATGCTATTATAGATCAACAATGCTCCAAAATTTGGAACTGATAGTGATGAAAGTGTTTTGTCTTTCATCAAACAGTATGTTACCTGTGTCATTCCAATAGAAGGAGGAGAAAAAAGCTTGAGACAACTAAGCCTGGGCGTAGTTCGCGAAGTAGCGCTACGCGAAGCTACGCAAAGTGCAGTTCGCACTACGCGAACTACGCGTAGCACTACGCGAACTGCGTAGTGCACTGTTCGCAATGATTGCACAGTGCCGGATGCTTGTCCGCACTGTGCAATCATTGAAAACGGCATCTTGCACAGTGCGAGCTGTCTTTTACTGCCGCTCGAGTAGATTTTTACTCGAGCGGCAGCTTTCTCAACGCGAACTGGTAGTTTCTCATCGCGAGCGGTCGCGAGCATACGCGACCACTCGCAATGAGAAACCTGACCTCCCTGCGTTGAGAATCTCGCCGGGATGTCATTTTGCTTGCTCGCGGTCGCCAACTTGACGTTGAGGACCGCGAGCAAGCAAAAATGACCGCTGCACTACGCTACGCTACGCTACGCGTGTTTGCACTGTGCTACGTGCAATTCGCGTTGTGCGAAGTAGTGCAAACTTCGCAAACTACGCGAGCGTAGCGTAGTGCTTTGCCCAGGGTTAGAGACAACAAGTTTTACGGTGTCAAAGTCATCGATGTGGAAAATACTGTCGACGAAAATACAAGTCTAAAGGGAAATTTTACACAAAATGTCGTTTTGGATTCCCACGTCCAATAATTTCTAAAGGAAGAGTAAATAGTTTTATGTCAGCAATAAGACATACAATAACTCGGAAATCTCCAAAAATACATACAACTTAAAAAGAACAGAAGATTCAAAGTATATTAATGACTACAATCCAGTGATTTTGAAAATGTGGAATGCAAACATGGATATTCAATATGTTGCAGATAATTCAATTGCTGTTGCTCGCTATGTTACATCATATATAACCAAATCTGAAAAGACAGAGATGAAAGAAAGGTGGGAAGAAATTTCACAAGAAAAGAGTCTTAGCAAGAAAATTGTACAGCTTCAGCTTGAAAATGCTTTACCATCGAGAGAGTGGATCCTATGAATGTTCGGATCGCTTCAGCTCTGCGAGTTTATATTCAAAGTCAAGAGGAATCATTTTGGTAAGTCTAGGTCTTGCCGCCACACGAAATAGAGTATTGAAAACATTACAAGAAATTGAATACTTAGCAGTGAATGAACCAGAAAGTACTAATATTGTTAAAACTAATATGTTGGATAAATACTATCCCAAAAGGAGTCCACATCTCGAACATCTATGTCTGTATGAAATACTTCAGCATTACAGCTTTAAAAGAAAACTTACAGAAAATATAAAAGAAGAAAAATATGCAGTAATTGGATGTGACGGATGTTTGGTAAAACATGCCAAAGGAAATCTTATTAACCACAGAAAAATTAGTTGCAAAAGTCCAGATAAGAGGGAACTTTTCTATTTTGCACTTCTGCAACTGTTCAAGCCTTGGCGTAGTGAAATGGAATTACTTGGAGAATTCAACTGCTATGAAGATTCTTTTAATGCAGTAAAGATAGTATTCAGTGTTACTGTTACTGTTAACTGGTTTTTGTAAAGCGCATAATCACCGGCAGGTCTCTTAGCGCTTTAGAGAGAGTGGCCAAGGACCACTAGCGGTTGCATAACAGCGCAAGGAAGGTGATTAGACTGTGTCCAGAGACTCCCTAAACAGGAACGTTTTGAGCCGTTTCCTGAAGGGGAGGAGTGCGGATTCCTTGCGGAGGTGATCAGGCAGTTGGTTCTAGAGTTGTGGGAGTAGGACAGAGAAAGCTCTGCCCCCTTTGGATGCTGTTTTGCACCGCAGGAAGGCCAGGCGGCAGGCCTCGGATGACCACAGTGTACGACCCGGTACGTAGTACCCAAGGCGTTCTTTAATATAGACTGGGGCTTGGCCATAAATTGCTTTGTGGGCAATGCAGAGACCCTTAAATTTTGCTCTCTGCTTAATGGGGAGCCAGTGCAGCTTCCACAGCAAAGGGGTAGCGTGAGTCCTTCTAGGAAGCCTAGAGATCAGCCTGGCTGCATCGTTCATAGTCACCTGTAGTTTATTGATTAGTTTCTGAGGGAGGCCAATATATAAGGCATTACCGTAATCTAGTCTAAAGACAATTGTGGCTGACACAATCATCTGTAATGAGGCGGTTGAAAGGAGGGGGGCAAGTTTAAAGTTTCCGCAATTGTCTCATTAGACCTGTACAAGTTCCGACCACGGTGGTGACTTGGTTGGCCATGGAGAGATCGGTATCGATCTTGATGCCCAGGCTTTTTACGACGGGTACTGGTGTGGGGGTGGCACCAAGCTCTTGGGGCCAGAAAAGGTCACTCCAGAGATTGTTTTTCGTGGGGATGACAAGGACCTCTGTTTTGTCAGGGTTAATTTTCAGTGAATTAGCTGTCATCCAATTCACCGTGAATCTGAGGATGCTTTGCGCCAGAGCATGGGCATGAGGAGAGTTGTCGATCCGGAGGATGAGTTGAGTATCGTCCGCATAGTTGAAAACTCGGCAGTCCATGCAAGCTAGAGCAGCCACCAGTGGCTGAAGATACATGTTGAAGAGGAGCGGGGGCAGTGCGGAACCCTGGGGGACGCCGCAGGTGAGGGTGCCCCTGTCCGATACCTGCTCACCCAACTGGATCCTCTGGGACCGACCTGACAGGAAGGATTCAAGCCACCGGTGTGCCAGCCCGCAGATACCCAGGTCAGTGATTCGGGCCAGAAGTTGTACATGGCTGACCGTATCGAACGCCGCTGATAGATCTAACAAAATCAGGGCGCTCGGTTTTTTATTGCCAGCCATGATTCTGAGCTCATCGAGTACAGACAGCATCACCAGCTCAGTACTGTGATGGGCTCTAAAACCCGCCTGTCGAGCTTGGAGTAGCTGATGTTCCTCCAAGAAGGACGAAAGTGTCTTAAGGACATGTTGCTCCACAACTTTTGCCAAGAAGGGGAGCTGGGAGATGGGCCTATAGTTCTTGAGATTAGCAGCGTCTGCCCCTGGTTTCTTCAACAGGGGGATGACTCTAGCCTTCTTCAGGTTGGAGGGTATATAGCCAGTCACCAGGGAGTTGTTCAATAAAGCGAGGATCTGCCTTTCTAGCCCGGGAAGGGCCATTCGGAAAATTCTCGGGGGCAGGAGTCTGCTGGAGAGCCCGATTTGATACAATTCATCAACAGTGTCAGGGAAGCCAAATCTAAATTAGGGAGGATGGTAAGTTGCTTGCCGGGGAGGGGAGGGGCCTGGTTCTGGACCAGGAAGCCCTGATTGATAGGGGTGTTATCGATCTCAGTAAGGATGTCCCTGACCTTATGGAGAAAGAAGGTCTGAAATAAGTTGCAGTCTACAGGCGCGGCTGCAGATTTCAGCTCAGACTTCTGGCTGAGTTCTTTTAATATTCTAAAAGTCTCTTTCTGTTTGTTTGCAGTGTCTGTAATTCTTACCTCGTAGTATTCAGCCTTCATGGACGTGATGGCTTTTTTATACGAGGTAAGCAGGGTTTTGTAGGTTGCAAGCGCGGCTGGATTGTATGATTTACGCCACCGCCTCTCGGATTGGCGGAGACTTTGCTTCCTTTCTCTCAAGGTCTCATTAAACCAGGGGGCCCCCTTGCCCTTATCTCTAACTCTGTCCCTCCGCTCCGGTGCCACCTGATCTATGGCTCCTCGCAGAGTGTCGGTGAGGGCTTCACTCTCCTGGTCGAGATTCCCTTTCGTAAATTTTAAGGGGGGGAGCCTAAGTAGGGTGCCCACTAGGTTGTCTGCCTCAATTTTGTTCCAGCTTCGCACCTTTCTCCACTCTGGGGGTGGTTGCGACAGTTGGTTGTCCATCGGGACCCAGCAGCTAATTAGCGAGTGGTCAGACCAGGCACAGGGGCCAATATCTATTAGACTGGCCCGTGGTTGGTCCAGGATGTGACCCTTGGTGTGGGTGGGGCCGTCAACCAGCTGATGAAGCCCCATCGAGCTCATCGCTGTCTCAAATTGGCTGACAAGCAGCTCTCTCGGTACTTTATCCCAGTGATAGTTGAAGTCACCAACCACTAGGAGTCGTTGGTAACATGAGCAGAGACCAGTAATAATCTCAGAGAAAAAATCATTGAATCTAGGGGTTGACCGCGGGGGGCGGTACGCCACCAGGAGTAAGAGGCAGTTGGATTTAAATGAAATTTTAACCCCTAGAATGTCTGCATTTTCAATGCTCTCTGCCACTATCTTAGCTACCATTAGCCGTCTATTAAAGAAGATAGCCACTCCCCCTCCTCTCGTCTTTTCTTGTCTGTTATGCCATAGGGCGTCAAAGTCCCCCGGGAGTGCTGCAATGATATCTGGGACTGAGGTGTTGCCGAGCCAGGTTTCTGTAAGTGCCAAGATGTCTATGTCTCCATCTTTGAGGAGCGAAAAGACTTCAAGGCAGTGCTTCTGTAAAGAACGCGTATTGAGAACTGCCACCTTAAGTCATGGTGGATTGCCGGGTACAGTGTTTTTATGGGGTGCTGGACGCGGGGTCATGGGTCTGCCCCCTCCATTGTTTCTCAGAATTTTTTCGGCTCTCAGCGTATCTACTACACTCACGCCTAGAGCAGAGCTCCCGGTCGCTAAGGTCTGTAATTCTTCAGCTGAGTAGATCGGAGATTGACCAGGGGTCCTGGGTCCTGGCCCCTGGCCCCGGTCGGGCACGGACAGGTGCAAACGGGCTTGCTTTCGGCGCACCAGCGGCGCGTCCGCTCCAGCGTGGCTGTTAAGCTATTCCCTTCCGCCCACCAACCAATCAGCTCTGCGTTGCAGCAGCTGTTCTCCCCCTGAGCACTAGACCGCGTTAGCAGAGCGGAAGTGCTGAGACCTGGGAGGGTGCTATCGGCGAGGGAAGTGCACTGCAGGAACAGGTCAGATTACATTTTTAAAATGAGTAAAATTCAATTTTAAAAACAGTTGCAATTTCAACACAGGTTTCTAGCAGCAGGGTTATGCTAAAACCAGTTAAAAATGATTAAAAAGCAATGTTTCAAAGCCCAACAGTTAGCATGCCATGAGGACCTCCTAGTGAGCTTTGGCGTGTCTCTCTCTCTCGCTGCGTGTCCGCTCCAGTGTGGCTGTTAAGCTATTCCCTTCCGCCCAACAACCAATCAGCTCTGCGTTGCAGCAGCTGTTCTCCCCCTGAGCACTAGACCGCATTAGCAGAGCGGAAGTGCTGAGACCTGGGAGGGTGCTATCGGCGAGGGAAGTGCGCTGCAGGAACAGGTCAGATTCAATTTTTAAAACGAGTAAAATTTAATTTTAGAAACAGTTGCAATTTCAACACAGGTTTCTAGCAGCAGGGTTATGCTAAAACCAGTTAAAAATGATTAAAAAGCAATGTTTCAAAGCCCAACAGTTAGCATGCCATGAGGACCTCCTAGTGAGCTTTGGCGTGTCTCTCTCTCTCGCTGCGTGTCCGCTCCAGTGTGGCTGTTAAGCTATTCCCTTCCACCCACCAACCAATCAGCTCTGCGTTGCAGCAGCTGTTCTCCCCCTGAGCACTAGACCGCATTAGCAGAGCGGAAGTGCTGAGACCTGGGAGGGTGCTATCGGCGAGGGAAGTGAGCTGCAGGAACAGGTCAGATTCAATTTTTAAAACGAGTAAAATTTAATTTTAAAAACAGTTGCAATTTCAACACAGGTTTCTAGCAGCAGGGTTACGCTAAAACCAGTTAAAAATGATTAAAAAGCAATGTTTCAAAGCCCAACAGTTAGCATGCCATGAGGACCGCCTAGTGAGCTTTGGCGTGTCTCTCTATATATATATCTACAAATGTTAAATGATGAGATTGAATAAGAAAGTACTATTGCAGCAGAAATAGCTAGAGAAAGTTCTCAAGATAGTCAAAGTTCTGGCCCACTGAGTCAAGATCCACTGGGACAACCAATTATCGAATTCGAAGCACCAATAGCCATGAATGAGGTAGAAACTGCAATGCAACAAGCACAACAGGATATTATTCAGTTGGAAAAGTTAGAAGAACAACTAAATATTGAACAGAAAGAATTATATCTACAATTGAAAGAACAGATACAACATGGTTTGCTACATGGAAAAAAAGAATGCCAAAGTTCATCATTTAAACCTATTCTAATGTACATAAGCGGTCAAGCTAGAACAGGAAAAAGTTTCTTAATTAACGTTTTAACCAGTTATCTACACAAAACTACAGAATCATATTTATCTTGTGTTATAACAGCTCCAACTGGATTAGCAGCACACAACATTAAAGGGATTACTTTACATCGATTACTTATGCTACCAGTTGAACATGATATCAGAAGCTATCTGGAGAAGCTTGTTATGAAGTGTCAAGAGTACTGAAGAAAATGAAACTTTTAATCATTGATGAGGTGAGCATGGTTCAAACTTAATGCTTGCCTTTGTACACTTGCAACAGATTTTAAAACAGATTACGATGTTCTGTTTGGAGGAAAACATTTAATTGTATTCAGAGATCTACTACAACTTACTCCTGTAAAAGGACAACCTGTTTTTAAAACACTTGTCCATGAAGACACTAGGAAATCTTTGGGAAGTATTGGAATGTGAACATGTGTTATAATTTGAATATAAAGAACTTATTAAGAATATGCGACAAGCAAGTGATGAAGATTATGGAAATATTCAAGATATAAGAATTGGTGTTTTGACAAAACATGGTAAACAAGCTTTAGAAAGTCGACTACTAAGGAACTTGTTTACAACTGGAAACATAGCAGCTGAAATAATGTACAATAAGCTTGGAGAAAAGAAGTCTATAGTTTGCCTAATGCCTACACTGCAAGAGTGTTCTACATTTAATCAAGAACTTTTGAAACTGGAAAAACAGGAAATGGTGGAAATTGAAGCTAATAATAAAATTGAACACAATGGAGTGACTATTCTTCTCACAGAGAAACTACAGGCTAAATTGCATTCTTTGGAAAAGTTTGTATCTAAAACTGTAGGCTTAGAAAATACTTTACATGTATGTATAAACTGTCAGGTAATTTTACGGTATAATTTGAATGTAGAAGACAGTTTAGCAAATGGAGCAATGGGAAAAATTGTTGATTTTGTAAAATTTCAGAACAGAGATGGAATAGAATTTTTGATTATAAAATTTGATCAGATTAAAGAGATGAGACAGATTGGGCATTGTGTTGTACGGTTTTTGCTTGTAAAAGATTTGTATGTTTGCAGAAAACAGTTTCCTCTGTCTTTAGCATATACAGTAACTATTCATAAATCTCAACGTATAAGTATAGACAGTGCTTTTGTAAATATTGGAAGTACAGTGTTCAAAGAGGGAATGGCATACGTTGCATTATCTCAAGTAAGAACATTGTCTGGTTTGTATTTGATAGATTTTGATGAGAAAAAGGTTAGTGCTGATGCAAATTGTGTAAGAGAGTATAATCATTTAAGAAGACTTTATACACCTGATTTAGGTGAATATCCCATATATGAAAAAAGTGTAGTGTGTCCAAAACGGAAATATGTCAAACATTCAACTGACGTTGAAAAAAAGAAAACAATTGAAGAGAAACTTGAAGGTCTAAAGAAAAAGAAAATGGAAACTGTTGATGACAGTGTAGGATACCAGTTGGAACATAGTTCCGGTATCAACTGTTATGCTAATGTGATTCTGAATGTTGTGTTTTATCTACAAGATCTTGATCATGAAAGCATGGGTAATCGTGAAAAAAGATTCTGTTCTTTACTACATCATGTATTTCAACAGTTGGTAACTGACAGAAGTAAATTTCATACTGCATGTGGCATTCGGCATCTTTTGGATATATGTATATGTACTGGTTCTTTGACATTTACTCTTAATATACAACAAGATGCACAAGAATTTCTAATCCTTATGCTTGGAGTATTAGAACACGAAGGAATTCAGATTGAAAACTTATTTGGACTAAGTTTCAGATGGGATCATAAATGTGAAGAGTGTTCATTTACTACCATCACTGAAACACAAACAGAGCGATTCATATACTTGACGATACCAGACTGCAAATCAGTACCTTTTAACAAATTGATAAAAATAGCTAATCAGGATATGAGATGTTCGCATTGTAGATCAGAGATGTTGTCTTCATTACATACAGAAAGATTTGGAAAATATCTAATTTTAATGCTACAACGTTGTAGAGCAAATGGAAGAAAATTGGAAACAAAAATTCAACTTTTGTAGCAGTGGCTATTATTTTCCATGATGGACCTACTACAACATCTGGACTCAATACTGTGTATTTGAAGTGTAATAAAGGATGGACACATTGCAATGATGCCCACTTGGAATTTAAACCTAGATTGCCTTATGAATTACCAAATTCCTATTTGTTATTTTTGAAGCCAAAGTTTTGAGTACATCATTCGGCCAATTGGGAAGATGTGAACATAAACTAAACAGGAATGCAAACTGTTAGTATTTATAATTAGTGTTTGGATTATTATTTGCGGCAATTGATATTGCATTTGGAAAATTCTGTTTAACATGAAATAGTTTATACATTTGTTGTCTATTTTGTACCAGATGTAAATGAGAGTCCATATTTTGGCAAATGTATTTGAGATACATAATGTTATGTTATGTTACGAGCATTTATAATGCGCACGGATACTCAGGAGTGTCCCGGCGCGGAGACCTTGCTAATGGGGGTGAGTCAGATCGAGGAGTATTCTTAAGCAAAAAGCAGAGTTTTCAGCCTTCTCCTGAACGGCTTAGCATCTTGAATGCACCGAAGTTCAAAAGGGAGTGCGTTCCAAGCCGCAGCAGCTCTATAGGCCAAAGAGCTACCGCCCATTCTCGCACGGCGAAAACGAGGAATCACTGCCAGGCACTATGTCCTGGAACGCAGGTTTCTGGAGGGCATGTGAAATTTAAAACGCTTCCTAAGAAAGCTCGGGCCGTTCTGGTACAGAGCTGCATGTACCGTGGTGAGAGCTTTAAATCTCACTCTTTCCGCGACCGGCAGCCAATGTAGATCACGCAGGTGCTGTTGTATGCCTGATCTACGAGGGATATTCAATAAAACCCTGGCTGCAGCATTTTGAATGGACTGGAGTTTTTTCAGCTGGTACCCAGGAACACCGACATAGATCGCGTTCGCGTAATCAATACGTGACAGTATCAGTGCACGGGTAACCATCTCTTTAGCAGGTCGAGGAAGAAGTGGCAGGAACTTCTTGAGGGATCTTAGTGTACCAAAACATTGTCCTGCTAACTTTTTAATCTGAGTGATAAACCTAAGATCCTCATTAAACCAAATCCCAAGGTTCTTAACCGGTTGACCATTAGAGTTGGGAAGAGGGTAATCAGCCGGCCAGAGAGATTCTTTGAACTGAGGGGGAAAGGAGCCGTACAGGAGGATAATAGAGTTTATGTAGATGAAGAAAGTAATTAACAAAGTGTAGATAGAAAAGCACATAGCTACACATCGTGAAAATTATGCTTTATGCTGATTTTTTATTTTATTTTTACAATCAATTTGATTGTTATTTTTCCCCGCTGTTCAATGATGATACCACATTGAAATCAATGTGTTTGGTGAAGTTAAGTGGAATCTGAGAACAGCAAAAAAGGGAATCTGAAAATGTTATCTAATTCTAAATTTATGTTGAGTTGCTAAAAATATAATCTTACAATTTCAGTGATATATTATCATTAAATAACAGTTTTTTCTTCTTTATAGTAGGTACTGTTGAAGTTTGAGAAGAGTTTTAATGCTGTTTACGACATTACTACTCTAAAATATTTCTACTGAGTAATGTATCTAAATTATTTAAAAGGTAAGAATACATAATATAATATATGCATGATAACGTGAAAAAATGTTTAAAGTTTAATTATATGTTATTTGTTTCTAATATAAATAATGTGGATCCTTTAGACTACTTGAAAATTATCATTATGTTGTTCATGTAATCAAGCAGGCAGTCATCCTTTCACGTAGACACTACCCATGCACTTATGCATTCTCTGAAGCACAAGTTTTGCACTAATAGCAAAACATAGTCATTACCCTTGCATTCTTTCTTTTACACAGGCACTACCCATGCACTCATTCAATTACCCAGGCAGTACCGCTGCACTTATGCAATCACCTAGACACTACTAATGCACTTGTGCAATCACCTAAGCCCTTCTCTTCCACTCAACTATTCACTCAGGCACTAGCCATGCACTCATCCATTCACTCAGGCACTACCCATGCACTCATCCAATGACCCAGGCATTACCCTTGCACTCATACTTTCACTCAGGTACTTTTGATACACTCATCAAATCACCCAGATACTACCCCTGCACTCATGCAATCACCCAGGCACTACTGATGCACTCATGCAATCACTCAGGCATGCTCTTGCACTCAACCATTCCCTCAAACACTACCTATGCACTCATTGATTCACTCAGGCACTACACATGCACTCATCTATTCACTCAGGCACTAACCATGCAGTCATGCAATGACCATGGGATTACTCTTGCAGTCATTATTTTACTCAGGCACTACCCATGCACCCATCCATTTCCTCAGGCACTACCCATGCACTCTTCAAATGACCCAGGCATTACTCTTGCAGTCATCCTTTTACTCACGCATTACCCGTGCACTGATCTAATCACTCAAACGTTACTCTTGCACTCATGAAGTCACTCAGGCACTACCCATGCACTCATCCATTCTCCAAGGCACTACCCATGCACTCATCCAATGACCCAGGCACTAGAGTTGGATCAATCCATTCAGTCACAGAAATCCCATGGACTCATCGAATCACTAAAGCACTACCCTTACACTCATGCAAAGGCACTATTCTTGCACTCAACCATTCATTCAGACACTACCCATACACTCATCTATTCTTCCAGGCAGTACCTATCCACTCGTGCAATGACCCAGGGATTACTCTTGCACTCATCCTTTCACTCACGCACTACCCATGCACTCATCCAATCACCCAGGCAGTAACTGTGCAGTCATGCAATGACCTAGGGATTACTCTTGCAGTCATTCTTTTACTCAGGCACTACCCATGCACCCATCCATTTCCTCAGGCACTACCCATGCACTCTTCAAATGACCCAGGCATTACTCTTGCAGTCATCCTTTTACTCACGCAGTACCCATGCACTGATCTAATCACTCAAACGTTACTCTTGCACTCATGAAGTCACTCAGGCACTACCCATGCACTCATCCATTCTCCAAGGCACTACCCATGCACTCATCCAATGACCCAGGCACTAGAGTTTGATCAATCCATTCAGTCACACAGTTCCCATGGACTCATCGATTCACTAAAGCACTACCCTTACACTCATGCAAAGGCACTATTCTTGCACTCAACCATTCATTCAGACACTACCCATACACTCATCTATTCTTCCAGACAGTACCTATGCACTCATGCAATGACCCAGGGATTACCCTTGCACTCATCCTTTCACTCACGCACTACCCATGCACTGATCCAATCACCCAGGCAGTAACGGTGCAGTCATGCAATTGCTCACGCACCTCTGTTTCACTCAACTGTTCACTCAGGCACTAACCATGGACTCATCCATTCTCTCAGGCACTACCCATACACTCATCCAATGACCCAGGCATTACCCTTGCACTCACCTTTCACTCAGGCACTTCCCATACACTCATCCAATCACCCAGGCACTACCTCTGCACTCATGCAATCACCCAGGCACTACCCATGAACTTATGCAATCACTCAAGCACTATTCTTGAATTCAACCATTGACTCAGGAACTAACCATGCACTCATCCATTCTCTCAGGTACTACGCATGCACTCATCCAATGACCCAGGCACTAACCAAGCACTCATCCTTTCACTGAGGCACTGCCTATGCACTCATTCAATCACCCAGGCAGTACCCCTGCACTCATGCAATCACCCAGGCAGTATTTTTGCACTCATGCAATTATCCAGGCACTACCCATGCATCTCATGCAATCACTCAGGCACTACTCTTGCACTCAACCATTCTGTCAGGCAGTACCTATGCACTCATCCAATGACCCAGGCATTGCACTTGCACTCACCTTTCACTCAGGCACTTCCCATACACTCATCCAATCACCCAGGCACTACCTCTGCACTCATGCAATCACCCAGGCACTACCCATGCACGTATGCAATCACTCAAGCACTATTCTTGAATACAACCATTGACTCAGGAACTACCCATGCACTCATCCATTCTCTCAGGCACTATGCATGCACTCATCCAATGACCCAGGCACTAACCATGCACTCACCCTTTCACTCAGGCACTACTCATGCACTCACACAATCACCCATGCAGTACACCTGCACTTATGCAATCATCCAGGGACTGCCCATGCACTCATGCAATCAGTCAGGCACTACTCTTGCACTCAATCATTCACTCAGACACTACCAATGCACTCATCCATTCACTCAGGCACTACTCCTGCAATCAACCATTCACTTAAACTCTACTCATTTACTCTTGTAATCACTCAGACACTACATATGCACTAATGCAATCACACAGACACTATCTGTTGACTCATGTATTCATTCAACATATAGCTTTTCTTTTTAAACCAGAATAGTTGGTACCGTAAGAACCGTTTTTTTTTTCGTCTTTTTTAAAAACTATTTTAGATTTTTTTTCTTTTTTTTAAAACAATTTTGTGTTGTTTTGTAGATTTTTGAAAAAAAATTGAAACAAAAAAACAAGCACATAACAGCGTGCGTAAAAAAATGTAACAATGGTGATTATTAATTGTGTCCAACATTGTTTGGACAACCTGTTCCCCAATGCTTAAAACTGTAATACATTTTGGGCAAAAAAGTCCTGCCTTAGAGAAATCCAGAAGAGTTGGTGGGATAGACTGCAACCTATCGACAGGTTTTGAAGTGGAAGGCTGCGCATCATCGTTTCCTTCATTCTGTCTTGCAAGTTCAGCTCTTGCAAGCCTGTTTTCATGCATGTTTCTGAGATGTTTGCACATCAAGGATGTACCACATGAATACTTTCTCTCAGAACCGCGAGAGAGCACCTTTTTGCAGATTTTGCATGTTACCTTGCGCCCATTAACTTTCTGCTCTCCATCTGGTATGGTAAAAAATTGCCATACCACACTTTCCTTCTTTCTGCGTCTTGGCTCCTCTTCCTCTACCCGCAGGGTCTCCTCCCCCTCCTCCTGCAGATCCTGTGCACTTGCCATTTTGAAATGTAGTACAAAAATCCACAAAACACCAAAAAACACTCCAAAATTGTCTTGCTCCTGAATAAAGTTTGGCTGTTGCCAACCACACCCAAAATTAGAAGAAAGAGGGTGGGATTTAGCAAACTTAAGGATGACAGGATTTTTAACCAATAAAATTTCTTTTTTTTGTGTCACATGGGGTGCGTGAACCCTACGCGGAACCACCACGTACTGGACGCGATTCCGCAACTTCTTTCAATTTTACATTTCAGGAATATTTAGCACTATCTGATAATATTTTAATTACACAATACTGTATCTCTTTATTTCAAATAAATTAAATAAAGCTATATTAATATATAATATTGCTTAAACATTAGATTTGCGTCCCGTACGCGAATCCGGAAGTCGCAATGTACACGGACGTACCGCGGCTCCTGAAATTACTGTTAAAAACGTTTTTAATAAGTTTTATTTATTGATATGCAAGTTTAGTAACTATCTTAACAAACCTCTTACCTTCAACTTACCATTATTATTGTGTATATATATGAAAAATATATATGTGAAAAATCACGCTGGAGCCACGTCCCGTACGCGAAACCGGAAGTTGCAATGTACGCGGACGTACCACGACTCCTGAAATTACTATAAGAAATGTTTTAATAAGCTTCTTTTATTGATATATATATATATATATCAATTCATTTCAAAATCAAGCGATCACTCAGGGGGTGTCTTGTGGTTTGTGGCCTCCTGGCCTGCCTGGATACGTTGGCATGGGCCTGGCTGCCATGATGACTTTTGCGCACGTTACTCTTAGCCGTTGTTCTGTCGCCCTCTGCTCCTGCCAAGTTATTTTACAACTGTCTGCATTTTCTGTCTCTCACCTTTTCTCCTGTTCCCTTTGGGCTCAGTCTGAACAACAGTTACAAGGTCGAAAAACAACGTCCCTAGTTCTTGCTGATATGGCCAGTCCCTCGCACCTAGACATAACACTATGTACAGCTGCCATGGAGAAATTGGTGTGCTTTTAATATTGCGGTTTTCCCGCTTAGGAGGGACTTGGAGAAAATCCTTTCCAGGGAGAAGAGCTGTGATAGGCTGCTGATGTAGTCTTTGCATCTAGAGACTGAGGTATGGGGGTTCGCTAGTCAAAGCCCAGAGGTCTTCTATGTGTATAATAAACTAGCTTCTAGCACGGGGAGGGTGGTAAGGTCATTTAGCCATATAGCCACTGCTTTATGAAATGCTTTCCCCGTTTGTATTCTATGGAGTTGTAACTATGCTGATTATATTATTCTTATGCATTATGCTGATAGTACTGACACGTGTACTGCATCTTAGAGCACGTATGTTGAAATAAACATTTTAACCTATACTGTGTCTCTTCTTACGCCCGTTGTGGACAAGTATGAGTGAGTGACGAAAGGGTGTTCTTGCTACTGCGAGTCCTGAGAGAGAGAGATACCGTGTTCTGGGTTGTCTAATCGTTGGTACATTGCTGCTAATGGGACGCTAAGGCTAGTTGGGTTGGGGTTTTAGGTGCTACGGCTTATGGTAGGCTCACCACTATATTCCGAGGTCCTATTATCCTGTGCATAGCTCTGTGTGTGCAGAATCCCTATAACATGGCGCGACCAACGGGTGGGGCTGCTTATCTGCGAGACGCTTGAGTAGTGCTTGTGCTTGTCCACAACTCCCCTCACAGACGCTTCCGGAAGCGTGTGTGACGGTGATACCTCCTATATCGACGTTTTTATAGGTTCTTTCAAGCTTGAAGTTGTAAAAGGTTTCTTAACTAAAACCCTATTTGTGCTGCCTCCTTTTAGATTGTCGACTATTTCTAGCCTACAATGGCTGTTCAAATTGCGGCACATAGCCGTGCAGCGCTCCGGGCTCACTTAACAGTGTATGGAGTGCCTGACGCGGGTGTCGAGCTGATCTTTGTGGTACAAGCCGATCCGGCTTACCACTTTGAGGTGTTCTACTCTTGGGTCACCTTTCCAGCGGTGGACGCGAACGATAATTTGTTCCATGCATATGATGCCACCGCGGTTCCTGCTGTCTATAGACCTTATAGGAATCTTGAAGTACCGCTCACGGCTTGGCAGCACCGTGTTTGGTTTGATGGCGCCCTCCCCCAACCGGTTACCACGGTTCGTTTAGGCCCCTTATCTATTGATGGGGCCACTTGGCCTGTTTTGGCCTGGTACACCCCACATCCGCTATATATGACGATACCAGTAGTGGATCTACGCAACATGTATTCGGCTTTAGTGCGAGTGCATCGAGCCTTAGTGCAATATGTTACAGGCAACATCCAGGGAGCCCCACTTGGAGTTGCAGGCCATCCAGCTGTTGCAGGCGGCATGACCATAAGTCCTGTCATGGTGAACTCGGTGATGGGCAAGCGCCCACAAAATAAGGATGATTTTCCTTATTGGCTTGCAGAGAAATTTGACCAGCTGGAGGCAGTTTTTCCAAACACAACACCGGTGGATAAACATAGAATTCTTACAATTAGTTTGCCAAAAGACTTAATCCCCGAGTTGACAGCATGCAACAACTGGGGTAGGGTATTCGCAGCAGTGTATTCGAAGTGTTTCGGCACTCCTTCCATGACGGTTCTCCCCTCTGTAATTAAACGAGTGCAGGATGAACATGGCCCTGAAGCGGCTGTGGAATTAGGGATGAGACTGGTGGGAGTGTTCGAAGTAGTAGCTGAGTTGATCCTTGCGAATGTCAAGGGCGATGCAGTGAACTTTCAAGTAGCTAATGCTTTGGCTTTGGTCCCAGAATTGGACAAGCCGCGCGAATTACCGAAAATTATTACCCAGGCTTACAAAACTATTGGCAGAAATAGCCTGGGCAATAAGCCTTTTGCAAAACAGCAAACACAATCGCAACAACAACAACAACCCAAACCTCAATCTGAGAAAGATGAGAAACCAGTCTTCACCAAAAAGAGCTGGAGGTTGAAGAAACAGGGTAAGCAACAAAAGAAGCCGGGGTCGAGAGGTGCATCCCCGGTTTCAATTTCCTCTGAACGCACTTATGATTTGCGCGATAGGGCGAGAATTAAATCTCCGGATAGGTTTCAGATTCCTGATACGCGTTCTCCTCGTTCTTCACAGGCACAGACAACTTCGCAGGCCAGTGGAGGAGATCGCCAGGATAGGGGAAGGGGTCGAGAGCCTCCCCAGGGACGAGACCAACCTCGACAACAATTCACAGGGAAAGCAGAAGACTTTCAACGTTCTCGCCCACAATTTCAGAAGAAGAAAGTTGCCGCTGTAACAGCGAAATATGCCACAGACGGTGAGAACGAGACTCCTGAACTGGACGTGGGCAGTGACCCTCCTAGACAGCGCCGCGGAAGTTACCATAGTGCGGGAGGCGCTACGTCCTCATATGGAGGCGACAGCAACTGAAACATTCATTACTGTTGAGACAGCAGACACCAGAGTGGCACCCCTGACCGACTATTTAATATCGTCATTCAAATTGAAGGTGATATACAGCGTGTAATTAAAGGGATTTTTTGGGAAAATCTGACCTCTTCGTACGACATTTTGTTAGCGGAGGCGGATTGGCCACCCCCATTCGTACTTGCTGCGCGTAAAGGGGAGGAGGTAATCCTTCCGAGCTTTTCTCGACATGTCCCAAAGGACAAAGCGGAGGCTCTTGCAGCTGAGTGGGCTGTGTCCCTGGCTCCTGCGTTATACCGCAACCACGTGGGTTGGGATGAAGGCTCTCCCCCCCATGAGAAACCTTTACGGTCCCTACCGCAGCCACAACCCCAATATCCCATTAAACGGGAAGCCAAAGGCCCCGTTTCCGAAATTCTGACTCAGTTGGAATATCAGGGAGTAATTGAAACATGCGTGTCACCTATGAACAATCCCCTTTTCGCGGTTTCTAAACCCGATGGATCGTACCGCTTAGTATTGGATTACCGGCATTTGAACTCTCATTGTCGGACCTTTGCGGTGCAAAATACCCACAGTTCTGCGCTTGTAGACAGTCTTGTTCGTAAAAAATATAAAACGACACTTGACCTATCCAATGGATTTTACACGCACAACTTAGCCACGGAGTGTAGCCAATGGAGTGCTTTTACCTCCGGTGGTAAACAATTCAAATTAAGGCGACTCCCTATGGGCTACAAAAACAGTCCAGGTGTGTTCGCTGCCCGTGTTGTCTCTTTGTTAGACGGCATAGACCCAGATGCATGTTCGTACGTCGATGATATTTACCTGACAGACGACAAGTTATACCTGTATCTTTCCAGAGTGGACCGCATTATTCTCGAGTTTGCGGTTTTAGGTTACAAGTTTAACTTTGCCAAATCACACATTGCTGAATTAACAGTTTTGTTTTTGGGCTACGAGCTCAACAATGAAGGTAAGGGCTTAGCCCCCCACTTCTTGGAAAAATGTGCAGTTTTGTGCCCTCCTACTACTCTGAAAAAACTTCAGTCTTTGCTGGGTTTCCTGAACTTTGGGCGTACTTATATTCCCGAATACGCCCAGCGTATCAAGCCATTGTATGCCTTGATACAACCAAACTTTTCGAAGTCTTGTTGGCTTCCGGAGCATTCCTCCATTCTGCAGTCTTTGCAGACAGACCTTCTTGAGTCTAAATACCTGTTGACGCGTGATAACCACACAAACCTGGTGATCAGAATAATTCCAGGGACAGTGGGTTTCACGTACTTAACCTTTAACGAAGGTGACACAGTTCCAATCGCGTACAAGTCACATCTTTACACTTCCGCAGAAATGCGCTTTTCATCCGTGGAGAAAGTTCTGACTGCAGTGCAGATGGCGATCCTAAAGGAGCGCGCACTGGCACAGGAAAAACGTATTCTGGTGGTAACACCCTATCCTGCCCTAGAGGCAGTGACTAAGGCAAGTGTACCAAACTCCAAAGCTTTGCACCCCCGTTGGATTCAATGGGCAACATCTTTGACGTCTCCTGATGTCACTTTCATTTTTAATTCATCTCTGCAGACTCAGGAGTTTTTACAGTATGAATTCGTTCATCCTCCTCCTCTGTCATTGCTCCCGCTTGAGGATTACGACTGTGTGATCTACACCGATGGTTCGGCACAACCGGCCACGGGGTCCAAGCATGCTTATTCTGCCGCATGTGCTATTGTTGCAGGTACCTTTGTGAACGGAAAGTTCAAATCCACTGTAGTGCACACTCAGGCACTCGGGGACAGTACTGCACAATTGGCCGAGCTGCGCGCATTGGTGCTTGCGCTGGAGTTCGTTAATCCGGAGGTGACCACTCTTATTGTATGCGATTCTTATTACTGTGTTCAATCATACAATGACAATCTGTTCTTTTGGTCGCAAAACGACTATAGAGACGCTAAAGGTAGCACAATCAAGCATAAAATGCTTTGGGTTCGGGTGGCAGAATTGAGACAACATCTGCCACTCACACAGGTGGTTCACACCCTAGGCCATCAGCGGGTGGGCGAAAACGCTGTTGGTAACGGTCTGGCAGACGAAGCTGCCAAATCAGCAGTAGTCACGTGTTCAGTAGCAGCAGTTACTAGATCCATGTCTAAAATTGATACTGATATTTTGGCGGCTATTGCTGCAACAAAGGAAGGTGCTAAATACCCTAGGGGTTTTCCTTCCAAATATTCTTACCAGTTAGGTCCCGAACAGGCTCCTTATGTAACAATACCCGACGTTGGTGATCGGCTGATCCCCAACGCGGACCGCAGACCTTCCTTGATAACGGCAGCACACGAAGGCATGGCTTCGGCTCATGCTGGAGTGTCTGCGACCGTTTCCATCTTGCAACAGCGTTACTGGTGGCGTGGTTTATATAAAGACACCCGTACATATGTGCTTTCTTGTGACGTTTATCAGCAGATTAAGCCTTCCACGGTTACACGACCACCACAGACCCCGCTCTGCATTTCTAACAGACACTTTGGGTGTGTTTACCTGGATCACTGCGGTCCATTTTCTTCAGACACTGCCTATAAATATATCTTAGTGGCAGTGGACTCGTGCACACGTTTCATCTGGGTCTGGCCACAACGGAGTGCTGACGCTCGAAATTTCATCAGGGATTTGCATGTCTTTGTGGGAATTTTCGCTTGTGGCACCTTCCATTCTGACCAAGGTCCAGCGTTTGCCTCTAAGGCTTACAAGGAAGCAATGGGTTCACTGGGGGTGTGGGTGAAATTTTCGTCTCCGTATCGGCCTGAGGGCAACTCGATCGTTGAACGAATGAACCGTGACTTAAAGCAATCCTTGACAGCTAGAGTCTTAGGTACTGGCAGGAACTGGCTGGCCCACTTGTATACTGTACAACGTGCACTTAATAATCTCCCTAGAAGACCTCTGGGAGGGCGGACCCCATACGAAATGCTTTTTGGCATACAAATGTTTGTGCTTGACCTTGATGGTCTAGACATGGCGGCGCAATCCGCCAAGTTTGATGTAGATAACCATTCTACTATGTTACAGGACTTACAAGAAGCCCGAGACAAACTTGCAATTGCACATTTACCTTCAGCCACAGACCCTGCTCAGCAGATTCCGGTTGCCGGCTGGCTTCCGAAGATTGGAGAACTGGTTCGAGAGAAGGTGGAGAACAAGAAGGAATTCGGCCCCTCTTATCGTGCGCCGGTTCCAGTCCTGGGCTTGAAGGGAACACGTACAGTCATCTTACCACCGCTTCCTGGTCGCAAGGAGAACAGATACATCTCAGTGGAAAATGTCAAGCTACAACATCTGGCCGATCCTGAATAGTGTTACACCAGCGGTCTCTTGTCCTGCCATATACCGGACTTGTGTTCGTGGCCCTCCTGCCCGAACGGTCACTGATGTTACAATTGAGATGGTTGATTTGCCTGAAAGTATACTCGAACACCCTGTCTCCCCCTGCATCGACGAGAACGAGTATACCTATCCCGATACCGAATCGGTGGCACACCTACCAACAACGCCACTGAGTCCAACTCGTTATTCCTTTGACTCGGATTCTGCCTCATCAATTGTCCCGTCCAAGTTCAGTATGTTTGTATCCTGGTTCAGAGACAATTTCTTGATTCACCCCTGGACATACATCTGGTTGGTGCTGTTCCTCATTTTTTTGTTTATGTCCATTGGCTTTGTCACAGTGTTTTTTCTACTCATCAATGGTCACTATCTACCGGAACGCTCTGCTGTGAATAGTGTTGCGGGAACTTTGGCTCCACATTCCTCATCTCACATCATGAAGCGTGACCACACATTTGTGAACATTTCAGCTTTTCCAGTTGCTGATGGCATCGTATGGGATGCAGTAAACTTTCAAATTCATGGACCAACAGAAATTATTAATGTACCCAATGTCCTTCGAGTTTCTATGGGTGAAATAGTAAAAAGTAATATTCATTCTGACGATTGGGATGTGCATGCCGTTGAAGCATTGTTTGCTGTTTCAAAATATTATGCTTCCTTTAATTCTGAGGATTTGTATATGAATTCTGCGAATTATGCCGATTTATATTGCTACCAGCATTGGGACAACCATTTTGTCTATAAACCAAGTGCACTACGTGGTTCTTTCGCCTACACCCAATGGGAACATTGTCCAAACCCTTTACCGGGTAGTTCCCAGACTCTTAGAAATAAATTTACATATTTCACTGATTTTAATAGATCAAACCCTGGTTCTTATTTTTTTAAATTAAACGCCCCATCCACTCAGAAAATCATGTTGACCCACACCAAATTGCTATATTCGGGTTCCTTTTTGGGTGCCTTAGCTGTGGGTTCAAAACCATGGCAAGTGCAAGGCACTGAGGCTTTGCATCGTGCTTGCCTTAACCCGACCCAAATTGTGTTTCTGAATGCTTTCATCTATCAGACTACATGTTGGGGCTTGGCTACTACCAAACAATTAAATGCACCTTCCATTCCATCCCTGTCTTCCACTACAAACACTAGCGTGCACCTTAATATGTCCCTAGCCACTTTGCAAGCTTTGTTGCAGAACAATTCGTTTAATGTTTCTACGCTTGTTCAGTCACCCTGGTTGGCTTGGCCCATATCATCTAATGCGTGCCAACTGCGTTTTCACGACTCAGTCCCTGGCTACAAACAGGATAGGCCCGATCCTAGGTTTTCAGACTCCCGTACTGTCACGACATATTCTGTAGGTAAATTATGTAAACAGTGGTTGCAGCATTCTTCCCTGGGATCTGTTAAACAACATTTATCCCTCCTATCAGGCAACATTGATCTGTCCGACTTTATATTGGGACCTCGTGGTCCACGACCGAAGAGATTCATTTATGAAGCTTATAATGAGCTCTGGAAGCTGTTGCAAATGGAAGCTGCTTCCCGTCTAAGGGAGATAGACCAAGCAAATATGGAAAAGGTGCTTGCAGTTGTTGACAATAGTATTAATTCCCTGTCTTCCCGCATTTACACATTAGAGAATATTGTGTCATCTGTTGTTGATATTGTACAAGATGATGTTTCTGTGTTGTACCATGGTCGAAATCAGTTACGTTCAGTTATGCAGTTTGCGTGGACTTTGCAAACACTTAAGTTGGGTAAGGTTCCTTGGCATTTTTTAAACACCACTGCCTTATTTCTGCCTTTCAATTTAACTGACAAACAGCAGTTCATGTCCATGAAAGATGCAGCTTACACTCTGTTACATATCGAGAAAGTGGAGCCCTTACCATTCTCTGTGGCGGAATTGGATTCTGCTGTGTGGCTAGTTCATGGGGTTATCGCTTTGCCTTTTTCCTTGTTTGAATTTAGTTCATGCATGAAACATTATCCTGTGGGCCGTTTTCAGCCTTTGGGTAGTGCCTTCCTGCATGAACTTTGTCCCTCCCTTTCATGTATAAATGCCTTAGAGACGGCAAGGAAGTTTTTCTCACGGGGGAGTCATGCGATTCAACTGTGGGTCATTCCCTTGTTTGTAAACATATTAAATTGCACGGAGCTTGTAATGTTTCTGCCCCGAATCTTGCTTGTGTGTTGAAGGGCATTCCTGCTCCTGCTATTTCTCCTACCTTTACTTTGCTTACAAATGGTAGCTATTTGCTTTTGAATAACGAAAACTGCTGTGGCATGCAGGCCGGCATACCCTATATTGTTACAGTTTCGCACAGGGTTGTCTGCTGCAAGAATGTGCTTTTTCCTCCCCCTCACGACATCATAGATAATTCTATTTGGCCTTCCATTCCTACTATGAAGGCGGATTTCAATAAACTGAGCAGAATAAAGGCGCTATTATTGAACGAGGAGGTTATGCTCACATCCGCCCGGGAGACATTCATTCTCCAGGTGGCAAGTACCCACAGTGAAATACAGGCCCTTTTGAACACTAACCTCCCACAACATTTCGGTGAATTGATTCACCGTATTTTTAATGCATCTAACACTGTAGGTCTGGTGCACTTTTTTAAGGTGGTGGGGTCAGGCCTTGTGTCCACTTTCCAAACTATTTTTGGTGTGATACCGGCATTTATTCATTCGATTTTTTCCAGCGTCTTTGGTGGCTTTACATTAATCCTTGCCTTGGCGGCTGGTGTACTGCTGTTGGTCTGCTCCCTCCGCAATGGCTGCTCCCCAATGGGCCCTTCTCGACCCCGGACGCCTCCAGCTGCTCCGTGAGCGCCTTCTGTCTGGCTTCGGAGTTCTGCCGTTGGCGACACTGAGTGTGTCCTATACCCTTTCTTTTCGCTTTGCGTGTTTCACTTGCGTGCAACCTGTGATGTCTTGCATCCGCTGTCCTTTCACCTGGACCATGGATTATTGCCTCTCCAATACGTCGTTGTCTGTTCCGGATTTTGTTCGGTTGATGGGTCCCTTAGAGGCCCATGAACGGGACTGTTCCGTTGCGGGCTGCATGATGCGTGCGGCTGCACTGGGGATTTTGGCGCAATGGGATATCTGGGCGGCTGCTCAGAATCTCCTACAACAAAGCTATATTGAATATCACGCAAGCTGTCCCGCATTGCTTTTGGATGCTCCGTCCTCTAAGGAGCATTCCTGCAGCTTTGATCTGTTAGACTGGATGGCGTCTATGTTTTCTGATGATTCCAATGATGTCCTCTTGGACGGTATAGCGTTTTTCTGCACTTCCACGTTTTTGGATTGATATGGCATTCACTGTCGGTGAACTGCCTCGCTGACTCTTATTTAATCCCTTTTCCCGTCTGTTGTCCTTCATTGGGACTGCTTCCGCTGTGGACGCCTCTGTTCTGCTCAGGTATTTTGAACTCTGTCTTCGTCCTTAGTCTTGGCCAATGGACTGTCCAGGGGAGGGTGTCTTGTGGTTTGTGGCCTCCTGGCCTGCCTGGATACGTTGGCATGGGCCTGGCTGCCATGATGACTTTTGCGCACGTTACTCTTAGCCGTTGTTCTGTCGCCCTCTGCTCCTGCCAAGTTATTTTACAACTGTCTGCATTTTCTGTCTCTCACCTTTTCTCCTGTTCCCTTTGGGCTCAGTCTGAACAACAGTTACAAGGTCGAAAAACAACGTCCCTAGTTCTTGCTGATATGGCCAGTCCCTCGCACCTAGACATAACACTATGTACAGCTGCCATGGAGAAATTGGTGTGCTTTTAATATTGCGGTTTTCCCGCTTAGGAGGGACTTGGAGAAAATCCTTTCCAGGGAGAAGAGCTGTGATAGTCTGCTGATGTAGTCTTTGCATCTAGAGACTGAGGTATGGGGGTTCGCTAGTCAAAGCCCAGAGGTCTTCTATGTGTATAATAAACTAGATTCTAGCACGGGGAGGGTGGTAAGGTCATTTAGCCATATAGCCACTGCTTTATGAAATGCTTTCCCCGTTTGTATTCTATGGAGTTGTAACTATGCTGATTATATTATTCTTATGCATTATGCTGATAGTACTGACACGTGTACTGCATCTTAGAGCACGTATGTTGAAATAAACATTTTAACCTATACTGTGTCTCTTCTTACGCCCGTTGTGGACAAGTATGAGTGAGTGACGAAAGGGTGTTCTTGCTACTGCGAGTCCTGAGAGAGAGAGAGAGAGATACCGTGTTCTGGGTTGTCTAATCGTTGGTACATTGCTGCTAATGGGACGCTAAGGCTAGTTGGGTTGGGGTTTTAGGTGCTACGGCTTATGGGAGGCTCACCACTATATTCCGAGGTCCTATTATCCTGTGCATAGCTCTGTGTGTGCAGAATCCCTAAATCTCCAAAAGGTTGATGTTTAATCCAGTTACGCGTTTCGAGTGTCATGCACTCTTGCTCACACACTGGATGTGAGTAACCCGGCAGAATACATACAGTTTCTCTGACATAAAGAGCAGACAAACAAGAGAGCTGTAATACAACAGTAAACATGGCATCCATTTTGAAGTGCATAATTACCCACTGTCGTGGTGCCTATTACTTCTGTTTACATTCGACATCATGATATGTTAATTTATGACGTATCTATAAATCACACAGTGTCATTGCATATAGGGTCATTGTTATCAGTCACAATAATACCTTCGCAAATCGCTCTCAGCGCATTATATGTGTATTCATAATTGTTTATGGCATCGATCTTTGAATGTCTACTAGACGTCTGTACTTCTCATAGTGTGATACTTATAGTAGTAGAGAATGTGGTATAAATACGAGCTCTGTATTCTGGGAGAAACACCTCAACCCATGTAGGGACTAAGGTGAGCAGTCTCGATGTGGGTATACTACACTTACAAATCAAGGTGACATTTGCTACGAAGTGTCTGTTCATTAGATAAGTTCTGTTGGCTTAGTGCCCCACTCTACACCTCACACAGTATGTCAGCCATAGTGGCGAGATTCTGGAATGCTCAGCATCCTACCATGGTCTACATATAACACTTATGATACCACAATAATAAAGAATTATTTTTTTCTTTTAAGGAAAATCGTATGTTCTACAAAAAGCAACCTAGCCAACTGCCTGTTCACATATCATAATTCCAAATCTAGTGGTGTACGTCATGTGTTTAAATAGAAACATTGTGAAATAATTGTGTCGAAAATGGGATTAAAAAAGGGTTTTGTATCTTATCTGTCCCTCATGATATTCGAAGAAAAGGGTAGGGACCCCTGACGATCACACCCTTTGTGGGATGGTCCCTTCCTTTTCCCCTGTGATATGAAAGAAGAAAAGAACTTATGCAATCCATGTAGTATGCATATGATATGGGTGAATGTATGACATTGTTCTGCATTCTGTCCATTAACTGTTGTTTTTGCATTTGTCACCCCGAGTGGGACGGGTATGCCCAGACGTGGGTCCCGTGCTCTCCATGCCACTGGAATCAAGCTATCCTGGCTGAAGAGGGGTGAAACCCCGAAACCGGTCCTAGGATGCTTGTTTCCAGTCCAGGGAGGGCCTGGCTTGGCAGTTCGGGCTGGACTGTTCCCATGAGGCACAGGGTCAAGACTGATTTGCATATGGCTGGGTTCAAACTGGAATGGCATGGTGAGCAAAAAACGATGGATTTAGGCCCAGATCTCTGTACTGGGGTGAATGTATGACATTGTTCTGCATTCTGTCCATCAACTGTTGTTTTTGCATTTGTCACCCCGAGTGGGACGGGTATGCCCAGACGTGGGTCCCGTGCTCTCCATGCCACTGGAATCAAGCTATCCTGGCTGAAGAGGGGTGAAACCCCGAAACCGGTCCTAGGATGCTTGTTTCCAGTCCAGGGAGGGCCTGGCTTGGCAGTTCGGGCTGGACTGTTCCCATGAGGCACAGGGTCAAGACTGATTTGCATATGGCTGGGTTCAAACTGGAATGGCATGGTGAGCAAAAAAACGATGGATTTAGGCCCAGATCTCTGTACTGGGGTGAATGTATGACATTGTTCTGCATTCTGTCCATCAACTGTTGTTTTTGCATATGATAAAACCCAAAACATATATAAGCACATTTAGAGAGAACATATCAGACTTAAAATATATACAGATTAAGCACAAATGTAGGAACCCCCATCTAGTTACTCAGAATAAATCTGACTCTAGGTGTATATTCTTACTAATGTTTCTAGTTTTCCTGTAGGTGGATACCTAATTCTTCATCTACATTGTGCCCCTTGGGGAATCTGCATTGGAGATTGAGAATATGCCAAGATTCCCTTTTCTTGAGTTGTAGGGTTCTGTTTCCACCTCTATAATTCTGGTGTACCTGCTCAATGATGAAGTATTGCAGTAGGGAGCTGTTGGATAAGTGATACTCAGCGAAATGCCTGGCCATCGGGTAGTGTGGATATTTCTTATTTATTGCCCGCATGTGCTCCAATATTCTTTTCTTTGCGGGAAAGATAGTGCTGCCTACATACTGTAACTTGCAGGGGCACTCCAGTACATAAATGATGTCTTTGGAGCTACAGGTTAAAAATTGGGTAATGTTTCTTGAACCAGTAGGTGTTTCATAGGTTTTTTTCATGTAGCTTGCCCGGCACTCCTTACAGTGGCCACATGGAAAAAACCCCTGTAGTCCCCGTAGGAAGGTGTGCTGTTTTCTGGTTTTATCCTCCTTGACCAGCATGTCTCTAAGGTTTCTACCTTTCCTGTATGTTATCATAGGTCTTTTAGGTAGATCTTGTCCCAATATCGGGTCACTCATCAAAATGTTCCAGTTGCGTGCCACTATTCTTGCAATTTTCTTAGATTCTAAATTGTAAGTCAAAATGACCCTGGGTGTAGCATCTTTGTCAGTATTTGTATGTTTCTCCTGTTTTTCAAGGAGAGTTTCTTCCCGTTTGATTCTACTAGCCTTGTCTCTGGCTCCACTCAGAACCCACTTGGGATAGCCTCGGTCTGTAAATCTTTTCATCATATTTTCTTGCTCTCTCAGATAGTCGCCCTCAGTGCTGCAGTTCCTCTTTGCTCTCAAGAGCTCCCCATATGGAATACTCCATTTCAGGGTTTCTGGGTGACTACTGAGAGCATGTAGGAGACTGTTGCCAGCAGTTGCTTTCCTGTGTAGTGTGGTTTTAAGTTTTTGTTCTCCACCTTGACTTTAACGTCCAGGAATTCAATACTTTCCTGACTTATGGTGTAGGTAAGTTTGAGGTTGTATTCATTTCTGTTCAGGTCGTCTACTGCTCTTACTGCACTTGCCTTGCTACCGTTCCATATGAAGAATATATCGTCTATATAGCGGAGCCATTTGATCACTCTTCCTTCCCTGTGTTCTGCTTCTAGACTTTTCAGGATTTCCACCTCCCAAGCTCCCAGAAAAAGATTCGCAAAGCTCGGGGCAAAACATGTCCCCATAGCAGCTCCGAGAACTTGCTTGTAGATGGTTCCATCAAACACAAACATATTGTTATGTAGACAGAAACTCATCATTTCTAGTAGCATGTGTGTGTGGTTATGGTAGCAGATTTATCTATTCTTCAGGAAGTGGTAACATGCCTTTATCTCCAGAGAGTGATTGATTATAGTATACAGGGAGTTGACATATATATATATTCACTGAAAAAAACACAGGTTTCAGGGACGTTATAGTTAGGAATTAACATTTAAAAAACCTTAGAAATTCACCGAAAAAAACACACGTTCCAGGGACGTTATAGTTAGGAATTAGCATTTAAAAAACCTTGGAAATTCACTGAAAGAAACACAGGTTTCAGGGTTGTTATAGTTAGGAATTAGCATTTAAAAAACATTAGAAATTCACTGAAAAAAACACAGGTTTCAGGGACGTTATAGTTAGAATTAGCATTTAAAAAACCTTAGATATTCACTGAAAAAACCACAGGTTACAGGAACGTTATAATTAGGAATTAGCATTTAAAAAACCTTAGAAATTCACTGAAAAAAACACAGGTTTCAGGGATGGTATAGTTAGAATTAGCATTTAAAAAACCTTAGATATTCACTGAAAAAAACACAGGTTACAGGAACGTCATAATTAGGCTGACATTTCACTCGTACAAAACCAGAGCAATTCAGCTGTGATAGTTAGCTGAGCTAACTATAACTCGCGCCCCCACAATGCACTGCTGATGATGCCACATATTACATCACTCATGACATGGTCAGTGACATCACTGATGACATCTCAAATGACATCACTGATGACATCATCCACATAATCTCTGATGCACCTACTCACACCCCAATATAACCTTTTATACACCCACTCCAAATTTCAGACTACCATTCTTGAAACCATTGATGTACGTACATACCCACTCACTGATTCATAGGTCTACATACACATCCACTCACTCACCCATAAAGGGACTCATACAGCCATTCACTCACCAATGCAGCTGCTTATGTATCCACTCATACACCCATACAGCCACTCATACACTGTCAGTCACCCATAGAGCTACTTACACACCTACTCACTCACCCAAACACTCAATCACACTGCCACTTACTCATCCATACAGAAACACACACACACTCACTACTCATACAGATGCTAACAAGTACTTACTCTCCTTACAGTCGCAGACACAAGCACACATTCACCCATACAGCCACTCTCATCATCACTCACTCACACATACAGTCACTTATATACTACAACACTCACATATACTGCCTTTCACATATGTAGTTACTCACCCATATACCACTGATTCATCCATTCACTCACTAACACAGCCTTACGCACACTCCTCACCCATACAGTCCCTCACAGATGCACTCATGAATCCATACACCCAGGGATTCACCCACTCATACATCCATGCAGTGAGTCACACACCCCCTCACTCATCCACACAGACACTCAGGCACCCATGCAGGTACTCAGACGACTAATCAATAACCCATATAGACACTCATGTACCTACTCACCAACCCATGCAGCCACTTACACACCAACTGATAGACTGATACACACATTCACACAGATTAGTCACTCACCCATACATTCACTAAGACATGTTTAATCACTCACTTATACAGTCAGTTACGTACCCACTAAATCATCCATACAAACACTCATACACCCACTCAATCTTCAAATATGCCTTGGCGTATATATATATATATATATATATATATATATATATATATATCACCAACAAACTCCTCCACAAGAAAGAGCAGAGGCCACACAGGGGAAGACCATGGAAGCACTTTATTTCATTTTTGTGGCGAATGCATTTCGGCTCTAAATCCTGCCTTCATCAGCGCCCAGGTGTTTAGCAGGCTTCCATCATCGCAGTAAGTTTGTCCTACTGCTCTTTTGTTGGTAGAGGTCAGCTCCGCCCCCACAATTTCATCTTACACCAGTTCCAGTTCACAAGGTTGCTGTGAACTGCAGGCCCCAGAATGCACTGTCCCAAATCCAGGTAGGTGATACGTGGAATGATGAATCAAACCAAGTGGCCGGGCGGTAGCGCAGAGGATTCCACGATGAAAGTGACCAGTTTTTTCCTGCTGCGATAGAAATGCAGTACCTCCTCGGGTCCCCAAACCACTTCAGCCCTCAAGTCCAGGAGTGCCTTTGGCGGGGGCAATAATGGCAATGCATCTCGCCCAGCATGAGGTTAATAACCTCACAACCGCCCTTTCTCCTCCTGAACCCCGAGGCGTGCCCGGTCCAACCAATATCTTGGAGTTAGAGAAACTGCCGCAACAGAGCCAGCGATGTCCGGGCCAACTAACAAAGCGGGGGCCTCTGTATCGCGTCTCTGGCTGACGCGAAATCAATCACCAACAAACTCCTCCACAAGAAAGAGCAGAGGCCACACAGGGGAAGACCATGGAAGCACTTTATTTCATTTTTAAGGCGAATGCATTTCGGCTCTAAATCCTGCCTTCATCAGCGCCCAGGTGTTTAGCAGGCTTCCATCATCGCAGTAAGTTTGTCCTACTGCTCTTTTGTTGGTAGAGGTCAGCTCCGCCCCCACAATTTCACCTTACACCAGTTCCAGTTCACAAGGTTGCTGTGAACTGCAGGCCCCAGAATGCACTGTCCCAAATCCAGGTAGGTGATACGTGGAATGATGAATCAAACCAAGTGGCCGGGCGGTAGCGCAGAGGATTCCGCAATGAAAGTGACCCGTTTTTTCCTGCTGCGATAGAAATGCAGTACCTCCTCGTATATATATATATACACACAGCACTACGCATGTGCGTGCTCTCTTCTTCGTGGAGTAGGGTTGTTTGTGATATATATATATATATATATATATATAACATTCTTAAACTTTTTAGAAACACTCAGTCACCGGATGATGTCATCAGGGATGTCAATGACCATGTCATGAGTGATGTAATATGTGACGTCATCACCAGTGCATTGCGGGGGCACGAGTTATAGTTAGCTCAGCTAACTATAACGGCTGAATTCATCAGTTTTTTTACGAGTGAAATGTCAGCCTAACTATAATGTTCCTGTAACCTGTGTTTTTTCCAGTGAATATCTAAGGTTTTTTAAATGCTAATTTCTAACTATAACATCCCTGAAAACTGTGGTTTTTACAGTGAATATATATATATATTAGGGTGGGGGCTATGTCCCCACCCCAAAATGCAAAAGAAGATAACACTAAACATCATGAACAAAAAGAGGGTGTGCGTAAGGGAGGGAAAGAGTAAATGGACCAACAGTACCTTTTCCTAGGAAAAAATATAGAACTAATAGCTCATTAAAACAATATTTTTGGTGCAATATTTTTTCCAAAAATAAAGGAAAAACAAAGGATCCTGAAATTTCTAATCGGATATAATTCCTCCGAGATGTAATTAATGGAACCAAACAATGAAATGGAACTGCTTTTGGAATAAGGTAGAATAGTTGATTGTTGTTTTTCCATTGTTGTGTATACAGGTTAATGTTGTGTTCTTATGTGTTGCCATATATCTTCGCTCTTATGATAGTCAGATGCACTTTCAATTTGTTTCTCTCCTTTCTACTAAAAAGGTACAACATTAAACATTATTCAAGCTCAACCTTAGCTGTAGAATGCATGGTTTCTTTGACAAAACGTTTATCAATAGCGAGTATGTGCTGGTAATATTTAGGGACTTGCAAAAACATCGTTAAGTAAACAGTATTAAAATATTCCATTTATCACATTACACAAAATTAATTTTTTCTCTCTGCATGGTGTAAAGAGTTGAAAGTAAACCTTATAATGCTTCTAAAGCTGACAACCCTAAGCAGAGGAGATATAGCTAAATTTAGCTAAATTTGTGTTCTTTCACTTGTTATTCAGTTTGGGGCAGTATGCAACCTGCAGGTTCAGCCATGTATTCTAGTGTGTTTCTGGTGCATCCTAAGATAATCTTTTTCGATGTTTTGATGGAATAGACACTGTACATAGATAATATAATATCATAGCTTTATTAAGAACATCATGAGTACTTAATAACATGTTTCAGCATCACATTAGCGAATCACACATGCAGTGAAGAGGAAAAAATTACATGCTTGGATGCATTTCCTATTATTTTTGCTGATAACTATTCATTGTTCTCTGTAAGAAACATATATGTGAACTATTTTAATGTGAATCGTGTAGTGAGAACGAATCTGAATTTAGAATTGGGGGTGGAGAAACTGGCTGGGTAGCCATAAATGTTGCTATGGAGTAAAGTGTAATTTACATCATAAGTTTCTTCTCAGTTTTGGTCAGAGATATAAAAAGACCTTCTGTCAATGATGACTTTCCATTCCCCGGGGTCTAAATGTGTTTTCCCCCACTAAATAATGTCATAAACCATTGCGTTCGCCACAATATTGCTTGCTCGTTATCTATGGATCATCCAGAAAGGGCATAAAACAAGGACAGTGATAAGGTACAGGTGCCCTCGTCCCTTCTTCCAAATCCCAAGTAAAGATAATGCTGCATCAGTCGGCCAGGAAACCCAGACTGACTAGTAAGCAGTACCAAATCCAGTAATTACACCTCGATGGCACCATGCCTGATGCAAGCATCTCTGCTACTCTGTACCCACAGGTTCGCATACAGGCGTCCCATGAAACCCAAGAACAACATCACAAAGCACAGCGTTACCCACCATCAAATGATAAAAACCGGCTTTCACTAAATGAAGTGTCAAAATGAAGTAATAAAGCACCCTCAAACGCGACCAAATTCCTGCCCCAAGCCCTCCTTGTTTTAGTGCCTAATAGTTACCTGTCAAATAGCACCAAATGAATTAATGAGGTTCCATATTATTTACCTTTCCTGGGGAGAATATACTCTAAATGTAGCAATGCAGAACCAATACATAAGCAAATGACCACTGAAATGATGCACTCCTCTTACCACATTTCGCTGAGTATTTTACATTTTACTGCGGTACCCTACTTCCCACTCAGCCACCAACTTCAAAAAATTCACAACAGATCATAATCTCTAGCACAACGCTTTGGAGTATCCTGGACTTTTTAACCATGAATCAGCGCCTGAAAGCACAGAACCCATAAAGGTAGAGTTGTGTGGCAGGCAGCACCTACCTGGACTACCCAACAGAATAATAGACCCCACCTAGAAATGGCTAGTAGTGACAGATACAATTGCTCTGGAAAGACATGTCGGTCAGCTTGATGATTAACGGGTAAGATCGGAAAATTAACCAACTTAAATCTGTTAACCACAAAACCTGAATACATGAGAGATCTTGCACTGCTCACATTTAAAGAAAAAAATAAGACACATGTCTGCATTACTCGCCAGCTAGCTACTCAGAAAAGTATGCGAGCAAGAGAAATACATGTATTAGTAACAACTGCAAGAAATGTTAAATTAGGAAACAATATGAATACAATTTTACATTTGCCAGGCAAAGTACCTAAAGCAGAGGTCTTCAAACTTTGTTGCGTTGAGCCCCCCTAAGCTAAATATTTTGAAGTCGGCCCTCCCCTCCAAAGCTTTATGGCAAGGACTGGCAGAGCTGGAGGGGCAGGGCTGAGCACAGAGGTTTGGGCTTGTGAGACCACTGCACGGGCACTTTTTCTGTAGCTCATAAGCCACAGTAATGTGAGACTTCTAAAAGAGTAAATGCTTGAAACAAAAATTGATCAACAAACACTGCTCATATTTGGGGGAGTTGTGAGCCCTTCACACTCCTGGGCCCCAATTCAACACCACCTGCTTCACTAATGATAGCTGCATTCCTGCATTCCTGAGTAGCACGCTGTCTCGCGTACCTCTTTCACCCCTTCCCCACCATGCCTGGCCGTCACTTCACTCATGACACAGGCTCTCTATTCCTTTCAGAAAAATAGCTCCCACACATTGTCCCTTCTGCAGCAAGGGTTCCCTCTAGTCTAATGCTAGCAAGGAATATGAGCCTTAATGTCTCTTTTGCAAAGACACTCCTGCGCTACCCATGGAACGCACCCTTGATGCAAAGTAATGCAAGGCAGCATGTAGCAAAACTTTGTGGGACTTTGGGAAACTATCCAATGCAAATCCTGACTTGCTTTGAATGGTAAATCCCAGCATAACACTTTGCATCAGGTTTGCATTGCAAAAGTAACGCAAACCTGTTGCAAAGCATTAGTAAATCTGGTCCCTACAGTGGCGCTGCATAGCCTTGCTTTACATTTGGATACAATCCAGTTTCAGGAAGCAGTCATAAATCACAGTAGCTTTGGTATAGGCCCGGGTGAAATTTAAATTGCTCTGGCATAATTTGCGTAAAATTCGGGAGTTTCATTTTACCCGAGTTTCGCAAAATTAGGCCATTATGCCAAACCTTGTAATTATGCCATTGTTTGAGGTAATGTTATAGCGCTGGAGTTTGGGAAGAGAACGAACGACCAGAAGGCCAGCAGCACGTGTGTTTTTCACACTTTTTTTCAGTGCAAAGTATGTCCTCTCATCAAATTGGTACAGCAACACTTTTGCACTAAAATATTGAGCTAAATGACAGATTTACATTTTGGTAATCCAGGCCGCTCCTCCCTCCCTACTGGTTAAAAGCCTGGCCACTCACTAGAACAAGGGATGGGGAACTTGTACCACTGGTGATGCACTAAAGTGGCAAATTAAATACACTTACATTTTCAAAAGTCAAAGGTCATAAATTACTATCTACACTTTTGCATGGCTCTTTTAAGATTGGCTGTAAAATAAATCTACAGGCTGGTGATTTGGTGAGACCTGATGCATTATGAAAGGTGGCTGGTTTCTTTTCCTATACACCCGCTAGCAGTGTTGCAGTGAAAATATCTGTTAGGTTGACTAATCCTCACTTCACCCATGATAACCATATTTTATCTAGGCACTTGGTTCACCACTGAAACAAGTGCCCAGGCTAAAAACGGCCACTGCTGAGTATGCAAACTTCTTTTTAACTTCACGAAAATGGGCATGAAATAATGTCATATTCTATCAATAAATCTACACGTCTGCCCAGATGCTTGAATTTCCCTGCATCAGCCAATCATAAAGGAGAAAATATTATATATCATCCTTTAAGTCAACAATGTCCCATTAATGCGAATGTACAATTTCTGGAAATGTATAAAGCTTATCAAGACATAAATTATTCTTTTATGTTAGCACTAGGTGGCCTTTGAGTGAAGATACTTTTTTCATTTTTAAACTTTTATGTACAAATCACTTTTCAGTGTGAGAATTTTCGAGCTCTGCGATGTAATGTTAAAGTAACAAACAGTCGACTGTTCTACATGTTCAGATTGTCTTTGTTGTATAGGTAGATGTGAAAACTTCATCTTTTAAATTACATTGCCCGATATAATTATATAAATTGTTAGCAGTGGTTTGAAAACAATAAGAATCGCATTAGACGTTTGGCGCTCTAGACGTGGTACCGCCTTTGCCAACCCAGCTGCGGCCTCCAACCAAATTGAAATATTACCGCCAAGCAAAAGAGAAAAGGCGTTAAAACAGTATTTACATGAAATATGTTTGTGGATCTGGCTGTGTATACAAGGCGAGATCTACCTAAGAGCATCAGGACCTGTGGAGCTAATATTTGCAATAACTGGTGCCTCTGTGAAACATTTCTGTCCCACACCATGGATGCAGCCTGTAATAAGTGCTGAACATGTGTAATTGGTTATTTTTCAGCATATTGACGGTCTTGACGAGGCAGTGTGATAAGAGTGAGGCAGGTGGGCGGGCCTTTCAATGGGATGATGCATGATTCCTAATGTCGCTGAAAGCCGTTGGACATTAAACGGAGCGGTGTTTATCACGTTTTAACAGTGTTTGACAGATGCACGTAGTTTATATCAGTAACAATTTGTTGATGTTTCTGTGACTTAAATGACCGTAGTATGGTTCTGCTGGCGGTAATTCAGCCAGCAGCAATCCCACTGAAGGGAGATTTAACCCATCCAAGTGGAATCCACGCATTTTATACTACCCCATCTGTAAATCACGCCCAGTTATCCTACAATAGATATTACTTTACCTGCATTTAGCTAGTGGATGCAGTCTGTGAAGGACCATGCAGCACCGATGGTTGCAAATGGTTGAATGTGGCATACCAGAAAAAAATGCCACCCACCACATGCTGGCTAATGAAACTGAAATACTAAACACGTATGTATTACCAAAATACAACAGAAACCCTTGCTGGAACTGTAAAATATCCACAGGCCATGTGCCACTTCCAAATCATAGTGAGGGTGTTGTGTTGGTATTCTTGTACTTGTATAGTGTGTGGTAGGATTGTAGAATGTACCACCTAGGTTTAGAATGTGGAAGGTTTATTGAGGTAGGGTTCCACCGCACGGCATTCCCTGCGTGGAGGATGATGTAGTGGGAGACTGCCTGCCTTCCCACCTGTTCCTGTTCTACAAATAAAGTCCTTCTTATTCTACTCGGCTGCAAGTGTATTTATGGAGGCCACCTTAACAGAGGGGCAGATGCCCTGTGACCGTCGGCAGGTCTTTGCTACCTTATGAATTTCCAAGGCTGTTCCTGCTCTTCCTTACACGAGTCCAAGACATTCTCAGGAGAAGCCCACCTGCCTTTAAAAACAAGCATTGGCATAGCCAATAGGTCTCGTTTTTGGGACCTTATAAGTGCTTAGCCATGCTCCGTTAGGGTGGAAATAGAATCTTTCAGCACAAGCCGGTGATTGGTTAAAAGAAAAGATTGTTGGCTAATAGAAAAGAGAGGCTTCTTAAATCTCCCTGCTAATCTAAATGATGTTTTCACCTTTACAAGCTCACTTTGCCCTGCCCACAGAGTCTTTGGTGTAATCAATCATAGTCAAGGCATCAGGGCGTGGAGCCAGTAAGCAGCGCTGACGCGGGCTCCTCAGAAAACATGCGCGCGCGCCTCGTGCTGCAAGTTAAAAAAAAAAAAGGAGGAGGCACGTCTGGCGAGTGGTGTGCGCGCACCATGACAAGAGAGGAAAGCCAGATGGCGCCTCTGCTCATCATTGTGCGCGTAACCGCATGCTGTATGCCAGCCAAAAAGCTGTGGTAGCACTTTTAAAAGCCCACACACTAAATGTCTCGGCCAGAGCAGCGCATGCGCTGGCTCAGGCGAGACCTAAAAAGGAGGCATGGTGAAATGAAACATTGGACCGAGGATCACACAAATTGGGCATGTGGGAACCAGGAATTGATCCTGGGTTTTTAGCATTGTGGACAAAAGAAGGGCATTTCTTGTTTTGCTTCAATGGTTAATGCTTTATCTCTAATTCTTGGCAGATGAAAGCTCTTATCGGTTTGGGCTCAAAGCTCCAAGGCTACCTTGAGCCGAGCCGAATCCAGGCATCTGGCACGAGATTGACTGCTCAGTGGTTTACCCATCTCTACTCTCTGGGAAAGCCGCTGTGTATGCGCGTCCTGACCCTTCCAGCGCTCTCTCACTTTCCCTCCATTAGTCCCGCTATGCCCTCCTTTGAGTCACGCTGCCCCTTCTGTGAAAATGTTCAAAACAAAAATGTAACTATACAAACATATAAAGGGACGCGTAACGACATTAAAGTGACAGTAGGACAGCCCTCCTTTATAAAAAGGTTGAAATAGAACTGCCCTGAAAACATCCAGTGAGGTATTCATAAATTTTTTTTGAAAAATAAGCGCACATTTTAAGCAAAAACTGCGCCACAAGAAAGTCGGCACAAGTAATATGGAACAGTGCCCATGTTCAGATCTCCGCAAATACTTTCTGAAATGCCAAACCGTTTCTGCGTCCACACGCACGTGGATGCTCCAGCCAAAAATTTATTTGCACCGACCCTTATACAATGTGCGCACAGTCCCAAGCGCATATGAAGACAGAGCGCAAAGTCTGCGCCAACATCACGGCGCATTGGAAGACGAGTCTCCATAATGCCAACGAGTGCACTCTGGCGCACAGCCACAACTAGCGCCAGCGCAGCCATGTGTAATACTGGACCCTTGTGCACTTTTTTATCTTCAAGAATATATAATGCTGACCATAAGGGTCTTACACCAATTCTACATCAATATTTAAATATATATATTGCAAGCATCAAACTCATTTTACCAAACAATGCCTCAAAGAAATGGTATTGAAAGCTGCACAATATTTTAGCAAAACCTTTTTTGAAGTTGCAATTTTTACTTTTGTATACAATTTATTTTGAAAGAAAACAATCACCAGTCTTGCTTTCAGGCTTTGGCAGCATAAGTAGAGTAAAATTGTTATATTTTGCAAATGTGTACATAAAAATACAATCAGTGTCACTTAAAAGCGCTCAACGTAATGGTAGAAAGGCTTTGTGTTACTGAACCATAAACATCTGATACAACATCCCCACAGACACGAGAACTCCTCTGACTCAACCTGCAATTGAGAATGAAGTTGAAGATACGTCTTTTCAAAGAGATTTACCAGCCTATTTGGTATGAACATACTTATTACCCACCTCACTGCAAACAAACTTAAATCATATCACCAGGCTATTGCCCACTGTCCAGCACTTTGTTGCTCCCCAGCTGGGTTTGCAATGTCCACTTAACAATACACACATACTATGTCTACGTAAATATGTACAGCATACATCAGAACAACAGTTACTGTGCCTGATATACCGAATGCTTACCACATGTAGCCAAAATAGGGACGTTCGCTTTGTCTAGCCCACCATAGTTGCTGCAAAAGCGCTTCAGATTCAATCTAGACAGTTGATTATTTTTCCCAGCGTATATCTTCTCTTTCCACTCCTCCAAAATGACACATCTGTGTCCTCCCATTTCCAACCAAACCCGCTATAGCATCTACAAAATTATTAGTGGCATAAGGCCCATACAATTGCATGAGGCCAAAAGAAGTCAGTATCTAATTTCTAACGAGGAGATTTCTCACCAGAACAAGTGCAGAAGGCATACTCTGAGGATGAGGACAGAGAAGAAGGAAAAAGATAAATTGAGAGAACTGAGAGCAGATAGGGTCAAGTATAGTTATAATTATTGATCCTACTTATATGCCACATACTATGAAAATGCCTCTGGACGCCGAGATGCCTAGTTGTATATAACACATCACCAAATTAAAGGAGTGTGTAAGATTTGCAATCAAGGAGAAAAGTGATGGACCAGCATACCAGGAGTAGTCCCAGGGAAGAGTGGTCTTTATCATCCACGCTAAGGGGGAAAAAAAAGCCACAAGATGTCACAAGTGCCTGAAACCCGAGCTAATGGACTTCCAACCTTTTCTCGCTAGAAAGGGTATTCGAATCGTTTGGGTTGGAGATGAGAAAATCCAGTTTCAATGATTGCAACCAGGGCACAAGTCCTAAAAAAAGAAGTGGGGGGACTAACCTAGTTAGGCAGTATGCAAGTGACATCACGGCGTGCGACATCTCGGCACATGACATCACGGCGCATTACATCACACATGACATCACAGGAATTGACATCATAGAAAGTGGCATCACAAGCCACGACTTTACAGGAAGTGGCATCACAAGAAGTGACATCAGACCTAAAGTCCTCACATATATGTTTAGCAGGTCTATCAGTCTATCATGTGTACGTTTGAGCGCATTACGAGGATAATAGCAAAGTGAGCTATGGAAGATATGTGAGTTCTACACCTTGCAATCCCCCAGTTTTATGTAACACATCCTGTACATTCATTTACAAACTTATATAATTTATTGTACATGTAATATGCACGTGTTGATGTAAAGCGCTCAGACACCCTGCATTCGAATGAGTAGGGCTATACAAGAAAAAATAGTGGTACTTAAATTATTTCAACGCCTCCTCTGGGAAAGTAAGCTCTATATAAATGCAATTTGCTTTGTGTAAATACTGGGAAAGACCAACACATCTGATATTCTTACAGTGCATGCATATCTCCTAAACAGGGACTGAACAAAGTGAAAAGCTGCATGTCTTAAGTATGTGTGATGTGCTAACAAGGTGTGAGCCTTTATTTCCCCTCCGCTTCATTTGCATCAGGTGTGAGGCTCCTGACTGCTCCCAGCCAAGAGACTCGAACAAAAGGAGGCCTGATGACCCCTCAAATTCGGCCTTTGTTATGGGCCCAGCAGTAGTCTTAAATAAGAAAGCCCCGTCCCTGCCTGCACGTTGTTGCTTGTTGCAGAAGGAAAGCAGACAACGTGCAGGCGCTGCTTAAGTGTCCCGGTGTTTGAAAATTACACCGGGACGAGTTCAGCACATTCAGTGGGGCCAAAATTCTTTGCAGGGTGGACGACGTTCATCCTGTGAAAAAAGTGGGTGGACGACGTCCACCCGCGTGTACCCCCGACTCGTGCCCAGATTGCAACGTTTGACAGTGGCCAATACCTTATTACCTGCAGATTTAAGTATTCTAGGTTGAGTGTGCACTTTATTAAATAACCAAGTAATTTTCTGTGCAGGGACTGGTGACCCAGGCAGACGATCTTGAATGATATATATATGCTCCTTAATCTTAAAACAGTGAAGATGGCACTCACCACTGGAAAAGTGGTGTGTCTGCATTATCTATATTACACATACAGGGAAGCTAATGGAGAGAATTAAATTAAAACAGAGAACAATAAAAAGGGGAGATGAAAGAAATGGGAAGTAAACTAGGAAAGTACAGAGGGATGAGAGAGGCTAAGGTAGAGAACGGTGACAGAACACAGACTGGGAGTAAATAGGGAGGCTAACGTAGAGAACCTGCACAGAGTTAAAAAAAAAGGAAAGGAGAGAGGATGGGGAAGATAACTTTAACAGTGTAGAGAGAGGAATACAGATAGATGCTACTAGAGGAAACTGGGGCATAGTAAAGACAAGGAGAAAAGGATATCAGAGGTGACTAAAAACATAGATGGTGACGAAGGAAGGCTAGGGAAAAGAAACAACAAAGCACAAACAGAAAGATGAGAATGAATGTAGACGAGAGGGTTAGGGCAGAAAAAGAGAAAGGAAGTAAGAAATCTAGGACTAAGAGTACAGTGGCTAAGGAAGAAAGCTGGGACTCAGAACATAAAGAAAGGAAGGAGGAATCTAGAAGAGATTGGGTGGGAATGGGACTGCACATAGCAAGAGAAAATCAGGGGAGATATGGAACAGAGGAGACAGAATATGGAAGAGAGTAATAAAAACATTGGTCTAGAAAGAGGGGTGGAGCAATAATAGAAGACCCCAGCCCTCTTCTGACTTCTAACCTCCCCATCTTGTTCACATGCTATAAAGCCACATCTTAGGCATGTACGCTCGCTTGAGTTGTGTGATGCTTAGATGATGTCACAAGAAACACGACACAGGTGCGAACAGGAATCTTGCTGTACTATCCAAGTCTATTTCAAGATAATTTACACTCCTAATATACAAAACTTACAAAGTTTGTTGTTTTCGCAAATGCAGTTAATCTTAATTTACAGCATAATTTAAGATTATATATAGCCTGAGATACTCACACATAGAGGAGGCAACAGAGCCTAGTATTCCAGTCACAAAAGTAGCCCCAGAAATTGGTTCCATGTGATATTTTCGGAGTTAGTAATCATTTTGAGACTAGCTTGGGCCAGGTGCTCTTGTACAGCTGAGCAATGGTGAAAAAGTGCTCTATAAATGCATGTAAGTCACTGAGAGCCCCCGTGTCCCATGTCCAGCACATACCTGGCTTGTGCCTCCCAACCCTGCACAAAGGGCACAGAGGCACATTATCCCCATTGGCCTCCTACATACCAGTGGCGTGCAGGTGGTCTCTGGCCAGCTCGAACAACCTCAGGTGCATGTTGGTAATGGGGTTGAAGGAGCCACAGGCCAGCAGCACCACCTCAGTCCGGTCATCAGACTTCTCCATCTCTGCTGGACGCAGTGGTAGGTGTTGTGGAAGCGTCTTGGTGCCGGACCACAGTGCTGTAACAGGAAGTGGAGAAAAACCAGTCACCTTTCTGTCTGGTAGAACATAATGCATAATTCCTAACCTGCAAACAAAACATTCAGAAGCCCGTGGCCTGTCGTACACGTCTAAGTTGGGCCTCTTTCTTAAGAACCTCCTTTAGAAAACCACTGGCACCAAGAGTCTAGCCTTAGGTAGTCTTGGTATTATTAATATAAGTAATCTATTGCCTTGGTTAATCGTACCACAGAAAGCGTGAAGTGATCAGGTGAAAGATTACCCCCGCGAAACAAGGCGAGGACGCAGTGACAGTGGACAGAGCCGGGTGGTGTCTCCAAAACACGAGGCGCACACGAGACTGTCAATCCACAGTAATGACAACACTGGGGAGTTACTGGTAGCGCGCGACAGAAATGCGCGTCATAGGAAGGCTCGCGCTGCTAGTGTCGCAAGAGGAAGTCCGGCCATTAACAAAGACATAGCCTAGGGGCGGGTGTTGCAATTCATGGCTGGGCTCTGCAGGTATTACAGTAAATGGTCAGATTACGAGTTGCAAACTTAGTTTTTTCTCACGTTTTAAGGTCAGTTTTTTTTATATACGCAGAGCCAGCATCTTCCAGTTTTACCCGTGCGTAATGACAACTACTGTTTCCAGGCGTCTAAGGCTTTTTCCAATCCTTTTCTTGTTTGTACTTTCGCCACTACTGCTGATACTGTCTGTTATTTCTTTACAGATGTTGCTCCATGAAGCCAACTGCTGTACCTCAGTGCACAAGAGGACCAACCTGTTTCACGATGATCCATTACTTAATGGCACATGCTGCTTGCCACCTGAGCCGCTGCCTGCCTCACCAAGCCCGCTGCAGACTGTGAGTGCGCTGAGGAGATTGATAGCCACGCCCCTCGTACCCGGATCTTTCCCACGGGAGCCCAACTAACACTAGGGAATGTCAATGTTCCCTCCCCCATCCCCAGGACTGAGACCCAAAAGACTGTGTCAGAGGGAGCGTCTGTCTACTTTGCACGTCATAGGACGGGTTCTCTGATGGTTCAAGCACTCTTTCTGGGCACCAACACCCCTTGCCTATTCCAGCCTAAGTCCATTTGTTGAGTGCCTCCGTAGAGTTCAATGTGAAACCTGCAGTTCGCATATTCGAATCCCAGCGGGCTCAACTAAGGTTTCCATCCCTCGCGCATTAACAGAATGGTAATCATAAAGCTGGATACTAAGAACACCCATGTTTAACTCCCAAGAGGCAATTCAGCTTGCGCAGCTTTCACATACCTACACTGTTATGAATATGGAGAGCAGAGCAATGCTGAACACATCCATTAATACCGTAAAAAGAAAATGCTGCAGAGACCACAACCTGATGACTTCAATAGTTCACCAAACAAACTTTGGTGAACGTCGCAAAGAGTTCGCAAAAGGATCAGACCCGGAAGTGCGAGTTAGGTCAATTAAAAAAACACACTGAAACACAAGTGCGGCCGCGAAAGTGAAACAGTACTCCGGGTTAAGAAGTGGGAGGGGTGGGGGGAGTGCGATTCCCTTGCGGGAGCGAGCGGCGCCAGGAGCGATAATTGCTACCATATGGCGCCACTCGCTCCCGCAAGTGAATGCTAAACGTGCACGCGTTGCCATTGAAGGCAATGGAACGCGTGCACGTTTTTGGCTGAAAAGCCGAAGCGATCCCAAAAGGTCTTTTTTCCTATGCAGCGCATGCGCGCTGCGTAGGCGAGACCTAATAAGGCCAAAAATGCACAATGACAGAAACAAGTTACACAATGCACTAAGGAAAACCACTAGTGAGTGCGTTCTGGGGCTTCTGCTTTCCACTGGGGTGACGAGGACTGGTGCCCCCCCTTGAGATGACTCCAGCCCCACCAGGGGGGCGCGCCCCACAGTTTGATGACCACTGACCTTAAGGTTTGATATAGGGTACGTGAGCACGAAATGTGTTCGAAATGAAGAAATTAGCATTACCCCAAACCATTATGCCATTCTACCTAACTCTCTAACTTACTTGGACACACTTCTCAACAGTAAACCAGTTCTTAATTTAGCACCGGCACTTATTTCTCAGGGCCGGGTCTACACGGGGTGGCTGCTATTACGGGGATGCCTCACTATTAGCAAAAAAAATGAAAAACCCACGGAGTTGCTTTTATCAAAGGCTACGTGGTGCTTAATTTCAGGCAGTATGTAACCTGAAACGTGTTGTTTTTTAAGACTTTGAAAGTGGATGCAGCTGCGCATGTGTGAGCCTGGGCGAGAGTGTACTAGCCCTGGAGACACAAGGCAGTGTTGTGCCATCAGGATGGTAACAACTGGAGCCGGTTGAGGAGTGGCCCTCGAAGACCCCCCAGTTCTGGGCCCTTTCAGGCCCCTGCTGTGCTACGTTGTCCAGGGCTCCTAGGCCCTGGAAGCCCGGGCTCTGCTCCTTTCTCTGGGGCTGCCATGGCAGCTATGATGAGGACTGGCCCCTGGGGCGTGGCGGTGGCTCCCACCTGACCCTCCAGGGCTGCTTTCACGTTCAGTTCTGGGTGTGACCTCCACCTTTGAGGCACGGAGTACTGGGAGGAGCAAGGCCATGCTGAGGGGCCCTGATCCAAAAACCACGGGACTGGCCAGCCGGGGATTGTGAAATGGGTGCTGGAAGAAGTGAAGCAGTGGCTTTTTCTCCCACTCCGTTCTTTTGACCACACCTCCCAATGTGCATGTGTTGTTTGCAAAGGGCGTACTGCCCTCTCCCAAAAGAGGCTGAAACTCTATCGGTATTGGAGGCGCAGGTGCTGTGGTCGATGCCTGAGGCCCACACGGGGCACTACATTACCAAAGTGCTGAGCGAGGTGCTACAGGGGTGGAAGGACCTGGAGGCAGTGGGGGCTGATGGTGAGTTGAGGGGGTGAACCACTGAACTGACTGGGGGGAACCCTCTCGAGACCTCCAGGCGACAATCAGGAGCTTTGTTTATGAGGATTAGTTATGTGGGGGTGGGCAGGGTTGTCATTTTAGGGGAGGGAGGCAGTGGGGGTCACCTAGTTTCTAACGTGCGCTCCCACCAGATCCACAAAAGTGCCAGAGAACGGAACCAAGTTGTGGAGAAATACATTGCTTACATTAAAAACAAGGAGAAAATATCTGTAACCAAAGGTTGTTTTGTTTCAGAAATGTTTCATGCAAACAACATTTTAGACGTACACTTTCTCCGCCAAAAACTTTGTTGTCTGCTGAAGAGAGCAATTTTGTAAAGTGCAAAAGTTGTCCATTTTCCAGCAGCTGACACATTCTTTGTCAAACAGAAATAAAGGCAGAGTTCGAAAAGCTGCTTGCTCTGGACAATGTAACAACAATTTAACCAGTGCTGGAATCAAAAAATTGTTACTCCTGGAAGCCATAAATTGGGGTGGTCAAGGTGTGGCAACGAAAACGGGATAGCCTCAAAAAAGAAGCCTGACTGGTCAATTCATACATTTTTTTTTAAACTCTTCTACCACAAAGGAATTGGCAACAAGGAGAAATGTGACAGTGAATGTGGGCATCATTAATTATCTCACAGCAGCCCCCTTGCATGGATGGTCACAGGTCTTTCAGGTTCTATTAGTCAAGGCGCCGCTAACTGAGAGGAACTGACACCAATAGGTCTTGCGTATGCGGATCTATTGGCTTTGTCAATGTGTTTTAGTGGTGTGTTGTATTGTGGTGTGGTATGCAATGGCCTGTCATTCCATAGTGTTGTATGGTACAGCCTTTCATTCTATAGTATAGTATGTGAGCAGTGTGCCCGTATGAGTGCAGGGTGACTGGTGTGCCTTTATGAGTGCAGTGTGAGCACTGTGCCTGTACAAGTGCAGGGTGAGCACTGTGCCTGTATGAGTGGAGGCCGAGCACTGTGCCTATATGAGTGCAGGGTGAGCGGTGTACCTATATGAATGCGGGGGGACTGGTGTGCCTGTATGAGTGCAGGGGGACCAGTGTGCCTGTATGAGTGCAGAGTGAGCACTGTGTCTGTATGTGTTCAGCATGAGCACTGTGCCTGTATGACTGCAGGCTGAGTTGTATGCCTGTATGACTGCAGGCTGAGTGGTGTGCCTGTATGAGTGCAAGGTGAGCACTGTGCCTGTATGAGTGCAGGGGGACTGGTGTGCCTGTATGAGTGCAGGGTGAGCGTTGTGCCTGTTTGAATGGCAGGTGAGCATTGTGCCTGTAATAGTGCAGGGTGAGCAGTGTGCCTGTATGAATGCAGGGTGAGCACTGTGTCTGTATGAGTGCATGGGGAGCACTGTGCCTGTATGATTGCAGGGGGAGCACTGTGCCTGTATGATTGCAGGGGGGCACTGTGCCTGTATGAGTGGAGGGTGAGCACTGTGTGTGTGCAGGGTGAGCGGTGTGCCTGGATGAGTGATGTGCCTGGATGACTGCCGACTGAGTGGTGTACCTGTCTGAGTGCATGGTGAGTGGTATGCCTGTATGAGTACAGGGTGAGCGGTACGCCTGTTTGAGTGCAGGGTGAGCGGTGTGCCTGTTTGACTGAAGGCTGAGCGGTGTGCCTTTATGACTGCAGGGTGAGCACTGTGCCGGTTTGAGTGCAGGATGAGGACTGTGCCTGTATGAGAGCAGGGTGAGCACAGGGCATGTGTGAATGCAGGGTGAGTGGGCCAAACAGAAGCCTGCATAGATGGACATATCTGATTTGGGTATGTGCAGTTTGCAGACCACCATTATTTGCTTTGTGATGCTTAAGTCATTTGCACATCTGAAAAGTGTAATTTTCAGATACTACAGCATTACATACTGTGCATAATGAGGGTCTGCATTGTATGCAATAGACATATCTGGGACATTGCATTTTACATGAGGCTAATTTATATTAACCTTTTGGAGACCTGATATTTGCATATAATCAGAGGTTTTAGATGTCCATATTGGGCATATTATAGGGCTGAATGATGTGCATAAATCAGTTACAGGTTGTGCATATGCCAGAGAGATGCATACTGTGAATCTAGCTGAGTCCAATATATTCTTCATGTGATAGATACCTTCACAGTGGGCTTTTACCTCTGAACTCTATCATGTCATATATCCTTTGGCAACAAAGTGTATATATTTCAGTGGCAAATCCCCCAAATTCTCAGAGACAAAATAATTGTAAGGTGTGGCACTGTCTTTTACTAATAGACTGGTCTGGGGCAGTTTAGGGTGTTATTTGAAAATCAAGCCTGGGGAGACACCAAATACAACAGAAGTAGATAGTCATTTCAGTATAACTTTAGAGTCAGGCCTGTCATGGTCAGAAAAGTTCATTATGTTTGGTTACAAAAGTCATGACATCCAGTCTCTTTTGCAGTTTTGCCTTGATTTTATTAAGATATCTTTCCGAAGGAGCTGGAAAATCAACATGTGTTTCAAGTCAACCATCATATTACCAAGGTAGGAATTCAGATAGGGGATTACATCTGGCTTTCAGCAGTGCCAGTTGAGGATGTGGATGGAGCCAATGGAATAAATGGGTGGAGCCAGCGAAGGAAGTGGGTGGAGCCAGGGGAAGTGGATGTGGCCTCCTACAAAAATGTGAGCACCTGGATGTAATATTTTACAAATTAAGCACTGCACCATGACATTGCTGGAGTCCTGCAAGCCCTGCAGCTCATCCTTGCTGCAGTGATGCTTCATCTGTTGGCACAGAATAATGCTGCTGCACCTACATCATCCACATCTTCTGCCCCTGATGTGTCTGTGTCTCCCTTGGCTGCTTCTGAGCCAACATCACCCTCACAGGAGACAAAACACACATCAGAAGAGGAAGATGTGGATGAAACATCTCTCATAAGGAGAAGCCAGCGGTAGCATTCATCTGTGTCAAATGGCCAGTTTCTGCTTAGCCCTGTGCTTACCATCATGCCTCGGAACATCACCAGTCACTGTCCTCATATTGACCATGCTACATTCACCTTGGACATTTTTGGACTGCCAATGTGGCCATAGATCCTCAATGACACAGCAATCATCCTCCTGACTGAAGATTCCTGATTCCTCGGCATGTCTCATGATATGTTCCCCCACAAGGACTCTGTCTGGCCATCCCCTGGTTATGTACACAATTTGGGTGTTAGCAAAATAAGTGGTGCAGTCTTACAATTTCAAAATCGCACATGTACATAAATGCACTTAATTTTCCAGGATTTGTGTTGTCTGTGACCATCAATCTGGAGAGGTATCAACAATGCCTAAGCAGTGTAGCCAGTGCAACAAATACAGAGGACATTACCAAAATTATGGTCTGCTGAGTCTGTGTCCCTGGTAGGCAGTGAGATGACAGAACATGTGTGAATGACACAATGGGTCAATTCTCAAAGGCACCATTGCCACTGGAACATCACTTTTCTCAATGTTCATGTGTTGATAGGGCCTTGGATCAATAATCAAGCCAGCGTAAATCCTCTTGAAGTGGCTTAACCTTGCCTTGCTAACGAGGCACACTTTGACCCTCTACTTAGTGTCAATGTGTTGGACAATGGGTGTTGTGATGGGTGTTCAGCCAAAACACATTTTAAGATAAATCCTTCACCATATGCCCAAGGATGATGTACACATTTTGCTTAACCAGAAGAAATGCTGTGTAAACAAAACTTTTGTTTATATACATAGTTGTGCAGCATTTTGCTGGGCACATCTAGGCAGCAAAGCACCATGACTGTCAGTGTATGTGCAAGAAGGGGCACCTTACAGCACCTGATTCTACATTTCCCCTACGCAGGCAACCTTGCATTATGGTGCAAGTGTGCCTGCACTTGCGCTATGCATTGATATATTACTCTCGTCCATGGAGAAAAACAGTGAAGGGCTGTAATGTCTGAACTACTGCACAGCCCTGTGCTTCCATAGTGAGGGAACGAAGCATTAGCCTTCTTGCCCTAACACTGGCCTATACCACTGTAGTTGTAAATATGCACAAATGGCTCACATACATTGACTTAAAGAAATAGTGGTACACTACATTGATAAACTGTCAAATTCTCATCAATGTATATACACAAACCAGTCCAGCACACTATCCCTATGCAATGGCCGAACTTACCTTTGCTAGCCTACATATCATGCATGTCTGTGAATCCCAATCAAACTGCAGTATGACAGTAGCCTATCCCTAGAAGATGAAGTAAATCAATTTTTTGTTATCAAAAACGTTTTGGGGAAAGAATCTGATGTCTCAAAATTCTAACTCAAAAGTTATTTGATTCACATTAAACATCATTGAGACCACAAATCAATAAACACTTTATTTAAAAAAAACTAGTACCTAAGCTAAACCTACATGTGAAAAACTATTCTAACCTACACTATTCTAACTTATGCTAATTATAATGAACACTAACCTAAATAGCTTAGCTTAACCTATACACATGAAGCATGTATGAAACATCAACTCCCCTCCCCTTAAGGCACATCTGGAGACAGGACAAAGACAACATAACCTAAACATACACTAACTAAACATATTTCCTAAACAAATATATATATATATATATATATATATATATATATATATATATATATATATATATATATATATTTATATTTATTCCAAGCTCCCAAGGTTGCCCCAACGGTAAGCAGCACTCGAGCCAGCAGCATGCTGTAATCAGCTTTTATTGGGTATGGATGGCGCTCCGCCTGCCGATTCCTTAAACAGCTGACTCGTCAATACAGCCTGACGCGTTTCAAAGTTAAACTTCTTCCTCAGAGGCTGACGAGAACAGTAAAGTGCATAAACCGTTGGGGCAACCTTGGGAGCTTGGAATATATATACACCGTAGAAGCTCCAACCCAAGCCCTATGCGATAATATAGCAACTCATCTCACCCAGAAAATAGAAACAATATCCAACAAAATCACCTCAACCAGTGACTCCCAGAAAGGCACTAAAATAGACTATCCTCAGTCTATTCCAAATACCGTAACTCTAGAGAATTTTCCAGCACTTACGCCGGATAAGGTAGAATCTCTTCTAAAAATAGTTAAATCAGGGTCCCCATTGGACCTCATCCCTGCCAAAAGCACTTCCCTGCTATCCAAGCAACTAGCTGCTCCCATCTGCTCAATTCTTAATAGCTCCATGAAGGATGGCAGTCTCCCTCTAGAGTGAAAAGCGGCACAGATTATCCCCATCAGAAAAAATCCCAAAGCCCCCTTGGACGACGCATCCAACTATCGCCCCATCTCTCTGCTCCCCTTACAGAGCAAACTCCTAGAAAAACACATCAATAAGCACTTATCTGAATTCATAGAAACCTCTAACTGCCTCGATCCCTCTCAGTCGGGGTTTCGACCTAGACATAGCACAGAGTCTGCGCTGGTGGCAGTCACTGATAACATCAAAATGTTCCTGGATAATGGTCAAGCAGTACTTCTGGTGCTGCTTGACCTATCCGCTGCCTTCGATACCATCTCTCACCAGACCCTTCTCAGGAGACTTAGGGACAGTGGCATTCAAGGGAATGCCCTAAAATGGCTGTCCAATTTCTTGGTGGATAGAACCCAGGCCGTCAACTTGGGCCCTTTTCGTTCCCAGACCACTAAAGTGACCAAGGGAGTACCGCAAAGCTCTTGTTTGAGCCCCACCTTATTTAACATTTATGTCGCTCCCTTGGCTAGCTTACTGAGGAAACTAGGATTCTGTCCTATCTCCTACGCTGATGACACTCAGCTTCTACTCTCCTCCGACAAAACTAACCCTAACACTCAGACCACCTTTACGGAGGGTATGAAGGTCATCGCTGACTGGATGAGGGATAACTACCTCCAGCTTAACGCAGGAAAATCAGAGATTGTTGTTCGGAGATGCTGTAACAAGGTGGTCCCCTGGATGGTGGCCAGAGGAACTAGGCTCTGCCCCAATCCCAAAACTAATGGCAAAAAATCTAGGAGTCCAGATAGATCAAAAACTAACTCTAGAGGAGCACGCCACCTCTACGGCTGGGGCTTGCTTCCACACACTTAGCCTCCTACAAAGAGGTTTCCCCTTCTCGCCATCCTCCACGCAGAAAACTTTGATCCAGGCATTAGTGCTAAGCCGCCTGGACTACTGCAATGCTTTGCTGATATCAGCCAAAGAGGTTTCCTTGAACAAATTGCAGGTTGTCCAGAACACTGCGGCCCGCCTGGTTGCCAATGCCCCGCCAAGAACAGCTTCTCTTCCCTTACTTCAAAAGCTCCATTGGCTTCCGGTTCGAAAAAGGATAAAATTCAAGATCTGCTGCATGGCCTACAAATCTTTACACGACCTGGGTCCCAGCTATCTATCAGACAAATTTGTCAGATACCAGCCATCCAGGTCACTCCGGTCAGGGTCCAAAGCACTTCTGAACATCCCACGCTTCAAAAAAGCTCATATGGGTGGAAAAGCCTTCTTCCATCTGGCTCCCCTCTATTGGAACCAACTTCCCATCCACCTACGCCAATGCACCAACTTCCTGGTATTCGGAAAGCTGCTGAAAACCCTACTGTTCTGAATTGTCGCTCACTGGTTGGCTATAGCAGTCTTAGCGCGGAGATACCCCTGATGGGGTGATTTGGGCGCTTTATAAATCGATAAATCAAATCAAATCAAATGCAATTGTGTCCTTAATAGGGGTTCACATGTGATTGTGTGTTCCTAGAGATGTAATCTCTAGTTAGCTTAAACAAGGAAGCACTAGATAGCGTGTTTCACAAAGTGTTACCGTCTTCCTTGTATAGAGACAAAACAATCTGATAGTCATGGATAGATAGAAATACCGACTGACATCAGCACACCATCCTAATTCTAATGGTGTAAATTATATATACGTGGCAGGGGTTGAACCCAAGTGGGCATCTCTAGGAACACACGATCACATGTGAACCCCTATTAACGACACAATTGCATTTGCATATACTATGCTATGTCCGTGAGAAAGAGTTAGGTTGCCTGTCCACTGCACCACTGTGTGCGTCGGAGATAAGGGAACAATAAAGCTCATTCAAAATCCCGTACCCCAACCAACAACATTTCGTTTCACTGCAATACTAGGATTATATACACTTGCATAATATGAACTGTTACGTTACAAGTCTGTACTGTCAGTTTTTATGATCTATGAAATGCAATGAGCCGTCGCCAAATGGATGAAAAACAGCTGCCTACAACTAAACACCAAAAAAACAGAAGTACTCATCATGGGCCCAAACCCCGACGCCTGGAGCGACACCTGGTGGCACCCCGCCCTCGGAAACCCGCCAACCCCCACAGACCACGCACGCAACCTGGGAATCATCCTGGACTCCGAGCTCAAAATGGACCGCCAGATCAACTCTGTATCGTCTTCCTGCTTCCACACCCTCCGCCTCCTTCGTAAGACCTTCAAATGGATCCCCCTCGAACACCGAAAGACCGTCACTCACGCCCTGGTCACCAGCAGACTCGACTACGGCAACGCACTCTACGCCGGAATAAACAAAAACCTCACCCGCAAGCTACAGAACATCCAGAACGCCGCCGCAAGACTGGTCCTCAACCTGCCAAAACACTGCCACATCTCCCAGCACCTGCGCACACTCCACTGGCTCCCCGTCGAGGCGAGAATCACCTTCAAGATGCTCACCCACGCACACAAGGCCCTCCACAGCACCGGACCAGCATACCTGAACAGCCGACTCAAATTCCACGCACCCCAAAGGACCCTACGATCAGCCCAGCTCTCCTACGCCGTGGTCCCCCGCACCAGAAAGACCAGATCGGGAGGCCGCTCCTTCTCCTTCCTCGCGGCCAAAGCATGGAACGCCCTTCCGCTCCACCTCAGACAGACAACATCGCTCCCCATCTTCGCAAGAAACCTCAAAACCTGGCTCTTCGACAGACCCCCTCCTTGATGGAATGGAACCTGCACCCCCCCCCCCCACCACTAGCACCTTGAGACCCTTATGGGTGAGTAGTCGCGCTTTAACAAACCCCTGATTGATTGAATGAGATGATATTGAATTTTCATCGAGTGAAGTAACTCGAATGAACTTGAGAGTCTTTTTTCCATTTTCATAAAGTTTGGGTCACATGGCTGTTTATTTAAATCATAGTTGAAACTGAAACAGTTACTCGTGATCAAGGGGCGCAAGCTCCGAAACGTGTAGGGTGTTTCTCAAGCTTTAAATAAATACAGCTTTGCAACATTTGTTGTCCACGGCATGCTGTTTTTGGGAGAAAAGGAATACAGCGTTGATAGATATATCAACAACCAAGCTCTCTTCAGGTAGGAACAGAGTGCGAGACAGCTCCGGGTAAAGCTTGAACAGGCTTTATTGATTTTTTGCGCTCAGTGTGCAGAGTCCAAAGAAACGCTCGGCAGACGCGTTTCTGCTTTAAAATAGCTTCATCAGTGCCCGTTTCTCTGGCTATTCTTTTTCCTTCCCACTTTCCGCAGTTGTCAGCAGGGATTCAAGCCCATTCCGGTCTCCCCTTATCAGGCATTAGAATATTACCTCCTCTCTCCCCATGTCCCAGATACCTCCTTGTGGAAATGTGTAGCACCGGGGGGCGACGCGTTGCAGACAGTGCTCCAATCCAACGTTGCAGGTGTCCCACGTAGCACCAGAACGAGAGGGCGTCTCGCTAGCCAGTACCTGCTCACCGGCAACAAACAACAACCAGGCTCTCTTCAGGTAGGAACAGAGTGCGAGACAGCTCCGGGGAAAGCTTGAACAGGCTTTATTGATTTTTCACGCTCAGTGTGCAGAGTCCAAAGAAACGCTCGGCAGACGCGTTTCTGCTTTAAAATAGCTTCATCAGTGCCCGTTTCTCTGGCTATTCTTTTTCCTGGGGGTCACTTCACTTATAGGTGTTCACTGTGACCACTTCCTGTCAGATGGTTTCTTGCCCCTCCTCCGCCATAAGGACTGCTAGGCACCTCGCATTCCCTTACCAGGCAACTGCATTCTGGGTGATGAAGTCCTCTGTGAGAGCCCATACAGTTACGGGGCCTCTCATACACCATGTGATGTCCCAATCGTGTTGGCAGCTAACTTCCCACTTTCCGCAGTTGTCAGCAGGGATTCAAGCCCATTCAGGTCTCCCCTTATCAGGCAATAGAATATTGCTTCCTCTCTCCCCATGTGCCAGATACCTCCTTGTAGAAATGTGTAGCACCGGGGGGGGGCGACGCGTTGCAGACAGTGCTCCAATCCAACGTTGCAGGTGTCCCACGTAGCACCAGAACGAGATGGCGTCTCGCTAGCCAGTACCTGCTCACCGGCAACAAACAACAACCAGGCTCTCTTCAGGTAGGAACAGAGTGCGAGACAGTTCCGGGGAAAGCTTGAACAGGCTATATTGATTTTTCGCGCTCAGTGTGCAGAGTCCAAAGAAACGCTCGGCAGACGCGTTTCTGCTTTAAAATAGCTTCATCAGTGCCCGTTTCTCTGGCTATTCTTTTTCCTGGGGGTCACTTCACTTATAGGTGTTCACTGTGACCACTTCCTGTCAGATGGTTTCTTGCCCCTCCTCCGCCGTAAGGACTGCTAGCCACCTCGCATTCCCTTACCAGGCAACTGCATTCTGGGTGATGAAGTCCTCTGTGAGAGCCCAAACAGTTACGGGGCCTCTCATACACCATGTGATGTCCCAATCGTGTTGGTAGCTAACTTCCCACTTTCCGCAGTTGTCAGCAGGGATTCAAGCCCATTTCGGTCTCCACTTATCAGGCAATAGAATATTGCCTCCTCTCTCCCCATGTGCCAGATACCTCCTTGTGGAAATGTGTAGCACCGGGGGGGCGACGCGTTGCAGACAGTGCTCCAATCCAACGTTGCAGGTGTCCCACGTAGCACCAGAACGAGAGGGCGTCTCGCTAGCCAGTACCTGCTCACCGGCAACAAACTACAACCAGGCGCTCTTCGGGTAGGAACAGAGTGCGAGACAGCTCTGGGGAAAGCTTGAACAGGCTTTATTGATTTTTCGCGCTCAGTGTGCAGAGTCCAAAGAAACGCTCGGCAGACGCGTTTCTGCTTTAAAAGAGCTTCATCAGTGCCCGTTTCTCTGGCTATTCTTTTTCCTGGGGGTAACTTCACTTATAGGTGTTCACTATGACCACTTCCTGTCAGATGGTTTCTTGCCCCTCCTCCGCCGTACGGACTGCTAGCCACCTCGCATTCCCTTACCAGGCAACTGCATTCTGGGTGATGAAGTCCTCTGTGAGAGCCCATACAGTTACGGGGCCTCTCATACACCATGTGATGTCCCAATCGTGTTGGCAGCTAACTTCCCACTTTCCGCAGTTGTCAGCAGGGATTCAAGCCCATTCCGGTCTCCACTTATCAGGCAATAGAATATTGCCTCCTCTCTCCCCATGTGCCAGATACCTCCTTGTGGAAATGTGTAGCACCGGGGGGGCGACGCGTTGCAGACAGTGCTCCAATCCAACGTTGCAGGTGTCCCACGTAGCACCAGAACGAGAGGGCGTCTCGCTAGCCAGTACCTGCTCACCGGCAACAAACAACAACCAGGCTCTCTTCAGGTAGGAACAGAGTGCAAGACAGCTCCGGGGAAAGCTTGAATAGACTTTATTGATTTTTCGCGCTCAGTGTGCAGAGTCCAAAGAAACGCTCGGCAGACGCGTTTCTGCTTTAAAATAGCTTCATCAGTGCCCGTTTCTCTGGCTACTCTTTTTCCTGGGTCACTTCACTTATAGGTGTTCACTGTGACCACTTCCTGTCAGATGGTTTCTTGCCCCTCCTCCGCCATAAGGACTGCTAGCCACCTCGCATTCCCTTACCAGGCAACTGCATTCTGGGTGATGAAGTCCTCTGTGAGAGCCCATACAGTTACGGGGCCTCTCATACACCATGTGATGTCCCAATCGTGTTGGCAGCTAACTTCCCACTTTCCGCAGTTGTCAGCAGGGATTCAAGCCCATTCCGGTCTCCCCTTATCAGGCAATAGAATATTGCCTCCTCTCTCCCCATGTGCCAGATACCTCCTTGTGGAAATGTGAAGCACCGGGGGGGCGACGCGTTGCAGACAGTGCTCCAATACAACGTTGCAGGTGTCCCACGTAGCACCAGAACGAGAGGGCGTCTCGCTAGCCAGTACCTGCTCACCGGCAACAAACAACAACCAGGCTCTCTTCAGGTAGGAACAGAGTGCGAGACAGCTCCGTGGAAAGCTTGAACAGGCTTTATTGATTTTTCGCGCTCAGTGTGCAGAGTCCAAAGAAACGCTCGGCAGACGCGTTTCTGCTTTAAAATAGCTTCATCAGTGCCCGTTTCTCTGGCTATTCTTTTTCCTGGGGGTCACTTCACTTATAGGTGTTCACTGTGACCACTTTCTGTCAGACGGTTTCTTGCCCCTCCTCCGCCATAAGGACTGCTAGCCACCTCGCATTCCCTTACCAGGCAACTGCATTCTGGGTGATGAAGTCCTCTGTGAGAGCCCATACAGTTATGGGGCCTCTCATACACCATGTGATGTCCCAATCGTGTTGGCAGCTAACTTCCCACTTTCCGCAGTTGTCAGCAGGGATTCAAGCCTTGATCTGGATATCGAAGCGGAAGGAGGCCTTCTGAAAAGTAAAACCCACTTTAAACCAACGGCCCGCAATTCACTCCTCCATTTCTCAAGTTTCCACCCCAGACCCCTGCGGGAGAATCTTCCCTATGGACAATACCTCCGCCTCCGCAGGAACTGTAGTGACATAAGAGATTATAAACAACAAGCCTCTGATCTGAGCACCAAATTACGACAGCGTGGTTACCCTCAACGTATCACTGATAAAGCCAACAAACGGGCTCGGAATCAGAACCGGGAGGGCCTCATTGAAGTGCAGAATCGTGCATCCACCCCTATCCCACTCACGTGCGTTACCACCTACAACGCTGTCTCACATGAGGTGTCTGACATCATAAAAAAACATTGGCGGATTCTAAAGACAGGCAACCTGAATTGGGAACTTCCGCTGATGTCTCACAGAAAGGCTAGATCAATTAAGGACGCTTTGGTTACCACACGACCAACACCTCAAAGGAAACCTCCTAATACAATTCTGAATGCATGGGGACTCCCTAATGTGGTGGGCCACTATCCCTGCGGAGACTGTAGTGTGTGCCATATAACCATGACTACCAAAAATCTTAACTTGGAACCGGGCAAGACCTGGCATTTAAGGACACACACAAACTGTAACACAGCCCATGTCGTATATCGCATCACATGTCCTTGTAATCTTACGTACATTGGTATGACTAATCAGAAAGTCAAGACTAGAATTTGCGAGCATCGCAGTACGATTAGATGCAAGAAGACGACCACAAGAATGACAAGCCATTTCCTTGAAGCTGGTCATACCACGAATGACATCAGTTGGGTGGTCATCGAGGCTCTGGATCCTAACATGCCTAACATACAAAATCGTCTATTGGAGAAAGAACAAAGATGGGTTTATCGCCTATCCAGTCATCTGACAGGACTCAATGATAATATTCCCTGGCAAAGCCTTAGGAGATAATAGATGCTTATCTATTACACTCTATACCAGCGCAGGATATTTACTGAGCACACTTTATACCTAGTGCCGTTTGTCATAGCAAAATGCCCAAAATGCGATTTCTGTGTAACACTTTCCTTTTCATGTAATTATCTTTTTATTTTTATTTTCATTTGTTTTCCTCAGGAATACACTGAGCATACTTTATGCCCAGCGCTGCCAGTTCTGTCATTTTTTTGAACACTACTGTTCAATGCGCATTCTGATTAACACTCACACCTTCTGATTCTTTCTTCTTTTCCTTTTTCTTTTCCTTTTTCTTTTTCCTTGCCGCCGTGTTATTACACACCATGGCTTCCTTGCACCTGTATTGTGAATTTTCACCTTTCATGAATGGCTGCCATAGCCGCCTTGTCTGTTTTCAGCTCACGCGTCTCCCAATATGGCCGCCACGCTTTTGCCCGTTATACTCAGATGAGTTGTTTTTTGCAACGTCATCCCCTAATGTGGTGCCGTCACTTCCCAGCTGAGCGCCCTAAGGAATGATTTAACACGGTTCTCCCGGCGCGTCCCACACCAGCCAGGACATCGGGAGACCGCAGTAGGTTGTATAATGGGAATCCTCACGGAACCAAGTAAGGTTGTGTTTCTTTGGACCATGGGCGACCCGCTGCACGATCCATGGTTTTTTACTGAAAAGCCATCTCTTTCTTTACAGATTGGTTTACCGGATGAGACCCCTCCTATGCCCTGATTAGCTGCCTATATTTCTTCTTCATAGTAATTATGATTTTTTGGATTTACGCTGCTACAATTGTTCCTACCTTTTTAAACATGCTATTTTGCCTATTCGTAACTTATGCATTTTTTAAGGCGTTTGTTTGGCCGCATATGTGACTAACTTCCTGCGCGCAACTTCGCATTATTTAATCAGCACCCTGCAAGCAGCGCGTATTTATCACCCGCTGCCCGTAATACATAAGCATTGGCTTCCATTACATCACGGCCACTCGCCTCACGATGCTCCCATGTGACCATCTAATTCATGTCTTAGCGTGGGTACTTGATCCGCATAGTGTACTATTCGTCTCACGGTGCTCCTTTGTGATCATCCAGCCTTACGGCATTGTTCCTACCAAGCATGCTGTAGATACTCGCATGCTGAACCATTATTACTCTATCACTATTACGGTGGTGGTCAATTCGATTATCACGGCATGTTTGAGATTGCAATTTTGTGTTGCTTTGAAAGATTGCATTTTATGTTGCTCAAAAGAACTACATGTCTCGTTTTGTCTTTTTTCCTCCACAGGGTTTTTACCGGTGTCAGTAAGTATACCGACACCTAGTCCACACACCTTAGCGCGTGTATTGGTACTTCACCTCTCACGTGGCCTTCACTTTGCCACTCACGTTTTTATTTTCGGTCCTGAAGAAAGCCCATTCGAATTTTTTAACGGGCTGAAACATGTAGACCACATCACCCTAACAACTACAGATTATTATCTCTTGGTAGTTGGCATCACATAGTTTTTAACCATACCCTGAGCCGCCACTATTAAATTTACTTGGCAAGGATCCTCAGAGGTATTTTTAACATTCACATTACACATTCACACCACACCTGCTCCGCTGTAATCAGGCGTTGTAGCACAACCGGGCGGCATTAGGGAACCCGGTTGGGACCCCAATGATGAAGCATGACACCAACCAGGTTGGTGTGTGAGGGGTCTTTTAAATATACCTAATGGGTCCTTGGACTTACCACACTTAGTGATTGATAGATTCATACTACAACAGGGTCCGTCCACATTGTTTTTTGCAACTTTACCCAGGGGATCAGGACGTACCCCTAAATCTCACTCTCTCCTTTGTTTTCCGTAGCAGGGATTCAAGCTCATTCCGGTCTCCTCTTATCAGGCAATAGAATATTGCCTCCTCTCTCCCCATGTGCCAGATACCTCCTTGTGGAAATGTGTAGCACCGGGGGGGGGCGATGCGTTGTAGACAGTGCTCCAATCCAACGTTGCAGGTGTCCCACGTAGCACCAGAACGAGAGGGCGTCTCGCTAGCCAGTACCTGCTCACCGGCAACAAACAACAACCAGGCTCTCTTCAGGTAGGAACAGAGTGCGAGACAGCTCCGGGGAAAGCTTGAACAAGCTTTATTGATTTTCCGCGCTCAGTGTGCAGAGTCCAAAGAAACGCTCGGCAGACGCGTTTCTGCTTTAAAAGAGCTTCATCAGTGCCCGTTTCTCTGGCTATTCTTATTCCTGGGGGTCACTTCACTTATAGGTGTTCACTGTGACCACTTCCTGTCAGATGGTTTCTTGCCCCTCCTCCGCCGTAAGGACTGCTAGCCACCTCGCATTCCCTTATCAGGCAACTGCATTCTGGGGATGAAGTCCTCTGTGAGAGCCCATACAGTTACGGGGCCTCTCATACACCATGTGATGTCCCAATCGTGTTGGCAGCTAACTTCCCACTTTCCGCAGTTGTCAGCAGGGATTCAAGCCCATTCCGGTCTCCCCTTATCAGGCAATAGAATATTGCCTCCTCTCTCCCCATGTGCCAGATACCTCCTTGTGGAAATGTGTAGCACCGGGGGGGCGACGCGTTGCAGACAGTGCTCCAATCCAACGTTGCAGGTGTCCCACGTAGCACCAGAACGAGAGGGCGTCTCGCTAGCCAGTACCTGCTCACCGGCAACAGACAACAACCAGGCTCTCTTCAGGTAGGAACAGAGTGCGAGACAGCTCCGGGGAAAGCTTGAACAGGCTTTATTGATTTTTCGCGCTCAGTGTGCAGAGTCCAAAAAAACGCTCGGCAGACGCGTTTCTGCTTTAAAATAGCTTCATCAGTGCCCGTTTCTCTGGCTATTCTTTTTCCTGGGGGTCACTTCACTTATAGGTGTTCACTGTGACCACTTCCTGTCAGATGGTTTCTTGCCCCTCCTCCGCCGTAAGGACTGCTAGCCACCTCGCATTCCCTTACCAGGCAACTGCATTATGGGTGATGAAGTCCTCTGTGAGAGCCCATACAGTTACGGGGCCTCTCATACACCATGTGATGTCCCAATCGTGTTGGCAGCTAACTTCCCACTTTCCGCAGTTGTCAGCAGGGATTCAAGCCCATTCCGGTCTCCCCTTATCAGGCAATAGAATATTGCCTCCTCTCTCCCCATGTGCCAGATACCTCCTTGTGGAAATGTGTAGCACCCGGGGGACGATGCGTTGCAGACAGTGCTCCAATCCAACGTTGCAGGTGTCCCACGTAGCACCAGAACTAGAGGGCGTCTGGCTAGTCAGTACCTGCTCACCGGCAACAAACAACAACCAGGCTCTCTTCAGGTAGGAACAGAGTGCGAGACAGCTCCGGGGAAAGCTTGAACAAGCTTTATTGATTTTCCGCGCTCAGTGTGCAGAGTCCAAAGAAACGCTCGGCAGACGCGTTTCTGCTTTAAAAGAGCTTCATCAGTGCCCGTTTCTCTGGCTATTCTTATTCCTGGGGGTCACTTCACTTATAGGTGTTCACTGTGACCACTTCCTGTCAGATGGTTTCTTGCCCCTCCTCCGCCGTAAGGACTGCTAGCCACCTCGCATTCCCTTATCAGGCAACTGCATTCTGGGTGATGAAGTCCTCTGTGAGAGCCCATACAGTTACGGGGCCTCTCATACACCATGTGATGTCCCAATCGTGTTGGCAGCTAACTTCCCACTTTCCGCAGTTGTCAGCAGGGATTCAGGCCCATTCCGGTCTCCCCTTATCAGGCAATAGAATATTGCCTCCTCTCTCCCCATGTGCCAGATACCTCCTTGTGGAAATGTGTAGCACCGGGGGGGCGACGCGTTGCAGACAGTGCTCCAATCCAACGTTGCAGGTGTCCCACGTAGCACCAGAACGAGAGGGCGTCTCGCTAGCCAGTACCTGCTCACCGGCAACAAACAACAACCAGGCTCTCTTCAGGTAGGAACAGAGTGCGAGACAGCTCCGGGGAAAGCTTGAACAGGCTTTATTGATTTTTCGCGCTCAGTGTGCAGAGTCCAAAGAAACGCTCGGCAGACGCGTTTCTGCTTTAAAATAGCTTCATCAGTGCCCGTTTCTCTGGCTATTCTTTTTCCTGGGGGTCACTTCACTTATAGGTGTTCACTGTGACCACTTCCTGTCAGACGGTTTCTTGCCCCTCCTCCGCTGTAAGGACTGCTAGCCACCTCGCATTCCCTTACCAGGCAACTGCATTCTGGGTGATGAAGTCCTCTGTGAGAGCCCATACAGTTACGGGGCCTCTCATACACCATGTGATGTCCCAATCGTGTTGGCAGCTAACTTCCCACTTTCCGCAGTTGTCAGCAGGGATTCAAGCCCATTCTGGTCTCCCCTTATCAGGCAATAGAATATTGCCTCTTCTCTCCCCATGTGCCAGATACCTCCTTGTGGAAATGTGTAGCAGTGGGGGGGCGACGCGTTGCAGACAGTGCTCCAATCCAACGTTGCAGGTGTCCCACGTAGCACCAGAACGAGAGGGCGTCTCGCTAGCCAGTACCTGCTCACTGGCAACAAACAACAACCAGGCTCTCTTCAGGTAGGAACAGAGTGCAAGACAGCTCCGGGGAAAGCTTGAACAGGCTTTATTGATTTTTCGCGCTCAGTGTGCAGAGTCCAAAGAAACGCTCGGCAGACTCGTTTCTGCTTTAAAATAGCTTCATCAGTGCCCGTTTCTCTGGCTATTCTTTTTCCTGGGGGTCACTTCACTTATAGGTGTTCACTGTGACCACTGCCTGTCAGATGGTTTCTTGCCCCTCCTCCGCCGTAAGGACTGCTAGCCACCTCGCATTCCCTTACCAGGCAACTGCATTCTGGGTGACGAAGTCCTCTGTGAGAGCCCATACAGTTACGGGGCCTCTCATACACCATGTGATGTCCCAATCGTGTTGGCAGCTAACTTCCCACTTTCCGCAGTTGTCAGCAGGGATTCAAGCCCATTCCGGTCTCCCCTTATCAGGCAATAGAATATTGCCTCCTCTCTCCCCATGTGCCAGATACCTCCTTCTGGAAATGTGTAGCACCGGGGGGGCGACACGTTGCAGACAGTGCTCCAATCCAACGTTGCAGGTGTCCCACGTAGCACCAGAACAAGAGGGTGTCTCGCTAGCCAGTACCTGCTCACCGGCAACAAACAACAACCAGGCTCTCTTCAGGTAGGAACAGAGTGCGAGACAGCTCAGGGGAAAGCTTGAACAGGCTTTATTGATTTTTCGCGCTCAGTGTGCAGAGTCCAAAGAAACGCTCGGTAGACGCGTTTCTGCTTTAAAATAGCTTCATCAGTGCCCGTTTCTCTGGCTATTCTTTTTCCTGGGGGTCACTTCACTTATAGGTGTTCACTGTGACCACTTCCTGTCAGATGGTTTCTTGCCCCTCATCCGCCGTAAGGACTGCTAGCCACCTCGCATTCCCTTACCAGGCAACTGCATTCTGGGTGATAAAGTCCTCTGTGAGAGCCCATACAGTTACGGGGCCTCTCATACACCATGTGATGTCCCAATCGTGTTGGCAGCTAACTTCCCACTTTCCGCAGTTGTCAGCAGGGATTCAAGCCCATTCCGGTCTCCCCTTATCAGGCAATAAAATATTGCCTCCTCTCTCCCCATGTGCCAGATACCCTCTTGTGGAAATGTGTAGCACCGGGGGGGCGACGCGTTGCAGACAGTGCTCCAATCCAACGTTGCAGGTGTCCCACGTAGCACCAGAACGAGAGGGCGTCTCACTAGCCAGTACCTGCTCACCGGCAACAAACAACAACCAGGCTCTCTTCAGGTAGGAACAGAGTGCGAGACAGCTTCGGGGAAAGCTTGAACAGGCTTTATTGATTTTTCGCGCTCAGTGTGCAGAGTCCAAAGAAACGCTCGTCAGACGCATTTCTGCTTTAAAATAGCTTCATCAGTGCCTGTTTCTCTGGCTATTCTTTTTCCTGGGGGTCACTTCACTTATAGGTGTTCAATGTGACCACTTCCTGTCAGATGGTTTCTTGCCCCTCCTCCGCCGTAAAGACTGCTAGCCACCTCGCATTCCCTTACCAGGCAACTGCATTCTGGGTGATGAAGTCCTCTGTGAGAGCCCATACAGTTACGGGGCCTCTCATACACCATGTGATTTCCCAATCGTGTTGGCAGCTAACTTCCCACTTTCTGCAGTTGTCAGCAGGGATTCAAGCACATTCTGGTCTCCCCTTATCAGGCAATAGAATATTGCCTCCTCTCTCCCCATGTGCCAGATACCTCCTTGTGGAAATGTGTAGCACTGGGGGGGCGACGCGTTGCAGACAGTGCTCCAATCCAACGTTGCAGGTGTCCCACGTAGCACCAGAACGAGAGGGCGTCTCGCTAGCCAGTACCTGCTCACCGGCAACAAACAACAACCAGGCTCTCTTCAGGTAGGAACAGAGTGCGAGACAGCTCCGGGGAAAGCTTGAACAGGCTTTATTGATTTTTCGCGCTCAGTGTGCAGAGTCCAAAGAAACGCTCGGCAGACGCTTTTCTGCTTTAAAATAGCTTCATCAGTGCCCGTTTCTCTGGCTATTCTTTTTCCTGGGGGTCACTTCACTTATAGGTGTTCACTGTGACCACTTCCTGTCAGATGGTTTCTTGCCCCTCCTCCGCCATAAGGACTGCTAGCCACCTCGCATTCCCTTACCAGGCAACTGCATTCTGGGTGACGAAGTCCTCTGTGAGAGCCCATACAGTTACGGGGCCTCTCATACACCATGTGATGTCCCAATCGTGTTGGCAGCTAACTTCCCACTTTCCGCAGTTGTCAGCAGGGATTCAAGCCCATTCCGGTCTCCCCTTATCAGGCAATAGAATATTGCCTCCTCTCTCCCCATGTGCCAGATACCTCCTTGTGGAAATGTGTAGCACCGGGGGGGCGACGCGTTGCAGACAGTGCTCCAATCCAATGTTGCAGGTGTCCCACGTAGCACCAGAACGAGAGGGTGTCTCGCTAGCCAGTACCTGCTCACCGGCAACAAACAACAACCAGGCTTTCTTCAGGTAGGAACAGAGTGCGAGACAGCTCAGGGGAAAGCTTGAACAGGCTTTATTGATTTTTCGCGCTCAGTGTGCAGAGTCCGAAGAAACGCTCGGTAGACGCGTTTCTGCTTTAAAATAGCTTCATCAGTGCCCGTTTCTCTGGCTATTCTTTTTCCTGGGGGTCACTTCACTTATAGGTGTTCACTGTGACCACTTCCTGTCAGATGGTTTCTTGCCCCTCGTCCGCCATAAGGACTGCTAGACACCTTTCATTCCCTTACCAGGCAACTGCATTCTGGGTGATGAAGTCCTCTGTGAGAGCCCATACAGTTACGGGGCCTCTCATACACCATGTGATGTCCCAATCGTGTTGGCAGCTAACTTCCCACTTTCCGCAGTTGTCAGCAGGGATTCAAGCCCATTCCGGTCTCCCCTCATCTGGCAATAGAATATTGCCTCCTCTCTCCCCATGTGCCAGATACCTCCTTGTGGAAATGTGTAGCACCAGGTGGGCGACGCGTTGCAGACAGTGCTCCAATCCAACGTTGCAGGTGTCCCACGTAGCACCAGAACGAGAGGGCGTCTCGCTAGTCAGTACCTGCTCACCGGCAACAAACAACAACCAGGCTCTCTTCAGGTAGGAACAGAGTGCGAGACAGCTCCGGGGAAAGCTTGAACAGGCTTTATTGATTTTTCGCGCTCAGTGTGCAGAGTCCAAAGAAACGCTCGGCAGACACGTTTCTGCTTTAAAATAGCTTCATCAGTGCCCGTTTCTCTGGCTATTCTTTTTCCTGGGGGTCACTTCACTTATAGGTGTTCACAGTGACCACTTCCTGTCAGATGGTTTCTTGCCCCTCCTCCGCCGTAAGTCTGCTAGCCACCTCGCATTCCCTTACCAGGCAACTGCATTCTGGGTGATGAAGTCCTCTGTGAGAGCCCATACAGTTACGAGGCCTCTCATACACCATGTGATGTCCCAATCGTGTTGGCAGCTAACTTCCCACTTTCCGCAGTTGTCAGCAGGGATCCAAGCCCATTCCGGTCTCCCCTTATCAGGCAATAGAATATTGCCTCCTCTCTCCCCATGTGCCAGATACCTCCTTGTGGAAGTGTGTAGCACCGGGGGGGCGACGCGTTGCAGACAGTTCTCCAATCCAACGTTGCAGGTGTCCCACGTAGCACCAGAACGAGAGGGCGTCTCGCTAGCCAGTACCTGCTCACCGGCTACAAACAACAACCAGGCTCTCTTCAGGTAGGAACAGAGTGCGAGACAGCTCCGGGGAAAGCTTGAACAGGCTTTATTGATTTTTCGCGCTCAGTGTGCAGAGTCCAAAGAAACGCTCGGCAGACGCGTTTCTGCTTTAAAATAGCTTCATCAGTGCCCGTTTCTCTGGCTATTCTTTTTCCTGGGGGTCACTTCACTTATAGGTGTTCACTGTGACCACTTCCTGTCAGATGGTTTCTTGCCCCTCCTCCGCCATTAGGACTGCTAGCCACCTCGCATTCCCTTACCAGGCAACTGCATTCTGGGTGACGAAGTCCTCTGTGAGAGCCCATACAGTTACGGGGCCTCTCATACACCATGTGATGTCCCAATCGTGTTGGCAGCTAACTTCCCACTTTCCGCAGTTGTCAGCAGGGATTCAAGCCCATTCCGGTCGCCCCTTATCAGGCAATAGAATATTGCCTCCTCTCTCCCCATGTGCCAGATACCTCCTTGTGGAAATGTGTAGCACCGGGGGGGCGACGCGTTGCAGACAGTGCTCCAATCCAATGTTGCAGGTGTCCCACGTAGCACCAGAACGAGAGGGTGTCTCGCTAGCCAGTACCTGCTCACCGGCAACAAACAACAACCAGGCTCTCTTCAGGTAGGAACAGAGTGCGAGACAGCTCAGGGGAAAGCTTCAACAGGCTTTATTGATTTTTCGCGCTCAGTGTGCAGAGTCCAAAGAAACGCTCGGCAGACGCGTTTCGGCTTTAAAATAGCTTCATCAGTGCCCGTTTCTCTGGCTATTCTTTTTCCTGGGGGTCACTTCACTTATAGGTGTTCACTGTGACCACTTCCTGTCAGATGGTTTCTTGCCCCTCGTCCGCCGTAAGGACTGCTAGACACCTTTCATTCCCTTACCAGGCAACTGCATTCTGGGTGATGAAGTCCTCTGTGAGAACCCATACAGTTACGGGGCCTCTCATACACCATGTGATGTCCCAATCGTGTTGGCAGCTAACTTCCCACTTTCCGCAGTTGTCAGCAGGGATTCAAGCCCATTCCGGTCTCCCCTTATCAGGCAATAGAATATTGCCTCCTCTCTCCCCATGTGCCAGATACCTCCTTGTGGAAATGTGTAGCACCAGGGGGGCGACGCGTTGCAGACAGTGCTCCAATCCAACGTTGCAGGTGTCCCACGTAGCACCAGAACGAGAGGGCGTCTCGCTAGTCAGTACCTGCTCACCGGCAACAAACAACAACCAGGCTCTCTTCAGGTAGGAACAGAGTGCGAGACAGCTCCGGGGAAAGCTTGAACAGGCTTTATTGATTTTTCGCACTCATTGTGCAGAGTCCAAAGAAACGCTTGGCAGACGCGTTTCTGCTTTAAAATAGCTTCATCAGTGCCCGTTTCTCTGGCTATTCTTTTTCCTGGGGGTCACTTCACTTATAGGTGTTCACTGTGACCACTTCCTGTCAGATGGTTTCTTGCCCCTCCTCCGCCATAAGGACTGCTAGCCACCTCGCATTCCCTTACCAGGCAACTGCATTCTGGGTGATGAAGTCCTCTGTGAGAGCCCATACAGTTACGGGGCCTCTCATACACCATGTGATGTCCCAATCGTGTTGGCAGCTAACTTCCCACTTTCCGCAGTTATCAGCAGGGATTCAAGCCCATTCCGGTCTCCCCTTATCAGGCAATAGAATATTGCCTCCTCTCTCCCCATGTGCCAGATACCTCCTTGTGGAAATGTGTAGCACCGGGGGGGCGACGCGTTGCAGACAGTTCTCCAATCCAACGTTGCAGGTGTCCCACGTAGCACCAGAACGAGAGGGCGTCTCGCTAGCCAGTACCTGCTCTCCGGCAACAAACAACAACCAGGCTCTCTTCAGGTAGGAACAGAGTGCGAGACAGCTCCGGGGAAAGCTTGAACAGGCTTTATTGATTTTTCGCGCTCAGTGTGCAGAGTCCAAAGAAACGCTCGGCAGACGCGTTTCTGCTTTAAAATAGCTTCATCACTGCCCGTTTCGCTGGCTATTCTTTTTCCTGGGGGTCACTTCACTTATAGGTGTTCACTGTGACCACTTCCTGTCAGATGGTTTCTTGCCCCTCCTCCGCCGTAAGGACTGCTATCCACCTCGCATTCGCTTACCAGGCAACTGCATTCTGGGTGATGAAATCCTCTGTGAGAGCCCATATATATATATGACATACTGGCGGTCGCCAGTAGGTAGTTATAGTTAGGACCTTGTTTCTATTCAAAAAGCTAATGGTTCACTCAGGTCATCTCCTGTCCTGAAAGTTTTGGGGTGATTCGTCAAGCGGGAGTTGAGAAAAACGGGGGTCCCGAAATGCGTTTTCTCCATGTTAATTTCCATAGGAACTTTAGACACGGCTACAGCCCGAACTGCTGAACGGAATTTCGCCAAATTTGGCAAAAAGGTAGCTCTTGGTTCAGAAGGCGACCTTTTTTTTAAATGGTGTAAATCCGTTCAGTAGTTCCTGAGAAATTCAAAAAATAAAAATATCTATATCTGAGGGCCGAGGAGGATTCGCGAACCCTCCCTAGCACGAGCTTCATTCTGATTGGCTGCCAACACTCCAAACCAAAATATGTTGGCAGCCATCTTGTGACTCGGTAGAACCGAGTCACAAGAAAACAGTAAAAAAAAAGATAAAAACAAGAAAAAGGGGCAGGGTAGAAACACCCTGACCCCTAGGCCTGCTCAGCAAAAAAGCATTTTTTTAAAATATTTTCAGCCGAAATCGTGCTGGGTGCGCGAATCCGGCTGAAGAAAAAAAAAACGAAGTGCGGTCTCCCACGCTTTGTTTCTTTGAGCCCCCAGGTGGGCCAGGTCCCGGGGGCAATGAGGAAACTATATGCAGGGGCCAGCGGGGGCCCCTGCAGCCCCAGGGACCGCCACCTCCCCGGGGCTTTTTTAAAAAACACATGGGGGGTGCTCCTGCCCTCCCACACTGCCCCTGGGACCGCCACCTCCCCGGGGCATTCAATTATTTTAGGGCGGGGGGCCTCGCGTGCCCCCTGCAGCCCCGGGGACCACCACCTCCCCAGGGCTACTTTCAAAAACAAAGTGTGGCAGGGCTCGAGCCCCCCCACACTGCCCCGGGGACCACCACCTCCCCGGGGCACTGTTGATTAAAATGCAGGGGTCCGTTGCGGACCCATCTCCCCGGGGACCACCACTTCCCCGGGGCTTTAATCAGTTGGGAGGGGGCCATGCGGCCCCCCTCCTGGAGCCCTAGCTGGCCCTCAGGACCGCCACCCCCCAGGGCCGGCTCCTGCAATGTCCTTGGGGGCCCACCCCCGGGACATTGCCGTTTGCTATGAAAGGGCGGCAGCACGGCTCCCGCCCTGCCATACCAAACACTGCTTTGCTTCTTGGAAGTGGGAGCAGGAAACCTGCTTTCGCTTCCAAGAAGCAAAGCAGAATTGCTTTTGGGCAAAGGGAGCTGCATGTCAGCAGCTCTCCTTGCCTAAAAGCAATGCTGGCTCCCGCAGGAGGCAGGGAGCCGGCTTGGACCACAGGGGCATTGGGGCTCCCCCTGCGGTGCCCAACGTGAGGGCCCCCTCCCTAAATAAAAAAATTAAAACGAGGCAAAGCCCCGGGGGATGGGCATACGCGCCTCCTGGCACACTACGGGATGGGGATGAAGTCCACTTTACTCCTGAGGGACTTTGGGGGCCAAGAAGCCCTCCTGGTACCTCCTGTAAGTCCTATGCAGCGGAATTTCTGAACGCTGGTCGGAGGCCGAGCCCCTTTTCTGCCCCACTCTGCAAACGCAACTACTACGTTATAGTTACAAATTAGCATTTAAAAAACCTTAGAAATTCACTGAAAAAACCATAGGTTTCAGGGACGTTTTAGTTAGTAATTAGCATTTAAAAAACCTTAGAAATTCACTGAAAAAACCATAGGTTTCAGGGACGTTATAGGTGGATATTATCATTTAAAAAACCATAGAAATTCACTGAAATCATCAGTGATGTCATTTGAGATGTCATCAGTGATGTCACTGACCATGTCATGAGTGATGTAATATGTGATGTCATCAGCAGTGCATTGCAGGGGCGCGAGTTATAGTTAGCTCAACTAACTATAACGGCCGAATTTCTCTGGTTTTGTACCAGTGAAATGTCCAACTAACTATAACGTCCCTGAAACCTGTGGGTTTTTTCAGTGGATATCTATGTTTTTTTTAAAATGCTATTTCTAACTATAACGTCCCTGAAACCTATGGTTTTTTCAGTGAATTTCTATGGTTTTTTAAATGATAATTTCTAACTAAAACGTCCCTGAAACCTATGGTTTTTTCAGTGAATTTCTAAGGTTTTTTTAAATGCTAATTACTGACTATAACGTCCCTGAAACCTATGGTTTTTCAGTGGGAAAAAAAAAAAAAATATATATATATATATATATTCACAGAAAAAACCATAGGTTTCAGGCACGTTATAGTTAGAAATTAGCATTTAAAAAACCTTACAAATTCACTGAAAAAACCATAGGTTTTAGGGACAGTTATAGTCAGTTGGACATTGCACTCGTACAAAACCCATGAAATTCCCCCGTTATAGTTAGTTCAGGTAACTATAACTCACGCCCATAATGCACTGCTGATGACGTCACATATTACATCACTCATGACATGGTCAGTGACATCACTGATGACATCACTGATGACATCTCAAATGACATCACTGATGACATCATCTAGTGACTGTGTGTTTCTGTAAAGTTTAAATATGTTTAATATATATAGGGAAAGGCGTATTCAAGAATGAGTGGGTGTATAAGTGTCTGAATGGATGATTTAGTAGGTGCGTGACTAACTCTATAAGTGAGTGATTAAACGTATCTTACTGAATGCATGGGTTAGTGACTAAACTGGGTGAATGTCTGTATCCGTCTGTCTGTTGCTGTGTAAGTGGCTGCATGGGTTTGTGAATAGCTACATGAGTGTCTATATGAGTTATTGATTGGTGGTCTGAGTATCTGTATGGGTGCCTGAGTGTTTGTGTGGGTGGGGTGTGTGCGACTGTGCATAGATGTGTGAGTGGGTGATTCACTGGGTTCAAGAGTTCATCTGTGATAGACTGTATGGGTGGGTAAGTGTGTGTAAGAGTGTGTTAGTGAGTGAATGTATGTCCCAGTGGTTCATGTGTGAGTAACTACATATGTGAAAGGCAGTATATATGTGTGTTGGAGTATATAAATAGCTATAAGCAAGAGTGTGTGATTGTGAGAGTGACTGTAAGGATGAGTGTGTGCTTGTATCAGAGATTGTATAAGAGCGTAAGAATGTGCTAGTATTTGTATGAGTAAGTGAGCTGGTGTGTGTATAACTGTATAGGTGAATAAATGGATGTGTGCTTAATTTTTTGCATGACTGACTAGGTGTGTGAGTACCTCTATGGATGAGTGGCGGTGTGTGAGTGTTTATATAGGTGTATGAGTGCATATAATAGTCCTGTACTGAGTGACTATAAGTATGAGTGACTGTACGGGTGAGTGAGTAGATGTGTGTGTGTAGACCTAAGAATCAGTGAGTGTGTACATAGTAATTGGTGTTGGAGTGTCTATGGTTTTGACAATGGCAGTCTGTAATTTACAGTGGGTGTATCAAAAGTTATATTAGGGTGTGAGAAGATGCATCAAATTATCACATGGATGATGTCATCAGTGATGTCATCAGTGATGTCACTGACCATGTCATGAGTGATGTAATATGTGACGTCATCAGCAGTGCATTGCGGGGCGCGAGTTATAGTTACCTGAACTAACTATAACGGGGAATTTCACGGGTTTTGTACGAGTGCAATGTCCAACTAACTATAACTGTCCCTAAAACCTATGGTTTTTTCAGTGAATTTGTAAGGTTTTTAAATGCTAATTTCTAACTATAACGTGCCTGAAACCTATGGTTTTTTCAGTGAATTTCAAAGGTTTTTTAAATGCTAATTCCTAACTATAACATGTCTGAAACCTATGTTTTTTTCAGTGAATTTCAAAGGTTTTGTAAATGACAATTTTTAAATGTATTAATTGTTATATTTATTTTTTTGATACTGATTTACTACATTTTTTTAAACTATTTATTTTTAGATATTTTATTTTTTAAATTACATTATAATTACATTATACATTACATTACAAAATATACTTTCTCAGAATGAATTACTTTAGTTTAAATACTTTGCAAATAGGCAATAGAGTTTTAAGTACAGTAGTTACAGTTGTTGCAATGGGCAACACAATTTCAAACACAATGCAACATTGAGCTCAATGTGAATTTCTAGTTAAATGCAATTAGTTACTTTATGGATTACTTTTCTAACCACAGGACTGGATCCTAGATTCAGTCCTGGGACATCGCCTGTAAACAGTTGAGTCAAAGCGTTTTGGTTACAGTAGTGATTTTTAAGGAATATTATTGTATTTAAAAAGTTGACACTTCGAAACTTTTTCACATAGAATCACCAATGTTATCCTATGGGAGGAAATTCACTTAGCAGGTAAGTAGTGTTATCGTTACTTTTTCTTACTCAGTGGTGGATCCTGGATCCAGCACTGGTGCATCTCCTGTAAACAGTTGAAATAATGCGTTTAAGTCATACAGGCGATTTTTAAGGAATATTTGTAGTTTGTGAAAATCGACACTTTGAAACTTTTCTGCTGAAAACCAGACAATGGATTTCTATGGAAGGAAATACAAGTTACTGGTAAATATGGTTAGAATTACTTTTCAGGGTCAGTGCTGGGCTAAAAGATGCAGCACTGGGTTCTCTCCTGATAACAGGTGAGTAAATCGGAATTCGTAGTTCGGCTGATTTTAGAGGAATATTATAAAGTTCCAAAACTCCACACTTAGAAGAATTTCCAAGTGAAACCAGTCAATGTTAGCCTATGGAAGGAAATTCAAGTTACTGGTAAGTACAGTTAAAATTACATTTCAGGATCAGTACTGGGCTCAAAGATGCAGCACTGAGGTCTCTCCTGATAACAGGTGAGTAAATCGGAATTCGTAGTTCGGCTGATTTTAGGGGAATATTTGCACAGTGGTGAAGGGAGGGGGCGGGGCTTCAGTAGCCCACCAGAAACCTCCAGTATGTGCCAGAGAGCTGCGTTGCAGAGAGGTGTTCAGAGACCACGCCCCTTTTTGCACGTCTCTGCAACGCAGCTCTGTGGCACTTTCTGGACGTACCTGGTGGGCTAGTTGGCCCCCAGGAACCCTCAGGATTGAAGGGGATTTAATTCCCCATCTTAAAACGCGCAACGGGGCCTGTTTGCACACATGTCACCTGAAGCCCCGCCCCCTCCCTTCACCACTGTGCAAACGCGCCCCGTGGCGCGTTTTAAGTTGGGGAATTAAGTCCCCTTGAATCCTGAGGGTCCCTGGAGTCCACCTAGCCCACCATGTACCTCCAAAAAGTGCCACAGAGCTGCGTTGCAGAGAGGTGTAAAAAGGGGCGTGGCCTCTGTACACCTCTCTGCAACGCAGCCCCTGGCGCATACTGGAGGTTCCTGGTGGGCTAGTTGGCCCCAGGGACCCCCAGTATTCAAGGGAATTCTTTCCCCTCTGCAAACGCGCCAGGGGCGCGTTTGCAGAGTGGTAAAGGAAGGGGGCGGGGCCTGCGGCACGATCGTTTTTTTATTTTATTATTATTATTTTTTTTTAAATGCTTTTTTCTGCCCAGGGGTTCTTGTGGGACCCCTGAGCAGACCTAGAGGTCAGGGTGTTTCTACCCTGCCCCCTTTGTGCATTTTGCACACTTGTTTCTTGTGTTTTTTTTTTTTAATCGGCGGGCTCCGCACACCCTAAGCGCATCCCGCCGATTTAAAAAAAAAAAAATGCTTTTTTCTGCCCAGGGGGTCCTTGTGGGACCCCCTGAGCAGACCTAGGGGGTCAGGGTGTTTCTACCCTGCCCCCTTTGTGCGTTTTGCGCACTTGTTTCTCTGCCTCGGTTCTACCGAGGGACAAAATGGCTGCCAACACTTCCTGATTTGGAGTGTTGACAGCCAATTAGCATGCAGCTCGTGATCGGGAGGGTACGCGGACCCTACGCGGCCATAGATATATATGTGATTTTACTTTTGATTTTCTCAGCAACTACTGAACGGATTTACACCATTTAACAAAAGGGTTCTTTCTGAACCAAGAACTACCTCTTTGCCAAATTTGGTGTAATTCCGTTCAGCAGTTCGAGCTGTAGCCGTGGCTAAAGTTCCCTATGGGAAAATGAATGGGGAAAACACGTTTTGGGACCCCCTTTTTCTCGGCCCCCGCTTGACGAATCACCCCGAAACTTTCAGGGTAGGAGCGGACCGGAGCGGGCCATCAAGTTTGAAAATTTCGCGAAGATTCGTCAACCGACGCAAGAGTTATTTCAAATAGAATGTTGCGGATTTCCTATGGAAAATAGGTCCTAACTATAAGGTCGCACTAATAATGTAAATGCGGGGGTCCGTAACGGACCCCCGAGCCCCGGGGATCACCACCTCCCCGGGGCTTTAAAGACATGGGAGGGGGGCCGTGCGCCCCCTCCCGGAGCCATTGATGGCCCTGGGGACCGCCACCCCCCAGGGCCGGCTCCTGCAGTGTTTCGGGGTGCCTACCCCCGGGACACTGTAATTTGCAATGGCAGGACGGGAGCCTCGCGGCTCCCGTCCTGCCATTGCAAACTGCTTTGCTTCATTGAAGGGAGAGCAGGGAAACCTGCTCTCGCTTCAATGAAGCAAAGCAGATAGCTTTCCACATGGGGAGCTGCATGTCAGCAGCTCCCCATGTGGAAAAGCAATGCCGAGACCGTGGGGGGATTGGGGACCCCCCACGGTCCCCAACGGAGAGGGCCAGCCCCGAAGGATGGGGTCCCCGGGGCAAGTAGTGGCCCGGGAGGGGGGCCACGCGACCCCCTCCCCCCAAAAAAAACAATAATTTAAAAAAAATAGAAAAATAAAGGCCTGCCCCGGGGGATGGGGTCCCCGGGGCAAAAGGAGGCCTCAGGAGGGGGGCCACGCAGCTCCCCTCCTTAAAAAAATAATAAAAAGAGTGGCCATGCCCCTGGGGATGGGGTCCCCGGGGCCGGAATCGGCCACAGGAGGGGGGCCACGCGGCCCCCTTCCCGTATAAAAAAAAAAAAAAAGAAAAAAAAGGGGTAAGGCCCTGGGGGATGGGGTCCCCAGGGCCCAAAAAAAGGAAAAAGGAAGGGGGGCCACACAGCCCCCCTTCGAGGAAAAAAAACAAACAAAAAAGGGGGGTCCCAAAACGTGTTTTCCCCATTCATTTTCCCATAGGGAACTTTAGCCACGGCTACAGCCCGAACTGCTGAACGGAATTACACCAAATTTGGCAAAGAGGTAGTTCTTGGTTCAGAAAGAACCCTTTTTGTTAAATGGTGTAAATCCGTTCAGTAGTTGCTGAGAAAATCAAAAGTAAAATCACATATATATCTATGGCCGCGTAGGGTCCGCGTACCCTCCCGATCACGAGCTGCATGCTAATTGGCTGTCAACACTCCAAATCAGGAAGTGTTGGCAGCCATTTTATCCCTCGGTAGAACCGAGGCAGAGAAACAAGTGCGCAAAACACACAAAGGGGGCAGGGTAGAAACACCCTGACCCCCTAGGTCTGCTCAGGGGTCCCACAAGGACCCCTGGGCAGAAAAAGCATTTTTTTAAAAAATCGGCGGGATGCGCTTAGGGTGTGCGGATCCCGCCGATTTAAAAAAACACAAGAAACAAGTGTGCAAAACGCACAAAGGGGGCAGGGTAGAAACACCCTGACCCCTAGGTCTGCTCAGGGGGTCCCACAAGAACCCCCTGGGCAGAAAAAAGCATTTAAAAAAAAAAAACGATCGTGCCGCAGGCCCCGCCCCCTTCCTTTACCACTCTGCAAACAGGGGCGCGTTTGCAGAGGGGGAACGAATTCCCCTTGAATACTGGGGGTCCCTGGGGGCCAACTAGCCCACCAGGAACCTCCAGTATGCGCCAGGGGGCTGCGTTGCAGAGAGGTGTACAGAGGCCACGCCCCTTTTTACACCTCTCTGCAACGCAGCTCTGTGGCGCTTACTGGAGGTACCTGGTGGGATAGTTGGACCCCAGGTACCCTCAGGATTCAAGGGGACTTAATCCCCCAACTTAAAACGCACCACGGGGCGCGTTTGCACAGTGGTGAAGGGAGGGGGCGGGGCTTCAGGTGACATGTGTGCAAACAGGCCCCATGGCGCGTTTTAAGATGGGGAATTAAATCCCCTTCAATCCTGAGGGTCCCTGGGGGCCAACTAGCCCACCAGGTACCTCCAGTAAGCGCCACGGAGCTGCGTTGCAGAGTGTTGTAAAAGGGGCGTGGCTTCTGAACACCTCTCTGCAACGCAGCTCTCTGGCGCATACTGGAGGTATCTGGTGGGCCAGTTGGCCCCTAGGGACCCTCGGGATTGAGGAGGAATTAATTCTCCAACTTAAAACGCGCCACAGGGAGTGTTTGCAGACATGTCACCTCAGGCCCCACCCCCTTCCTTCACCATTGTGCAAATATTCCTCTAAAATCAGCCGAACTACGAATTCCGATTTACTCACCTGTTATCAGGAGAGACCTCAGTGCTGCATCTTTGAGCCCAGTACTGATCCTGAAAAGTAATTTTAACCGTACTTACCAGTATCTTGGATTTCCTTCCATAGGATATCATTGCCTGCTTTTTGCTGAAAAAGTTTCTACGTGTCGATTTTTGAAACATACAAATATTCCTCTAAAATCAGCAGAACTACGAATTCCGATTTACTCACCTGTTATCAGGAGAGACCTCAGTGCTGCATCTTTGAGCCCAGTACTGATCCTGAAAAGTAATTTTAACCGTACTTACCAGTGACTTGAATTTCCTTCCATAGGCTAACATTGACTGGTTTCACTTGGAAATTCTTCTAAGTGTGGAGTTTTGGAACTTTATAATATTCCTCTAAAATCAGCCGAACTACGAATTCCGATTTACTCACCTGTTATCAGGAGAGAACCCAGTGCTGCATCTTTTAGCCCAGCATTGACCATGATAAGTAATTCTAACCGTACTTACCAGTAACTTGTATTTCCTTCCATTGGAATCCTTTGTCTGGTTTTCCGCAGAAAAGTTTCAAAGTGTCGTTTTTCACAAACTACAAATATTCCTTACAAATCGCCTGTATGACTTAAACGCATTCTTTCAACTGTTTACAGGAGATGCACCAGTGCTGGATCCAGGATCCACCACTGAGTAAGAAAAAGTAACGATAACACTACTTACCTGCTAAGTGAATTTCCTCCCATAGGATAACATTGGTGATTCTATGTGAAAAAGTTTCGAAGTGTCAAGTTTTAAAATACAATAATATTCCTTAAAAATCACTACTGTAACCAAAACGCTTTTACTCAACTGTTTACAGGAGATGTCCCAGGACTGAATCTAGGATCCAGTCCTGTGGTTAGAAAAAGTAATCCATAAAGTAACTAATTGCATTTAACTAGAAATTCACATTGAGCTCAATGTTGCATTGTGTTTGAAATTGTGTTGCCCATTGCAACAACTGTAACTACTGTACTTAAAACTCTATTGCCTATTTGCAAAGTATTTAAACTAAAGTAATTCATTCTGAGAAAGTATATTTTGTAATGTAATGTATAATGTAATTACAATGTAATTTAATAAATAAAATATCTAAAAATAAATAGTTTTAAAAAATGTAGTAAATCAGTATCAAAAAAATAAATATAACAATTAATACATTTAAAAATTGTCATTTACAAAACCTTTGAAATTCACTGAAAAAACCATAGGTTTAAGGGGCGTTATAGTTAGAAATCAGCATTTAAAAAACCTTTGAAATTCACTGAAAAAACCATAGGTTTCAGGCACGTTATAGTTAGAAATTAGCATTTAAAAAACCTTTGAAATTCACTGAAAAAACCATAGGTTTCAGACACGTTATAGTTAGAAATTAGCATTTAAAAAACCTTTGAAATTCACTGAAAAAACCATAGGTTTTAGGGACAGTTATAGTTAGTTGGACATTTCACTCGTACAAAACCATAGAAATTCCCCAGTTATAGTTAGTTCAGCTAACTATAACTCGCGCCCCCGCAATGCACTGCTGATGACGTCACATATTACATCACTCATGACATGGTCAGTGACATCACTGATGACATCCCTGATGACATCTCAAATGACATCACTGATGACATCACTGATGACATCATCCACGTGATAATCTGATGCACCTCCTCACACCCTAATATAACCTTTGATACACCCACTCTAAATTACAGACTGCCATTCGCAAAACCATAGACACTTCAACACCAATAACTACATACCCACTCACTGATTCTTAGGTCTACACACACATCCACTCACTCACCCGTACAGTCACTCATACTTACGGTCACTCAGTACAGGACTATCATATGCACTCATACTCCTATATAGACACTCAAACACCGCCACTCATCCATAGAGGTACTCACACACCTAGTCAGTCATGCAAATAATTAAACACACTGCCATTTACTCACCTATACAGTTATACACACACCAGCTCACTTACTCATACAAATACTAGCACATTCTTACGCTCTTATACAATCACTGATCCAAGCACACACTCATCCATACAGTCACTCTCACAATCACACACTCTCGCTTATAGCTATTTATATACTCCAACACACATATATACTGCCTTTTACATATGTAGTTACTCACACATGTACCACTGGGACATACATTCACTCACTAACACACTCTTACACACACTTACCCACCCATACAGTCTATCACAGATGCACTCTTGAAACCATCCACCCAGTGAATCACCCACTCACACATCTATGCACAGAGTCGCACACACCCCACCCACACAAACACTCAGGCACCCATACAGATACTCAGACAACCAATCAATAACTCATATAGACACTCATGTAGCTATTCACAAACCCATGCAGCCACTTACACAGCAACAGACAGACGGATACAGACATTCACCCAGTTTAGTCACTAACCCTTGCATTCAGTAAGATACGTTTAATCACTCACTTATAGAGTCAGTCACGCACCTACTAAACCCTTCATCCACACACTTATACACCCACTCATTCTTCAATACACCTTTCCCTATATATTAAAAATATTTAAACTTTACAGAAACACACAGTCACTGGATGATGTCATCAGTGATGTCATTTGAGATGTCATCAGTGATGTCATCAGTGATGTCACTGACCATGTCATGAGTGAGGTAATATGTGATGTCATCAGCAGTGCATTGCGGGGGCGCGAGTTATAGTTAGCTGAACTAACTATAACAGGGGAATTTCTATGGTTTTGTACGAGTGAAATGTCCAACTAACTATAACTGTCCCTAAAACCTATGGTTTTTTCAGTGAATATATATATATAGACGAGGAGGCAACCGTGAGTCAATGCTGAGAAAACTGGAAACTCGCTATATACTTGAGTTAGATAGCAAAACTCCTAACGGTTTGAATTCCAGTGAGGATTTCTACACCTGCCTGTAATTATCATGACTTATCATGATTATTATGCCTGTATTTATCATGGATTTTATGCATTTAGCCTATTTTTAAACATCTTGTGGGTTTACATATGCTGCCTCATTTTTTACATTTTTTACATTTATACAATTTTAACAATTTTTTGTTCCATTGTTTTAGCTTTCACACAATGGTAATTTTTAATGTCTTATACCAGGTTTCGAAATCACGGCTGTGAGGGAACTGGTGGGAGATTAGTTTGTTTAGAAATCATACACAATTGTTTTAATTTGACATAGGCTAAGAACAAAGCCCACTGGGGCATGATTCACTACTTTTCCTTGTTTCTTTTTTGGTCATGTTTTTATTATATTAAAAACATTTCCATATAGTGGGATATAGTGCGGTATTCAAACTGGGCATACTCACTTGTTGAGGCACATGAGCTAAAGCAACTATGTACAATGGGATTTTAGAAAATGATTTACTGTTTTCTTTTAAGTCTTATGTGATGTTGTTTTTAGCTTGTTTTTAGCATATTTTAAATTATCTTTTATTATGCTATGCCTGTCATTTATATATATTCATGTATTTATTTATTTATTAATAATTATATGAAATGTGGTTTTGTCTGGGGAAACTTTTCTCGATACAATACTATACAATGACACAATATTGCCCATGATACAAGGATGTAGATACATTGTATCTGTTCTTCTATGTCTATGAACGATTGTCAAGCACTGGCACTTTAAATAGGTGAAAGCACCACATCAGCGCGTCATGTGATCAAGGCATCGTGGATGCCGAAACGCGTAATGGCGATGGTGCAGGGCGTTCTTTTGAAATAAAACACACATTGCACCTTAAAGTTCTGTTTTCGTCTGTCCAGGAGTGGATGTTGTGTGGCGAAGTCCAGGGATATATTTTTATATATATATCCACTTTACTTGTTGCTCCTTCTGGAACTCCCGGACCCATGGGAGGTGGCGTGCATGCCGGCAGAGCATAACGGCTATAAATGAATCCACAAAGTTCAGTAGGCGCGCTCCCAGGTAACAGCAAGGTCCACACCACAATGTAAGCAGGAAACTCTTTATTTACATTCACAATAAACAGTTTCCTGCTCACATTGTGGTGTGGACCTTGCTGTTAACTGAGAGCGCACCTACTGAACTTTGTGGATATATATACATATACATATATACAGATATATCTATATATATGTACACACATATATATATATATATATATATAATTTAAAAAAAAATCTTAAACAAGTACAAAAACATTAACCCTCCACAAGGAAACTTAACCCAAAACACTATGTACAACTCAAAACTAATGTAAAACCTTAACTGCACCTAATACTAAACTAAATCCACTCTAAACCTGCACTTAACACTACATAATACTATACATATATAAACAAGATAAAAGTAAAAACCAAGGATTAGGGGGCTGTACAAGGGGCATTGTCCAAGCAGATGTGTCTCAGAAAGGGAGCCCCAGGGCACCCTTAATGTCCTGAAGGTGGATCAACACCTCCATGTCTTTCTCAACTGATGCCACCCGAACATTTAAGTCCAACAATAACCTGCAGTCCTCCTGGGTATAAGGGATAGCCTTTTTAGGTGGAGCCATTGGTGCTGCTGCAGCCGTTTGAGCAGCTGTAGTTGGTGGGGCAGGTTGTGCTGGTGAAGCCGGTTGAGGAGCCGAGGTTTGTGCAGCAGGAGGGGCAGGTGCCATATGTTGTTGACTTGTAGATGGCACTGATTGTTTGGTTTCACGTTGTCAGCCGGAAGTGCTTGGAAGATTTTGACTGTCAGTCTGGTGCCTGGAAGTGGGGGCCACCGAAACCAATGAACACTGGGGTAAACGGTTCTAATGACCCTAATTGTTTGTTTCCTATTTTAAATGTATCCAATCATGTTCTCTCTTCAGCTGAAGTGACACTACAAAATAGGGGCCTTAGTTTTGTACCTTCGGAAGTACCCGACTTTTTCAATGTCCAAATTGAGTTGCTGCAGTTTTTTCGGGGACTGCGCCTCAGGGCATTCTTTGGTGATGATTGTTCGGTAGAGACGTTTAACCCTTCCCGACTAAGACCGCCTTCCTTTTTTAATCCTCCTACTAGTCGTATGCCAGTTGAATTATTGGCATTTGAAAGTATGGTGTTGAATGATGTGAATATGTTGAGGGAGAAGTTTCATTATATCCCCCACAACATTTCCCTTGAGGAACGGAAATCGTTGACTGAACTGAAGAGTAACAACGATTTGACAATCAAACCCGCAGATTAAGGGGGAGGCATAGTAATTCAGCAAAGCTTGTCCTATAAAGCGGAGGTACTCAGACAACTGGCAAACACCAATCACTATATGCCATTAAGATCCAACCCATTACCAGAAATTCAGAAACTGATTTTGAATGTAACCACAAAAGCAAAAGATCTTGGCTTCTTAACCGCTCATGAATTTAATTTTTTGAATAACAAGACTCCTAGAACTCCTGTCCTTTACACGTTACCTAAAATGCATAAATGCCTAACGAGTCCTCCCGGAAGACCAATCGTCTCCGGATGTGGCTCAGTTCTTGAGCCTTTGTGTAAATACATAGATGTATTTATTAAAGATCTTGCCATGAATACGTGTAGTTACATAAGGGATAGTGGAGATATGATTACACAGATTGAGGACCTCTCTTTTGATCGATCTGGTGAACTTTTGGTGTATTTAGACATTGAGTCTTTATACACGAATATTCCCCAGGTGGAGGGAATTGAGGTAATAAAGGACATTCTTAACACCAGAATGGGTCCTGTGACTGTACCAACTGAATTTCTGATCGAGCTACTGACGATCTCATTGACAAAGAACTACTTTGATTTCGATGGCCAATTTTATTTGCACATAAAGGGAACTTCGATGGGGGCTTTTTATGCCCCCAATTTTGCCATACTTTTTGCTGATAACTTTGAAAGAAAATATGTCTACAACAATGAGGTTAACCCTTTTTTCAAGAGCGTGTGACACTGGCGACGTTACATTGACGATATTTTCTTTATTTGGCAAGGGAATTCATCGTCTCTATCGGACTTCATCCAATGGTTGAACTCATGTTCAATTGATCTAAAGTTCACATCGAACTATGACAATCATTCAGTTGATTTTTTGGATTTAACCATTATGTCAGTCGATGGAAAATTGGCAACTAAATTGTACACGAAACCTACTGCAAGGAACACCTTGTTGCAATATCAAAGTAACCACCCAAAAAGCTTGAGGGATGGCCTACCATTTGGGCAATTTCTTCGTATTCGAAGAAATTGCAAATTTAAAGAAGACTACTTTCGGGAAGCAGGTATTCTGGCGAAAAAATTGGAAGCTCATGGCTATCATGTACGCTTAATTAAGCGGTCACAAAAAAGAGCTTGGTATAACCATCGGGAATTTCTACTTGAGCCACGCCCCAAGAAACAAGTGGAACGAATGGTCTGTGTCACCACGTTTTGTACCCAGAGTAATGCCATAACCAAAACCATCAAAAAACATTGGCTTCTGATAAAATCAAGTGGTATTTCTGATGATTTACCCTTGTTCTCGTTCAAGAAAGGTCGGAACATCAAAGATCACTTGGTGCGTGCAGCCACACCAAGATCAAATTCTCCTGATTTGGCAACAGCATGGGGGCTAAATAAGATTGTTGGGCACTTTAAATGCGGCAACTGCATTGCCTGTGAGTCTACCACAAATACAAAAGTATTTAAACATGCCAATATTGAACACAGGCTGAGAGACCACACAAACTGTAATTAACAACATGTGGTTTATGCCGTTTGGTGTCCCTGTGACCTCACTTATGTGGGACAGACATCCCAAAAGGTAAAAACTAGGGTTCTACAGCACAAGAGCCGCATCCATTGCCGGACTCAGAATGCCCCATTAGTGTCTCACTTCCCTGAATTAAATCACCATGAGGATGAAATAAAATGGCAGGTGATTGAATCGGTAAGGAGACCTGTAAGAGGAGGTAATATGCAGATGTTGCTGAATCGAGCGGAGTGCCGCTGGATTTTGAAATGCGACAGCATTAGGAGAGGTTTAAACACTTTAGAGGAATGCAACTCTGTTCTACCAACTTGATACTGCATGCAGCTGTGATACCCTGATCATTGATGTATCCTTGTCTGTATAATTTCTGTCTCCTAAAACATCTCTGTGATTGCTCATTAGAGTAATGTAACTGTTTTCTACCAACTTGACTCTGTATGCAGTTGTGATTCTCTGATATTGGATCACTAAGGTGTCTTTGCTTGTATAATTTCAGTCTCTTAACAACATTCACTGTGATTGCTCAATTGATATGTCAATTTGTAATCTTTGTATGATATGACCTCTATTATTCCGTGTTACATTGTATCATGATCTACTGTACTTATTTCTTAAGACCTCCTCTGTCTCCCAGTAGTTGCACCTTGACTGAATTAGGTTGACTATTCTGTGGTTGTAAACCTTTTAAATGGTCTTTTCTTTGCTAACTTCACTTATTCTATCTGGGAATTATCATGACTGTGGGGTCCTAGTCAGTTATTCTATCACTGTGGGCCTTAACTGTCTCTACATTGCGCAGATGCGCACATCTGGGTCTATTGCGCACATGCGCACAGGAATATCTTGAGGCGATCTGTGCCTCGATTGTACAATTCTGTACTAGGCTCCCATGTAAACATGGCAATTGCCTATTCAGCCCCCTTTCCTCATTGTAAGGTGGGTGCCTTAATTGCCTATCCCCTTACACATGGTAACTTTTGGCCTCCCCGATAATTGTAGGGGTAGCGGAATGTTTTTTCTGCTCTATTTTTGTATTCTGTACTAGTATAAGATGTCCGCCGTTAATCTTCCTTTTTATAGCAACTTGTATGCTGCTTATGTAGATAATTCTATTAATTATTTAGCCTTGAGTTAGGCTATTACATGTGCCATAATTATTTTAACTTTTCCAAATATCTGCACATTTCGGGATATTCCCGAGACTTCCTGCATCGTTTTAGGCAGCGGGAGAAACGTTCAACATTAAGTGTAAAGGTGGCCGCCGAAATACTCTCTACAATTCAGTCTTCATGATATGGCTAGACATGTGCCAGAATTAATTAATTTTTCCGAATATTGGCACACTTTGTGATCTTTATGCTTCTAATTGGGAAGTGGGAGTATTTAGTATGATTCCTCAAAGATGGCCGCCGTAATATTCCTTACTATTTGGCCTCCGGTAGTTAGTCCTTCCTCGCACTCGATGGTTAAGCGGCGTTCATTTAAACGCCAGACTCGCTCGCCGCGGGGATGCTTTTTGTGATGCGGGGATTCTTGTAGCATGCCGTAACTTAGTTTCTAAAGGTAATTACGATCTTGACATTCCTAAATTGCGGCCCGCTATTGTACCGGTCCGGTTGTGACTTTGATGTTGATGTAGTTTCCCTTCTTGTTTTGGTTTTAGATTTCTAATTAATTTTGGTTGGACCAGGGAAGCCTGATATTCATGGATGCAATTACTGGCCTTCCGGCTTCTTTCTGGCCTCAGATATCTGTAAGTGGTGGTGGCATTCAGCATGAATGTAATTAATTTTTCATGGTGTATTTTAAATTCGTAGGGGTGATCTTTTTCCTAACATAGAGTTCCTTGATTCTCTGCAGGCACCATAATTGATTTATTGAGTGTCCTCCCGGCTGGCCTCTTGACTTTTTTTGGCCAGAGATAATTGTAAGTGGTGGAGTATTATACTAACCTCCGCAGTGGTCCTCTCTCTCTTTTTTAGTGGTGATTTTTTCCTAATATAAAATTTCTTGGTCCTTTGTAGGTACCACGTTCGACCCAATAAGTGTCCTTTGGGCCCTTGTGCTGCTTGAATTCTCATTTGCCACTTGGTAAATTGCCTCAATTATTATGGTTTTCACCTCTATGCGGTGTGCTCGCGTTCTAAATTCTTTTGCACATGTTGGTGACATCGTTATTAACTTTATTCTTATTTCTTTATTTCTATCCAGTATTGTTGAATGGCCTTTCCTATTCAGTTGTGGTTGGGCTTCCTCCTTAAGTATTAATTTAGTTGCTATGTATTTATTACAACCAAAAAATAGCCTTCAGTACCCTTGGTTAAGAGTGTCATTTCCTCTTCTTCTAGCTTACTAGTCTGAAAGTTGCTCCATAACTGTATTTGTCCTGATGATGACCAGTTAAATACCTATGGTTGAAACGCCGTCGACACCCTCATTGGCAAAACATCAGAGGAAGGATTGAATGTTTTGTGTTTTTTGTTTTTGAGTTTGTAAAAAACTGTTCACAATTATTTCCTGTTTTGCCATTACCATTTATATATACACTTGAGTCTGTCCTTGTTAGTGACATATGTCTGTAACCTTTTGAGCACTTTTTTGTATTGTTGTATATCTACACATAAAATTCACTTTTATTGAAGCAAAATAATTATCTTTTGATATAATTTGTGAAGGGTACTGTCTCATTATTTATGTGTTTTGATTACCATATGAAATCATTGTTTCTTATTTGATTACGTATCCGAACCATTGTAGCATCTATATTGGAAGTGGCAGGCAGCACACCACTCTGTTTTGCGGGGTTTTGTGCACCCTGTTGAATGGCCTTCCACCATCCTGCCTCCCTCTCCTCGTTGTACCTCCTCTCCATAGCCTGGTACCCCTTTGCAACTCTGCGGATGTGTTTGTAATGGTCCTTTTGCTGCTTAAACAACCTGTCTGCCTCAGGTGACATGTCGTCTGTAATGAAAGACACACATGACAAGATGTAAGAACAAAGACAAAGAACAAGGTCCAGCATGTATCTCCCACACACTAGTGTACAACAACAGTAACTTTACACTCTTATCAACTGTTTGCTAATTCTAACATGATATGCCAAGTTACATGTGAAGCAAAACTCTTATCACAACCTGATATTGATACCGACATGGTCATGTATAGTATGGGGCATTGCAATGGCAGAGTCCAGGAACAACAGTGGAAGGTTAGCTGAGTTGAATGATGACGTTGACACACACTCAGACAGAGTCTACCAGGGGAATGTATCCAAGGAGACTGACTTACAGGCCCATTGCAGACCCAGGGCATGACATTTACCCAAAGACATAGGATGCACTGGTTGCAATAGTGGCAGACTACTAAGCACCAAAGTGTTACTCTTATACTACAGTCACCCAAATCAGAAATCATCAAACCACTACATAGTTGGATGTGTTTCCACAGCTACACAGCCAGGATTCATGCTGGATACATCTACTTGAAGCATCTGAGTACTCGTATGCCGCAACTCAGCTATTTGAAACACAACATGTCATATATACTTAGCACATTGGAAGTAAGACAGGGAACAATGGTTGAAAGTGTTGCTGGGCACATCACAATGTATCATGCCTGTATTTACTTATTCCAGCCAGTTGTAGGTCTGGGTTAGACCACTCATTCAACATTGTCACGTACACCAGATCTCATCTTGTGTATGAGACTGCATCATTTCAATGATACTTGTCACTGACAAGTGTTGCTCCAATGCTCGGATACTCAGTGACTGCTACATCAGGCCAGTGTGTACATGGATTCCATGCCTGGTCATACACATCACCAATATCCTTCAAACGTTTTCTTTTCTGTATGTACACTGTGAAACACAGATGCATCGGCTGAAGTAACATACACTATTTGCACATATGGACACAATGAAAGTGTTACAGGAACTTTCCAAGATTCACATACTCACAGATTCACTACAGCCTACCCCATTTTTATGTTATGTTTCTGTAGCCATACAACGTGTACTAATGCTGCCATGTACAAATGCTATACTACCAAGAAGGCATATTCCCTTAGTGAGGTGAATAAGATGTTGCAGTTGACTTCACAACACTACCCACATTGCAGGTACATGGTGTAACAACTTCACACAGTATTAAGGTCTGTAGAAGCATCAACGGGTCATAGCATCAATTGCAAATTGGAAGGATGGACCCAATGGATACCATAGGACAGAACCAAATCAAAAGAATGTATGTGGGCACCCTTTGAGAAGACTGGTGTAGGGTGGTGTCATATAAAAGTGGCTGACAATCTGCTCCAACATGTGGGAAATACATGGATCCAAGGAATGTGCCATATTACGGGCCACCCAGCAGTTTTCCAAGACAACAGTGCCATCTTTTGCTGCCTAGCCTCAAGGCAGGCACCCTTGCACAATGGTGTAAAAGTGCCTACATTGTTGTGAGGCACCTAATTTTGCACCAGCACAGGGCAAAAAACTCAAATGAGCCGTATTGTTGTAATTACGGTTCAGGGGTGCACTTCCAAACTGGGGATGCACTGCATGAAGCCAAGAAGGCTAATGCTGTGCTCCATCACTTCATCATAATTATGGCCCAAAATCTTCTCATGATGCTGCCTCATCGTGGTGTAGGTGATATCCATGTCATCCACACCCAGACTGTGTTCAACAACATACCGTAGCATTCATCACAATCAATCTTTATTTGGAAAGCAACATACTATGGCACTCACCAGTGGCGTGTGTGTCCCTGAAGGCACCAATGTCACCCTGAGTGAATAATGGTTGTCCAGCTGTGACACAAGAAAAAAGAGTATTTATCAGTCATGAGGTGTCACATGTTTTCATGTTCACTATTGAAGTCATCTACATACAAATTTGAAACTACTACATTCATGTCCCAGTTCATGTTGCCTACATGAAGGGATGTGAATTGACTGTCTGACACACAACACATGACCAATGCAGGCTTGTGGACTACGAGACCATCTTGCAACAATAGATGATTATATTGTGACTACAAATTGGGAGACATATTCACAAGGCCCTATTGCTTCCACAACGTCACTTTTCTTGACATTGTGGTGGCAATAGGGGATTCGCCTTCTTCACAAGGCTGCGTTGAGCCACTTGACGTGGCTTACCGCTGCCTTGTGAATAAGGCACCCTTTCACGCTATACTTAGCCTGAAGGGTGCGGGCAATGGGTGTTGTGGTGGGTGTTCCACCACAACACCCATTGTATTTTACGCTGGCCCATATTTACAAGGGTTGCAGAAATATGGTCCAGCACCTAGATTATGAACAGTGAAAACCTGGTTTACCCTTGCACAACGGGGATAGAAGAAAAATTCCATACCGTTTTGGCTCTTTCCATGTGTGCTGCATTGTGCAGGACACCTAGAAACAGCAAAACGCCATTGATTGGTTATGTGCAGGAAGGTGTCCTTTCCTGCACATAAACAAACATCATAAAAGAATTACGCTGTGCAAATTCTATGTATGCTGCATTAAGCAGCACACATAGACGTGTTTCTACGCCATTTCTGATTGTTTAAGTGCAGAAAGCAACACATTCCTGCACATGAACAATCATTCCCTTCAATGCAGGCACACTTGCACAGTGGTGCTAGAGTGCCTGCGTTGAAGATAGGCAGGTTCTTTTTTTACAAATTCTATGGCATCATCCTGTTGCGTACATTACATTGTGCCACTGACTACAGTTGTCACCATGGAACAGACAGTGGGATATCAGACAACATTTGTCATGTACTTACCACCTTGCCTGCCAACCATGATCTCCAGGTTATCCAAATGGTCTCCCTCATGGTCAACGCAATCCTGCCATCTGTGTTTCCACTGGTGGACAGTCCTGTCCACTCCGAATATCTGCAGCATGTAGTGGCAGATGCGCTCCCACCTTAACTTTTGTACCTTGACGTCATACCCCTACAGTACACGTCCCCCACTCTCCACCATCCATGGCAAGAAGAATCTTACCAGCCAAAGGAAAGCCCCAAATCCCTCCACTGACAACCTGGCATCTCTACCCTGACCCAACATCTCCCAAAACACAACTAACCCCACTGTTCAAAGAAAAACCCAATTGAATAACCATCAACTCTCTATATATAACAAATATACCCTGTAGACAAACACCAGACAAGATAATCACTAAAACGCAAAAAGCACAGAAAGACAGGACTTGACAGGGACAGTAGGGACAGCAAACTAGATACCAAAGTACTCTCTCACACCATAAAATCGGCAGACACCTCCAAATACCTACACAAATCTCAATAGAAGCTAACAGTGTGATAAAAAGTGAAACTTTACAGCACTCCTCCATGAAACAGGATACATGCTGACATCACTTCCTGGCCGACTTGCAAGTGTTTTCCATAGCGGGAAGGGAAAAATTAACTCTTACGTGAAAACCATCAAAAACATTGCTGCTAAGTGATGAGCAAATGTACCATATTGCAGGATATTGCATGCCTAACAACACCATATGGCTATGGCATGTGATCTGTGTTGTGTAGGTGACTTTATTTATTCTGATATGTTTTGACTTTATCTATTCTGATGTGTTTTGATATAAAAAATTATGTGCACTCCTTACTCACATTTATGCATATCCATATATTCTAATGTTTGTTAGATAATGCATGCTTCAGTGGTAGTCATACTGATTACCATAGGTTGTAAGTGTGGCTATATATGAGGCTGTTACATTACACATTGCTGTAAGGTGTGTACCACTGTAATGACCTTGCGACACACACTAACTTGCACAACAAGCATTCACAACTTGTATTGAGGATTTATGATAATGTATACAATGCGAATGTTGACTACAGATTCTTATTGAAGTATTTGCTTAGGTGGAGGCAATGATGTGCACATTTACACTGGTTTGTGCAGAGGCAGTCAAATTGGCTTAACGCCACATGGTCCATGGTATCCGTTCCACACCACTCCAATACAGTAACTGGTTGTGACATAGGTGTGGATTAGGACAGTTCAGCACAACTTTCAGACATTTTGAGGCTTGTCCAGAATGATACCGCTGGGGCTGTGTGGCATTTGAAATCTCTGTCAATTCAACAATTGAAACTCAAGAAAAGTTGACATGTAATGTTTCTTTGTGATCTACATAGATTTCCATGTGTGGTGCATTATGCATCACACATGGATCTTGAAAATCTACTTTCATCATAATATTGTGCTGGATGGACTCCCTCAATGCAAACAAAAAAAGATCATAAAAGCAGACCATTCACCCTTTGTAGATGGCACACATGTTCAGGAACATGGACTGCCCTGATGGTTAGACACCACCACAAAGGCATAAACATGCCAGCCCCATATATCTTTGATACACATGCCTCGTCCCTGTTTGTTAAAACAAGCTAAAGCAATATGTGAATGAATGTTACACAACACCTGACTCAGACCTTTCCTCATAGCTTGCCCCTAACAAAGTTTAATCTTAAGATGATGTGTCAATGTGTGCAGAAAAAAGCATTCACCATTTTCTTAGCATACTGAAAGATGAATGCTATGTATTTTGTATTGTATCACCATTCTCAAGACTACTTATCTAAGCCATTACATATTTGGGTACAGTCTCAGATGACTACATCTGCTTCAGCATCATCACGCAAAGTATGTTGCAGCACAAGAGCCACTGCAACACACTATGCATCCCCCTATCATGCTAAGTGGAGCATGTGCCTAACGTTGATTTGAACATTATGTCACATTGGTTTGTTTAACGTCACTTTTCACTGGAAAATGTTGCCAGATTGTTTTAAACACATGTTATACCTAACCATTTACATGTAATCATATTTGGATAAGTGTCCAGCATGCTTTAGCTATTTTGGGATTATGTCCCACTATGAGTCTGCGGCAATGTGTGAGTAGGTGGAAGGCTAGGATGATGTGACACACATGTAAAATTTTGGTGTGTGTACATGAGTATTGTGTACATTCCTGGAGAGATACGACCGTATGTGACATGTATGGTTGTATTTGTGTTCAACTGTGTTTGCAAATGTAGAGATATTTTGACATGTGTAGTTGTAATAAATACCTAGATTACATGCTTTATGCCATCTGCATCTTAAATGTCGTAGTGGTATTCCAGAAGGAGGTGATGCCACTACATTGTGGTACCATGTTTTTTGTGGTACGTCTTTCAAAAATATATTAGCATTTGATGCTGTGATTCGTTGTATGTTACTTGCATGTTTTGGACATACTTGTTGGTATCCCTGACGCACTTTACTCATGTGTCTGTCAGCCTTTTTTAGGGGGTTTGACAAGTTGGTAAGTGTGAAAGGATGAGGATAGTTGCAGTTCTCACCATTAATTGCCATGCCACACTCATGTTGATAAACATGGGACATCCACACATTATTGTCATTGCATTGCTATCTCAATAGGCCTACATACACAATATTTAAAAAAAAAATGTTTTTATTAACAACATAAACAAGGAAACCTTGGATATACGAGTCATACAGGGTAAGAAACCTCATCAGATTACACAAGACATTGAGTGTGGCGACGATCTCTGCAACGGAAAAGGCAACTAAATCATTTTTTTTCACAGTTACCAGTCTTGAGGGCTACATATATATCTAGCATGACTGTCTTGGGGAAGTAGGGATCAGGAATTGTTTTGGCACGGCCTCCAGTTCCTCCCCCATCGAGCGCACATCTCCTTCCATCCCTTCAAGCTCCAGCCCATAGTAGGCTATCCAGGGAGCCCAAATCTTTTTGAATTTGCGCTGACACCCCCTAGCAGTATATGTGACCCATTCCGCTATCATATATAGGTCTAAACAAGACCTCCATTCCGTAAGCGTAGGGAGTGTCGACGTCCCCCAATAGCGGGCTATGTCTCTCTTGGCCACCACTAGTCCCAAGGTGGCCAACAGCAGTTTACGGCGTGTTAGGTCTATTTCCGTAGGGATGCCCAGAAGTATATATTTGACCTCTAGCTCGAGTTGGGCCCCCAATATGTTGTTCAGCTACCCCACTATCTGGGCCCAGTATGTCTTGATTTTAATACAGTCCCATAGTGTGTGTATGAATGTGCCTCGCTCGGTTTGGCATCGTAGGCAGTGTGTGGATTCCGTTCGTCCCATGTTGTGAAGTCGTGCTCTGTCGAAGTAGACCCTATGTAGGATCTTATATTGTATGAGACGCAACCTCTGTTTAATTGCCTCTTTCCGTGGGTGCATGAGGGCTGCCTCCCAGTCAATGTCCTCCAGCGGTCCTGTGGTCAGTTCCCACTTAGCTCTCAGTGGCCCCAGTTTGTCAGGCATGTTGTTGAGTAAAGTTTTATACGTCCATGAGATGGCCTTGCTTGGGATCTCTTCTTGCAAGAGTCTGCCCTCTAGGGGGGAGAACTCCAGGAGGTCGATTACGTCTAACCCCTCGGCCTTCCAGGCATGTTTCAGTCTGAGATATGCATATCTTTGAGTGTGTGTTAATTGATAAGTGACTTGGAGCGCGTCAAAGGATGCCAGGGTACCTTTCTCTAGCACGTCTCCTAGTTTGGAGATTCCGATCATATCCCAATGTTTAAAGCCCTTGAGTTTCCCAATTTCTGACAGTCTCGTCCCTTCTCATAGGGGGGTTTCTCTCGTGGGTCTGGTGTCCCATTTCATCTGTTTCTCAGCCCCTTTCCATGCTTCAATCACAATTTGGGTGGCTGGGAGGAGTCGGTTGACACCTTTGCCCCCATATAGGTAATGCAAGTGAGTATGGTGCCGAAACTGCAGTCTCTAAGGTGCATAAGTGGGGTGCTCCCACGTGGCATGACTCCAGTCGTTAATCACCACCAGGTGGGCTGCTCTGTAGTAGGCTCTAATGTCTGGTAAGGCAAGACCCCCATTGTACGGGTTGCGTTGGAGCGTTTGCAATGCCACTCTTGGGTGTGCCCCATCCCACAGGAGTAGCCGGAGCTCGTTATTCAGTGTGGTGAATATACTCTCTGGTATCTTGCTGTAAGTGTTCTGCAATATGTATAGCAGTTTGGGAAGTGTAATCATTTTATACATTGCGGCCCTGCCCATTATTGTCAAAGGAAGTCTTCTCCATCGTTTAACCTCCTCTTGGAATTCTAGCAGGACTCGCTTGATATTTCGGGTCAGGCTAAGCACTTCGTCACTGGTAATGTAAAGGCCAAGGTAACGGAACCCCTCTTGAGTTACCTGCAGACATTCAGGGATGCCTTGAATCTCAATGGGGCTCCCCGGTGAGTACAGGCTGGATTTACTCCAGTTAATTCTATAGCCAGCATTTTGACCGTAGTCAGTAAATATTTGCAGTATCTCCGGGAGCGTCTCCACTGGCTTGGTAACATAGAGCAGGATATTGTCCGCATAAAGCGATATGCGTTCTTCTCCTAGAATTTGGTTTTCATCTGTGAAGCCCCTCAGCACCGGGTGGGATCTGATTAGACATGCCAAAGGCTCTAGAACAAGAGCAAACAATAGTGGGGACAAGGGACATCCTTGCCTGGTGCCCCTTTGGACTGGCCAGGTCTCAGAGGTCACTCCGTTTACTCGAACCCTAGCCGTCGGCTTCGTATAGAGGAGCTCCAGCCATTCCATAAAGACCGGTCCAAAACCGAACTTCTTTAGAGTTTGCCTCATAAATGGCCAGGGGACGGTATCAAAGGCCTTTTCGGCATCGAGGGAGAGGAGCCCGTGTGGGCTATACCTCTGCTTGATCGTATCTATCCAATTGGCCAACCGGCGCAGATTGAAACGAGTGGATTGTTTGGGCATAAAGCCCGATTGATCTCTGTGGATAAGGGGGGTAATTGCTGTTAGTAAGCTGTCGCCAATATAGTTGCAAGTATTTATGGTCTCTATGTTCAGTAGTGATATTGGCTGGTAGGACCCACAGTCTTCTGGGGGCTTCCCTGCTTTATGGATCACCACCACAGTAGCCGCTCGTAGGACAGGTGGGGGTATTCCTTCTTCTTTCACTGCTAGGAACAAATTTAGAAGATGTGGGCCTAGAAGATTAGCATTTTGTTTAAAAAATTCGACGCGGAACCCATTCTGGCCCGGAGTATTCCCTGCTTTTTGTCCCCCTATTGCCTCCATCATTTCCTCTAAAGTTAGCTCTTTGCCTAACATATCTCGGTCTTCCTGTAGAAGAGTGGGGGTTGTAATGGCCTCTAAATAGCTGATAATTTGTGTCTCGTTCGCTAGTGGCCTGTGTCTATAGAGCTCTGCGTAATAGTGGGCAAAAGCGCCCGCTATTTTTGGAGCGTTGTGTAAGTCTGATCCTGTTCCTGTATAGCCACCACCCACCTCGCCTCTGTCTCTTTTTTGCTCAACCAGGCGAGGAGCTTCCCAGCTCTGTCTCCTGTTTCGTATAAGCGATGTTGAGTGGCTAGGGGATGGGATTTAACTTCCTGGGTCACCAAAGATCTATATTCCCGAGGGGCGTGGCCTGCTGAGCTGCGGAATGGCCGCTCTGTGAGCGAGCTCCGCCAGCCGAGACTCAATCGTGCATTTATCCTGGAAATAAGAGCGTTGTTGCCGAGATAATCACGGCCCGAGTACTCCCAGACAAGAGGTGCATCGCGTGAGCTGACCTGCCTCCCTGCACGCGGCGCCAGCGGCAAGATCCAAGTCCAAGCGGAGACGGACCCGGCCTTGTGCGATCGCCCTCCTGATAGGCGGACGGACTGCTCGGGAACTGGAGCCCGCGGCGCGCCGCGTGGTGTGGGCAGCGCCCGGAGTGAGCGCCCGTTGAGGATCCTGTGAGCGGAGGAGCTGGTCGCCGAGTGCCCGGGACTGCAGAGGTGAGGAGCGCGCCCACATTTATTTACTGAGCGGCGCCAATTTAGCCCCGTTGTCCTTGTGCGGGCCTGGCACCGCATCGCCATAGTAAAGGAAAAAACATTGCCGGCCCGAGGATTGGAGGCGCGAGTCCTTTGGCGCCAGGCCACATAGTGAATACCTGTGGAGCGGAGGAAATCACCGCCGCGGCCCGCATTGGAGACAACGCTGCAGAGTCCGGTGGATGTGAGGGGTGCTGGGCGTGTGACGGCTGGGCGCTATTTTCCCATTCAGCGTGCAGTGTGTAGGGGCCCAGACAGGAGTGCAGGCGATCAGACACCGACATTGAAAGATCTGCCACCGGAGTACCCTGCAAGACTGGCGGGGGACTGGTAGGCGTGTGCTCGAGTGCCTCTGCGACCCCTCCCTGTCTTTTGTTGGACCTTATTTGCCGCTAACGCTGGATAGTAGGGTTCGCTGTCTGCTGTTTGCACGTGGCCTCCTCCATGCACACCGGAGGGGTGGGCGCTGAGCCGGGGAGATCGCATTTGTAGAGCTGTCTGTGGCGGGAGTGCACTGCGGCCGGCAGGGCCGAGATTGCGCCATTCCTCAGACTCCAAGCGCAACAGAGGCCCTACATTGCACACGTTGGGTGCTCCACGTTAAGCCGGTGAATTGTGCACGCACGATCAGCGACACCTGCATACACCATGGGGAAACAAGATGCGAAACAACCCAAGCTAACTTTTGATCAGAGGCGGACCACGAGGATCACGGAGTCTGATCCAGAGGCTAACGCGGAGGGATCTTCGGAACCCCAGGCGGACGACCGTGGTGAAAATCTGCGCACTCTGATGCTTGAAATGAGATCTAGTCTGCGGAATATCGACACCAAGCTGGACACACTGACTGCCCAACTTGATGCCGTAAAGACACAGGTGGGTTCGCATGAGACCCGACTGGATGTTCTCGAAAATAGGGCCTCAGACTTTCATGAATTCCAAGTGGAAACCAAAGAACAACTGTTGCATATGGATAAGGTGTTGGGTATAATCTGCGCTAAGAATGAAGATTTGGAGGCCAGGTCGCGGCGCAACAACCTGCGAATCACAGGCATACCGGAAACAACAGCCATAAATAAGATGGAGACCTTCGTGGCTGATCCCCTTCGCGAGCTCTTCGAGGGCCAACTCTCTGCAGTATTTGCCGTAGAGAGAGCACATCGCACCCTGGGTCCAAAACCACCGGTTGGAGCGACACCTAGACCCATCCTGGCTAGGATCTTGAACTATCAGGACCGAGATCTTATCCTCCGCCTGGCACGTGAGAAGGGGACCATCAAGCACAAAGGTAATCAGATCACCTTCTACCCTGACTTTACGCCTGCAGTGCAGTCGGCGAGACGTGAGTTCCTGCCTGCTAAACGTCTCCTACTGCAGGCCCAAATCCCTTACTCACTTTTATACCCTGCGAAACTCAAAGTCACCTTTGATGGAACTGCCCATTTTTTTACGGATGCCAAGTCCGCCCTAAAATTCGCCAAACACATGGGAGGGAAGAAGCCCAAACAAGGTCCCAATTCTGCAGACCGGGCGGAGGACAGGCTGAGTGATAATGACTAACTTACTGCAGCCCGGATCCCTTTCTTTGCCTTGTCCTACTATGTCTTAAAATGTGGTGGGGGCTCGTGGGCCGCTTTCACTGTGGAACTGGGGGTGGTTTTTCCAAGTGGATGCTTTTGTGTCTTCTCTGCTCTGTTGGGTATGTCGACTTTGGGCGCTAACTGGTTGGATGCCGCTGCATGTCTTGTTGGCGGGGTCTATGTGGGACAAGCCATTTTTCTCTGATTTGCTTTTTATACGATGCTTTGTCACACATATTGATTGTTTCACCAGGATGTTCGGTATGTTGGGGTACTGCTATTCCTGTTTGTTAATTTCCAGGCACAGCTCTTTGCAGTTCTCTTGGCCACCCTGTGATTGCAGGGGAGTACGCTGGTGGTATTACGCCCCTATGGGAGGTTTCCCTACTGGTTTCATCGATGTTCTGTTGTTGGGAATGGGATTTCTACAACCTGATTGGGGGGTTGGTGTGGGAGGTGGGTTGGTGGGGGGGTTTGTTCACTTGTTTAAAGCCAGGCTACAACCACGTGGATTTATTGTTCCTAACTGGGTGGCATTGACTGAGATGCGTTGCTCTGTTCCTACTTTCTTTGTACATTTTGGAGATCTGGTCGCCAAATGGTTAGGCTCAATTTTCTAACCTGGAACATTCGTGGACTAAATGATGGGAGGAAGTCCAGACTCGTTCATGCATACCTGTTAAGACATCAAGTGGACATCTGTGTATTGCAGGAAACGCACCTTAATGTTATTCCCTCCCCCAGGCTGAAGCACAATAGGTGGGGTACAGTGTACTCATCCATATACTCGAATTACTCCCGGGAGTCGCTGTACTAATCAGACGAGGATTAAATTGGAGGGAGGGGGTGGTGCAGACTGACCCGGAAGGTAGATTTATTATACTCACGGGCACTTTGGGTGGGCTTCCAATGGTAATAGTAGCGATCTATGGCCCTAATGTCGACTCTCCTAGCTTCTTCCAGGATATCTGGGCCCGAGTCAAAGCGCTGAATTGTGAAACCATTATCTGGGGGGGAGACTTTAATGTCATCTTACATGATGAGCTAGATAGGAAAGGGACATCACGTACGCTCCACCCCTCTGCCAGTGCCACACTACGGGCCATTATCACAGATGGGAATTTGGTGGACATTTGGAGGAACTCTCACCCAATGACTAAGGAGGGTACATGCATATCTGAGTATCACAGGGCTTGGTCACGATTGGATTTTTGGTTGGTTTCCAAAGATGTGGCCAGCTGGACGTATGAGGCCACACACCTCCCAAGGTCCCTATCAGACCATGCACCATGCCTTTTGCGGATAGTACTTCCCGACTCGACTCCATGACTGTTCACCTGGAGGCTGCCCCCACACGCGCTCTTAGACAAGGCATTTAAGTAAGAGATCAGAGTGGACATTACTGACTATTTTACCCTCAACACTGGCTCAGTCGACACGGAGGCCTCTCTCTGGGAGGCGTTTAAGGTAGTCATCAGGGGTAAATGCATAGCCAGACAAGTGGGGGTGCTGAAGGCCATTCGTGGCACGCTTGCATCTCTCGAAACACAGATCAAGGAGCTCGAAACCAAATTCTTTGCCTCTGACGATTCACAGTCCCAAGCCCCCAAGAAGGAGAAGCTGCTTGAATTTGAAGAAGAGGCGCAGTGGGAAGTTAAATTTTTGGGAAAACAAGCTCAAGCTAGGAGATATGGAGAGGGGGACAGGCCGGGGAGAACTCTAGAGGCAATGATCCGACCCCCCCGCTCCACGGCCTACGTATTCGAATTGCGCTGCACTCAGGGAGATGCCATCAGAGGCCAGGCAGGGATTTTAAATTAATACCCCCGATTCTACTCGGAGCTTTACACCGCTACCCAGGAGTCGGAACCGGAGGGCCTACTGCCATTTTTTGACTCACTGAAACTGTTATGGCTGAGCCAGAGGTATAGGGATTATCTAGACTTCCCCTTTTCAGTGGAGGACGTCACTAAGGTGATTAAGAGTTTGCCACTAGACAAGCCCCAGGGTCGGATGGTTTGACCACAGCCTTCTACAAGACATATGTGGAGGAGCTGGCGCCGCATTTATTGGCGCTATTCGAGGAAGCCCAATCATTAGGTGTATTGCCACCGTCCTTGCATGAAGCAATTATCATAACCCTCCTGAAATCCGGGAAACCCGACAACGAATTAGACTCATATCGGCCATTGTCGTTAATCAACGTGGACGTGAAAATTCTGGCAAAGTTGATTGCCAATCGAATACAGCCGCTGCTCCCCTTGGTTGCATGCCTGGACCAATCGGGCTTTATTCCTGGGAGATCGACCTCCCATAATCTTAGGACCGTGTTCTCAGTGCTCCATTATCTCCACCCTGACTTGCAGGCTGCTGCGGTCTTTCTTGACGCCACAAAGGCGTTCGATACGCTCGAATGCCCATATTTATTTGCCATATTGGGCCGCATGGGATTTAGCCCGCTGTTCATTAATTTGATTCGGCTGCTTTACATGCGGCCCACAGCTCGCCTTCGGGTGAACGGCCTCATGTCTGCACCCTTTGCAATCTCACGCGGCACGAGACAGGGGTGCCTATTGTCCCCATTGCTGTTCGCGATAGCGATGGAGCCATTGGCTGCTCGTATCCGGCAGCATCACACCGCCAGGGGGATTGGGTTTCACTCTAGGAGCCTTTTGATTTCCTTATATGCTGTCGATGTCACCCTGTATGTCACGGACCTGGCGATACACCTCGACACACTCCTCCGCGAATTCATTAAATTTGGTGGGCACTCCGGCATCTCCATTAACTGGGCCAAATCGACCATTTTCCCTTTAACGAACGCCACTATTCCAGCCCCTTCTGAGTTCCCCCTCAAATGGGCAGATGAACCGGTTATATATCTGGGCGTTTGGCTTAGCAGAAATATGCAGGAAATATGGGACATGAATAACGGCCGTGCCGTAACCTGGCTGGAGGAGAAAGTGATAGCGTGGGCTAAGCTCACGCTCTCCCTGGCCGGGAGAATTACACTTGTCAAAATGGTGGTTCTCCCGAAATTTCTTTATTTATTTGCCATCATCCCCAACCCCCTCACGCAAACCTTTTTCAGATTGGTCAGATCCCTTCTAGTGTCCCTGGTCTGGGCGGGCGGACAGGCGCGCGTCTCGTGGGACCTGCTGACGCTCCCACTGCGGCAGGGGGACTGGGAGCCCCAGACATGCAGCTGTATGCATGGTGTGCTCAGGCTCAATTTTTGTACTATTGGGTACACCCAACTCCATTTCAGCCTCATGTGGCTGTGGAAACGGACGCTGCCCGCCTGTCCCACTGCAAGTTGCGCTATATCAGAGCTATAGGCGTCCCCGTGATGGCGTAGACACAGTTGAGACCTTGCGCTGGGCGTGGAATGAGCTGCGGAAAAGAGCTGGTGCCCCTGTATTGTATGCTACTTCCATACCCCTGGCTCATAATCCCATGTTGCCCAATGTAGGTGACAGCATCAGTAAGGCTGTAGCACAAAAACTGCGATTGCACACTTTCGCGGATCTTTACCCTGTGGAGACGATCCGGCCACCCCCGGTCCCGGAGGAGGGCGAGACGGTGCCATTCTCTGACCTTTTTATATATTATAAACTCCGCGCCGCCTGCCGAACCTTACATGACAAGTTCCCTAACCCCCCGGAAGCTTTGCCTGCACTAGAAAACGTGCTTAAAACAGCCTCCTCTCGAAGACTAATCACACATGCAGAACTCGGCACCTGTGACACAACCCCGGGCATTCCTGGCATGGAATGAGGACCTCCCTTATCCGCTCACGGATGACCGATGGGCCTATTGTAGTGGTCAACTCACGGCGCTGTCCCCTAACTATAAACTTCGGGTAATACACTTTAAATTTTTGCATAGATTTTACAGGACACCTGTTGGGTTGCACCGTATGGGATTGAAAGAAGATGACAGCTGCTGGAAATGTGGCACGCCCGCAGCAAACATTATGCACATAGCATGGAGCTGTCCCCGACTGACATCATATTGGTCCAGCGTCTTCACTGCTATCCATCAGATAATTGCCACTCCTGCTGATCCTGATCCCCTGCTGGGTCTGCTGGGATATGTGAAGGACACCCCGGTCAAGGTCCGAAAGTTGCATGCCATGCTCCTATTGTTTGCTAAACGCCAAATTGCCATACACTGGGGGTGGAGGGGGATCCCTTCTCTAAATATAAATGAATGGATTAGGGATGTCACATATGGCCATTCACAGCTGTCCACTTTCTGGGAGCTTATGCCCTCCACATCCAGACCTAGGGACATATGGGAACCGTTTGTAATGTGGGCCCGTGAGCGCAGTGTTGAAGGTGGTACTGCACTGATGTGATGTGGAATGGGCAGCTTGGACGGAGTTGCTGTCTGTGAATGTGGATGTGTCAGGGCTCTATCGGCCTTACCTTCTGCCGGTAGAGTAGTCTCGCAGGGATGACATGGACCACCTCCACCGTCTCCCACCTATTTCCCTGTCCTACCTTGAATTGGTACCAGACCGGGGATTGGTGAAGACTGGGGGAAGGAATCCTCAAAGGTTGGTGTACCGTGTGGAGTGCTGAGGTGAAGAGTAACACCCAAGGAGACGGTTGTCTTTCTGGACCGGCAGCCTGAAAGTAAGCTCTTGCAGATTTGAACCTCCGGTAGGTGCGTCCGTAACCCAGTTTCTTGCACTAGACAGCAGGCGTCCCTTCACGGGGCACCAGGGGAACTGGGAAGGAGAGGATTCCAGGGAACAATAGTTTACAGAAGGAACACTTCAGTGTCGTCGCATTCTGGTAACAGTGGCACGCGAGTGGGGTGTAGGCAAGGGCAAGGCGGTGACGCGCTCCTGCGCTCACCGGGGTGTAGGCAAGGGCAAAGGCGGTGATGCGCTCCTGCGCTCACCGGGTGTAGGCAAGGGCAAAGGCAGTGACGCGCTCCTGCGCTCACCGGGTGTAGGCAAGGGCAAAGGCGGTGACGCGCTCCTGCGCTCACCGGAATGTAGGCAAGGGCAAAGGCGGTGACGCGCTCCTGCGCTCACCGGGAACAGTGAATGAGGAAAAGGGCAAAGGTGGTGATGCGCTCCTGCGCTCACCGGGAACAGTGAATGTTGAAAAGGGCAAAGGTGGTGATGCGCTCCTGCGCTCACCGGGAACAGTGAATGTTGAAAAGGGCAAAGGTGGTGATGCGCTCCTGCGCTCACCGGGAACAGTGAGTGAAGGAACAGGGCGAAGGTGGTGATGCGCTCCTGCGCTCACCGGGATTGTCAGCTGAGTAAAGGGGCAAAAGGTGGTGACGCGCTCCTGCGCTCACCGGGATTGTCAGCTGAGGAAAGGGGCAAAGATGGTGACGCGCTCCTGCGCTCACCGGGAATGCTGGCAATGAAAGGGAGAAGGTTTCGTCCTTCTCAAACGAGGGGCAGCGCTTCTGCGCTAACAAGCCTCTGGGGCTGCGTGAGGCTCGGTGATGCGGTGGGAGCATACAGGATGCCTGCAGGGAAGAAGTCTCCATAGAAGTGATAAAAGGAAAAGGTTCTTACCGAGTTCCGGCGGAGATACGGAGTCCGACTCTCTACACGCTGCAGCTTAATCAGAAGCACCAGGTGCCGTATCCAAGGGAGTTTTATGTGGCGTCACCCGGATGTGATCGTGTGGTGACCCGTGGTACTGCACGTATGGGGGAGAGCGCAATAACTAGACAGGCAACCGTAGTACGCTCTCCCCGGTACGTGCGAACATGACAGCACCCCCCACAAAGACAAACCCCCTCCCCTACACGGGGGTGGCAGGACGCGGTTTCAGGGGGTGACGAACATGGAAGGCACGTACCAGCTGAGGGCGTGACGGACATGGGATAGGGGCTCCCAGGACCTCTCCTCAGGACCATACCCCTTCCAGTCGATAAGGTAATAGAGCCTCCCCCTGGACCTACAGGAATCTAGCACTGCACGCACCTCGTATTCCTCGTGGTCATCCCTGAGTACAGGCGGCGGAGGCACAGAGGCTAGGCCATCAGACTGAGCCTGCTTCAGCAGAGACACGTGGAAGACTGGGTGTATTTTCATGTGAGGGGGCAAGGAAAGTTTCATGGCCACCTTATTGATGACCTTGGTTATGCGGTAGGGACCTATGAAACGCGGTAGCAATTTCTTGGGGCCGTGCAGATTGAGGTTTTTAACGGAGACCCAAACCCTGTCTCCCGTCTTGTACTCTGGTTCTACCTGTCTGTGTGTGTCTGCATGGTGTTTGTAGTTTTCTTTGGCTTTGGCCAGCTCGAATCACGCTTGTTGCCACAAGTCACGTAGCAGGTTGTGATAAGCTTGGATGGTGGGCAGAGGACTGGTTTGTGGTTCTGCCCAGGGTGTGGTGCGTGGATGACGACCTTGTAGGCAGTAAAAGGGCGACATTCCTATGGAAGCGTGTTTGTTGTTATTATACGCATATTCCGCCATCCATAGGACCTCTGACCATTCCTTTTCGACCGCTATGAGTAGGCAACGAAGGTATTGTTCCATGGTTTGGTTGGTTCTCTCTGCCTGGCCGTCGGTTTGGGGATGGTAGGCGGAGGAAAGTCGTACTTCCGTCCCTATGGTGTCACATACCGCTCCCCAGAAACGGGATACGAACTGAGAGCCTCTGTCGGTGATCAGTACGGAAGGGATTCCGTGCAGACGGATTACGTTGTTCATGAATACTAAGGCTAGCTCCATAGCAGAAGGCACTTTCTGCAATGGCACGAAATGCGCCATCTTGGTTAGGTGGTCCACAATGGTGAGTATGGTGGTATATCCGGTCCTGGTTCGAGGCAATTCCACAACGAAGTCCATGGATACCGTGTGCCACGGGTATGGGGGTACCGGGATAGGGTGTAGCAAACCCACAGTGGGTCCGGGTTGGTTTTTTCCTTGCGCGCAGGTCGTGCAGTGGGCTATGTAGTTGCGAACGTCATCCTGCATGGTTGGCCACCAGAAGTGTCTGCGTAAGAGATCCAGGGTCTTGTGATACCCAGGGTGTAAGGACAGCATGTAGTCATGGCACATGTACAGCGCTGTTTGTTGATGGTGCGGCAATGGTAGAAAGTAGTTGTTGTCTTTATAGAGGAACCCACCATCAGTAGTGATTCCCGACAGCTTTCCAATCCATTCTGCTGGGTCCTTTACTTTGAGGTCGTTGTGCAACCGGGACAAGAAAGAGGAGGAGAGGATGACTCCCTGAAAACACCGTCCCGGTAGGATGGGAGATGGTGTCGGTTTGTCTCCTCCTTCACCGGGTTCTCCGAGTCTGGACAGGGCGTCTGCTTTTGCATTGTCTTTACCAGGACGGTATGTAATCTTGAAGTCGTATTCATTGAAGAACAACGTCCATCTCAATTGACGGGCAGTTAGCGCCCTGGCAGAGCGGAGGAATTGAAGGTTCCAGTGGTCCGTATAGATGGTAACAGGGTGTCTGGCGTCCTTTAGGTAATGACGCCACTCTTCGAAGGCCGTCTTGATGGCCAGTAGTTCCCGATCGGATACTGTGTAGTTCCGTTCCGCAGATTGCAGCTTTCGGGAATAGTAGGCTACAGGGTGTAGGAGACCCGATGTAGTATCCCTTTGGGATAGGACTCCCCCAGGGCATCCTGTGAAGCATCGGCCTCGACAATGAATGGGTGTTCTGGATTGGGGTGTATCAGGACGGGTGCACTAGTGAATCTGGTTTTCAGTTCGAGAAAAGCCTTCTCAGCTTCAGGGTTCCATACGAACTTAATCCCCTTGCGCAGTAACCGTGTGATGGGAGTGATGATGCCAGAGAACCCTGGGATGAAACGACGATAATAATTGGCGAATCCTAGGAATTGTTGGACCTGTTTCAGGGAACCCGGGGAAGGCCATTGTAACACAGACTCGACCTTTCTTGCATCCATACTGATTCCTGCTGGGGTCAAGATGTGTCCCAAGAATTCCACCTCGGTTGTGTGGAATACGCTTTTTCCAGCTTGACGTACAGGCCGTGTTGCAGCAACTTCTTGAGGATGCTACGGACGTGTTGGATGTGGTCTGGAACGCTCGGGGAATAGATCAATATATCATCGATATATACTACGCAATATTGATCGATATGTTCTCGTAGCACCTCATCAATGAAGAATTGGAATGCAGCAGGGGCATTACAGAGCCCAAAGGGCATGACCTGGTACTCAAAGAGTCCGTAGCGGGTCCGGAACGCTGTCTTCCATTCGTCCCCCTTTTGGACTCTTACCAGATGATAGGCCCCACGAAGATCCAGTTTAGTATAAATCCTGGCATCTTTCACTTGGTCCAGTAGGTTGGAGATCAAAGGCAAGGGGTATCGGTTCTTGATAGTGATGTTGTTCATGGCTCTATAATCGATGCAGGTTCGTAGATCCCCTCCCTTCTTGGCTATGAAAAAGAGTGCTGAAGAAACGGGTGACTTGGAATGGCGAATGAAGCCGTTTTTCAGGTATTCGTCCAGATAGTTGCGCAGATGGGTGCTTTCTTTTTCAGTGAGGGAATACACTCGACAACAAGGCAGCTTGGATCCCGGCAATAGGTCTATTCTGCAGTCGAAACTGCGATGGGGAGGAAGTGTGTTGGCTTTTTGTTCATCGAACACTGATGACAAATCGGCGTACTCCTCTGGTATGGTTCCTTGTGTGATAACACCCATTCCCGTAAGAGGAAGAATATGGGTTTCCACAACTCGTGCGTTGGCGTTCCCATGTTTTAAGTAACAGGTGTGGCTGCAATATGGTGAATTAAGGGTCATTAGTCGGTTTGCCCAATCGATGAGAGGATTATGGGTGACAAGCCAGGGGAGACCCAGAATTAATTTGAACTGGGGTGCGTCTATGACATCAAAGGCGATGAACTCTTTATGTTCGTCTGCCCCGCATGTCATCGTCATGATGTCAGTCTGATATCGGATCAGTCCAGAGGTCAGGTCTGTGCCATCCACTGCTTTTACCGTTTCTGGTCTGTCCTTGGTTATCGCAGGAATCCCAAGATCTTCCATATATTGGGTGTCTATGAAGTTTCCTGTAGCTCCGGAATCGATGAGGGCCGTTACGGTCCATGATTGGCCTTTACGGGATTGTAACGTAACTATGATACCCACATGTTGGTTGTGATCGTGTGGGGCCGAAGAGGAGGTCTTATCGGACGAACAACCCAGTAGACCGACCTTCCCTTCTACTGAGTTATGTCGTTTTCCGACCATTCACCACGAGAAACGGGAAGGGTGCTGGTTTTCCTTGTCATAGGTTTATTCGGTTTCACAGGGCACTCCTTGACGTAATGGCCGCTTTTGCCACAATACAGACACTGGTTCTGGTGACGTCGTTTTTCTTTTTCAGCCTTAGACAAGGGTCCACGTATGCCGCCTATTTGCATAGGCTCCGAGGTGTCCGGACTCCTAGGATTTTCGGATTTGGTTTTCTCCCGGAATACTGGGTACTTGGTATCGGCCCCCTTGGTCTTTTCTATTTTGCGTTCCTGCATTCTGAAGTTCATTTTTACAGTTAGGTCTATGAAGGGACCGATGTCCTCTGGGGGTCCGATATTTGTGAGATAAGGTCCTTTAGTTCCTCACGTAGTCCTCGGTAGAATACTGACACCATCTTGGTCTCAGGCCATTTGGCTTCAATGACCAGCCTGTTGAAGGTGGTGATGTAATGTAGGAGGTCTGTGTTACCTTGTTTAAGGTTGAGGAGTGCATTGTCGGCTGCCTGCAGCAGTGTGTGTCGGGCAAACATTCTACGCAGTGTTTCCTTGAACACAGGTAGGCTGTACAACATGGGGTCGTCGTTATCCACCAACGCTATGGACCATTGCGCTGCGTCTCCCCCAGATACGAAAGTATGAATGCAACCTTTGCTGCATCATCAGGAAAGGCGGAAGCACGAGCCATGAAGTGTAGCTGGCACTGGTTGAGGAATATGCTGTATTTAGAACTGTCCCCATAAAAGCGTTCCGGGGGTGCCAGCGGGACTGGATGTGAAGCCACCACCTGTATAGGAGGGATAGGGCTCTGTGCCGGGGGTGAGGACCCCCAAGGGTTGAACGTGGGTGGTTGTAACACATCCGTCTGTTTGGGTCTAACCGTGGGTGGCTGACCGGAGGCCAGCAGACTTTGTAAGGCATTGACATCCTGTCGTAAGCTTTGATTTTCGGTTTGCATGCAGGTCAATATAGCAGCTATGTCCTGCAGGGTAATGTTCTGGGTGTTCATGTCACCTGGGCGAGATGATTAGTCTTAGGCTTCTGATTCTGTCAGGGCTCTATCGGCCTTACCTTCTGCCGGTAGAGTAGTCTCGCGGGGATGACATGGACCACCTCCACCGTCTCCCACCTATTTCCCGGTCCTACCTTGAATTGGTACCAGACCGGGGATTGGTGAAGACTGGGGGAAGGAATCCTCAAAGGTTGGTGTACCGTGTGGAGTGCTGAGGTGAAGAGTAACACCCAAGGAGACGGTTGTCTTTCTGGACCGGCAGCCTGAAAGTAAGCTCTTGCAGATTTGAACCTCCGGTAGGTGCGTCCGTAACCCAGTTTCTTGCACTAGACAGCAGGCGTCCCTTCACGGGGCACCAGGGGAACTGGGAAGGAGAGGATTCCAGGGAACAATAGTTTACAGAAGGAACACTTCAGTGTCGTCGCGTTCTGGTAACAGTGGCACGCGAGTGGGGTGTAGGCAAGGGCAAGGCGGTGACGCGCTCCTGCGCTCACCGGGGTGTAGGCAAGGGCAAAGGCGGTGATGCGCTCCTGCGCTCACCGGGTGTAGGCAAGGGCAAAGGCGGTGACGCGCTCCTGCGCTCACCGGAATGTAGGCAAGGGCAAAGGCGGTGACGCGCTCCTGCGCTCACCGGGAACAGTGAATGAGGAAAAGGGCAAAGGTGGTGATGCGCTCCTGCGCTCACCGGGAACAGTGAATGTTGAAAAGGGCAAAGGTGGTGATGCGCTCCTGCGCTCACCGGGAACAGTGAATGTTTAAAAGGGCAAAGGTGGTGATGCGCTCCTGCGCTCACCGGGAACAGTGAGTGAAGGAACAGGGCGAAGGTGGTGATGCGCTCCTGCGCTCACCGGGATTGTCAGCTGAGTAAAGGGGCAAAAGGTGGTGACGCGCTCCTGCGCTCACCGGGATTGTCAGCTGAGGAAAGGGGCAAAGATGGTGACGCGCTCCTGCGCTCACCGGGAATGCTGGCAATGAAAGGGAGAAGGTTTCGTCCTTCTCAAACGAGGGGCAGCGCTTCTGCGCTAACAAGCCTCTGGGGCTGCGTGAGGCTCGGTGATGCGGTGGGAGCATACAGGATGCCTGCAGGGAAGAAGTCTCCGTAGAAGTGATAAAAGGAAAAGGTTCTTACCGAGTTCCGGCGGAGATACGGAGTCCGACTCTCTACACGCTGCAGCTTAATCAGATGCAAAACTTACCCGGTCTCAACTGGGTTAACGGGTTTACTCCTGTTTCTTGTTTTTCTGCAGCTTAATCAGAAGCACCAGGTGCCGTATCCAAGGGAGTTTTATGTGGCGTCAACCGGATGTGATCGTGTGGTGACCCGCGGTACTGCACGTATGGGGGAGAGCGCAATAACTAGACAGGCAACCGTAGTACGCTCTCCCCGGTACGTGCGAACATGACAGGATGCTGGCGCGAGGGGGACGGACTGGAGGGATGAAGTTGTGGTCACTTCCATACATCGGAATCCACAAGGTATGCATAATATGGAATGGGGTGGGTAAAGACTCCCATGCTGTGAAATCGTCTGGTCTTTGGTTAATGGATATGAGCACCTGCACTCTGACTAATCTCACTTTTCTTCCATATAGCACTGTGGACTGAGCACGCGAACATCACATTTGTTATTGACATGCTACGCGTAATATGATCATTTATGTAATTAGTCTGTACTGGCTAGTTGGTTTTTTCCTTTCTCTTTGCACTGTTTGTTGCATTGTACCAAAATGCCAATAAAAAATAAAATAAAAAAAAAGATCTATATTCCCGTCTCGTTAACTCTATCTGGCGAGGATGCGGGCATCTTCCCTGGGGAGCCCACTTTTTTCTAAGTCGAGCAGCTTACGTTCCAGACTCTCCATCTCTTGCACCGCTTTTCTCTTTTTGTGTGCAATAATGTTTGGATCCCTGTCACGCATCACTGGCTTGAATGCTTCCCACAGGGTGGCCGCCGATGGTACTGACCCCTGATTTTCCTTAAAGTACAGTTCTGAATCTGTGCGAATTTCCTTGGCTATCACTCTATCGCGTAGCTCCCAGGCATTAAGCCCGGGCGTAGTTTGCGTAGTAGCACTTCACGTAGCTACGTGAAGTACAGCTTCAACTACACGTAGCTATGCAAATTGCGTAGTGCGTAGCTGTGTGCTTGACTGCACTGTACAATAATTACCAAAAGCAAACTTGTACAGTGCAAGTTAAGATAAAATAAATATCTCTGTCTTTATATGCTAAAAATGCATATAGTCATTTCACTAAAGTGAAAACAAAAAGTTAACAAGCAGTGAGAGAGGTGATGATTTTGGTATCCTCACTAACTTAGGGAGAGAACCAACAACCAAGCAGATGTCTTGAAAACAAAAAGCACATCTTATTGAACGATTCCTCCTAGGACCACCTCAAGCACAGTTATGGGCAAAAATACAATCCCAACCAAAGGCCCTGCAAAGCATTATGGGACGAGATTAGCAGTGGGCAGTGAATATTATAGTGTCCAATATCAAAATAATTCTACAAAGAGCTGCAGTTCAACTAGTCGTCACTGGGTGTCGTCCCTCAAGAGTGAAATGCAAAAGTATTGAAAACCTTTCATGAAGCTTTTGCATTTGACTCGTGAGGGACGACACCCAGTGACGACTAGTTGAACTGCAACTCTTTGTAGAATTATTTTGATATTGGACACTATAATATTCACTGCCCACTGCTAATCTCGTCCCATAATGCTTTGCAGGGCCTTTGGTTGGGATTGTATTTTTGCCCATAACTGTGCTTGGGGTGGTCCTAGGAGGAAGGGACCACCATTGAATCGTTCACATGATATGCTTTTTGTGTTCAAGGCATCTGCTTGGTCCTCCCCCTAGGTTAGGGGGACTCCAAAATCATCACCTCTCTCATTGCTTGATATGTCAAAATTCATTTTTGTGAATTGGTTATATGCTTTTTAGCATAAAAAATTGCTTTATCAAAGCATTTGAAGGAGTTTGTTATTATTATTAAGCCTGGGCGTAGTGCTAGCTGTGTGCTTGACTCACTGCACTGTACAATAATTACCAAAAGCAAACTTGTACAGTGCAAGTTAAGATAAAATAAATATCTCTGTCTTTATATGCTAAAATTGCATATAGTCATTTCACTAAAGTGAAAACAAAAAGCAGTGAGAGAGGTGATGATTTTGGTATCCTCGCTAACTTAGGGAGAGAACCAAGCAGATGTCTTGAAAACAAAAAGCACATCTTATTGAATGATTAGGTGGTGGTCCCATCCTCTTAGGACCACCCCAAGCACAGTTATGGGCAAAAATACAATCCCAACCAAAGGCCCTGCAAAGCATTATGGGACGAGATTAGCAGTGGGCAGTGAATATTATAGTGTCCAATATCAAAATAATTCTACAAAGAGCTGCAGTTCAACTAGTCGTCACTGGGTGTCGTCCCTCACGAGTCAAATGCAAAAGCTTCATGAAAGGTTTTCAATACTTTTGCATTTCACTCTTGAGGGACGACACCCAGTGACGACTAGTTGAACTGCAGCTCTTTGTAGAATTATTTTGATATTGGACACTATAATATTCACTGCCCACTGCTAATCTCGTCCCATAATGCTTTGCAGGGCCTTTGGTTGGGATTGTATTTTTGCCCATAACTGTGCTTGGGGTGGTCCTAGGAGGAAGGGACCACCATTGAATCGTTCACATGATATGCTTTTTGTGTTCAAGGCATCTGCTTGGTCCTCCCCTAGGTTAGGGGGACTCCAAAATCATCACCTCTCTCATTGCTTGATATTTTATTGTCAACATTCATTTTTGTGAATTGGTTATATGCTTTTTAGCATAAAAAATTGCTTTATCAAAGCATTTGAAGGAGTTTATTATACTCCTGCTACGCTACGTTTATTAGTACAGTTATTCACTCTGCTACGTGCAATTTGCGTAGTGCGTAGTAGCACAAACTTTGCATGCTTCGTGAGCGTAGCAAAGTATTATGCCCAGGGTTACCAGGCATTCAGCTGCCATTCTCTGTTACGTCTGCTAGCCTTCCCTCCCACCGTGAGGCACAGCGGCGAGTGATCGGATATACCCCTAGCTAGATATTCTGCCTTGTCTATGGCCATTATCTCTCCCGCCGGAGCAAATAGGTAGTCCAGTCTGGAAAAGACCTTGGGGGCTCCCGAGAAGTAGGAATATGCATGCGTGGTTGGGTGGTGTCATCTCCAAAGATCAGTCAGCCCTAATGTGTCTTGAAACTGGGCCAGATGTGTGGGTCCATGGGTCTCTAATCTCACAAGCGTACGATCTAGGTGGGGGTTTATTACATCATTGAAGTCCCCCCTATTATATGCGTGGCTGGCCCTGAGTTCAAGAGTATGTCCGACACTTTGTCTAGTGTTTGCTGTTGCAGCCGCGGGGGGCGTACACGCTGACCAGCAAGAATTCTGTACAATTCCATGTGCCCTGTACTGCCACAAATGTGCCATTGGAATCTGCCCATTTCCTAGTTACCTGAAAGGGAGGCGACCTCTTAATTAATATGGCCACTCCTCTCGACCCTGTGGAAAACCCTGCATGTGCCAATGTGATGAATTGCCCTCGCCCGAGAAAGGAACAGTGCGTGCCCATGAGGTGCGTCTCTTGCAGGAGGACTATGTCGGGTTTAAGTCTTCTGAGATATTTAGTTACCAGTCCTCTTTTGATTTTATTCCCTAGTCCATTGACATTCCACGTCATAACCGTGTATTGGCCCTCGTCCATGACTGATATAGCAGTAGGTTATTACAATTACAGGCTACTTCATCGGATCCAGCCTCGCCCTCCTCCCTGTTGCAAACCTCGATATCCATTTGAACATTTTCGAAATACGTCTCCCTCTGTCTCCAATTGAACATATAACAATTTTCAAAACGAAACCCATCCCGCCCCTCCCTACTCTCTTCAGGGATCCTCGCCAGCTCCAACTTCGTCAACATGACAACTGCAGCGAAAGTAAGCTTCAAAGAGGTCTGTTTCCCACCCCTCCCTCCCACCCAATAACAAACAACTATATATCTATCGTCATACCAGGTATTATGTGTCTCAGCACCTCAGGGCCAAAACGCTCTCGTGTCTACCAGGCCCTGGGTGTTTCTTACTGTCTCTGGGTGGCCGGCCGGCCTGCACATCTCAGCCTTCTCCACCACTTTTGGACTGCTGCTGTTGTTGGTCTGTCAGGAGCTGTGAGGTCAAGTCTGGGGCTTCCATTTGTTGAATGTCTTTGAGGAGTGGATGATCACTTTCCGCATCCGCTGAGTACTCTCTGCCTGATAACACAGAAGGTGCCCAACTATGAGCCTTTCGGGAATTCTGATCTGCGTTTCCTCCCGAGGAGCCGTCATCCGAGTCTGAGACTTGCGCTTTGCCAGCCATGGATCTCAGAGGTCTCAGGGGGGTGCCCATCGTAAGTCTCCGTTTCATCGTGGCACGTCGCAGTCATTTTCCTCTATTGCGTTCCTGACTTGTTCTCTCTTGGTGTGTAGGTTGACGTGTCTCGGATTGGGTTGACCTGCGACTCAGGTTGGGGCGTTCTTCGAGCCAAGTCCATGCCTCTTCCGGGGTTTGAAAGAAGTGAGAGGAACCTTGGAAAATCACTTTAAGCTTCGCCGGGAAGAGCAACATGTATTGGAGCTCGAGTGATCTTAGCTTTGCCTTGACTGCATCAAAAGTTTGCCTTTGCTTCTGCACGTCCCGGGAGTAGTCGGGAAACACCATTATCTTTGTAATGGCATACTTGACTTCTCCTTTTTGCCGCAGCTCCCTAAGGATCAGATCCCGATCCTGAAAGTTCAGGAAGCGTGCAGTTAAGGGCCTCGGGGGGGTCCAGGGGGGTGGACGGACATTCGGCATCCTGTGTGCACGTTCTATGAGAAAACAAAGTGAGAATTGTGCCTTAGGGAGAGAGTCCTTCAGCCATGCCAAGAGTAATTGCCCTGCATTTGATCCCTCCGTGCCCTCCGGAAATCATCTCTCCTCTTGGCCATGGGGACACCTTCTGGGCCACTGAGTTCACAACAGGGATGAATAGCTTTCTCATTGTCTAGTTGTAGCTGTTCAATATGATTTGTGCTTACATAAATGTCTGGGACAATATCTGGATGTGCACATGGTTCATCATTATGTTTGGTGTGCCACTGTACATTGGTGATTATGCAGAGGTCTGAGCTAACCTGAATGCAGACTAAAGTGTTGGTATGTGCTTTCGTTTGACATACACAACATCCATGTTGTTCATGCTCAGACATAATTTATCAATGACGTGTTTGCATGACTGAGCTGAAACAATTTGCACGTTGTGGATGTGTTATTTTTCAGTGTGGAGTTGACATTAGGTTATGTAATGCATATGTCACAAACCTTGAAATGTAAGCTGAGTTACTCCCTCTTCTATTATGTGATACATGTTACAGGGACTGATCATGGTGTATATGAGGATGACCCCATGCTTCTGTATTCTCAGTCGGGGTTCTGGAGGGTGGCACACCACTTGAACACAATGAACTGGATGCAATACATTAGAGGGGTATGTTGAGGTTGTTGTCCCAGAATATCTTGAGTGTTGCATGGTAACTAACTGTCCATGGAAGACAATGTTGCCATTTGAAAAGTGTGTGATGTCCTTTCTAGTGGTTTGCCTTACTGATTATAGTTTGGTATTTTAAACGCTCAACATTATTTCTTCACATGACCAGGTAGTGGGACAATGGCCTTGTCCTCCACCATACCATCATGCTAGATGACAGTCCCTCATCCCATAAGACTGTTTGCTGTAGCCCACAATGTATTATTGAATGACAACATGACCAACATCAGGGCATAGGGTAGCACAAGCTATACATGATTGAGCATAGGAGATTGTGACAGATGTGTTTGACATCCCCTTCTTAAGTGTCAACTGTGGCAGGACTGGCATTGTAAGGACAAAGGGACTTAACAACAGTGGCGGCATTTTATATTAGGCTACGATTGTGAATCAGAGGGTTTGGGAACTGTTACCCACAAAACAGAAATTATGAACACTTGATGGATGTTAGTTACAAAGCCATGGCAACAGCAGGACAGAATGATTACAGACTGAAAATAAGTGTGAAAGGTGAGGTAATTGAAGCAGTGCACATGCAACATAGGTCAGGCTTTGATAATAGGAGTGTGAGGGATGTAAAGACTCAAATTTTGAAAAGGTTTTAGGTAATATACATCTTAGTACAATTATGATTGTATGTGGTTACCACTCAAATTAGACTGAGTAATGTAGAAAGAAGACCAATCAGATTTAACATGGAACTGAGTGATGGGTGGAAGGGCACGGAAATGAACATAGGAAAAGTAAGATTGGATGAATGGAAGAAAAACCATAAGTTGATGAAGGAAGGTAAGAAGGGGCATTGGAAGGTCTGGAGGTAGATTATCCAACAGGACAAGCCAAAGTGTCAAACAATGATAAATTGTGAAGCAGTTTAAGAAATTTTGAACGTGTACAATGAGCAATGCCGAAAGGTAGAAGGTGAACACTATGTTGAGGGAATGCACCAAAGTGAGGTATGACTTGAAAAATATTGTGATGCACATGGAATTTGAGGAAATTAATCCAATTTTTTAAGGACATACATATTTAATATAGGTGAAGTATGTAGTGAGCAAATGTCACTGCTGAATGTGCACTTTTAGCATATTACTTAAAATATACATCTGCAATATCCATCATTGTGAAGCATTGGACTAAGGAGAGCTAACAACACAGGCACTTGAATGGTAAATGTTGTACTCAATGGGGCTTAGTTACAGGTCCCTTGCGCCACAGTTGTGTCACTTTTTGTGACAAAACTGTGGAGCAATCTGCTGCCCAATACTTACAAGGACGCCAACCTGCATGGCTTTTCATGTCCTTGTGAATATGGCACATTTATACACAAAACTTTTGTGTGGAACGTGCATGCCATGGGTGTTCACACGCAACACACATGGCTTCTGCCGCATTTTCAGATTTACAAGAAATCGTAAGCCTGGAAATGCATCAGAATGATATGGCTCACCAGGGAAGGCGTAGAGAGGCGCAACAAGGATATATTTTTCAAATGTCTGCTTTTATTTCCTCTTTCTATATGTGCCGTATTCTGCATAAACACATTAAAAGAGGAAATCACCTCTTGTGATTGTTTTTATGCAGGAAGGTGTCCATTCATGCACAAAAACAATCCTCCCCGTTACTCAGGCACCCTTGCACTATGGTGCATGGCAGCTAATTGGGCACCAGCTCAGGGGAGAGCAGAGGGTCATATTGTTGTACATTTGATGCATCCCTTTGCTTCAGAATTAACGCACCAAGGTGCAGCCAAATGGCTTGCGGTACCGCACTGCATTACTTGCTTGTAAATTTAGTTCAATTCATTTTGGAAGATATGTTTTCTTTGAGTGACAAAGTGGGTTGTAAGTAAATATACAGACTACTCCCTTGTTGTAACTAGTTACATATATGTTGTGTTTTGACATTATATAATTGTGTATTACAGTTTAACTAGAAACAATATATGCACAATGCAATTTCCAACATCTGCAATTTTGTGGATTGAGGTGTATGGTGTGCTCAAGTTGTACTTACCGTAAACTTATGTTAAATCTTAGTTGTCTGAAGCAATCATAGACAGCATAGGGTACATATACAGTTTAATTCAATAATGTACCGTTAACTTATTTAAAACACATTCAAATATATCCTCAAAATCCAAAAGAAATCCAAAAAGGCACACACAATTGTTTTTATGTGACTCGTATTTTATTCGGTCACTTTTCATACCATTTTATCATATTCAATGTTCAAAACAGAGAGTGGTAGCTCCAAGGGAAAAAGTGAAGAAAGAAAGTGCTCGTGGAGTAAGATAGAATATATAAGAGGGAGATCCAATCAAGAAAAACAATGATTCATCATTATTTATATTACAATCTTATTAGTAAAACTGGTCGTGATTCATGATTGCACCAGTTCTACATTGAGGCCTGTCCATTAGTTAGTTCATGGTTAATCATTTTGTTATTTCTCAAAAAATGCGAAACAACGTTTGTCTGTAAGCAAGTAGGGCTGGGATAATAACAGGTACAGGCCCCGAGTAGGGGAGAGTGTCGACGTTTCGACCCTAGTGCAATGAGGGCAGTTTATATCCTCTGCAAGCGGGTCTTCCTCAAGACAGAAAGGAGGGATGGGGGATGCGGGGAGCAACTGATCATGGGTGATGCACAGTTAAGTGCCGCCCTGGGTATAGATATAAAGTCCGCAATAGAATTGCGGCTTAGTAACAGCAGTTTACCTTCAATTAATGGGTGAGAAAATCGCCCACAGCGTCTTAATACATCATCTTAGCATGGCCCGGGGGAATCCAGCTGGTCTGCTCGGGCCATGCTAAGATGATGTATTAAGACGCTGTGGGCGATTTTCTCACCCATTAATTGAAGGTAAACTGCTGTTACCAAGCCGCAATTCTATTGCGGACTTTTATATCTATACCCAGGGGCGGCACTTTAACTGTGCATCACCCATGATCAGTTGCTCCCCGCATCCCCCCATCCCTCCTTTCTGTCTTGAGGAAGACCCGCTTGCAGAGGATATAAACTGCCCTCATTGCACTAGGGTCGAAACGTCGACACTCTCCCTACTCGGGCCTGTACCTGTTATTATCCCAGCCCTACTTGCTTACAGACAAACGTTGTTTGCGCATTTTTGAGAAATAACAAAATGATTAACCATGAACTAACTAATGGACAGGCCTCAATGTAGAACTGGTGCAATCATGAATCACGACCAGTTTTACTAATAAGATTGTAATATAAATAATGATGAATCATTGTTTTTCTTGATTGGATCTCCCTCTTATATATTCTATCTTACTCCACGAGCACTTTCTTTCTTCACTTTTTCCCTTGGAGCTACCACTCCTCTGTTTTGAACATTGAATATGATAAAATGGTATGAAAAGTGACCGAATAAAATACGAGTCACATAAAAACAATTGTGTGTGCCTTTTTGGATTTCTTTTGGATTTTGAGGATATATTTGAATGTGTTTTAAATAAGTTAACGGTACATTATTGAATTAAACTGTATATGTATCCTATGCTGTCTATGATTGCTTCAGACAACTAAGATTTAACATAAGTCTAGGACCATTGTTTTTCTATATCAATTAGTACCCAGGTCCATTGACTTTTGTGGGTTACCCCATTATATCTTAATGGTCAAGTTGTACTTACCAACAAGCAGTCCCTTTCCATAGGTGCCATTCTGGAACTGTTGGTTGATGACAGATTGGTGGAAGATAAAGGAATCATGGACACTGCCAGGGTACTTGGCCACGACATTCAGGAACACACCAAGATGGTCAACTATTGCCTGCACATTCATGGAGTAGGTGTGCTACCTGTTTATGTAGATGTGTGCAGTGTCCGCAGGAAGCACACGTTGCATATAGGTGCAGTCCATTGCCGCCAACACATGTGGAAAACCAGTAATGGCATAAAAGCCTTGCTTGTTGGTGAGTTGTTCTTGCGGAGTGTTGGGGAAGTGAAGATACTGCAGCATCAGGCTGATGATGGCATCCACGACAGAGAGGAGGAACCTGGAGAAGGGTGTCTGGGAAACTCCGGCCACTCTGGCGGTGATCAGCTGAAAAGTCCCTGAGGCCAACATGTGCAGCACAGCAAGTAGCTTTGTCTGTGTGGAGGGATGTTTGTGCTGCATTGTGTTGTGGCCTGCAGCCTTGGCCCAATCTGAGTGAGGAGGTGGAGAATGGAGCCCCTTTTCAGCCTGTAATGGGCTATGACCTCCTCTGGCCGGAGGTGTATGAGGTAATCCTCTGGCGGTAGACCCGCTCTCTATGGCGGGCCTGCATTTGTGGTGGTGGTGGTCTTCTTGGTGCTCCGAGTTTCAGTAGAAGAAGCTTCATGGTGTCGTTGAGGGTGCCAATGATGATCTGGGATTGTCTTCCTTAAATACAGGTGTGTTTGCACCATATTTTTCAGTAAGTCACGCAAACAGAAGTGGCGATGTTGAAAACTCACATTTACGCTAGAAAAATGCTGCTAACTGGAGTTATACAGCGATAAAAAAAAAGCCACCATAGTGTCAAAAAATTGATGCTACAGCGGCGTTAAATCCTTGTAAATATGCCCCTTTGTGTCCCTAAGACTTCAGAACAGGAGGCAAGCTCTACATCAAGCCTTGGAGATTTCCCTTCCTTTTGTTAATTATTCTGGTACGTTTTGCCGTTGTCCTTTTTGGATATGTACTGTCTCTTCTTCTTGCTTTAGCTTCTCTTTTAATCTTTCCCTTTTTTTTCCTTTTCTTGTTCTCTTTGTTCTTTACTAGATATTTTTCTTTCCATCCTATACTTTTATTATCTTTCTGTTTCATTTGATTTATTCTTATCTATTTCAACGTTCTCCCATAATGTATCTATTATTTGATATATACAATTCCGGGTAATATCTTGGAATATTAAAGATTCTATTAATCCGGAAAAAATGACAGAGGATTTTATCCCAATAAGGCAAAGACAATTCTGATTTAGTACTTCTCCAAGAAACCCACCTAACTGAATTGGAAGCTTTTAAGTTTAAACGAGCCTGGGTGGGGAATATTTTTGTTTCTCCATCACCGCATAAAGAAAATGGTATTGTTATATTGTGCAAACAATCGCTTATTTTTTCTCTGGTTTCACAGGAAATGGATGATATGGGCAGATGGATTATTGTTAGTAAACTTATTGCTAATATTCCTCTTACTGTGTTAAATGTAGAAGCCTCTACAGTGCTAGATCACAATTTTTGGCATGTTATAGCTAGGAAATGTAAACAATACCAGGATTCATATTTTATTCTGGGTGCTGATTGCAACCAAATTATGGATCCCTATTTGGATAGGTGCTCTTCGACTCAATTTTTGCCCCAAAGAATGCATAAACAATTTAATTCTGCAATTAATAAAAAATGCCCTAGTGGATTCTGCTAAGGAACATATTGCTTTGCGTTCTTCCATAAAATCTTTAGAGCAAAAATTCTTTGCTTCTAAACTGTCAGCTGATCTTCACAATGTACTTCAAGCGAAACTAAAATTTTATTCTATGTTTGCTAATGAGGCAAACTCTATACTTCTTAGAAAGTATGCACGCTATTATGGTGGGAAAAATAAAGCAGGGAAATTATTGGAGAATTATTTAAAAATTAGGAAGGAGAGACAAATTATTGATTCAGTAACCACCACGCAAGGTAGCTCAGCTAATAATCATAAGGATATTTTGGAGGAATTTGTTGCATTTTTAAAATCTCTCTATACTCCAGAGCTTTCGCATGATTTTCTGTAAGTTAGCATTCGCTGGGCCATTTTGTGTATAGGCGCCATTTTGTATTGTGATCGAAACTAATTCTTTACTATTTCCGAGAAACGGCCTTCTCTAGGTTATATTTCTTCGGAGCTGAGTTCTGCCACACTAATAAATGTACTGTTCTTATTAGCACATACCTTTCCTTTTAGATGTACGCCTTCTCCCACTTGTCTAGTGGCGGGCACAGGCAGAGTGACCTTGAATAGTAGATAATGTGGGCCCGGCCTCAGAATCGAAACTTACTCCTTTGTAATTTACTGTCCAGCTGCATCTCTCTGGAAAATTCCAAGGTTGGAGTGCTTTCATTGGTTTGGAAGTGTATTTAATGTATCGTTATGCTTGCTGATGTCAGTCCCTCTGCAGCACTCCTTAGCGACTGGGCAGACAGGGGTCCGCTCTGAGTGTATTTTGAATAAACAGATATTGGTTTGTATTCTCTACTGTCTGACCGATTCTTCATTTGGTGTGGAAGGCTGAGAGGTGGTCTTGTGTGACCCGGGTGACCCAAATCGGGTCATTTCCTTCAGTTGATGCCCGAACAGGGACTCCTTCGGGTGAGCGGCCCTTCCCCTTCCGTGGACGGGGGGGAGGTCGAGGCCATCGTTGGGTCAAACGGACGGATCAGGGATCCCTGCAAGAAGAGTTCCTGATACTCGCAGCTGCCCCTTCTGTCCTGCCGGACGGTGCCTCGCCCAGTGGTCATCCCGACTGGAGTCCTAAACAGCGAAACCCTTGAATCTGACCGCTTGGTCTGAAGAGTCGGCAGTGGAGAATAAATTTGTTTGACCTGCATATATCAGGTGAGTTTGTTTTGGTTCTTTGTGGATATGGTACCATTTTTGGTTTGTATTTGGTGCGGTCTATGGGCCGTCTTTGGATAAGAAGTATTTGTATTTGTTTTGTTAGGCATAAAATAGCGAATGTTTGAAGATGCCTAGTGTTAGCAAATTGATTTCTTTGTACTGCCGTTGTTGTTCAGCAGATGCTCGATTGGAAGAAGCTCAGCCAGCGCCTCCAGAAGGCACTCCAAATTTTGACATGTATGTGAAGCATGGGCTTGACCCTATTATGTTTAGTACATTATGTGGCACAAATATACGAGGGACAATGCTGAGTTGCAGTGGCCGTTGACGGGCACGTTTGATGAACAAAAGATTGAGTATTTACAAGAACAGTTGTTTAAGAAACGAAGTAGGCAGTCTATGTTTGATTCCCTCAGAACATGGCAGAAAGTAGCTAGACAGCGGCGATTGAAGGCAGAAAAAGAAGCCCGGAAAGGAATAATGCAGACGTTGACTCAGAAGGCTGTAGCATATGATAGGGAGAAACAGGAAAAGGGTGTTGAATGTGAAGATAGGAGGTTTCGATTACATATTGATAAATCGTATGTGGTTCAGGAAGAATATGACGCTTTTGTGGAAGAATTATTAGATACCCAACCCCCGCCTCCATATGCCCCGCAAAGAATATATCCCATTGTTCTGCTGCCCTCACAGCCGCCTGTTACAGTTGCTTCCACTGTCTCTGTCTCCGCATCTATTGCTGTTGTTTCGACAGCTATGGCTTTGGCTCCTCCTCCTTACCTTCCTTCTGTTTCTTTGCCATCTGTGGCAACTGTGACTGCTAGTACTCCAGCCATACCTATTGTCTCAGCTACCCTTTTGCCAGCTCTTTCCCCCACGACACAGCCCCCAGCGATGATAGTGCCTGTTGCTTCTGTTGCTTCTCCCACTGTGGTTCTTCATCCTCCGACATTAGTAAGTAGTGGGACACTGGTGCGTGGATTTGAGGACAGGGATTGGACGAAATTTAAGTAGCGCATGGGACCGCTAGTGCGATCTGATGTGAGGGATGAAGAGAAAAAGGTAATAGCTAATCAGGCTGCCCAGTGGGCCCGTAACCATATTTATAGTGTAGAGGATGTCTGGGCGACTATGAAAGATTTTGAGCCCTTTATACAGCAGCATGCCCTCAAACACGTCTGCTACTTTGATTGGTCTTTGGCAACAGCACTTTGAAGCGGGGCACCTCAAGTTTTATATGACATTAGAGATCGACTGTATATTAGCGAGCTGGGGCCGGAACAAGTCTTTGCCAATGTTACGACAATAATAGCTTATGGGGGAAGACTGCATGAGAAAAGTCCCAGGTCGGTGTCTCAGTTTCCAATGAGAGAGGTTCATCCTATATATCACCCTGAGATACCAGATGTAGGAGAGTAGGATCTGCTTCACATGGGTACCCCCACTTTTTGCTGATGCTTCACTGTTTTTCGACTTTAGTCTGGCTGGGGCCCTGCTAATCAGAACCCCAGCCTAGCTGCTTCCTCTCTAAAACGGTTTCCATGTGCCCTAGGCACATCTCTGATTGGAATCTGGAGTGCCCTTATAAGTCCCTAGTATATGGTATACTATGGTCCCAGGGCATAGGTACCTCAGAGGCCTACCAGGGGCTGCAGCATATATTGTGCCACCCCTGGAAGGCCATACAAAATGACACCACAGGTCTGCTACTGCAGCCTGGGTAAGGTGGTGCATGCACCCCTTACAGTGATATAGGTTACCTATATCACTACATACATACACACATATAAACCTATAAGTCACTCCTATGGCAGGCCTTGTCAATCCTGAAGGCAGAGTGCTTGGTTCCTATGTGAGAGGGTGCCCCTGCATTATCAGAGCCCCTCTGCAGCATTCGGAGACCCTTCTCTGCTGCTGTTTGTAGTGCAGCCTGACCATATACTCTTAAGTGCATTATAACCTCGCGTTAAATGCTAACTTTGGGATGGCTGCACGGAAACATGTCGTGTTTGGTGTCAAACATCTTGGAATACTACCCCCCGCCAGTTCTGGTGGCGGGGGTAGCATTCCACCCTTCTAGAGGGAGAGACATGTACAAACCGGGCTACCCGGTAACTTCTTTCCAGAGCCCTGGCATCACAAAATGGATGCCGCTGCCACAGACACGGGTCTGGCCTCCTGCTGCTGACTGAAACTCCGGCAGGGGAGGCCTGGACAATAGGTTTCCTGTTGCAAGGAGGTGTAACCACCTCCCCAGACAGGATAGTGTGTATTGGGGCTGGGCGGGAGCACCCTCTGGTGCTTTGAAGTCCTGCACTGGGGGCACATTTGGTGTCCCTGTGCATACCCCAGTTCAAACTGGTTCAGGGGCTTCCAGCCCCTGCTCTGGCGCAAAACTGGACAAAGGGAATGGGTGTAACCACCCCTCTTCCCTGACCCTCCCATAGGTGGGTCCCCAGAGTATGTCCAACCCCCTAACTTAGTATAAGTATGGGACCCCAGTCCTTAGGACTTTAGATTTACCTGCACAAAACTCTGATACAGAATCCTGGACCTTCGACGCTCTACTTTAAGATTAGAGGACTGAAGAATCTCCCTTGGGGTCAAGGAGTGACTCCCCTGCTTGGCAGGCACCTAAGAAGCAATTGTTCGGTCTGCATCACTGAAGCTCCCGCCGGACGCCGAAGTCTTTGCAACACCAGAGGTGGATTTCCAGACTTCACCGAGGCTGCCCTGAGTCCCAAGCAAAGCTGAGGCCCGTAGCTGTCGTGGGTAACGTGGAACCATGACCCCTGGACACCGAGCACATTTGCAAGTGCATCCTCTTCCTGGTCTCCCACGAAGTTGTGCTTTGGGCTCCGAGTAGCCCCCGCCTCTAGCACCGACAGCACCGAAGATCACTGGCCTCCACTCCACCACTGTCCTGTGAGCCAGCTCTAAGTGCGTCCACTCGAGGCTCCTTCGCGGTCGCTAGTCCATTTGCTAGTGGGCCCTCCCAAAGGCAACTCTTCTTCTGCTTGGGCTTCCCTGATTGCTCCAGACGTGCCCTGACTTACCCTCGCTGGGTGAGTCCCTCAGACCTTGCTGGTCTGCACCACCGTCCTTCTATTTCCACGAGACTTGCCGTTGCCAAGGCTTGTTGTGTCCAATCCGGTCGCCGACACCCCTGCAATCGACAGACGTCGTGGGACAGCTCGAATCCAGCTCCTGGTTGTCGTCGACGCCTCCTGGACCTCGTGGCTGAAGAGTCAAGACGACCATCAACCTACCTGAAGCACCCAACATCGGTGGGCATCCGCTCATCACCTCCCTGGTCACTGGCTAGTGACCCAGACTCTGTCCCCTCTGCTTTCAGGTTCTTCAGATCTTGGATCCACCCGAACACTTTCGACTTGGCCGCCAGCAGCACTTTGCAGCAGATCGCCATTGAAAACGACGACGAAACCCGACCCCGAAAGACACCTATGCACCCGGCTTCCCTGGGTGAGGTAACTCGAGTACTCTGGTGCTCCCGTGGGTATAGACTCTAGAACAACCTAGTTCTAAAGGGGTTTGCTCCAAGTCCTCCTCTAAGTGTCCCTTTTCTTTAAAACCCCAACCGCGACATTCCCCATAGAAGTCAACGGCGGCTCGCGGCTGTGTTCTCACACTGCACGCGTCCCCCGTGGGTCCCCTGTGTCACTACCTTGGGTGGTTCCTTGAGGGCCAAGCACTTCTACAGGCTCTAGGCCTTGTGTCTAGCTCAGTCGTGGTTCTTATACCACTTTATTGGTATATGGTTTGGTACGCCCTAGGGCTCAAACGTGTATTTGTGCTATTACTGTTGATAACTAACTTATAACTTATGTATTTCAAACTCTAGCCTCATAAAGAGACTAGAGGGGTGTGTTTAGCAATAAATACATATATTTTGAATATATACCTGGTGTGGTCCTCTTTCATTTGGTCACTCAAGAGATTATAGACTGGTAAAACAAGCTGCTTTACATTCCTTCAAGACTTAGCCTGAAGGCTGCTCTCCATAGCTACCACTAGGATAGCTTTCAATAAAGGTTGTCTTTAACCTATCTCCAATAAGGGGTTGTTTGGACTGGTGCAAGGTGCCCACTATAATTAGTGGACAGCATATACCAGGCCAACTTCTCACATTGGTGTGCAGCGGGTGGGATTCCAGCTTGCTATTGTTTTACCAGATAATCTCAATTGAATTGATCAACTGAAAACCACTAAGGGTACCTTAGGTACATATAAATCAAGCTTCGGATACAGTAAGTTCTACTGAACTTAGAGTTGTGTGTTAAGGGATAGCACACCCTTTCTACAACTCAAGAGAGTTTAGTAGGCCACACTAGAGTAGGTAGTGCATACACCACACCTCACTAGTAATGTCTTCAAAGCCAGGACCCAGTGAGTCCTTGCCAGAAGCCAGTGGGCTTCTTCCCTCCAAGTATGATAATCTCCCATTCTTGGAATTGAGAGCATTATGCAATATTAGGAAGCTGAAGACAGGCAAAAGTGCCAGCACCCAACACCTCAGGGAGGTGCTACTAGCTGATGATGTCAGCAGGCCCCTAGGGTCTGAAGGGGCAGGCAGACAGGGTGGGGCAGAAGATGAGGAAGGGGCCAGGGGTGAAATCACCCAGGACCCCCCCCCCTGAAACTGGCCAGGAAGGTGACAATGACCTTGACCTGGAAAATCCAGTTCCTCCTGTGGATGAGGAGGATCAGAATGACCTCCCCTTTGTCCCCCCAGGAAGAATTGTGAGTGTGCCCAGAGGGCCTAGATCTCCTTCTCAGGAGTCTAACCACTCTGACACCTCAATAGGGACCTCTGTCTCCTCTCAAAGGAGGGAATCCTCTCATGAAAGGAAAGAGAGACTGATCAAGTATGGAGAAGCTCAGTTGAGAATCAGAAGAGAGCAGTTGGCTATAGACAGGGAGTCCCTAGAGCTTGAAAAGCAAAGAAAAAGATGGGACTAGAGTCCCATGGTGGCAGCAATTTCCCCAGAGATAGGGAAAGGTCTTATGACCATAGAAACCTGAGCAAGATTGTCCCTCCCTACCAGAGTGGGGATGACATCCACAAATGGATAACTGCACTGGAGAAGGCCTGTAAAGTACAGAGGGTCCCTCAGGAGCAGTGGGCAGCAATGTTGTGGCTCTCCTTTGCAGACAAATGTAGAGACAAGCTCCTCACTGTTAGAGAAGAGGATGCTGACAATTACAAAGTCTTGAAGAGTGCTCTGATTGATGGGTTTGGCCTAACAACTGAACAATACAGGTTAAAGTTCAGAGATACCCAAAAAGCACAGACTCAAGACTGGGTGGACTATGTGGATTGTTCTGCTAAGGCTCTGGAAGGTTGGTTATTGGGCAGTAAGGTATGTGACTTCACAGGATTGTACAATCTCATCATGAGGGAGCAGATTCTTAATAACTGTCAAAATCAGCTGTTGCATCAGTACCTGGTTGACTCTGATCTGACCTCTCCCCAAGAATTGGGAAAGAAGGCAGACAAATGGGTTAGAACCAGGGTGAGGCAGAAGGTACAGAACCAAGGTGGTGACCCAAAGAAGCAAGATTCTAAGAACTCTGATAAGGGTGGGGAGAAGGGTAAAGACCAGAAGTCTTCACAAGGCCCCCAAAAATCTTCTTCAGGGGGATTCACAGTCTAACAAGGGAAAAGGCCAAAAGAAACCATGGTGCAAAGTCTGTAAGCAAAAGACACACTGGACCAGTGATTGCACCAAGTCCAAAGACTCTATTCCAGCCCCCACCAATGCCCCTAAGGCACCTGTTCCCCCTAGTGCAGTTACAATTGGTGGTGGGAATACACAGGCCAAGGGTTTAGTAGGGTTGACCCTGGGTGAGGAGATGAGCTCTGACCTAGTCAGAGAACTCACTCAGGATGTCCTAGTCTGTGATGGAGGCATGGATGTGACCTCCTCTGTGAGTCCCAGTAATCTGGACAAGTACAGGCAACAGCCCTTAATCAATGGAAAAGAGGCTTTGGCATTTAGGTACACAGGGGCAAGAGTCACCATGGTGACACAAGACCTTGTGGATCCTGGGCAGATTATACTTGGTGAAATGTACCAAGTGACCAATGCTAGCAATGTCAGAACAGACCATACTCTGGCAGTTGTTAAATTCTCCTGGGGAGGGGTAACTGGCCTTAAGAAGGTTGCGGTGAGTGCAAACCTACCAGTGGAATGCTTGCTTGGCAATGATCTGGAAACTTCAGCTTGGGCAGAAGTGGAGCTCAGGACCCATGCAGAAATGCTGGGGATCCCTGCAGATGTGTTTGCTGTGACCAGGTCACAGAGCAAAATGTCTAACACTGAACAGGCCTTGGATTCTGAAATAATGGACCAAGTGCCATCCAAGAGGAGGAGTAGTAGGGTAAAGGCAGTGCCTTCCCCTTGGCTCAGAAGGAAGATCAGTCTCTTGAGGGGGATGATCTCAGTCCTGAGGAAGGAACTATCCCAGAGGAGCTTGAACCTGACCAGGTTAAGTTCTTGGGGACAGGGGCCCTTCCAGGGCAGATCTGAGCCACGAGCAGCAGAGCTGCCCTCTCTTGAACTCCTCAGACAGCAAGCTGCTGCTGAGGCTGCTGGGAAAGCTAGTGGTCCCTATACAGTGTATTGGGATGATGGACTCTTGTACTCAGAGTGTAGAGACCCCAAGCCTGGTGCCACCAGGAGGTTGGTTATACCTCTGAAGTTCAGGGGCTTCCTATTGACCCTAGCCCATGACATTCCCTTAGCAGGTCACCTGGGCCAGAACAAGACTTGGGACAGAATTGTCCCTCACTTTCACTGGCCCCACATGTCTGAAGACACCAAGGAGTTTTGTCGCTCCTGTGTAACCTGCCAGGCCAGTGGCAAGGCAGGTGGCACTACAAAGGCCCCCTGATACCACTACCTGTGGTGGGGGTTCCCTTTGAAAGGGTGGGGATTGACATTGTTGGTCCCATGGATTCCCAAACAGCATCTGGGCACAGGTTTATCCTGGTGGTAGTGGATCATGCCACCAGGTACCCAGAGGCTATTCCCCTTAGGACCACTACAGCACCTGTGGTGGCAAGGGCCCTCCTGGGAATTTTCTCAAGAGTGGGCTTCCCTAAGGAGGTTGTATCAGACAGGGGTGCAAACTTTATGTTTGGATACTTGAAGGCAATGTGGAAGGAGTGTGGAGTGACTTACAAGTTCACCACACCCTATCACCCACAATGCAATGGTTTAGTTGAGAGATTCAACAAAACCTTAAAGGGCATGATTAAAGGGCTCCCAGAAAAGCTCAGGCGAAGATGGGACATACTCTTACCCTGCCTTTTATTTGCATACAGGGAGGTGCCTCAAAAGGGGGTTGGCTACAGCCCTTTTGAACTTTTGTTTGGTCACCCTGTCAGGGGTCCATTGTGCTTGGTAAAGGAAGGATGGGAGTTACCTCTCAAGCCCCCAAAGCATGACATAGTGGACTATGTACTTGGTCTCCGCTCCAGGATGGCTGAATACATGAAAAAGGCAACTAAAAACCTTGAGGCTAGCCAGGAATTGCAAAAAGCCTGGCATGACCAAAGGCTGTACTGACTGTTTACCAGCCAGGACAGAAGGTGTGGGTGTTGGAGCCAGTGGCCCCAGCAGCTCTCCAAGACAAATGGAGTGGACCCCATACCATTGTTGAACAGAAGGGTGAGGTTACCTATTTAGTAGACCTAGGAACACCCAGGAGTCCCCACAGGGTTCTCCATGTCAACAGACTGAAACCATATGTGGACAGGGCAGACATGGGCTTGCTCATGGCTACTGATGAGGGACAGGAGGAAGAGAGTGACCCACTCCCTGACCTGCTCTCACAGAACCCTGATGATGGGTCAGTGGATGGTGTAGCCTTGGCAGGCAGCCTCACTGCTCAGCAGCAAACTGATTGTAGACAAGTGCTCAATCAGTACAGACATATGTTCTCTCTGACTCCAAGTCAGACCACCTGGTGCACTCATGAAGTGGACACTGGGGACAGTCTGCCTATTAAAAATAAGATTTATAGGCAACCTGACCATGTCAGGGACTGTATCAGGACAGAAGTCCAGAAAATGTTGGATTTGGGAGTTATTGAACCCTCAGATAGCCCTTGGGCTAGTCCAGTGGTCCTTGTGCCAAAACCTCACACCAGTGGTGGGAAAAGAGAGATGAGGTTTTGTGTGGACTACAGGGGTCTCAATGCAGTCACTAGGACTGATGCCCATCCAATACCTAGGGCAGATGAGCTAATAGACACTTTGGCCTCAGCCAAGTATCTAAGCACATTTGACCTGACAGCTGGCTACTGGCAGATCAGACTAGCTGATGATGCAAAGCCAAATACAGCATTCTCAGCCCCTAGTGGGCATTATCAATTTGTGGTAATGCCCTTTGGTCTGAAGAATGCACCTGCCACTTTTCAGAGGTTGGTGAATACATTCCTTACAGGTCTGGAAGCCTATAGTGCAGCATATCTAGATGATATTGCTGTCTTTAGCTCCACCTGGGAGGATCACCTGGTCCACCTCAGAAATGTTTTGCAGGCCCTGCAGAAAGCAGGCCTAACTATCAAGGCCACAAAGTGCCAGATAGGGCAGAGTCAGGTTGTGTACCTGGGCCACCTTGTGGGTGGAGGCCAGGTTCAACCATTGCAGAGCAAGATCCAGACCATCATGGACTGGACTGCTCCAACTACCCAGACTCAGGTGAGAGCCTTTTTAGGCCTGACTGGGTACTATAGGAGATTTGTCAAGGGGTATGGATCAATAGTGACACCCCTGAATGACTTAACTTCCAAGAAAATGCCCAAAAGGTTCAGTGGACAGTTAGCTGTGAAAAGGCATTTGATGACCTGAAGCAGGCCATGTGCACTGCTCCCATTCTACAGAGTCCTGATTACTCCAAGACGTTCATTGTCCAAACAGATGCATCTGAATTGGGGGTAGGGGCTGTACTGTCACAATTGAATGATGAAGGTCAGGATCAGCCAGTAGCTTTTATTAGCAGAAGGCTGACCCCTAGAGAGAAACGTTGGTCAGCCATAGAGAGGGAGGCCTTTGCTGTGGTTTGGGCTCTGAAGAAGTTGAGGCCATACTTGTTTGGTACTCACTTCCTTGTTCAAACAGACCACAAGCCCCTCCTATGGCTAAAACAAATGAAGGGTGAAAACCCCAAACTGCTTAGGTGGTCCATTTCCCTACAGGGGATGGACTTTACAGTGGAACATAGACCTGGGAGTAACCATGCCAATGCAGATGGACTCTCTAGGTACTTCCACTTAGAACATGAAGACTCAACTGGTCAAGGTTAGTTTAATGTCCCTACGTTTGGGGGGGTTGTGTAGGAGAGTAGGATCTGCTTCACATGGGTACCCCCACTTTTTGCTGATGCTTCACTGTTTTTCGACTTTAGTCTGGCTGGGGCCCTGCTAATCAGAACTCCAGCCTTGCTGCTTCCTCTCTAAAATGGTTTCCATGTGCCCTAGGCACATCTCTGATTGGAATCTGGAGTGCCCTTATAAGTCCCTAGTATATGGTATACTATGTACCCAGGGCATAGGTACCTCAGAGGCCTACCAGGGGCTGCAGCATGTATTGTGCCACCCCTGGAAGGCCATCCAAAATGACACCACAGGTCTGCTACTGCAGCCTGGGTAAGGTGGTGCATGCACCCCTTACAGTGGTATAGGCTTCCTATATCACTACCATTGCACACACATATAAACCTATAAGTCACTCCTATGGCAGGCCTTATCAATCCTGAAGGCAGAGTGCTTGGTTCCTATGTGAGAGGGTGCCCCTGCATGAGTAGAGCCCCTCTTCAGCGTTCGGAGACCCTTCTCTGATGCTGTTTGTAGTGCAGCCTGACCATATACTCTTAAGCGCATTATAACCTCGCGTTAAATGCTAACTTTGGGATGGCTGCACGGAAACATGTCGTGTTTGGTGTCAAACATCTTGGAATACTACCCCCCCCGCCAGTTCTGGTGGCGGGGGTAGCATTCCACCCTTCTAGAGAGAGAGACATGTACAAACCGGGCTACCCGGTAACTTCTTTCCAGAGCCCTGGCATCACAAAATGGATGCCGCTGCCACAGACACGGGTCTGGCCTCCTGCTGCTGACTGAAACTCCGGCAGGGGAGGCCTGGACAATAGGTTTCCTGTTGCAAGGAGGTGTAACCACCTCCCCAGACAGGATAGTGTGTATTGGGGCTGGGCGGGAGCACCCTCTGGTGCTTTGAAGTCCTGCACTGGGGGCACATTTGGTGTCCCTGTGCATACCCCAGTTCAAACTGGTTCAGGGGCTTCCAGCCCCTGCTCTGGTGCGAAACTGGACAAAGGGAATGGGTGTAACCACGCCTCTTCCCTGACCCTCCCATAGGTGGGTCCCCAGAGTATGTCCAACCCCCTAACTTAGTATAAGTATGGGACCCCAGTCCTTAGGACTTTAGATTTACCTGGACAAAACTCTGATACAGAATCCTGGACCTTTGACGCTCTACTTTAAGATTAGAGGACTGAAGAATCTCCCTTGGGGTCAAGGAGTGACTCCCCTGCTTGGCAGGCACCTAAGAAGCAATTGTCCGGTCTGCATCACTGAAGCTCCCGCCGGACGCCGAAGTCTTTGCAACACCAGAGGTGGATTTCCAGACTTCCCCGAGGCTGCCCTGAGTCCCCAGCAAAGCTGAGGCCCGTAGCTGTCGTGGGTAACGTGGAACCGTGACCCCTGGACACCGAGCACATTTGCAAGTGCATCCTCTTCCTGGTCTCCCACGAAGTTGTGCTTTGGGTTCCAAGTAGCCCCCGCTTCCAGCACTGACAGCACCGAAGATCACTGGCCTCCACTCCACGAGTATCCTGTGAGCCAGCTCTAAGTGCGTCCACTTGAGGCTCCTTCGCGGTCGCTAGTCCGTTGGCTAGTGGGCCCTCCCGAAGGCAACTCTTCTTCTGCTTGGGCTTTCCTGGTTGCTCCAGACGTGCCCTGACTTACCCTCGCTGGGTGAGCCCCTCAGACCTTGCTGGTCTGCACCACCGTCCTTCTTCTATTTCCATGAGACTTGCCGTTGCCAAGGCTTGTTGGGTCCAATCCGGCCACCGACACCCCTGAAATCGACAGACGTTGTGGGACAGCTCGAATCCAGCTCCTGGTCATCGTCGACGCCTCCTGGACCTCGTGGCTGAAGAGTCAAGATGACCGTCAACCTACCTGAAGCACCCGACATCGGTGGGCATCCGCTCATCGCCTCCCTGGTCACTGGCTAGTGACCCAGACTCTGTCCCCTCTGCTTTCAGGTTCTTCAGATCTTCGATCCACCTTTGGATCCACCCGAACACTTTCGACTTGGCCGCCAGCAGCTCTTTGCAGCAGATCGCCATTGAAAACGACGACGAAACCCGACCCCGAAAGACACCTATGCACCCGGCTTCCCTGGGTGAGGTAACTCGAGTACTCCGGTGCTCCCGTGGGTATAGACTCTAGAACAACCTAGTTCTAAAGGGGTTTGCTCCAAGTCCTCCTCTAAGTGTCCCTTTTCTTTAAAACTCCAACCGCGACATTCCCCATAGAAGTCAACGGCGGCTTGCGGCTGTGTTCTCACACTGCACGCGTCCCCCGTGGGTCCCCTGTGTCACTACCTTGGGTGGTTCCTTGAGGGCCAAGCACTTCTACAGGCTCTAGGCCTTGTGTCTACCTCAGTCGTGGTTCTTATACCACTTTATTGGTATATGGTTTGGTACGCCCCTAGGGCTCAAACGAGTATTTGTGCTATTACTGTTGATAACTAACTTATAACTTATGTACTTCGAACTCTAGCCTCATAAAGAGACTAGAGGGGTGTGTTTAGCAATAAATACATATATTTTGAATATATACCTGGTGTGGTCCTCTTTCATTTGGTCACTCAAGCGATTATAGACTGGTAAAACAAGCTGCTTTACATTCCTTCAAGACTTAGCCTGAAGGCTGCTCTCCATAGCTACCACTAGGATAGCTTTCAATAAAGGTTGTCTTTAACCTATCTCCAATAAGGGGTTGTTTGGAATGGTGCAAGGTGCCCACTATAATTAGTGGACAGCATATACCAGGCCAACTTCTCACACCAGAGGTAACGGATGGGCGAGGTAATGTTACTCGAGCGGTGGTGGCGGCCCGGTTTCAAGAGCAATGGGTTTATACTCCGTGGAAAAAAAGTGAGGTTTTATCCATTAAAACTCATTTACCAGATCCTAGGAAAAATACTACTGCTTATTATAAAGAACTGACTGAAGCTGCTTCCTCAACGGCGATGACTCTATCTGATATTGAAATGTTCTTTGGTCTTCTTGTTCCGGTTGATATTTGGAGGCAGGTCCATACTCAAGATCATGTTCCAGAGTTGGGTGGTACTTGGGATCAAATTAAGGCATGGGACCAGAAAAGAAAGCCCGGTGCTAAGCTCAAGTGGAAATTTTAGCTTTGCTAGGCCGCATTATTACGTATATGCATTCTCTTATTCCGCCGAGAAAGGTAGACTGGGATAAATTGTCAGCCGGCCGACAAAAGAAAGATGAGAGTGTGTCTGATTTCCTTACCCGATTTGAAGGTACATTTTTGGATTATAGAGGACAGGATTTGTCTGTTGAGGGAGGTGTTTGGTTGTTTGTTAATAGATTTGTTTCTAACTTGCTTCCTGAAATTGCGACTCGATTGCAGGCTTCTGAAAGTACTTGGTCCACCTCTTCCCCCTCTGTTATTTTGATTATGGCACAATATTATGAGCATAGTGACAATGAGCAAAAGGAGAGGACGGAGAAGAGACATAAGGATTTAAAAACAAAGGTGTTGTTACAGCAGGCTTTTAGAAGGAATGGGAGAGGATGTGGTGGTCCTGCCTGACAGCTTCCATGCACTAGTAGACAGCCAACAACTACGCCTTTGGGTCCGAATCAGTGTGAGTATTGTAAAGAGGATGGCCACTGGCATAGCGAGTGTCCTGTGCTTTTGCAGAAGGTAGCAGTCCTGAGAGGACGAGGTTCTCGTGGATGGGGTCGTAGAACAGGTGGGGCAGATAGGACTCAGAATGCGGCGCCTCACAGGGTCGTTCTGATAATAATTACTTTGATGACCCTCGTGATGGACAGTATTACCATGATGATTATGACATGGAGGAAGTGACAGGAATGTCTTACAGTTAGGACAGCCAAGGACAGAGTGAGGGACCAGTTCCGATACCTGCAGACCAGCGTGGTCCTTATGTAACAGCAGAACTGCAAGGTTCAACTAAGGAATTTTTGGTGGACACAGGTGCGACAAAATGTTCTGTTTCTCAAAATATGGTCCCTGGGGCGGCTCTGTCTGGCCATAATAATGTGTCTGTTGGTTTTTCTGGTGAACCGGTTGTAAGCCCCATTCCAAAATCTCTTGCGTTGGACTATTGGTCCTTTCACTGTGGATTCGCCATACTTGTTGACATCTAATTGTGGTGAAAATTTGATGGGTTTGGATTTGTTGAAGAAATTGCATGCTACCATTTATTGCTCCTGGCAGGTGTCTATATGACAATGAGCCCCAATGTAGCACATGCTAAACAGTGTTTGTCCAAAGATGCGCCTCTTCCTGTTGAATTTGCAGATGTTCAATCCACTTGGTGGGCGACAGGTGATACCAATGTGGGGCTGCTGCAGATACCACCAGTTTTAATACAGGTTAAGAATGGTGCAATTTTGCCTCTGTGACGGGGCGGGCTCGCAGCGCAAGAGACATGAGCCCGATTTAGAGTGGTGGTCTGCAGTGCCTCTACCTACCGCTCTTATCTCCTCTCAGCAGGACGACTGGAGGTCACATCAGGAAACTTTATTGACACTGGGAGAGGTGGAAAACGATGTCGGTCCCTTTAACTGGAACAGCCACTGTGACGAGACTCCGCCCACGACAGACGTCATCACGTTCCCGTCCTTAAGTTCCGGAGAAACTAGGAAGTGGGTGTGCGGCGACACCGGAGAGGAGAAAGGAGAGCCGGGAGGAGGATCGTTTATAGAGAGCCAGAGAGGAGTATCGGAGGAAGACGGAAGGAACAGAGGAACAAGAGCACCAGGAGCCCGAGCTGAGCCAGGAGGCCAACGTCCCCACGCATCGCCGAGCCACGCTCCAGGAGGAGCGTGGCTTACACAGGTACGAGACAAGTTCTCGGGGTGGGTGGGGAGAAGGGGCAGCCCGACTACGTAAACGGGAACCCTACAAACCCCCTTTTAAGAATCCTCACGCACCGTTTTGTTCCCTCACCCCCGAGCACTGGTCACGTCCCTAAGAAAGGAAATCGTGCACAAGAGTGGGTGGTGCTTCCTTCACTCCCCGGCCCCCCCCCTTGCATAATAGAGAACCTCCTGACACCTACTTCTCTTCTTCCCTTCCATGCCCCATTTAAAACGGACGGAAGTGCGGAGACAGCCGACCAGACCCCGTGTAGAGGAAGCGAATCCCGCAACAAGAAGTCGAGGAGCTTCAAGCACGACGGACCCCTCCACGTTTGCGACTGAAAGACTAACAAGTCGACACAAACGTGTCTTTGGGAAAATAAAACCTTATTTGAGCAGACCTGGCCCCGACCTATTATTACGACCCCGCCACAGCCTCGTATCCCTCAGTATAAAATACCACAGGCAGGAGAACGAGCTTTATTGCAAATTAATCAGGAATTGATCAAGAAGGGAGTGGTTGAGGAGACGACAGCCAATATTTGTAATAGTCCTATTTTCCCCATTCTTAAATGGATGCCTTCAGGTGATGATCAAGGAGATGTCTATCGTTTTGTGATTGATTTGCGCGAGGTTAATAAAATAGTGGTTCCCCAGTTTCCAGTGGTCCCTGACATTACTACTCTTTTGACGATGATTCCTTCTACTGCTAAATTCTTCTCTGTCATTGACCTGAAAAATGCTTTCTTTAGTTCCTATTCATCCGTATAGCAGGTACTTGTTCGGGTTTACACTAGCTGGCAGGAGCTTTAGGTTCTGTCAAGCTCCTCAAGGCAATACTGAAAGTCCAAGTATTTATAGTCAAGCTTTAAAGAGTCAGTTGGATTCCCTATCGCTTCCCTCAGGTAATGTATTGGTGCAGTATGTTGATGACTTACTCATCGCTTCTGACACAGAACAAGGTTGCAAAGAAAGTACAGTTAAATTGTTGTTGCATTTGGCCCGACACGTACATAAGGTGTCTCTTTCTAAAATTCAATATTGTCGACAGGAGGTCACCTATTTAGGTCACCTACTATCCATGGAGGGTAGGAGATTGACTCCTGAGCGCATCAGTACCATTGTTAAAATGCCCGTTCCACAAACCCAGAAAGATGTGCGCGTTTTTATAGGTATCACTTCCTATTGTCGCCAGTAGATACCTAACTGCTCGCTACTAATCAAACCCTTGCTTGCACTAACCATTAAAGACGTGCACGAGCCCCTGCCTTGGACACCTGAATGTCAGCAGTCTTTTGAGCAATTAAAAACTGCACTTTGTTCAGCTCCTGTACTTGGCACCCCCGATTATAACAAGTCGTTTGTATTGTTCATCCATGAGATGGCTGGTTGCGCGCTTTCTGTTTTAACACAAAAATTTGGAGATAAGCAACGGCCGTGTGTTTATTTCTCTGCTGTTCTTAACCCTGTCGCAAGAGCCCTCCCGAGCTGTCTAAGAGTGGTCACTGCTGTGGCTGTTTCGATGAGAGAATCTGCTGGACTCTTACTTGATACTGATCTCACGGTCATGGTACTCCATGCTGTGGACACGCTTTGAATAAGACTAAGACACAGCAGCTTACCAGTGTGCGTCTGACTGGCTATGAATTAACTTTGTTTGCCAAACACATCACGATTAAAAGATGTGCTACTCTGAATCCAGCCACGTTACTGCCCCTCCCTTCTGAGAATGATGAGATTGATAAACATGACTGTATCTTCCAGATGGAAGAAGAGACGAAGGGACTGGTAGACCTGACTGATGTTCCCTTATGTGACCCACAAGGGGAACTATATGTCGATGGCTCTTGTTTCAAATTTTTAGATGCCACTACAACTGCTGCGTATGCTATCACCACGCTGCGTACAGTGGTTGAGACATCACAAGTTCCCTATCAATCGGCCCAAGCTGTGGAGCTTGTTGCCTTGTTAATCAATCAATCAATCAATCAATCAGGGGTTTGTAGAGCGCGCTACTCACCCGTGAGGGTCTCAAGGCGCTAGGGGGGGGGGAGCAGCTCCGGATTAGTTGAAGAGCCAGGTCTTGAGGTGCTTCCTGAATGTGTGCAGGGTCGGGGAGCGTCTGATGTTCACCAGGAGCTCGTTCCAGGTCTTGGCTGCGATGTAGGAGAAAGCTCTCCCGCCTGCTCTGTTTCTGCGGATGCGGGGGACCTCTGCCAGGGTGAGGTCGGCGGAACGGAGGTTCCTCTTGGGTACGTGGAAGGAAACTCTCTCGTTAAGGTATTTGGTTCCGATGTTGTTGAGGGATTTGTAGGCGTGGGTGAGGAGTTTGAAGGTGACCCTCTTCTCAACAGGGAGCCAGTGGAGGTCTCATAGGTGTTGGGTCATGTGTTCATGACGCGCTGTCCCGAGTACGAGTCTTGCAGCGGCGTTCTGGATGGTTTGGAGCCTGTGTAGAAGGGTTCTGTTGATTCCGGCGTATAGGGCGTTGACATAGACCAGTCTGCAGGTTATGAGCGCGTGGGTGACGGTCCTTCTGCAGTCAGGGGGATCCATTTGAAGGTCTTGCGGAGGATGCGCAGGCAGTTGAATCTGGTGGAAGTGATGGCGTGGATCTGGCGGTTCATGGAGAGGGAGGAGTCGAGGATGATGCCGAGGTTTTGAGCGTGGTTTGTAGGGGTGGGTGGGTTCCCGAGGGCGGAGGACCACCAGGTGTTGTCCCAGGCGGAGGTGCAGGGTCCGAGGATGAGAACCTGCTTGCAAATTGAGTGAGGGACTGGTCGTCAATATCTATACTGACAGCCAGTATGCCTTCGGAGTCGCCCATAATTTTGGGCGACTCTGGGCTGAGAGAGGGTTCCTTACTTCGCATGGCGCCAAGATTCAACATGGGCACCCTATATTGAGGCTTTTGTCTGCTTTGACACTCCCTAAGAAAGTGGCTATAGTAAAGTGTAGTGCTCACCGGAAAGTTACTGATTACGTGGGTAGGGGAAATGCGTTTGCAGATCAGACAGCTAAGGACAAGCCCGGACAAAAATGAAAAGAATGTTTGTAGCAGGCCCCGCTAGATGGGTGCCTGAAGTTACCATGTTTGAGGATACACTTGAGAATGTGAAAGAGATACAAAGTGAGGCCACAATAGAAGAATCAGCATTGTGGCAAGAAAGTACAGCACAATTGAACGATGAGGGTTGTTGGATTGACAAGTCAGGGAAGCAGAGATGGATGTTGCCAGATGCATATGTTCTCCCTGTAGTCACGATGGCCCATGGCCCAGCCCATATTAGTGCTAAGGGTATTTGCAAGTTGTTAGACCCTGTATGGCAGAACAATAATCTTTCTAAGACAGCAGATCATTTAGTGAAATATTGTATGGTGTGCATGATGCACAATCCTGGAAAAGGTACCCCTACCCCACCCGGTAACTTTGCACCACCCACGTTCCCTTTTGAAGTCCTTCAGATGGATTTCATAGAATTGGATGGTGCAATAATTTGAAGTATGTTTTGGTGGTTGTATGTGCTTTTAGTAAATGGGTTGAGGCTTATCCCACTAAAGGCAATACAGCCGTTATAACTGCAAAGGTACTCCTGAAGGAGTTCTTTCCTTGTTTCAGCTTGCCCCGTTTATTTGGAGTAATAACAGAAGTCACTTTAGTGCCAAGGTCATTCAGTTAATTTGTGATGGTTTGCACATAAAGCACAAGTTTGATGTCGCTAACCACCCGCAGTCAGCAGGTTTGGTTGAGAAGTACAATGGTACTCTCAAACTGAAATTGGCAAAGATTCAGGAGACAACAGGGTTACAGTGGCCAGATGCTTTACCATTAGCTTTTTTGTCGACAAGAACAACAGCACATTCTAGGATAGGATTGTTACCATACGAGGTCGTGTTTGGACACCCGGCAAATGTCTGGGGCATCCTGCATCCTAGGCGGTTTACTGATATTGAGTATCTATTGTTGAACGATTACCTTTGTCAGTTAACTGAAAATTTGCGTTCTATTCACCAACCGGTCCGGGAAGCCCTTCCAGCTACGCCAGAGGGGCCCGGACACGATATTCAGCCTGGTGATTTTGTCCTTGTTCGTAACTTTCAGCAAAAGAAGAGTTCGGAGCAGCGGTGGAAGGGGCCGAAGCAGGTCCTCCTGGCTACACGTACTGCAGTCAAGATTGATGGTCAAAAGAACTGGGTCCATGTGACTCATTGTCACAGGATACCTCTACCCTTGCCCTATGACCAGTGGGTGAGAGATGGAGTAGGGGATTCTGAGTGCGAGATGGTGCCTCAGTTTGTCCCCTTCAGTGATGCCAGGCTGACCTGGACCAAAACGGATGAGGAAAATGATGAAGTGCTGAATGCAGCAGTACCTCCGGAAATACGGGCTATCAAGGAGCCCCTTTTCACTGATCCCTCTGTGCCTGGAGTTACTAGGTATAATTTGTGCCCTCGGCTGAGGAACAGTGCACTAAAGGAGAAGTCAGATTAGTTAGGGATGGACTGTGTAAGTTATGCTGTACTTTGCTATAGTACCAACGGAGCTAGTTTAGGGCGAGGAGAGATGTGTGCACTGTTTGAACATTGGACAGGATAGATTGAAAGTATCCCCCTGGGTTACCTTATCCTGGTCGACGTGGGAACCCAAGCTTAGGACAGAGCAAGCTCCACCAACGGTGCTCAAGAGTGCCAACGTTTTGATGAACAATAGGAGCCTGTACCAGTGAAGCTCTGACGGACACTGGGAACTTGTATAGTCTTCTTGCTGGCATTTTGGCCCCTTCCCCCTTTGCTTTATTGTTTACTATGCATCCCTTTGGCAGGATGGTTGCTGACGAAGAGCAGCCAGTGATTCCCCCTGTTCCTATACGTATATTCTGGTCTACAAAAAGAAAAAATATTGTGTATTGTTTTTGTGGTATTACTGCTATTGATTCTGGGTGGGGTGTCCTGGGTTTTGGAATGTGATCAGGATTCACCGTCATGTACTAAACATAAGGTTGTTTCTAAAATACGCACCAAAAGGACAGCCCGAGTAATGTCTTTCTAGACACACATAAAAGATTTTTTGGAGAAGGTACAGCTTGTTATCCCACCGAATCTTTTACAAGTTTATGGACTGCTTATCCATTGTCACTGGTCAATTATACGTATACCCGCCCAGCCCAATTCGTAGAGGTAAGGCGTGAGTTTGGAATGGGGTATCCTGGTCCTTGTCTATATTACAGGAAGCCACGAGGAAAGGGATATCCGGGTTGTGACAATAATACATATTGTGATAATCTGTATATGAGAGAGCAGAACATTACCTTAGTGGGCTGGCATTACCAAGATTTAACGGTTACCCGAAAAGCTGGATATTATCCTGCATGTTGTCCGATAGTAAACAGTACTGATGCATTCTTGTATGTCAATTATTCTGGAATAATATTGTTCAAAAATACATGTCTCTAGTGAAAAAGAAGGATCCAAGTACTTTTGGAATGAACACCAGATATGCTCCTGTAGATTATCAAGGTCCACTTTATGCACACCCAGGATTTTATTTTTTGTCTAATGGTACTTATTCAAATGTTCATAATGGTACAGATGATGTTGCTCTAGGGATGGTACTCCCTTTAGGTGTGCCTTGTAAGTACAGTAAGCCAAATATACGGTGGGTAAAAAGAACGTTGACTGCAGAGTTCTGTGATGGAGTGACAGATTTGGAAGCCAATAAGAGTTCTGTGATGGAGTGACAGATTTGGAAGCCAATAATTATAGTAATGGTATCACCTTTGGGTATATTCTCTCCTCCATTATTACATTTGGTGGTACTGCCAGAGGTGAAAGAGCTAGAGAATATTTTGGATATAAGCTACAGTTACTGTCGAACTCCACAGTAGCAGCTTTGCGTGACATTACCACCCATCTAGAAAGTATGTGAATATACTCCGAGCAGACTAGATATGCTGTTGATTTCATTCTAGCTAAGAGCGGTAGTGTGTGCACAGTAGAAGGAGGCCAGTGTGTAGTCGGGATAACTAATATGGAAAAAAATATTACCCAACACATTTTAGACATTCTAGAAAACGTGAAAGGAATGGAGAGTGGGAATTGGAGTTGGTCATTGTTTGGTGGATGAGGTTGGATCCTTGAAAAGGTGATCTATTTCATTGTGATCTTGGTTTTAGTCCAGTGTCTTCCCTTATGTTGTTCTTACTGCACCACTCTCCTCACTCCTAAAAGAATATCAATTCATGATACTAATGCAACAATCATGCTTCAGAAAGAAGTCGAAGACCTCATTCAAATAGATGAGGGTATTTTCGAGACTTCTTCCCTCCTTACCATTTCCCTTCCTGAAGCTGAGAATATGGAGTGCTCCTAAGAATATATTCATGATTTGTTGAATTATATGTCCTTCTCCTTATTACACAAAATTACTTAGCTCATGCTAAAAGGAGGGTCTGTTAGAATAAAAAATATGTTTTCGCATGATTTTATGTAAGTTAGCATTTGCAGCGCCCTTTTGTGTATAGGCACCATGTTGTATCGTGATCGAAACTAATTCTTTACTATTTCCAAGAAACAACCTTCTCTAGGTTATGTTTCTGCGGAGCTGAGTTCTGCCACACTAATGAATGTACTGTTCTTAGTAGCGCATACCTTTCCTTTTAGGTGTGCTCCTTCTCACACTTGTCTAGTGGCGGGCACAGGCAGAGTGACCTTGAATAGTAGATAATGTGTGCCCGGCCTCAGAATTGAAACTTACTCCTTTGTAATTTACTGTCCAGCTGCATCTCTCTGGAAAATTCCATGGTGGGCGTGCTTTCATTGGTTTCGAAGTGTATTTAATGTATTATTATGCAAGCTGATGTCAGTCCCTCTGCAGCACTCCTTAGCGACTGGGCAGACAGGGCTCCGCTCTGAGCGTATTTTGAATCAACAGATATTGGTTTGTATTCTCTACTGTCTGACCGACTCTTCATTTGGTATGGAAGGCTGGGAGGTGGTCTTGTGTGACCCGGGTGTCCCGAATCGGGTCATTTCCTTCACGATTTAGATCAAATTTCTCACTCCATTCCTCCAGATTAGGATTTTCACTCCTTAGAAGAGGATCTCACTCTGGATGAAGTTTCACAAGCATTACAAGCATTAAAATTGGGGAAAACACCGGGTCCTGATGGGTTTACAGTAGAAGTGTATCTTCACTTCTCTAACATTCTTATTCCATAATTTTTTTTGCTTATTTACTCATTTTGTTAATTCCTCTTCTACATCTGGGACTTTTCAAAAGGCGATAATATGTCTCTTTCAAAAAGATGGTAAGGATCCCCATGATTGTAAAAATAATAGGCCAATTTCTTTGTTACATGTTGATTATAAGATTCTTGTCAAGCTCCTAGCTCTTCGTTTAGAGTCACTCCTCCTGTATCTAATAGGAAAGGAGCAAGCAGGATTCATTAAGGGTAGGCTTATATCAGACAACTCGCGTTTATTGTTTAATGTTCTTAGTAAAGCCCCTCTAATTAAATCCTCACTTGCACCCATAAAAATAGATGCAGAAACAGCATTTGATAGAATCAGCTGGGACATTATGCTTAAGTCATTAGGTTGGCATGGCTTTGGGCCTAAATTTATAGCTTAATTCGCTTTTGTATTGTTCCCCTCAGGCGGCAGTATTTGTGAACTGTAACCTCTCTTCCTTTCTTTCTCTTAATAGAGGGGTGAGGCAGGGTTGTCCACTCTCCCCTTTAAAATTTGTTTTGGCACATGAACCTTTTCTATACCGGATTCACCTTAATCCCTCTATTTTGGGTTTTATTTATGGTGATCATCATTTAAAATTCGCTGGATATGCGGACGATATCCTTTTGTTTATTTCTTCTCCAGAAAGATCTTTGCCTTCTCTTATACAGAAATTTTCTTTTTTTCTGAGGTATCTGGGTATAAAATTAATAAAAGTAAAACAGAAATTCTTCCACTTACCAAATACACTTTTAGTCATTGTTATTGCATTACCGTTATTCAATGGTCTACTTCTTCTAAAATTAAATATCTTGGTATTTGGGTTACGAATTCTATATCAGAAACTATAAAAGTCAATTTTAAAGACTTAACAATGAAGGTGGAAAATATTCTGTCCTCTTGGAATCCTTTTTTCATGGGGGGGATGCCTACATGCAATTAAAATGATGATCTCTTGTGAATAGCCCTAACTGTTTTGCAACCACCAAAAGTAGCTGGTGGAGTTAATTTTCCAGATTTCTATTCTTATCATAGAGCTTTTGCATTACGACAAGCTGCCTTTTGGACCTCTGACTTGATTTCACCTCTTTCTCCACTTTGGTTAGAACTCGAACAAGCTTTCCTTTTGCCCTTAACGTTTAAGGAGGTTTTGTCTCTCTCTTCGATCAAGTCGCTTCTTTAATCCCCGGTTTTAAAGCTATTATTTTATTGGCAATTGCATTTCAGCAACTCATTTTTAACTGGAAATCATCATCTAAATAATCATACAAAGTGTGTTGGGATGGGATTCTGTGTGTTCTCATCATAAATTGGATACTATGCATATGAAGCAAAGTTTACCCTCTCATAATGTTTCAAGGCTATGGTTACTGCTTAATGTGTTTCTTAATCAGGCTGGTGGTACTTTCTCTCATACTGTTTCTACATTCTCTGAAAATTTTCATTCCCCGTAATTATTTTATTCGCTGTCTTTTTTGCACTTAAATGTAACGTTTTAAGCGGCACATATTTTGTTGTTTTGTTCATTAATGTTAGGTCATGGATAAGGATGTGAGTTTTATATTGTATTATATCTATATTTAGGGATTCTACATACTCCTCCCCCTCTCATGTTTTCCCCTCCCTCTTCTCTTCCTTTTCCTAAAAAATTTATAAAGACTTTAGGGCCTCATTTATGAGGCCCTACCGGCACTATTGCGTCGCCTGAACGTCACTTTTTTGACATTCCATGGCGCAATGTGCCACTGCCATATTTATAAGGCCACGTAAAGCCATGCTACGTGGCTTTTCATGGCCTTATAAATATGTGCCCCTTTCACACAGAAAATTGCGTGAAAGAGGCGTTCCATGGGTGTTGCTGGGGTCGTTCTCAGCAACATCCATGTCTTTTTGACATTGCCCCAGATTTACGAGTATTCGTAACTGTGAGGCAGTGCCAAAAACGTATGCCTCCCCAGTGGAGGCATAAGGGAGGCACAACGAAGAGAAATATCTTTATTTCTCCTCGTTTTTCTGCATCACACATAGAAAGAGTAAAAAACCTCTTGTGATTGTTTGTGCAGGTAGGTTTCTCTTCCTGCACAAAAACAATAATTCCCGCAACACAGGCACCATGGTGCAAAGTTGCCTGCGTTGGTGCACGGCAGCCCATTGTGCGCCGGCGCAGGGGAAAAGGACATGAATGCGTCGTATTTAATAGATACGGCAAATTCCTGCCCTTTTCTTTTGCCATAGGTCAGCGCAGCAGCAAGGCCTGCTGCGCTGCCCTACGGCAAAAAAGCCATAAATGAGGCCTTCTAATATTTTAAATATATTATTCATTGTTACCTATTTGCTATTATATTTTTTCTTTTTATGTATTGTTGTATTTTATAGTACTAAACAAAGTCATTTTGAACACAAGAAATCAAAAAGCAAAGCCAACCAGTCCGCCCGTCCAACCATCCCACTATTTATTACAGTGGACTAATTTCACTGGCAATAGTACATTTTTTGGCGAAGAGGTCATGGACTTTTGGATTGTTATATTTGGTCTTCCTGTTATACCTCCTCTGTTCCTATTGAATTAGAGATTTTACTGGGCGCCCCAAGACAACATCGCCTGCCGAACTTCCCTCCTGGCACTTTATAATCCTGTTTCTCTTCACCACTTAATAATCCTCTGATGATCTGGGAGGCCTTACCGTTTGATCAGCTGCCATCCTGGTTTTATGCACTTTAAGTCCTTCTCGCTTCATCAATGAGTAATTGGAGGGCCCATTGACCAGGTCGTTATATGAACAATTTTAGTTTATGATGGAATTTTGAGGCTGTTTTAGCACTCTTTTCATATCGTTTTTATCCTTGTTTAAATTATGTTTTGTATAAAGGTAAATGCATGGGGTTTCAGATAATTTTTCATGCCAACTGATGATCGAGATATTTGCACTTTCTCTTCTTCCATGTATGTATGGTTTTAAGTAAGACATGAATAAACTTGAAACTTGAATTCTACCTGTTTGGCTGTAACTAAACCACTAGAGGGCACCATGCCCCGTCTTTGTAAAACCAGCACTGTCTCTGAAATGTGCAAATATTACCCATTCGCGAAAATATCATGGTAGTCATGGTAAAATGCGTTAGTTATGAGCAAATAATGCATTTTCTGTTTTGATTAGTCTTTTGCGGTGGAGAGTGAAATGGTATAATTTGTCAAGACTACCATAACTTTCATTCAAAGAGCGCAACGGCGGGGGTGACAGAATTCTTTTATGATTGCGGAAAGACGATGGGAAGGTGCTTTTTGTTTCACACACTAATTTAAAGCGTTTCATTTCAATTAAGGACAAGGATAAGGGAGCAATACAAAATTATATCGAAATAGTTTTGACAAAGGGCTTTTATAAAATACTTTTAAGAGAAAAATATTACAAATTGAAATACGGAATTACATGGAATGTTGTCTTAATATCTATGTACAACCGACACACAGTAGTTAGTGTTTTAATTGTTTTAATTGTTTCCTCAGAATAAGTGCTGCATTTACGTTGGCGCCTTAGGCAGTGGCCTAGTTACCTATACCTTGCATTCTGATTACAAAAGGTATGGAAAATATAATCAGACATAGTTAAATGTTTCCCAGGGAAATAAAATGCCATGCGAATGTCTCAGTACCGGGCATATACAAAAATGCTTTACTGATTTCCACCATCGGCCTTCCTGCACGATGTCATGGTTTTAGATGCATTTATAATGTACTTGCATGTGGGTCACCTATAGCTCGCTGAAAAAAAGCAAATTGCTTCTATTTCCGTATTAAATTAAACCATCCGTTAGATGGAGCATATTGGGCCGAATCACTTGAAGTGAGCTTTGAAAGTCCTCTTTTAAGGCATGGTCTGAGAGATTGTTTTAGAATGATCTGTATCATAAAAAAATAAATGGTAGTGTGTCACAGCTTCGCGTGAACGCATGCCACGGCCACGCCACGCGCTACAAAATAGTGCTCTAGCAGCAGCACTTTACCAAATTTAGGCACTGTTGTTTTTCGATGGCAATGTAATGGAGTGTGCTTCTGTGGCTGGAAGAATTGCAGCATTTGTTGAAGTCTGCAAACACACTAACATAACACAAGAGTCGCTCAACACAATGAAAAAAATACAGCCAAGCAAAATAAAAAAAACCTAACAGAATGCAATACAATAAAACAACCATAGCATTAGAAAATAGAAAAAAAACAACACAGAACAAAAACAATTACAAACACAACATTGCAACAGCACAACATATCAAAGCACCGCAAAACAACACAACAATATAACAAACAAGCAGGTCATCAACAGATCAAATTTCATCACATGGCAGAACACTACAAAACATAATACCAACAACAAAACAATTCAACCTAAAAAAACTACACTACATAAATTGTACAAATGAAGCATTGTACTGTATAGCTGTTGTATTGCTTTGTCGTTTTGCAATTTTTTTTTTACTATGACACCTTGTTATTTTGCTGTGCTGATATGATGTTTTGTGCAGCACTGTTGCTGTGTTTTACACTGTTATTGTGCCAGTGTACTTTAGTTGTTGCTTTGTTGGTCTATTGTTGTACAGTTACGTTGGTGTCTTCTCATCTGTTTTTCTGTTGTGCCTTTAGTCGCATTTGTGTTGAGTTGGTGTATTGTGTTGTACTGTATTCTTGTGTTGTGTTGGTGCGTTCTATTTTTTTGGTCAGTAGTGTTGCTGCATTGTGAATTTTGTTGCTTTGTGTTATTGTTGTAGCATTGGTGTTTTGTTGTGTTGTGCTGTGCTAACTTTTGCTGGTGGATGCATCTGGCTCATTTTGGGGAACAACAACATTTCTGTGGCTCAGTTCATTCGCTCCTGCAATTTATGTTTGACCTCATGGTCACATGTTTGAATCCTGGCAGGTCTACTTGGCTTTCTATTCTTCTGATGTCGATAAAATAAGTGCCATTGAGTTTGGCAACACTAGACAAAAATGTTCATGCAACGCAGCAAGAGAACTTGCTGCACTGCGTGAAAGGGAGAGGGCAGGATATGGCGCATATCTCTGCCTGTTCTGGCACACAATCTTCAGCCTAGCGCCAACTCGGGCACCCTTGTGCCATGGAGCAAGGGTGCCTGCATTACAGGCAGGATTGTTTTTGTGAATGAAGGTACACCTTCCTGCACAAAAACAATCCTTAGAGGCATTTTCCTCTTTTGAAGTGTGCTACAGAATGCACCACACTTAGAGGAAACAACAAGGAGAAATAAAGATATTTCTCCTCGTGGCACATCTGGTGGGACGGGGTACAATTCTGATGCATTTCCAGGTCCATCAGTTTTGGTAAATCTGGGAATGCTTCAGAATACATGCGGGGATGCCTGGGAACACCCATGCTCAACCCATATAACGGCTCTTGTCGTGTAGTTCCTATAAACCTATATAGGATCTGCGCGTTTAGACAACATAGACTGTGGGCTTGGTGTCCAGACTGATTCCGGACACCCCCACTGGGTATGTTAGCCTGTAAACCAGCTAGCTCACTGTGCCACTAGAAACCCCTCTTACCAAGGAGAGAATAGTTCTTAGCAATTATCGAACATGACAACTCTGATCCCTCAGGATCGTGGAAACAGTGCAATACTTTTCGCTCAGTCACTCGTGCTCACTTGGTCTCAGAGAGATACACAGAATAAATGGTGGAGATGTTTTTTAATAAGCATTTATTGAACCAGCTTCATTCTAGTGTAAAATAGGTGCCCTGAAACAACCACAAGACAGTAACAGATATAAATGATTATAAGCACCAACAAAGTAAAAGGATGGTAGATTTCTACCATAGTGCTAAAACAATGAATACAGGCAAGTATTAAAATACATGACAGTAAAATGCGTACTCCTACGATGCGACCCTAACTAGATGTACCTAAGTGTACCTAGCATGTATGTAGGTGTAAAAGCCAAGAATCCCTCTAGGATAAAGTCATCCCCGTTACCTGAAGTGAGAGACTGTGGGACCCGGTCTTGGTCTCGAGATGGATACCCCGCAAGGGATGTCAGACCACTGCGAGCTGGAGTGTCCGCGTGCAGGAACCTCAGCGTCACGCGTCAGTGTGTCGGCATGGAAGTCCTTTTCTCCTCTGACTACCTCAGCAAGATATGGTGTTTATATACCCAAAGTGGTACCCTCAGGGGTTCTACTTTGCTGTGTCATGTCGGACTTAGGATGATGGAAGGAATGACCCTTAAACATAGTTATTATGCAGGAGATGGTATTAATGCTGAGTTTCCAAGAATCCTCATGCATAATGGATGAGGCTAGTTTTCAGGGAAAACCCTACGTCCTGTAAGCAGTACCGTAACTAGGTAAAAGGTCAGTCCCAATAACCGTTATGTAGTGTAATGGTAGGGGAGAATATAGGTGAAAGGTTAGGTGACTACCTGAGCCTATATTGGGGTACCTATATGAAACATAACACTCTACCACACAGAGTAACTCAAGACAGTGACTTGCGCTGCCTTAAAATACTCCAGATTACCAAGCCACACAGGGCCGCGAAAGGTGGTCTTGCATGTCTTGGTAAATCTCATTGTAGGTTTTGCGTCACCCTTGTTCTTAAAAAATCTGGGCCCTTTTATTCAACACTAAGATGTGCCAAGGGATACACATGGACTTTATAGATAAGGGTTACGTAATGAAGACTAAGCAGCCCTTGTGTTTGTCTGCACTGTTGGTAGGCTTCTAAGAAAAACTTTGAGCCCATGCACTTTTTTTTTTTGGACCAAGTATGCACTGTGCGGGTAATTTACAAAGGTAAACTTAAAAGTAACTAAAGAAGGGGCGTGGCTTTGGCGCCTGTGAAGATGGCCGCCTCCGCATAGAGCTCCGTGACGGCGCCGGGAGACGGATCTCCTCCTGGTGGTTTTCCTTCTTCCCTGGCCATAAAATCTATATGCTGACACTCAGGAACCGCTGCTGCACCCATTGATGTGCCCACATGTGTCCGGGGTGAGCGTTTTTGTGCTTTTTTCGTTCCGCTCGGCCACGCCTCATTAACTGCGGCCGCCATTTTGTTTTTTCATGCTTTCACCACCCGGATACTTCCCTCATGCTGCATTCTATATTAGGCATTTTTTGCCCTATCACTATCATTTATAATCACTGGTGACTGCTATGGACTGCTGCTGTGCTCATTGCAGTGTTTACTTATGTCTGGGGTGAGCGTTTTATATAATTTTCTATCCGTTTGGCTGTGCCTCATTAACTGCGGCCGCCATTTTGTTTCCTGTTTTTTCGCCACCTGATTCTTTTCCTCGTGCTGCATTCTTCATTTTAGTCATGTTTTGCCTATTTTTCATCATTTATGCTCTCTGATGAAGACTAATGTTGAAAACCCAAAGTCTTTCGCAGTACTTGTTTCCTGAGGCACTTTTTGACTCTACTAAACAGTGTTCATTGAGCGCATCTATTACTTCATAAGGGCTTTCCTGTTGCTGCATTCGTCATGGCAACTGCTCGCTCTACCCGAAGTACTGGTTCTCCTCTTGACTGTTCCGTTTTAGAGGACTATAATCCTTTTAGTATCCTACAGGAAAATATGGAGGACTTGGACTCTGGTCATTCTGCCTCTGGTGGTGCGTTGTCTACTATGCTTCATACTGCCTCTAAATCATCATCAAAAAAGGCGCCTCCCTCATCGACTGTGTCAGGCAAGCGTGTCAAGAAAGACCCACCTTCTCCTTCCACGTCTCCAACACCAACCTCTATGGAACTCATTCTTGAAGAATTATGTGCTCTTAAGCCTTACATGGAGGAAACTAACATCCATCTCCAAGGTCTCGAAGACAAATGGTCCCATATAGAACAAAATATTCATCACTTGGAGAAACAAGTTGACTGTGTTCAGGCTATCACCAATCAAATGCCTTCTATGCAACTAGAAATTTCTCACCTCAAGCAGCAAGTGGAAAATTTGGAAAATCGTAACCGACGTAACAATTTACGCATTTATGGTCTTGCGGAAGGTCTTGAAGGCTCAGAACCTCTCTCCTTTTTTCAATCCTTTCTTCCACGTCTTTTGGGTTTTCCTGACACTCCAAAGTTGAATATTCAGAGAGCTCACCGCTTGGGGCAAAACCCGCGATCATCTTCCTCCTCAACCAAACCAAGAGGTGTTATTCTATATTTTTTGGAATACACCGATTTGCTTAAGGTCCTACATGCTGCCAGACAGAAAAAGAACATCTGGCAAGGCTCCAGTCTCCTTTTTGCTCAGGACTATGCCAAAGCGACAGCTGACAGAAGGAAAACATTTTTGGACATGCGACCTGCTCTTCGTAATTTGAATGCTAGATATGGCTTGTTCCATCCTTGCCTTATGAAAGTGACTTACAACAATAAAACCACCTCTTATGAAGATCCTGCTCGCCTACAGCATTTCCTGGATAACTGCAGAGAAGAAAACATTGATGTCTCTCGTTCATCGACGATTTGATTGTTTCCTTGTTGTTTGATATCGTTTGTTATTATCTGTATTCTATTTATATTGTTCTCTTCTATTGTTCCCTTGTTCTGCCTCTTGTTGTTTGTTAATATGTACTTTTTACTTTTCAGTAATTTGTTTATTGGTGCTTTGTTGTTCCTTTTATGACCTTTTTCTTTTTTCACTATAAGGTGCAGATTGTCGTGGTTTTTCCGATATGTGGTCCCTTTTCCATCTGGATGGTGTATCCCTTTCCCGTCTCCGTCCTGGGGCTTCCCGCGTGACTGTGCCGTCTTCCCTATGTGGCTCCACCACCCTCATGTTCATTATTTGTTCGTGGTATGTTCTTTTGTGTTTCATATTTTTTCTCTGTACTGTACGGTTTTTTCTCCCAAATTATTCCCTCTATCATATTTTCTCTTTCCTGGCTCGCTTCTTCATCTTTCTATGTATTTTCCAACTTTCCTTTCAATTCCTCTCTCCTTTCCTTTTCTTTTTCCTGGTCTCCCCTTTTTTCTTTTACACTATCACTTGGTACTCGGTCTTTTGTTGCTAATTTCCTACTTATATCCTCTTTTATCTATGCTCTTACTCTATTGGATCCCTCTTATTGGGGAAAGTTACTCATTTTGCATTATTGTATTGCAGTTCTTTCATATCAAGCTCTTTTAATTGTTTATATCTTTAGATGTTGTTAAAAGTAATATCTTGGATTGTTAAAGGTTTAGGATCTCCCATAAAACGACAACGGGTTTTATCAAATATTGCTGGGCTGAAAGGTGATATTGTTTTATTGCAGGAAATTCATGTGACAAGTAAAGAGATAGCTAAACTTCAACGTCAATGGGTGGGTAATGTTTTTGCATCCCCTGGTTCTGGGAAACGGAATGGTGCAGCTATTCTTTGTCATAAACGTTTAGATGTCCAACTCATACATCAAGATACAGACTCTGATGGTAGATGGGTTTCTGTTTCCTTACTCATTAATAAAATCCCTTTGACTATTCTTAACTTATGCACCCACTACTCCTGACAAACTCTTTTGGCCCCAAATATTATCCAAATTGATGACATATACGGATGACTATCTAATCCTAGGTGGAGATTGTAATATGGTTGTTGATCTTTTTATTGATAGACATTCTAATTCCAAATTTATTCCTTCTCCTATTCACACTCAATTTACTTCTACCATAACTCAAAGATCCCTTGTGGATGCTTGGAGATTATGTCACCCCACTCTCCAAGAATATACTTATTTTTCTCCGGTCCATTCCCCTCAATCACGTATGGATTACTTATTTATCTCTAAAGCCCTTACCCAACATTTGTCCCATTCTGACATAGGATCTATCTTAATTTCAGACCATGCCCCTGTATCCTTAGTTCTGGACTTACTCCCCCCCATTGAAGGAACTCGGAGATGGAGATTCAATAATTCCCTTCTCTTGGATCCTAAATTCACACCTGCATTTCAGAAATTTGCTGACACCTTTTTTATAGAAAATACGTCTCCTCATACTTCCCCTCAACTTATTTGGGACACATTTAAAGCTGCCTCTAGAGACTTCATTATTTAATTTGTTGCCCAGAAGCGGAAATCTTCCTCTCAAACCATACAAATACTTAATTCACGTATTAAACAGTTGGAACACTCCTTTTATTCTACGCGAGCTCCTTTTGATTTGAATGAACTTATTAAGGCCAAATTTGCTTTTAATAAACTTTTAACTGAATCGGCTAATTTATATTTACTTAAGTCTAGTGCTAAGTATTATAGTGCTCAAAACAAAGCTGGTAATCTTCTTGCCAATTATCTTAAAATCAAAAAAGAACGCACCAAAATTGAATCAATTTTAACTTCAACCAATACCACGGTTCATAAGAATGAGGACATTCTTTTAGAATTTACAAATTTTTACCAAAACCTTTATACTCCTGAATCTCCTTCTCTACAATCTTATATTACTCAATATTTATCCTCTATTACCCCACCTTCTTCTCCTGATGTAGATTTCTCCTCTTTGGAAGCTGATATTCACCCTTCTGACATTCTTACCGCTATTCAGTCTATTAAAAAAGGAAAAGCCCCAGGACCAGATGGTTTCACTATTGAATTTTACACGCATTTTTCCCAACTTCTTATTCCCAAACTGCACCAATTAGTTTAATTCTTTACCTCTACTCAGATATCGGGAGGATCTTTTCAGGATGCTTTAATTTGTCTTCTCCCTAAAGATAACAAAGATCACACACTATGTAAAAATTACAGACCCATTTCTTTAATAAATCTAGATTATAAAATATTTGCGAAAATTCTTGCCCTTCGTTTAGACTGTTTTCTGCCCCACTTGATTGGCAAAGAACAATGTGGTTTCATTAAGGGAAGACACTTATCCGATAATACCCGATTATTTTTTAACGTTTTGAGTAAATCCAAATCATATAAAAAATCGTTACCAGCAATTTTATTAGACGCTGAAAAAGCCTTTGATAGGGTCAGTTGGTCCTTTATCTTTTGAACACTTGCTTGGTTTGGTTTTGGCCCAAAATTCATCAATTATGTTTCTCTGCTTTATTCCTCTCCTAGGTCTTTCATTCTAGGTAATGGACTTGTGTCTCCTTCTTTTCCTCTTCATCGAGTAGTTCTACAAGGCTGCCCACTTTCTCCACTTTTATTTATTCTTGCCCTAGAACCTTTTTTAATAAAAATCCGATCGAATACAAACATTACAGGTTTTTCCTATGGTATCAATCAGTTAAAGCTCTCAGTCTATGCTGATGACATCCTATTATTTATTTCCAATCCACAAACGTCCTTGCCAGCATTTCTCTCAGAGGTAAACGATTTCACTCTTGTTTCAGGTATAAACTAAATGCTGACAAGTGCGAAATTCTTCCGCTAAACAAATTTTGCTTTCATGCTGACTTTTCATCTTCTACCTTTCACTGGAATCCAGTTAAAATTAAATATCTTGGACTATGGTTTAATCCCTTTATTAAAGATATGGTTGTTTTAAACTTTAAAGAATTACTATCACTTTTAACTTCTTCCACGTCACGTTGGCACCCATTGTTTTTGTCCTGGTGGGGTAGACTCGACTCTATAAAAATGATGCTGGTGCCGGTAATACTGTTTTATTTATCCAATATTCCAATTAATATTCCTAAAATCTTTTATAAAAACATATATAGTATTCTTTTGAAATTTTTATGGCAGAACAAAACAGCTAGAATGTCTCTTTGCAAACTCAAAAAATCTAAACACATGGGTGGAGTCAATTTTCCTGATTTTCACTCCTATCATACTGCATTTTTTCTTAAACAGTCATCTTTTCTACTATCTGACAATGCTACTGACTCCAAGTATACCCTCTGTGGGTGGATATTGAAAAATGCTCTTTTCACCCTTTTTCTTTTGAAGAATGTTTCTCTTTCCCATACTCCTATCTCGCTATCCTTTCCTATTCTCAAAAACGCTCGTACTATTTTTCATCCACTCTTTTCTTCGATCCAAGATGCTCGCACACAATTCTTAAATTCACCGATTTGGTATAATAAAAATATCAAAATTAATAATAAGTTTATTTTCTGGAAAGATTGGTTATCTCATGGCCTTAAATGAGATAACCAAGATGGTGTTTGTCTTCCTTTTTCCACAATGCAATCCCGCTTTTCGCTTCCCGCTTCATACGAATCCAAATATATGTCGCTGATTGCAGTCGCTCAAACTTCTTATGACACGTTATTATCTGATCACATACTCGCCGCTCCACCTCCTATCACAAAATCGTTTTTATGTAACTCTCCCTCCGCATCTTTAATTTATAAGAACTTAATGGACACCCCTATTACCCGTGATAAATCACAGGTGGAAAGTAATTGGGAATCTGATTTGGGGGAATCTTTTCCTATTTCAGAATGGAATAAGATCTGGTCTAAAATAAGGAAGTCCTCTAGAGCAGCCAATACTACTCAAACTTAGTTTTTTATCTATAATAGACTTCTCATCACTCCAGTTAAATTGCATACTATTGACCCTGCCATCCCCTCTACATGTTGGTCCTGTACTGCCCTTTCCGCAGATCTCAAACATATGTTATTTGAGTGCCCAACCATTCAAACTTTTTGGACCCGAGTCTGGCGCCAAATTAACTCTATTTTTCACACTCAAATTCCTTTTTCACTCTCCCATATTTTCCTAGGTAGCATCTCTGCAGTGTGGTCCTCCCATAGCATGGATATTCGTATTATTGATTTACTTATAGCTGTTGCGTTTCAGCAAATCACTAAGTCATGGAAAGACGCTTCTGCTGTGTCTTTTCAAGCATGGTGGTATGGAGTTTGCTACAACCATAGATTAGATAGAGCTTATGTATACCCAATCACACTTGCTATTAAACGAGATATGCTTTGGTTACCTGTTACTGAGTTCTTAGATGCGTCAGCCATGTTACCATCTGCACATAACCCCTACTCTGAGGAAGTATCCAAACCTCCATGAATTCTATCTATTGTTGCTATGTAGTAGGATATTTTATGCATATCTATTGTCTTTTGCTTACGATACCCTAATTGGATCTTACCCTACCTCCTCCCCCTCCCTTTTTTCCATCTTTCTGTCCCCCTATGTCTTCTTTCTTTTCCTTCCCCCCATAAGTTTAAATGTTATTATTTATCTTTATGAAATATGTTTTTATCATTGTATCAAAGCTTCTTTTGTTATCAAATAAAATTCTTTTAAAACTTAAAAAAAAAGTAACTAAAGAAGAAACTTTATGACAGTTCATGAGAATATTCATCAATGTATACCAATTGTCCATTTACACTTCCAACAGTCAGAAAGAATCAGGGCTTGGCTGCCATTTTAGGTGGTGTCCAATAAATATGAAACAGTATTGTTTGTAGTTGTTACACATTCTAAGATGTAATGGAACATGAAAGAGAGACGACTGGTTCAAACAGAGCATGATGCAATCATTTAATTTCCCTACCTGCATTGCAAGAAAAGTATTATGCAATACTGCTGTTAGTGGGAGAGAACCCCTCTGCGAACCCTTCAAAGCCTACCAACTACAGACCAATGTCCCTACTACCATTCCTGACCAAGATCTTGGAGAAAATCATGAAAAAGGCACCTCACGAGGGGCGTGGCCGGGCAAGATGGCCGAGCGGACGTAGCTCATCTCGGCTCCCGGTCCACGCGCTGATCCGGCCCGGCTCTAGACGGCTACATGGCTTCTACCGTGCTGACATTGCTCCCTCCCTGAAGCGGAGTGTCTGAGGTGGCGGTGGAGCAGCTTTGACCGTCCCTCGGACAGGGGAGACGCCTGCTGGCCTCGGCGGCAGGCGGGGGCTGCCGGAGCGCAAAATGGCGACCGGAGTCGTGCGGGGAATGCTGCGGCCTGGGGCGGCCCCCGGGAGGTAGGACTGCTGTCCTGCTGCTGCAGCGCGGGTCCCTCGCTGACTCTCCTGGTCGGGGAAGCACAGGACTGATTCCTGCTTCGGTGGAGGGCCCCTACCCTCGCGACAAGGCATTGGACGACTGCCTGCCCCTAAGATGGCGGCCGGCGGCGATCTTCGAACGGCGAGTGGCGCCACACTCGATTCATCCTGACCTGGCCTGGCTCCCTACACAGATAGCGGTCTTCCCCCACACCGCCGGTCTGCCTCCTGGTCGCCCTCCGGTCTGGGGTGGCGCAGCCCGCCGAGGTGCTCCTCGGGGCCCTGCAGTGCCGCCGGATCCACCTGTGGTCTGACCCGACCCCGGCGGCGCGGATAGCGCTGAGGTGATTGCGCCCTGGCCTCTTCGCGCCGCGACGCCGGCGGCCGGCGGGCCACAGTCTATGGCACCCCTTCCTGGTCCTTAGACACAGGTTGCGCTTCCGCGGGCCTTGCTGGCGCCAACGGCTATGACCTACGATATGGGAGGCACCTTGGATTGAGGTAGCGTGCTTCTCCTCACGGAACCCTTGTCTGGCGGCCCTCTCTCTACCTCCATTCTCTATTTCACTCACCGGTGCTAGGAACCGCTGCGACTACAGCTTCGTCCCCTCGGACAGCTGCACGGGCCATGCTTGGTCCGCGCCCTATGCCGCCAAAAAAGGATCTGCGGAGGACGACGAGTGGGCGGCCGGGTAGGGTCTCCGACTTTTTCCTTCCCACGGATAAGCGCCCGGCGCTGCGAGGAGATGCAGAAACCACAACGATGGCTCTTACGAAGGCGGATATGGCGGATATGTTCAGGGACTTTAAGGCGGATCTCCGCAAGGACCTGAGCCAGGATATTACCACCTCCATAGACCAGTTACGTGCAGATCTTACAGACCGGCTGACCTCCCTACAACAAGATGTGGATTCCGTGGGCACTAGGGTTCTCGACCTGGAGACACACTCGCAGGAGCAGGAACGACTCACGTCAGAGCTGAAGGGGGATGTCCGCCAACTTCAGGAACAGCTCCACCAATCTCTACTCAAGTCGGAGGACCTAGAGAATCGGTCTCGAAGAGAGAATGTACGCATTAGAGACCTTGAGGAGGGCGCGGAGGGGCATGATCTGGCGGCATTCGTGGAGGGCCTGTTCGCAGAGATTTTGGCTCCCCAGTCACTTAAAATTAAACTGGACAGGGTTCATCGTGTGGGCGTCACACAGCCTGGTGAGAAGAGAAGGCCACGCGATGTCTTAGCGAAATTTCATTCTTTCAAAGTGAAGGAAGCAGTCCTCCAGGCGGCCAGGGCAAAGAGCTCCATTGCATTTCAAAACTTTCCGTGCTCCATCTACCAAGACTTAGCTCCGGCAACGTTGGCACGGAGACAAACGTTTAGAGGCATTACTACTAAGCTACGTGAGGACCACATTCGGTACAGGTGGACTTATCCATTTGGACTAAGCTTCGATTATAAAAACAAACGCCGACACATCACCGACTTGAAGGAGGGTCAGGAGCTCTTGGGTCTTTCGCTGGACGAACCGGACGCCACATCAGATAAAAATGGAACTCCATCACGAGGATCGTCAACGGCTTTTGGATGGTCGGCGGGCACGCGCAGGGGCCGCTGATGACTGGTTTAGGCCCTCCTTTGGATCTAGGGTCTGCTGTGCTCCTGACCTCACCGGGGGTCCTGGCCCTCTGCGCTACTTGCTGTTCATTGGTTAAACTCCTAGACGCTGGGCGGGGGCTAGGACGGAACACAGCCTTCAATGACACTCTCAGGTTACACGCCATGGGCGCCTACACCAGGACTTCCGGGGGTCTGGCCTTATTGGAGGCCCCGACTGGCTGAGGAGAGACTCGAAGATTACGGACTGCCACCTCCTAACAGTAAGATCTATGCCTCTGGGTTGGGGGCGCTTTCCCCTTTTCAGCCACACTTGTCCAGAGCGAAAGTAGGCGCTCTCTGGGAGTGATCTCCCTTGTGGGTATAGGGGTTGACGCCACCAGGATGGGCTACATGTCTTGGCGTGCCTTGTCCTCCTTTGCTAATGGCCACTGCGGACTCTCAATGTGGGAGGGATATGCATGTCACTGTTTCCTAGTCGTCACTAGACATTGTTACGCTTTTCCTTTTAGGATTATATAGCCGGGTTGGGCGTGGACAGGGCCCTCGGACCCGTTGTTCCCCCTGGTTTCCGTGGGAGGCACGTGCTCCCGGCGGAACTTTGTTATTCAATTTTGGAAATGTTTTTTTTTTTTTAATTCTGTTTGGGTTTTTTGGGTGGGGGGTTGGGGAGGGTTGGGGTGGGGACTTGGTGGCGGCTTTTTATCATGTAGCTCTGGCGGGTCCCGGGGTACATGTACTCCTACGGTCTTGATGTATGAGCAACACACCTTTTTTAGGGAGATGGCGGCGTCGCAGTACACTCAGGGGGCTCTTACAGAGATTGCACATCTACTACGGACGCTATGTCAGTTACAGTAGGAACCTGGAATGTCAAGGGGCTTAACTCCCCTCAGAAACGCCAGAAAGTGTGGAAGTATATTATCGATCACCATCTGGATGTAGTGGGGATTCAGGAGACGCATCTCGCTAGAACTGAAGACACGCGGTTCAGACACAAACAATACCCCTTGATCTACCGTTCTTTGGCACTTACGAAACATAGGGGAGTAGCAATATTGTTTCGCTCCTCCATACAATTTCAACCCCTAGATGTTCTTACCGATAGGGAGGGCCGCTGGGTCATGGTGAAGGGCCGTCTCGGAGGGAAGTTGTGCACCTTTGTAGCATTATACGCGCCCAACTCTGGTCAGACCTTGTTCCTACATACACTGCTGGGGAAAATGCTGGACTTTGCGGGGGGACAGATAATACTCTTGGGAGACTTCAATTTGACTTGGCATAAGGGAATGGATAGCTCACACTCACAGCGCTCTGAATTGGGCTCTTTTTCCGCTGACACTCAACAACGAATCCAGGACTTAGGTTTACTAGACTCCTGGCGTACTATGTACCCACAAACACGGGATTATACCTTTTATTCCCATGTACATCGCACGTACTCCAGGATCGATTACGTTTTTATTAGTCAGTCCCTCCTGGGTTCCCTTCAAGCCGCCAAAATATTCCCTCTTTCCGTGTCCGATCATAGTTTGTTCTCCATCTGTCTGGCCTGGCGCGGGGACGCACCGGCTGCGCCCAGGTGGTACTTTCCGGCATCATTAACAAGAGATAAAGACACCTGTGCTCAACTTAGAGACACGATTAAGGAATTTTTTGCGGTTAATAAACCAGAGGATACATCGGAGTTTATCACCTGGGACGCACTCAAAGCAGTTTTCCGAGGGAAGTGTATTGCGCTTAACGCAGCATTAAACAAGCAACGCACTAGGGAAAGAGAACAACTAGAGCGGGAGTTATCCTCTGCTGAAAATCCCCACAAACTGAACCCCACTCGACAGACTCTCCGGCATTTGACAGCTCTCCGCGGTAAGCTCTGCGCCATTTATAACAATAGAGCTGAGTTTACACTCCTTAAACTTCGCCACTTATCTTACTCCCAAAGCAATAAAATCGGCAAGCATTTAGCTAGACAACTTCGAGGTAAACGGGAGAAAGAATACATAGGGGGCATGGTGGGGCCTGATGGGGTTGCCACGCACAAGGAGGAAGACAAAGCCGAACTCTTTGGATCCTTCTATGATGCGCTATATACGGGGGAGGAACTAGAGGTTGCCAACCAACGGGATTATCTCCGCGAGTTGCCCCTACCTCAGGTTTCCAACGAATGGAACGAGCTACTCTCTGCTCCCTTCACCTATGAAGAAGTCAATGTAGCGATTCAAGCCCTTAGGCCCCACAAGGCCCCAGGTCCGGATGGGTACACCGCTCTCTTTTATAAGACCTTCGCCCCAGACATCTGCCCCTACCTTACGCGTCTCTATAATAAGATGGCCGAAGCCGGGAACCTACTGTATCTATGACTGAGGCCATGATCTCCGTGATACCAAAACCCGGGAAAGACCCCCAATATTGTACCTCCTATCGCCCTATTGCTCTTCTTAATCTAGATGCCAAATTGTATTCCTCTATCCTAGCTAAACGATTGAATGATCTTATGCCTGACCTTATCCACCCGGATCAGTCCGGATTCATCAAGGGCCGCCAAACCCACGATAACACCCGTAGAATTGTACACCTCATTGAAAAGGCCAATAGGCGCAAGATCCCTGCTGTTTTAGTGGGTCTCGACGCTGAGAAAGCCTTCGATCGTGTTAATTGGGAGTTCCTGTTTCACACCCTCCAGGCATTCGGTTTTTCAACTAAATTTTTAACTATGATTCAAGCCAATTACAGACAACCTCGTTCCAGAGTGATAGTCAACGGGGTCAGCTCAGCCTCCTTTTTCCATTCCAGGGGCACCAGACAGGGATGCCCCCTCTCACCTTTACTCTTCGCTATTAGCATTGAGCCCTTGGCTATGGCACTTAGAGGTAATCCCAGTATCCGGGGTATTCCATTTGCTGGGGAATCTCATAAAGTCTCCCTGTTCGCAGACAATGTTCTCCTGTCACTCTCCGAACCGGACATCTCTCTTCCAGCCCTGCAGGAGGAATTGGAGCGCTATGAATTAGTTGCAGGTCTTAAAATAAATTTTAGCAAATCCTATATCCTTAACCTCACTTTGCCACCACCTGAGGTCCACAGGCTCCGACCCCTTACCCCTCTTGCATGGGCATCCTCTTCCATACAGTATCTAGGGGTTCAGTTGACGCCGAGGGTCGAGCGGTTATATGAGGCCAACTTTCCGCCTATCCTCAACCGCATCCAAGTGGAACTCACAAAGTGGAGGCCCCTCTTCTTATCCTGGCTGGGCCGGATACACGCAGTAAAAATGTCACTCCTCCCTAAGCTTCTCTATTTATTCCAGGCCCTACCTATAGAGCTCGACAGGGACTTCTTCCGACGAGTCAAGACTATGATCTTGCGGTTTATATGGCAGGGGGGGCGGGCCCGCTTCTCCTTTTTCATGCTACGTCGCCTTCGTTCGGAGGGGGGAGTAGGCCTCCCTGACATCCAGTTGTACTACAAGGCTGCGCAGCTAAGAGTCTTGGTCGAGTGGTCGAAGGGGGAATCCGACAAACACTGGCTGCATATGGACCGTAGTGTGTCTGGGAGAACCATCTGGGACTTGATCTGGCGCCCTAAGAGAGATAGACCCCCTAACACCTACATAGCGACGCCCACGCGCACCACTCTGAAAATATGGGATACACTGGCGGGAGACGATAGATGGACCTCTTTCCCCTCCCCGTTTACACCACTACACTTTAATCCAGCATTCCCACCGGGTACCCAAGAGGGGCCTTTCACTGCCTGGAGAGAGGGGGCTGTCTTGCTTTAACTCACCTTTTCCATAACTATGACCCGCTCACCTTCGACAATTGCCAGCGGGACTATAACTTGGGAAACAGAGAACGATACCACTATAACCAACTGATGCATTGGGCCCTCGCGCCGCACATACGCGACGCAGCTACCCGACCCCTCACTAAATTCGAATCCTTCCTTACTAAGACCACGACTATGAAGGGAGTGATTTCCTTTATATACAAATTTCTTATCACCACTACAGTTTCTCCACGACCACGCTACATGTCCATGTGGAACGACCTTATACAACGTCCTATCTCAGATATTGAATGGGAACAACTGTGGACAGACATTACACGGTTTAATCACTCCTCTGACCTCCGGGAAGCCCACCTAAAAACCATGATGGACTGGTACCTCCACCCCTCTAGACTTAAGCAAATCTTTCCCAACACTTCTGATAGATGCTGGAGAGGGTGTGGGTTATTGGGAGATTTTAAACATATCTGGTGGGACTGCCCGACTATTCGGCCCTACTGGGAGGAAATACTTGCGCACATTAAGGAGATCCTGGGGTACCCGATTCCAACCACTATAGAGGGGGTTCTTTTAGGTCTTCGCGATCCCGCACTAGAACATCAGACACGAGCAGATAAAATGATCTTGTGGCTTTGTATAGGCGCAGCGAAAGTTACCCTAGCGGCCGCCTGGAAAAGAGGGAAGCGCCAGCGATATCCCTGTGGCACTCTAGATTGTGGAAACTTCTCAGCCTGGAACGCATGTCTGAAATCTTTCGAGATAACTTTAAAAATGTTGAATTCAAATGGGGTCCTCTGGTGGCCTTCCTTTCCCGAGGCCTACCGTTTGCTGTTTGCCCGTCGTCTATTAGAGCTCTGCATCTGTTTCAACTATGATCTGCCCTATCTGGCCATAGTCAGACTAGAGGGTTGTACCTTGTCGCCACCAATGTCGGGGAGGGGGGAGGGATGGAGGGGGTTTCGATTTTTCTTTTTTCTTGGTTTGTGTTGGCTTTTCGTTTCACCCCTGGTTGGGGAATGTTGAAACACAACTAAGAACTGTTTGGATGCCTTCGGCAGTAGGTGTCAATGCTTCTCCCATCGCAAAAGAAAGATGGGACACATTCGGACACTTTGCCTATCACTTATGGTTCCTGCCCACACCCAGTCAATATAAGGAACTGTATCGTTTTATTAGCAATCTAGTAATATTGGGATGGGATGGGTATAGAATGGTAAGTGTTATTTGCTGCTTACAGCCTCATGGCACCTGAGGACCCCCTGCGAGGGGTGTTTTGATAGTTTTTGGTGAATGATGTAATTTGTACCAAACAAAAAAACATAACTAATAAAAATATGTTTGACAAAAAAAAAAGGCACCTCACCAAACACGTCAATGGCCACCAACTCCTCGACATCACTCAGGTTGGTTTCAAACCCAAACAAAGCACAGAAACTGCTCTCATCTCCCCCAAGGGTGACATCTACATGACTATGGACGTAGGAGACACGGTGGCCCTCTTCTTCCTGGAACTCTCTGCAGCATTTGACAGTCTTCCACCTCATCCTCATCAGACACATACATGACATTGGAATCCAAGGATATGGTCTGGTGGACATGCTTCTTCCTGACTGGAAGGGCCCAGTCAGTCATCCTGGCACTGTATACCTTGGAGGCCCACAACCTCATCTGAGGAGTGTGAGAAGTTGGCCTGGCATATACTGTCCACTAGTTATAGTGGGCACCTTGCACCAGTCCAAACGACCTTTATTGATGATAGGTTTATAGACAACCTTTATTGAAAGCTATCCTAGTGGTAGCTATGGAGAGCAGCCTTCAGCCTAAGTCTTGAAGGAGTGTTAAGCTGTTTGTTTTACCAGTTATAAGCTCATGAATGACCAAATGAAAGGAGAACCACACCAGGTATATATATAAAATATATGTATTTATTTCTTAACACTACCCAATAGTCTCTTTATGAGGCTAGAGGTCAAAGTACACAAGTTACAAATCAAATAGCACAGTAAATTAGCACAATATACGATTAGCCCTAGGGGCGCACCAAACCATATATTAAGAAAGTGGTATAAGAACCACGACTTAAGTAGACACAAGGCTTAGAGCCTGTAGAATCGCTGGGACCCCAAGGAACCACCCAAGGTAGTGACACAGGGGACCCACGGGGGCTGTGTGCAGTGTGTGAACACAGCCGCGAGCTCCGTTAAAGTCTATGGGAAAGTCGCGGTAAGAGTTTTAGAGTTTAGGGACACTTAGAAATGGACTAGGACCAAACCCTCTTGGACTTAGAAAGTTCTAGGGTCAACACCCACGGGAGCACCGGAGTACTCGAGTTACCTCACCCAGGGAAGCCGGGTGCATAGGTGTCAAATGGTGTCGGTCGCATCGTCGTTTTCGATGGCAGCCTGCCACGAAGTGCTGCTGCCGGGAAGATGCAAAGTGTCCGAAGAGATCCAAGCCTGGATCAGAGGTGAGAAGAACCTGAAAGCAGAGGGGACAGAGTCTGGGTCACTTGCCAGTGACCAGGGGCACGATAGTCGAATGCCCACCGATGTTGGGTGCTTCAGGTGAAAGAGGTGAAGCTTGACTCTTCAGCCACGAGGACCAGGAGGCGTCGACGACAACCAGGACCTGGATTCGGGCTGTCCCACAAAGGATGTCGAGTGCTGCAGCATTGGTGTCCGGATTGAACACAACAAGCCTTGGCAACAGCAACCCACGCAGAAAGGAGAAAGATGCTTCGGAGCAGACCAGCAAGGATTGAGGGACTCACCACTTGGTGGGGTGTTAGGGCACGTCTGGAGCCACCAGATTCCTCAAAGAAAATCAGAGTTGCCTTCACAGGGACCCACCAGTCGACGGACCAGGGATCGCAAAGGAGCCCCAAGCGGAAATGCAGGAAGCGGGCCCACGGAACACTCGTGGAGTGTAGGCTCACAATCTTCGGTGCAAATGGTGCTCGGGGCCTGGGCTACGAGTAACCCAAAGCAACCCTTCAAGAGTTCTCAAGAAGTCAATGCACTAGCAAATGTGCACGGTGACCAGGAGTTCCAGTTCCACGCTACTCACGAGGGCTGCGGGTCTCAGCTTTGCTGGGGACTCGGGTCGGCCTCTGGGATGTCTGGAAATCCTCTTCCTGGGCTGCAAGTACTTCGGAGTCCGGCGGGAACTTCGGAGATGCAGACCGGCAAATGCTTCGTTGGTGCCTGCCAAGCAGGGGAGTCACTCCTTGACCCCAAGGGAGATTTCTTCAGTCCTTCTTGAGTAGAGCGTCGAAGTTCCAGGATTCAGTTGCAGAGTTTCGTCCAGGGATATCTAAAGTCCTGTTGCCAGGGTTCCCTTACTTATACTAAAGAAAGGGGTTGGACTAACTCTGGGGACCCACCTATGGGAGGGTTTGGAAAGAGGGGTGGCTACACCCATTTCCTTTGTCCAGTTTCGCGCCAGAGCAGGGGCTGGTAGCCCCTGCAACCGGTTTGAACTGGGGTATGCACGAGGACACCAAATGTGCCCCCAGTGCATGACTTCAAAGCACTCTTGGAGTGCACCCACCCAGCCCCAATCCACTAAGGCCTGTCTGGGAGGTGGTAACACCTCCCTGAGACAGGAAACCTATTGTCCAGGCCTTCCCTGCCGGAGTTTCGGTCAGCAGCAGGAGGCCAGACTCGTGTATGTGGCTGCAGCATCCATTTTGTGATGCCAGGCTCTGTTTAGGTGGTACCGGGTATACCGGTGCTGTCATGTCTCTCCCTCTAGCAGAGTGGGATCATACTCCCACACCAGTTACTGGTGTGGGGGTATGATTCCAAGGTGTTTGACACCAAACACGACATGTTTCCGTGCAGCAATCCCAAAGTTAGCATTTACCGTTTAGATATAATGCACTTAAGAGTATATGGTCAGGCTATACCACAGACAACCCCGGAGAGGAGATTCCGAAGGCTGCAGAGGGGCTCTGCTCAGGCACGGGCACCCTCTCACATAAAATCAAGCACCCTGCCTTCAGGATTGATAAGGCCTGCCATAGGGGTGACTGATAGGTTTCTATGTGCAGTGATAGGTGAGATATAGTGAACCTATATCTCTGTAAGGGGTGCATGCACCACCTTACTCAGGCTGCAGTAGCAGTCCTGTGGTGTCATTTTGGAGGGCCTTCCAGGGGTGGCACAATACATGCTTCAACCCCTGGTAGGCCTCTGGGGTACCTATGCCCTGGGTACATAGTATACCATATACTAGGGACTTATAAGGGCACCCCAGAATCCAATCTGAAGTGTAATTAAGGTACAGGGAATCAATTTAGAGAGGAAGCAGCTAGGCTGGGGTCCTGGATAGCAGGGCCCCAGCCAGACTAAAGTCGAAAAACAGTGATACACCAGCAAAAAGTGGGGGTAACCATAAGAGGCAGATCCTACTCTCCTACACAACCCCCCAAACGCAGGGACATTAAACTAACCTTGACCAGTTAAGTCTTCATGTTCTAAGTGGAAATATCTGGAGAGTCCATCTGCATTGGCATGGTTACTCCCAGGTCTATGTTCCACTGCATAGTCCATCCCCTGTAGGGAAATGGACCACCTCAAAAGTTTGGGGTTTTCACCTTTCATCTGTTTTAGCCATAAGAGGGGCTTATGGTCTGTCTGAACAAGGAAGTGAGTGCCAAACAAGTATGGCCTCAGCTTCTTCAGAGCCCAAACCACAGCAAAGGCCTCCCTCTCAATGGCTGACCAACGTTTCTCTCTGGGGGTCAGCCTTCTGCTAATAAAAGCTACTGGCTGATCCTGACCTTCATCATTCAACTGTGACAGTACAGCCCCTACCCCCAACTCAGATGCATCTGTTTGCACAATGAACTTTTTGGAGTAATCAGGACTTTGCAGAATGGGAGCAGTGCACATGGCCTGCTTCAGGTCATCAAATGCCTTTTGACAGCTAACTGTCCACTGAACCTTCTTGGGCATTTTCTTAGAGGTTAAGTCATTCAGGGGTGTCACTATTGATCCATACCCCTTGACAAATCTTCTGTAGTACCCAGTCAGGCCTAAAACGGCTCTCACCTGAGTCTGGGTAGTTGGAGCAACCCAGTCCATGATGGTCTGGATTTTGCTCTGCAAGGGTTGAACCTGGCCTCCACCCACAAGGTGGCCCCAGGTACACAACCTGACTCTGCCCTATCTGGCACTTTGTGGCCTTGATAGTTAGGCCTGCCTTCTGCAGGGCCTCCAAAACATTTCTGAGGTGGACCAGGTGATCCTCCCAGGTGGAGCTAAAGACAGCAATATCATATAGATATGCTGCACTATAGGCTTCCAGACCTGTAAGGACTGTGTTCACCAACCTCTGAAAAGTGGCAGGTGCATTTTTCAAACCAAAGGGCATCACCACAAATTGGTAAAGCCCACCAGGGGTAGAAAATGCAGTTTTTGGCTTTGCATCATCAGCTAGTCTGATCTGCCAGTAGCCAGCTGTTAGGTCAAATGTGCTTAGATACTTGGCTGAGGCCAAAGTGTCTATTAGCTCATCTGCCCTGGGGATTGGATGGGCATCATAGTGACTGCATTGAGGCCTCTGTAGTCCACACAAAACCTCATCTCTCTCTTACCAACTTTGGTGTGAGGTTTTGGCACCAGGACCACTGGACTAGCCCAAGGGCTATCTGAAGGCTCAATGACACCCAGTTCCAACATTTTCTGGACTTCTGTCCTGATACAGTCCCTGACCTGGTCAGGTTGCCTGTAAATCTTACTTTTAACAGGCAGACTGTCCCCAGTGTCCACTTCATGAGTGCACCAGGTGGTCTGACTTGGAGTCAGAGAAAACATGTGTCTGAACTGATTGAGCACCTGTCTACAATCAGTTTGCTGCTGGGCAGTGAGGCTGCCTGCCAAGGCTACACCATCCACTGACCCATCATCAGGGTTCTGTGAGAGCAGGTCAGAGAGAGGGTCACTCTCCTCCTCCTGTCCCTCATCTGTTGCCATGAGCAAGCCCATGTCAGCCCTGTCCATATATGGCTTCAGCCTGTTGACATGGAGCACCCTGTGGGGGTTCCTGGGAGTTCCCAGGTCTACCAGATAGGTAACCTCTCCCTTCTGTTCAACAATGGTATGGGGGCCACTCCACTTGTCTTGGAGGGCTGCTGCGGCCACTGGCTCCAGCACCCACACCTTCTGTCCTGGCTGGTAAACAGTCAGCACAGCCTTTTGGTCATGCCAGGCTTTCTGTAATTCCTGGCTAGCCTCAAGGTTTTTGGTTGCCTTTTTCATATACTCAGCCATCCTGGAGCGGAGACCAAGTACATAGTCCACTATGTCCTGTTTGGGGGGTTTGAGCGGTAACTCCCAACCTTCCTTCACCAGACACAATAGACCCCTGACAGGATGGCTAAGCAAAAGTTCAAAAGGGCTGTAGCCAACCCCCTTTTGAGGCACCTCCCTGTATGCAAATAAAAGGCAGGGCAAGAGTATGTCCCATCTTCACCTAAGCTTTTCTGGGAGCCCTTTAATCATGCCCTTCAAGGTTTTGTTGAATCTCTCAACTAAACCATTGCATTGTGGGTGATAGGGTGTGGTGAACTTATAAGTCACTCCACACTCCTTCCACGTTGCAGTCAAGTAACTGGACATAAAGTTTGCAACTCTGTCAGATACTACCTCCTTAGGAAAGCCCACTCTTGAGAAAATTCCCACCAGGAGGGCCCTTGCCACCACAGGGGCTGTAGTGGTCCTAAGGGGAATGGCTTCTGGGTACCTGGTGGCATGGTCCACCACCACCAGGATAAACCTGTGCCCAGATGCTGTTTGGGGATCCATGGGACCAACTATGTCAATCCCCACCCTCTCAAAGGGAACCCCCACCACAGGTAGTGGTATCAGGGGGGCTTTGTGGTGCCACCTGCCTTCCCACTGGCTTGGCAGGTTACACAGGAGCGACAAAACTCCTTGGTGTCTTCAGACATGTGGGGCCAGTGAAAGTGGGGGACAATTCTGTCCCAAGTCTTGTTCTGGCCCAGGTGACCTGCTAAGGGGATATCATGGGCTAGTGTCAATAGGAAGCCCCTGAACTTCAGAGGTATAACCAACCTCCTGGCTGCTCCAGGCTTGGGGTCTCTACTCTCTGAGTACAGGAGTCCATCATCCCAATATATCTTATGGGAGCCACTAGCATTCCCAGCAGCCTCAGCAGCAGCTTGCTGTCTGAGGGGTTCAAGAGAGGGGCAGTTCAGCTGCTCCTGGCTCAGATCTGCCCTGGAAGGGCCCCCTGTCCCCAAGAACTCAACCTGATCAGTTTCAAGCTCCTCTGGGACAGTTCCTTCTTCAGGCCTGAGATCATCTTCCTCAAAAGACTGATCTGCTTCCTGAGCCAAGGGGGAAGGCACTGCCTTAACCCTACTGCTCCTCCTCTTGGGAGGCACCTGCTCCATTGTTCCAGAATCCAAGGCCTGTTCAGCTTTTGACATTTTGGCCTGTGACTTAGTCACAGCAAAGACATGTGCAGGGATCCCTAGCATTTCTGCATGTTTCCTGAGCTCAACCTCTGCCCAAGCTGAGGTTTCAAGATCATTACCAAGCAACCATTCTACTGGTAGGTCTGCACTCACTACAACCTTCGTAAGGCCAGTTACCCCTCCCCAGGAGAAGTTAACAACTGCCAGAGAATGGTCTGTTCTGACATTGCTAGCATTGGTCACTTGGTACATTTCACCAAGTATAATCTGCCCAGGATCCACAAGATCTTGTGTCACCATGGTGACACTTGCTCCTGTGTCCCTGAATGCCAAAGCCTCCTTCCATTAATTAAAGGCTGCTGTCTGTATTTGCCCAAATTATTGGGACTAACAAAGGGGGACATATCCATGCCCCCATCACAGACTAGGACAGCCTGAGTTGGCACTCTGACTAGGCCAGAGCCCATCTCAGTACCCAGGGTCAACCCTTATTCTGAGTGTTTCCACCACCATTTGTAGCTGGACTAGGGGGAACAGTTGCCTTAGGGGCAATGGTGGCTGGATTAGAGTCTTTGGACTTGGTGCAATCACTTGTCCAGTGAGTCTTTTGCTTACAGATTTTGCACCATGGTTTCTTTTGTCCTTTTCTTTTAGTAGATTGGGATTCCCCAGCAGATGCAGATTTTTGGGGACCTTGAGAAGACTTTTGGTCTTTACCCTTTTCCCCACCCTTGTCAGAGTTTTTGGAATCTTGCTTCTTCTGGTCACCACCTTGGTTCTGTACCTTCTGCTTCACCCTGGTTCTGACCCATTTGTCTGCCTTCTTTCCCAATTCTTGGGGAGAGGTCAGATCAGAGTCAACCAGGTACTGATGTAGCAACTGATTCTGACAGTTATTAAGAATCTGCTCCCTCATGATTAAATTATACAATCCTTTGAAGTCACACACCTTACTGCCAAGTAACCAGCCTTCCAGAGCCTTGGTAGCACAATCTACAAAGTCCACCCAGTCCTGTGTCTGAGCCTTTTGGGTATCTCTGAACTTTAACCTGTATTGCTCAGTGGTTAAGCCAAACCCATCTATCAGGGCACTCTTCAGGACTTGGTAATCATCAGCATCCTCTTCTCTTACAGTGAGGAGCTTGTCTCTACTTTTGTCTGCAAAGGAGAGCCACAAGATTGCTGCCCACTGCTCCTGGGGGACCCTCTGAACTTTACAGGCCCTTTCCAGTAACCCTGGGCGTAGTGCGCGTAGTAGCGCTACGCGTAGCTACGCAAAGTGCACTTCGCACTACGCGAGCTACGCGTAGCTACGCGAACTGCGTAGTGCACTGTGCAAAATGCTGTTCGCACTGATTGCACATTGCCGGATGCTTGTCCGCACTGTGCAATCAGTGCAAACCGCATCTTGCACAGTGCAAGCGGTCGTTTTCTGCCGCTCGAGTAGATTTCTACTCGAGCGGCAGCTTTCTCAACGCGGACTGGTAGTTTCTCATCGCGAGCGGTCGCGAGCATATGCGACCACTCGCAATGAGAAACCTGACCTCCCCGCGTTGAGAATCTCGCCGGGAGGTTTATTTTCCACGCTCGCGATCGGCAACTTGATGCTGCTGATCGCGAACGAGGAAATAGTCTCGCCGGGATGTCATTTTGCTTGCTCGCGGTCGCCAACTTGACGTTGAGACCGCGAGGAAGCAAAAAATGACCGCTACGCTACGCGTGTTTGCACTGTGCTACGTGCAATTCGTGTAGTGCGAAGTAGCGCAAACTTCGCAAACTACGCGAGCGTAGCGTAGTACTTCGCCCAGGGTTACTTTCCAGTGCAGTTATCCATTTGTGGATGTTATCCCCACTCTGGTAGGGAGGGACAATCTTGCTAAGGTTTCTATGGTCATAAGACCTTTCCCTACCACTAGGGAAGTTGCTGCCACCATGGGACTCTAGTCCCAACTTTCTTCCTTGTCTATGAAGCTCTAGGGACTCCCTGTCTATAGCCAGCTGCTCTCTTCTGATTCTAAGCTGAGCTTCTTCATACTGGAGCAGCCTCTTTTTCCTTTCATTAGAGGATTCCCTCCTATGAGAGGAAACAGAGGTCCCTACTGAGGTGTCAGAATGGTTAGACTCCTGAGAAGGAGATCTGGACCTTCTAGGCACACTCACAACTCTTCCTGGTGGGACATAGGAGAGGTCATTCTGATCCTCCTCCTCATCTGCAGGAGGAGCTGGATTGTCCAGGGCAAGATCATTTTCATCTTCCTGGCCAGTTTCAGAGGTCAGGTCCTGGGTATTTTCACCCCTGGTCCCTTCCTCATCTTCTGCCCCACCCTCTCTGCCTACCCCTGCAGACCCTAGGGGTCTTCTGAGATCATCCAGCAGAAGCATCTCCATGAGACGTTGGGTGTTGGCACTTTTGCCTGTCTTCAGCTTTCTAATCTTGCACAACTCTCTCAATTCCAAGAATGGGAGGTTGTCATATTTGGAGGGTAGGAGCCCACTGGTTCCTGGCAGGGACCTACTGGTTCCTGGCCCTGAAGACATCACTAGTGAGGTGTGGTGTATGCACTACCTACTCTAGTGTGGCCTACTAAACTCTCTTGAGTTTTAGAAAGGGTGTGCTAAGCCCTTGACACACAACTCTAAGTTCAGTAGAACTTACTGTATTTCTAAGCTTGAATTTATATGTACCTGAGGTACCTTTAGTGGTTTTCAGTTGATCACACACTTGAGATTATCTGGTAAAACAAAGGCAAGCTTGAATCCAACCGCTGCACACCAATGTGAGAAGTTGGCCTGGCATATGCTGTCCACTAGTTATAGTGGGCACCTTGCACCAGTCCAAACGACCTTTATTGATGATAGGTTTATAGACAACCTTTATTGAAAGCTATCCTAGTGGTAGCTATGGAGAGCAGCCTTCAGGCTAAGTCTTGAAGGAGTGTTAAGCTGTTTGTTTTACCAGTTATAAGCTCATGAATGACCAAATGAAAGGAGAACCACACCAGGTATATATATAAAATATATGTATTTATTTCTAAACACTACCCAATAGTCTCTTTATGAGACTAAAGGTCAAAGTACACAAGTTACAAATCAAATAGCACAGTAAATTAGCACAATATACGATTAGCCCTAGGGGCGTACCAAACCATACATTAAGAAAGTGGTATAAGAACCACGACTTAAGTAGACACAAGGCCTAGAGCCTGTAGAATCGCTGGGACCCCAAGGAACCACCCAAGGTAGTGACACAGGGGACCCACGGGGGCTGTGTGCAGTGTGTGAACACAGCCGCGAGCTCCGTTAAAGTCTATGGGAAAGTCGCGGTAAGAGTTTTAGAGTTTAGGGACACTTAGAAATGGACTAGGACCAAACCCTCTTGGACTTAGACAGTTCTAGGGTCAACGCCCACGGGAGCACTGGAGTACTCGAGTTACCTCACCCAGGGAAGCCGGGTGCATAGGTGTCAAATGGTGTCGGGTCGTGTCGTCGTTTTCAATGGCAGCCTGCCACGAAGTGCTGCTGCCGGGAAGATGCGAAGTGTCCGAAGAGATCCAAGCCTGGATCAGAGGTGAGAAGAACCTGAAAGCAGAGGGGACAGAGTCTGGGTCACTTGCCAGTGACCAGGGGCACGATAGTCGAATGCCCACCGATGTCGGTTGCTTCAGGTGAAAGAGGTGAAGCTTGACTCTTCAGCCACGAGGAGCAGGAGGCGTCGACGATGACCAGGAGCTGGATTCGAGCTGTCCCAAGAAGGATGTCGAGTGCTGCAGCGTTGGTGTCTGGATTGAACACAACAAGCCTTGGCAACAGCAACCCACGCAGAAAAGAGAAAGATGCTTCGGAGCAGACCAGCAAGGTCTGAGGGACTCACCACTTGGTGGGGAGTTAGGGCATAACTGGAGCCACCAGAAACGCCCAAAGAAAATCAGAGTTGCCTTCACAGGGACCCACCAGTTGACGGACCAGGGATCGCAAAGGAGCCCCAAGCGGAAATGCAGGAAGCGGGCCCACGGAACACTCGTGGAGTGTAAGCTCACAATCTTCGGTGCAAATAGTGCTCGGGCCTGGGCTACTAGTAACCCAAAGCAGGACTTCAAGAGTCATCGAGAAGTAATGCACTAGCAAATGTGCATGGTGACCAGGAGTTCCGGTTCCACACTATTCACGAGGGCTGCGGGTCTCAGCTTTGCTGGGGACTCGAGTCGGCCTCTGAGATGTCTGGAAATCCTCTTCCTGAGCTGCAAGTACTTCGGAGTCCGGCGGGAGCTTCGGAGATGCAGACCGGAAAATGCTTCATTGGTGCCTGCCAAGCAGGGGAGTCACTCCTTGACCCCAAGGGAGATTTCTTCAGTCCTCTAGTCTTGAGTAGAGCGTCGAAGTTCCAGGATTCAGTTGCAGAGTTTCGTCCAGGGATATCTAAAGTCCTGTTGCCAGGGTTCCCTTACTTATACTAAAGAAAGGGGTTGGACTAACTCTGGGGACCCACCTATGGGAGGGTTTGGAAAGACGGGTGGCTATACCCATTTCCTTTGTCCAGTTTCGCACCAGAGCAGGGGCTGGCAGCCCCTGCAACCGGTTTGAACTGGGGTATGCACGAGGACACCAAATGTGCCCCCAGTGCAGGACTTCAAAGCACTCTTGGAGTGCACCCAGCCCCAATCCACTAAGGCCTGTCTGGGAGGTGGTAACACCTCCCTGAGACAGGAAACCTATTGTCCAGGCCTCCCCTGCAGGAGTTTCGGTCAGCAGCAGGAGGCCAGACTCGTGTCTGTGGCTGCAGCATCCAGTTTGTGATGCCAGGCTCTGTTTAGGTGGTACCGGGTATACCGGTGCTGTCATGTCTCTCCCTCTAGAAGGGTGTTATCATACTCCCACACCAGTTACTGGTGTGGGGGTATGATTCCAAGGTGTTTGACACCAAACACGACATGTTTCCGTGCAGCCATCCCAAAGTTAGCATTTACCGTTTAGATATAATGCACTTAAGAGTATATGGTCAGGCTGCACCACAGACAACCCCGGAGAGGAGATTCCAAAGGCTGCAGAAGGGCTCTGCTCAGGCATGGGCACCCTCTCACATAAAACCAAGCACCCTGCCTTCAGGATTGATAAGGCCTGCCATAGGGGTGACTGATAGGTTTCTATGTGCAGTGATAGGCGAGATATAATGAACCTATATCTCTGTAAGGTGGTGCATGCACCACCTTACTCAGGCTGCAGGAGCAGTCCTGCGGTGTCATTTTGGAGGGCCTTCCAGGGGTGGCACAATACATGCTTCAACCCCTGGTAGGCCTCTGGGGTACCTATGCCCTGGGTACATAGTATACCATATACTAGGGACTTATAAGGGCACCCCAGAATCCAATCTGAAGTGTACTTAAGGTACAGGGAATCAATTTAGAGAGGAAGCAGTTAGGATGGGGTCCTGGATAGCAGGGCCCCAGCCAGACTAAAGTCGAAAAACAGTGATACACCAGCAAAAAGTGGGGGTAACCATAAGAGGCAGATCCTACTCTCCTACAAGGAGTTCCTCCCTGAGCCTGATCCACTTCAACGCATACATGATCTGTTTAGCCAGCATCATCTACTCTCATGACCTCAACGTCCTCTCCTACACTACCACAATGCAACTCATTCTCTCCCTCACGCAGAAGACAACCAGTACCAAATCAAGTTCGATGACTGCATGAATGAAATCACTGACTGGATGAAAACCAACTGTCTAAAGCTAAACACTGACAAGACCAAATCATGACCTTCAGGAAGAGCACATCACTGTGGGACTCCACCTTGTGACCAACAGAGTCCGGACTGACACCCACTCCCACCATCCATGCCAAGAACCTACTGGATCATCATCAACAGGAAACTCAACATGACAGCTTAAGTCAATGCCATCACTGCCTCATGCTTCCATACCATAATGATGTTGAGGAAGATTTTTAAATGTCTTCCAATCCCATTTGGGCACCCGGAAACCTGTCATGCAACTCTGGTTACAAGCAAGCTGGACTATTGGAACACCCCCTATGCCTGAATCAACAAAAAACTCACCAGAACCTTGCAGACCATTCAGAACTTAGCAGCCAGAATCACTATTAACCTCCTACGGTGCGTTCACATCATACCCCACCTGAAACAGTTCCACCGGCCCCCCATTCACAAATGAGCACAATTTAAACTCCTCACACACACTTTCAAGGTACTCCATAATACTGGCCCAGCATATCTCAACAATTGCATCTGCTTTCACAAACCTTCCAGACACCTCCACTCTTCCAGACTCCTACTTGCACAAATCCCACACATATGTAAAGCCAGATCTGGGGGTCGAGTCTTCTCCTACAACACTCCTAAGGTGTGAAATGGGTGGGAACTATACATTAGAGCCTCCTAATCACCTCTTGAATTCTGCAATTAGCTGAAGACCTGGCTTTTCGAGTACTCTCACTGTACCCTAGGTGTGGCTAGACTCACACCTGCTCAGCGCCAAGATATCCTTCTGGGTGATAGTATGCTCTACAAATTTGTATACCATAACCAGGATTTCATGAACATTCAGATTTTCTTGGTGGTGAGAGATGTGAGCTTTGTTGATGTTCACCTGTGGAATTTTGTGGAAAGCTTCAAATAAGGATTAAAGTTTCAATAGCGAAACATGTTTGTGTTTAGTGTAAGATTTACTTTATGACCTCCACATTTATTAATTGAGATGCCTTTGGAGGTTGATAGTAGTATAACATCAATAAACTTCACACTTCTACTCTACATATTATCTCAGTCAGTGTTGTGTAGGTAGCCCAACTCACTTACATGGTTGTAGTTCATGACAATGCATAAAATTATACTAGGAGTAATTACATAACAGACACTATACCATGAGTCACTACATCAGGAGTTCTTTTCATCGCAACGTCACAGATACGTTTATAATAGTTTTGTGTATTTTTCACAGGCAGCTAAAGTGTCTATGTAGTTACAGTTAGGTCAGCTTTTGCACTGAAAATAACTTTGGTAGACACAAATCTGCACAAAACTTTCCATAAAAATGTTCATCCACTTTGGGTTTGTCATGGCAAATTTGATGCAGGTCCATCAAACGAGGGCCAAAAGGGGGTCATGAAAGTGACACTTTCCCTTTTATCTCCAATAGGATTTTGTTGCTGCTCAAGACAGAAAAAACAGCTGAACAGAATCACACCAAAACTGGCATGTAATTAGAACGTTGCTCAAGGAAGTTGCTTTGCTTGGTGTAAATCTGATCAATAGTTTGAGAAATTAGAGTTTACAAAAGTCTGGAAATTACTGCACTTTTTATCCATGGACCTTTCACGGATATGCAGCTGCCATTATGTAACTCGTGCAGAGAGTACCATGTTGGTTGAAGAAACAAAAAGGGGCAGGGTGAGCTTTCCATGAGCCTTCCCTGAAACCTAAGCCTATGTAAATGCAGTTCCAAAGAATAAAAATATTTATAGGAAATAAACTTGGTGCACTACACTTGTGGTTGGCCAAACCCTGCTGGGCATGGCCTTTGTCCCTGTGTAGCAGAGGCTGGCTTCCAATAGTGGGTTGGGCACATGGCCTGGGCCATGGACAGACATTGTGGCTAACCCCTGCTGTGCACAGCCAAAGGCAGGAGTTGGGTGCCCGTGGAAGGCTGGGTGTAGGGCCTGTCCTTCTGCCAGGCCCTGCTGCCAAGCCCTGCTGTACACAACCTTTGGCCATAGGTCAGCCCTGCGCCCAAACCACCACAGGCAGCAACCCCCTGCATACAGTAGAGGTTGACTGCAGGGTATGGCTAAATGCTGGGTCCTGCGCCCGATTCCCACTGCACACAGCAGAAGACCATATGCAGTGGTGGTTGGCTACCTGGAGTCGACTGGACGAATGGCCGACGACGAATTCCCATACTCACTGAAGGTCAGGTGCAGGGTCTGGGAGAAGGTCAGATCCTGAAGCCAACAGTTGTTGCACATGGCAGAGGATGGTGCAATATACGGGTTGGCTGTAAGTAGGAGTTTATAAGCAAGGAGCAGTAGGATGTGGTTGTTAGAAATGGGGGTCTCTAGTTGGCAATGGTTTGCACCTTGTCCAAGTAGGGACCCTTCCTTCTAGTCAGGATAAGGGAGTTACACTCCTAAAATAACCCTTGGTAGCTTGGCACGAGCAGTCAGGCTTATCTTAGAGGCAGTGTGTAAAGCATTTGCACATAACCAACAGTAATACAGTGTAAGCACTACAAAAGGACACCACACCAGTTAAAAAAAATATCCAATATTTTTATATACTTAAGACAAGACCAAAAACGATAAAAATCCACGATACAGTACTTGGAAATCTTCAGTTATCAAAATAACCTTGAAATAAAGTTCCTTGAAGTTGATAGCTCCGTCTGGGGCTATCACGGCGTCGTGAACAAACAAATCCAAACAGTTCTGGCTGACCGCTGCGTCGCGGGCCAGCTACAGTGTCGGGGAGACCCGCAAAACAGTACCTTTAGAAATGCAGGGCGTCGGCGACCTCTCGTTCAGCTTCCGAAAGCACGGCGTCCGCAGGTGTCGGTTCCGGAGGTCGGTGCAGGAGTCGTCCGGCCCTCGAAGTCACACGTGTTGCAGATCGAACTCCTCGCGGTTGAAGTCAGGAGCGCGGGCATGGGCGGGCTACGGGTGCTGCGGTGCGAAGTGCAATGGTGCGGTGTGCGATGCCCTCAGGTCGCGGTGCGAGCAGCGGCCCGATGGCAGCGTCAGATGGCGTCTTCGATGAGACCAGGGTCGCGGTGCGAAGTGATGCGGTGCTCGTCGCGGTGCTGGCAGGTCACGGTGCAAGCAGTGGTGTCATCGTTGCTGAGGCGCTGTCGTTGGCTGACGAACTAGAGTCAATGGTGCCAGCGCCGGTAGGCCAAGGCTGCGGTGCGGGATGAGGGCGGTGCGTCGTGGAGCTTTAGGAGCGGTGCCCTCGAACCACGGAGCAGGCAGCGACGTCGATGTCGGCGTGAAGCGTCGTCGTCGGGGATACCAAGGCAATGTCGTGAAGCAAGGCGGTGCAGAGTGCGGTGCCCACAGGTCGCGGTGCAAGCAGCGGCTCGGTGGCGGCATCTGATGGTGTCATTGGTGAGACCAGGGTTGCAGTGCGGCGTTTCAGCGGTGCCCTCTGCTCTGCCTTCAGGACACGGAGTCGGCAGCTGTGTCGTAGACGGCGTCGGGTTGCTTTTTCTTCTGTTTGCAGCACAAAACACACAGTCCCCAGTGCTGAGGGCAGACGAACTTGAAGTCTTTAATGTTCCTGAGACTTCTTGAACAGGGGGCAAGCTCTACCTCAAGCCCTTGGAGATACTCAAAGAAAGAAGTTGTAAAAAGTTCAGTCCAGTCCTTTCACTGCCCAAAACAGAAGCAGCCACTGCAGGCCAACACAGGAAAGCACTCAGCAAAGTGGTAGTTCCTCCTAACAGCTTCTCCAGCTCTTATTCTTGGGAGTCTTCTTGGTCCAAAAGAGTTCTAAAGTGTAGAGGTTTGGGCCCCACTTTTTATAACCCAAAATCCTTTGTCTTCTCAGGCAGAGAGTGTCTGTGCTTAGTCCAAAACAGTTTGGTCCTCTCTGTCCCAGCTTCCCAGCAGGAGGTGGAGACAGCATTGTCCAAGGCAGACAGGGCCTATTCAGGTGCAAGGGAAATCTCCTCCCACCACTCTAAATGCAGACCGGGCCTATTCAGGTGCTAGTGACAACTCCTCCTACTACTCTGAATGCAGCCCAGGTCTATTCAGCCCATCCCTTGTCCCATCTAGACTCTCTGGAGCCACTGCTCCTCCCCAGCCCCTATCACTCCAAAGCCAGACAGTCAATACACATCCTAGCAGAGGCACACAGGATGGCTAAGCAAGAAAATACCTACATTCTAAAAGTGGTATTTTCAAACACTGAACGTAAAAATCATCTTTACTAAAAGATGCATCTTTAGATTCTGAGTTCAGGCATACTAAACTTTATTTTCCTATCTGGTCCCAATGGGAAGATATATTTATAAGATGTTATAAATTAACTCCCATGCTTTCCTATGGGACAGATAGCCTTTTCATAGTGAGAAACGAAGTGCACTGTAATTCACTACAAGGACATGTCACACACAACAGTACATGTCCTACCTTTAATATACACTGCACCCTGCCCACAGGGGTACCTTGGGCCTACCTTAGGGGTGACTGACATGTAAGAAAAGGGAAGGTTAGGGCCTGGCACGCGGGTACACTTGCCAAGTCGACATGACAGTTACAAACTGCGCACAGACTCTGCAGTAGCAGGTCTGAGTTACCTTTTCAGGGCTACTCATGTGGGTGGCACAATCAGTGCTGCAGGCCCACTAGTAGCATTTGATTTACAGGCCCTGGCACACTCAGTACACTTTACTAGGGGCTGACTAGTAAATCAAATATGCCAATCATGGAAACACCAATCCATAACACAATTTACACAGAGAGCATATGCACTTTAGCACTGAATAGCAGTGCTAAAGTGCCCAGAGTCCTAAAACCAACAACAGCAGGTCAGGAAAATATAGGAGGAAGAAGCAAAAGGTTTGGGGATATCCCTGCAAAAAGGGCCATTTCCTACAGTGGTATAGCAAATAAAACAGAGCAAAAAACAGTTGGATGCAGTGTAGCACCAAAAAACTTAGGTTAAAGAGAAGTCATGGTTATCTTTAGTTATACACCCATCTTATTGAATTAAAAAACTCAAAAAAACTCCGTTTTTTTAAGTGAATTTCTATGTTTTTTTACTAGTAGTCACGTTTGCAGAGTGGCGGACAAAGGGAGCGGGTCTCCGACCAGCTCTCAGGAATCCTGCTGTGTCTGGCTTACTGGAGGTAACAGGAGGGCTTCTGGGCCCCCAAGGACCCTCAGCAGCTAAGGGGACTTCATCCCCCACCAGCAGTGCACCGAGAAGCATGTTTACAGAGTGGTGGAGAAAGGGGGCGTGGCCTCAGAACACCTCTCAGCAATCCCACAGTGTGGGACTTACTGGAGGTAACAGAAGGTCTTGTTGGCCCCCAACGACCTTCAGCAGCCAAGGGGACTACATACCCCAACCAGCAGCGCACCAGGAGGTACAATTGCAGAGTGGTCTAGAAAGCTTTTTCTTTTTTGTTTTTTTTTTAATTATAAGGGAAGGGGGCTGTGTGGCCCCCCTTCCCTGGGCCGATTTTTGCCCCGGGGAATTCATCCCCCTGGGCCAGGGATTTTTAGAATGGGGTGGGGGCTGTGTGGCCCCTCCCCAGGCTGATTACAGCACGAGACCTCATCCCCTGGGGCCTGCCCTTTTTAAAAAAAAGAAACCTTGGAGGGGGGCTGTGCGGCCCCTCTCCCAGGCCGATTTTGGCAGGGGACCCCAGCTCCCCAGGGCCTGGCCACAAAACAATACTGTCCACCCAGGGCACCCAGTTTTTTATGTTGGAGACAGCGGGGGAGCCTGAAGGCCCTTGCAGTCCCTGCCAGCTCCCCACGTCCTGCGGGAGCCGGCATTGCTTTTGCACAAAGTGAGGTGATTATCATGCAGTCCCCTCTGTACAAAAGCAATTCTGCTCTGCTTCGAGTAAGCAAGAGCATTGTACATGCTCTCGCTTACTCGAAGCAAAATAGTTTGCCATGGCTTGGTGGGAAAATAGCAATGTTCCCGGGGTGGGCACCATTGCTGGAGCCGGTGCTGGGGGGGTGGTAGTCCCCAGGGCCATCTCCATTATACCTATCCTCAAAGAAGTTCTCATATGCCCAGCAAAGGAGTAGGGATGCACTCGACTTTCAAGCTTCAATCATACTTTTAATCCTCCCAAAACACAAAATCAACGCGTGCCTTCCCTACGTGTTTCGGTCTCCTGACCTTAATCATGGGTTAGACGGCAGTTCCTTGCGTTTGTTTGCGACTGATGTCATTTATATCCATGGCCCCTCCCTGGGACTAACGAGAGCGAAACACGTGTCAGGGGTTGCTTTCATTCATTTCAGGTTGGCTTGGATGGTATTTTATCAATCCAGAGCTGTAATACTGTGCCTGGAGTGGTAAAAGGCTTTGGCCATTTTACAGCTCGGCAGGGATAGCACTGTGCTAATCCTATGCTTAAAGACTTTGCTGTAAAAATGGCAAAAGATTTTGTCCCTTTCTATCTCAGCGTGGATAGCACTGCGCTAATCCTATGCTTAAAAACTTTGATAGAAAAGCAGACATTTGAGGTGAGCAAATTTAGAGTGTCGCAGGTGTTGATAGTGCTCTTAATGGAGCTGCTTTCCACCTAAACTTGAGAACTACCCAGAGTTCTCTGCTTCTGTTTTTGCATAATTTATTCATCACTCTATGCCTGAAAGGGTTTTGTTTTGATATATATATATATATATATATATATATATATATATCAATATATCATAGTGGCAGTCACCACCACCATTTATGGTTCGGCGGTACATTCAAGGGAATTTGGGGTAGGGCAAAAATGGGGAAGTCTGTCCAGCGTATCTATCAAGCAAATTGCCCACTATTACTAATACAATTAAAATGAATAAATTATTGCAAAAGACCATCAAATTGCAGTTTCCTTGAATGCCCCCATAAATGTTTATTTATTCTTTATTTAAGATAACATGATCTCCTATAAAGTATTATGAAATGTCATTATTTAACTTTCAATTTCTTCTGCATTACTTTCTTTCCACATTTCATTATAGTCATTTCTTAACAAAAATGAAACCACAAGAGTCTTTTAAAAGAAAGAACCCAGTTTTAAATTCCAGTGAAAATCAGCTCACGAGTTTTTCTAGAATGGAAATCAGCGACCACGTGTTTAGTGTCGTGTTTCAAGGCTGCAATCCAATTTGAAAGCAAATCAATGTTTATACTCTCAAGTCCATTGCACGTGACTTTTCGCAGATACTACACGTAAAAAATCCTTGCCGTTGATAGTACCTAACAGTAAAACATAAATCATCAAGCTTATTTGCCATGCGTAAAATGCGAATAAAGTGCTCTCGTAGTGATAAAGTACATGAAATCCCGATTTGTGACTGAGATGAATTATGTTAATCTTTCATTCCAATACCTATAATACGGTCCATTAGAGGCTTCCCTGCCATGCACAGTGTTGCCATCAATGAAGTCATTTCAGATGTTGCATTAATGTTATCAGTGGTGTCATAGAATATGTCATCAGTGAATGGCGAGGTTGTGAGTTAAAGTTACTTTATAGTGATATTTTCCCCTAACTATTATGTCCCATTAACCTTTGGTTTTTTCATTGAATTTTGAGGGTTCTTTTAAATCAATATTAGATAATCTTACCATACCCAACTATAACGCCCCTTTAACCTTTGTTTTTTTCAGTAAATTTATAGGATTTTTTTTGTGCAAAAAGTGGTATCTTATTACCATTGGTAACGCCAACTGCACGCAGTGCATGGCCAAAATGCCCTCCTTCAAAGAAATGAACCGGGGCCCAGGGGATGGGGTACCCGGGACCCAAGTCAGCTCAGGCAGCTGACTTACATGCCCTCTCCCCATGTTAAAAAAATACATAAATATGGTTTGACATCTGGGCCTGGCCCAGTTACGGGGGTAATTTATTAGAAAAAAAAGGCACACATGCCATTTTGTTTCAGTTTTTTACCCTGTTTTTTACCATGTTTTTTACCATTAGCGCTGTCATTTCTTGAGCACAGAACTGTGTTAAAGCTCTTTGGGGAAGCATTCTTTTAATTAATTGAAATACTTGTGTGTGTTTTTAAACTTTTACTTGCTGCTCCAATCTCAGTTCTTTCCGATTGGCACATTGGTCGGTCCCTGCATGTCAGAGCGGGGCCGCCATTTTTGTTAGCGTGCTAGTTGTTCTCTGCACGATAGTTTAAATGGGCACGCTGACACGACCACGCAGCGCTGTCATTTCTTGAGCACAGAGCTGTTCAAAGCTTTTTGGGGAAGCATTATTTTAATTAAATGAAATACTTGTGTTTGTTTTTAAACTTTATCTGCTGCTCTGATCTCAGTTCTTTTCGATTGGCACATTGGCCGGTCCCCAAAAGTCAGAGCAGGGCCACCATTTTTGTTAGCGTGCTAGTTGTTCTCAGCACAATAGTTTAAATGGGCATGCTGACGCGACCGCGCAGCGGACACGCGCAGCGGGCACGCCAAAGGCAAGCCCTTCTGCGCCCGCCTGTGGCCGGAATGCACCAGAACCCCTGCTCAAAATTCTATTTGGTCCTACTCACGAGAGGCTTTATTGACATCAGACTCAGAAGTAAGCAAAGGAAATGTAAACCAATTAACTTTCAGGGGGACACCTTGGTATGGGGCTGCCCCACTTGTAATTTTTCTACTTGTACTAATCATGATGGCATCCATAAAAACAACACTAGGCTCACAAGCTCTCCACCTGCTCACATCTGTGAGCAAAGGGACTCTGTCCTTACATATGTACTACTGAACATCAGGTCACTTCCCAAACATAAATTTGGATTAGTGGACTTGATTGACCAGTTCAACTCAGACATAATTTTTCTTATGGAGACGTGGACCAACAGCTCCTCTGAGCCAGATCTTAATACGGCCATACCTAAAGGGTATGAACTGTTCAGAGTAGACAGAGAAGGGCAACGGGGCGGGGGAGTTGCTATTTCCCACCGTACTAACATCAAGGCCTCATTTGCAGTCATCCCTCATTTGGAGGAAGAAGCTATTATGTTTGCTCTCAAAGTTAACAACAAGATAGTTTTTAATGGAATTTTAATTTACCGGCCACCTGGCCCCAGGAACAACTTCATTTTTTCCATACGGACCGTTTTGGAATCTTGCGTGGAGTAGCCCAACTTTACCTTGTTGAGTGATTTTAATTTCCATTTAGAATCTACTGAATGCTGTGATACTATCAATTTAATTGACGGGCTGAAAAGCTTTGACTTAAATCAAGTCATTACTGGGCCAACTCACACAGGAAACCAAACTCTCGATGGTATTGTCACCAACTACGCACGGATCACATTTAACAGAGCTTTACCTATGGCCTGGACAGATCACAGTGCAGTACGCTTTGAGCTAACATTTTCAGAAGAACCCCTCAAAGCATCAAACATCAATAGTACGGTTAAAATATACCCATGGCGGAAAATAAATACTCCTGATCTAGATTCGGCCTTACGCTCCCACACTCCTTGCCTAAGTACTGATCCTGACTCTGCAGCCCTCAATTGTGAGGCTTGGATTGACTCTGCGACTACTAAGCTTGCCCTGGAAAGAATATACGAAACCGCAGTAAGCAACCATCAGCTCTGTGGTACACACCCGAGCTGAAGGATCTTAAGAAAAAGTGTAGGGCCCAGGAACAAATATGGAGGAAAGATTACTCTACAATGGAAACAAAACATTATAGAAAAGCCATTGAAAAGTATAAAGAGGCAATAATCTCAGTAAAGTCACACTTTTTTATGGAGAAAATTAGGTCTACAAAAAATTCAGCCAGAGAGCTTTTTAAAACAGCCACAGCTTTATTGAATTCGGTGAAGGCAAACAATTCACCCCCAACAGATTTCTGTGATAAATTAGCAGATTTTTTCTACAATGAAGGAAAAGACGTATACGATGAGTTCTCTAGTCATCAAGCTGGGGATAGCCCAGACGAGCTGGATAGTCTAGATCAGGGCGAGGCTACTATGCAGGCACGCCTAAAAAAGTTAAATCATTTGACGCCCGAACCAGTGGGGAGGCTTACTCTGTCAACTAAATCCGGACCCCCACTGGACCCCTGTCCAGCTATGGTCCTTCATATGGTCCCTAATACTATTGCAGGCCACCTTGCACCCCTCCTAAATAATATTTGATGCAGGTTCCTTTCCAAATATCTGGAAAAAATCTCTAGTATGGCCCATCTTGAAAAAACTATTGCAGGACCCTATGGAGTTTAAAAATTATCGGCCAATCTCCTGTCTGCCGTTTCCATCCAAAATTCTCGAAAAAGCCAGGCCCAGTCCATCCCCAGTAAAGAAGGTAAAAAGTCTAGGTGTCACTCTAGATGACCAGCTGTCCTTATCAGACCAGGTCAATCTTATTACATCATCCTGCTTCTACATGCTGAAGATCCTAAGAAAACTTTTACTCTTCATACCCATGGACCTAAGGAAAACAGTGATCGTTGCATTGGTGTTATCAAAGATCGATTACTGTAACGCCTTGTATCTGGGTGCAAACAAGATGACTCTATGCAAGCTTCAATCAGTTCAAAAGCGACTACTGCTTAAAATCCCCAAATTCAGTCCGGTGTCCCAAATTATTCAAGATCTGAACTGGCTGCCAGTCCAGGCAAGGGTCCAATTCAAGTCCTTGTGCATTGTTCACAAGACCCTCCACGGGGTCGGAACTGCCTACTTCAGCAATCGCATTAGATGGCACATCCCTCAACGCAATCTTAGGTCATCGACTGCCTCTCTGCTGGTCATTCCTAGGGTGAAGACAGTAAAATGGGATGGCAGAAGCTTTTTTCATTTGGCCTCTAAACTTTGGAATACTCTGCTTTTTACACTGAGAAGCCAAACCAAAAGACAGCGGTTTAGAAAATCGCTAAAAACTTGGCTGTTTGCATCCAAATCCTAGCCTATGCCTGCTCCCTCTGCTCAAGATTCAACGACAGCTCTAGCGCTAAGACGCCTTGGCATATATGTGCTTTACAAAACCTTCATTTCATTTCATGATCCCGCTGGAGAACCTCAAGATTGTAGCTTGCTTTCTGACAGCCCCCACAAGGGCTAGGGGGGCAGGGTATCTCTACCCTGCTCCCTTATACTTTTTTTTTTTTACCTCTTTCAGGACAGGGGACTAAGACCCAAGTACTATAATGGTTGCCTCAACATTTATTTTCATGTTGTGGCCAGCTAATCAGAATGCTCCCTCCCCAAAGACCTCACTACCATGGGAACAAAGTGGCTGGAGGGAACAAAAGCCCACTAGGCCAATCTGATCACTCTATTTTTTTAAGTAGCATGCTTGCGGGACACTTGAAAGAGTCCCACGAACCCAACCATCCAAAAATACAAAGTTTTTAATCTGTAATGTCTCAAAAACTATTGAACAGATTTACACTAAATCACAAAAGCACGTCCTCTGGACCAAGAGGAAAAAAAGCTGAGGGAAAAAGAGCACTTTTAAAAAAAGTTTTATTAAGATTGCGTCAAATGGCGTCAAAGTTATTGGCAAACCAAAAAAGCCATTTCCTATGTAAACGTGGTCCTACCTAGAACTGCCCAGGGGCAACAGCCATGTACACAGGCATAAGTGTTGTTTAGGAGGTGAAACCAGCTGATGTTTGACCCCACGGGAACTCCCAAGCAACCCTACTGTGCACTGGCATTGTCTGCTGCTAAAAGATTCATTGTAATTTAACATTACTAAGAGGGCTCTCTTGTCATAGTTTGAGGTCAAAGGTGATTTGACAGATAAGGAAATGTGCACACCTGGACAGCATGCTGGTATTTTTTATACTTACATGAAATCGCAATGAGCAATTAGTTAACACAATTTCCATCACTAGTACCCAAGAATCTAACAACAAAACTGTAACCATGGGTTCCAGAGTAGCGTGCTAGTGGCTGTAAAGTGCTTCGATGCCTTCTCAGGGTTTGTAAGCGCAATATAAATACAATTTACAAATAAAATTGACAATTAATATAAGTGTGTGTGTCTATCTTTATATATATATGTATATATATGTATATATATATATAAATATATATTTGTTTTTTAGGTACATAGCTACACAATTGTGTAAATTGCGTTATATGGCACGAAGTCGACATTGAGAAGCTCTGGCGATACCATGAACGGGAACCCTGAGATCTATATATTCTAATGCCATGATACAGAAAATAAATTAACCTAAATGAAGCATGTTATTTGGAACATGTGTATTAATAAACGGCGATTCAGACATGTACCACCACAATCGATCAAATCTCAAATTCCACATAATTACCATAGAAGAGGTGCTTTTCCTGGATGATAGTCCAGATCTTTAATGTTTCACACAACGAGCCTATGCAATGACACGTGTCTCTGATTCTTCTTAAATACCTATGTTTATAACTAATGCACATGGAGGTACAGCATGGCATTAACCATCTATGCAGATCCACATGAGTGATGCAGCACACCTCGGGTCTTGCCACCCTGCCTCCCCTTCCCCTTGTAAACCACCAAGGTTTGGTATGTTGGCACTGCGATCCCCAGTGCTGCCTATGAAGTGCACGTTGAGGATGTCAACTTTCTGCTCCCAAGGCCAAGAAATCTATGAAGCGTTAGTTTTAGCAAATGCGAAATCATTTATTATGCCATGTGAAACATTTTCTGCAAAAATAGCTTTTAATTCACAAGATAAATGCAGTCTGATAATTAGGAGAGAAGCTCTGTGTGATTTGGTTTCAGAAAGAATTCAAATAGCCTGCCTTCAACAAGGAAGAAAATCTGCATTGATAATATAAAAACCTTTCAATGATTATATTAGCATTAGGTACAAAATGTGCCAGGAATGAATCTACATATGGCACGTGCGTTTACGTATCATGTGTAGAATACAGAAAAATGACACCGTTTTGCAGTATTTTGACAAAAAGGACATTACCTTTCAGCAGAGAACCCCAAAATGAAACAAACGATGACCCGCTACTGACAAACCATCAGGGAGATGCATGAGACACAGACCCGAAGGTGGACGAAGCGAGCCAGCGTAGCATGTACAGGACTCTGTACCTTACAGTGAAAGATTCATTATGAAGGTAGTATTGACTTTTAGCTTCAAGTGACGATAAATGAAGCTGGACTCCGGTTCGGGGCTCTTGCGGCTTCCAATTAGTGGATAACTTTCAGTGTATAAATAATTGCCTCCTAGCTACCTCGCAAATGATGCCCTAAAACTGCTCATGGGGAACTATTTCCTCGCATAAAACTAGTGCGTCGATAAAAATGCTGCTACCCTTCATTTTTTTTCCTTTTTCTATCCTAAGTAGGCGGTGAAGTTTAGAATACAGGAAACAAGCTCACAGCTAACCGGCATAAATCACCGGAGTGGTAAAGTATAATCCTATCACAGTACGAACACAACACGCAGTCCTCCCTACTCCCTGGACTCCCTATTGGACTCCCTGAACCCTCTTCCTAGTTTCACGCTCCAGCTTTAGACAAAGGAAACCTAACTGGGCAAGCATTCATTTTCCTTCGGCCCTATCCCAAGTATTTATAAAACGCCAATATAGCACTACCATATCGTGGGGCCTAAATACGCATGCGAAATAAAACATGAAAGAGAGGACAGACACCATGACATGTTTGACTCAGGCACCAAGTGCTGGCCCTGATACCATAGCCAGGCCATTGGAAGTATGCAGAGGTGGAGGACCAAAATATGCAGCAGGATTGGCTAAATTATGCTTAAAAAAAAAGCAAATTATGTGGAATAATGCGGCACATTTTGTGATAGTACTGCTTCATTATTTTTTAATTTTCACGCATAGTAACACTGTCTGGGCAAAGATTACACTTTAGAGTACCAGTTCAACACCCAAATTAGGGGTGGGCGGAATGTTCTGTTTTGCCCGCAGAATTGGCAGAATTTTGGCCACTCTGGATAACTCTTTAATGCAAAGTTCTGGGCAAATTCCACCAATCGCTGCATGGTGGAATTCCACCCACCACCAAGGCTCCATAATATGCAAGCTGGCAAGCATGAGTGAGATTTGCGTCCCCTACTGTGATTTTCTAATGTGGGCGTTTGCTGGTGTTCACGAGCGCTCGCAGCCAGAGGGCTGCCATTCGAGTACATTTACTGCAGCTCAAGTAGATTTTCTACACGAGCGGCAGCAAAATCAACTTGAAAGGGCACGAGCTCTTGCACAACACATGGTGCCGTTTGTGCTGATTTTCAGCGCTGCTCATGCTACCGCCGCTAAATTCCAACGCAAGCTGCATATTTTCCTTTTTTTTTTTAAGTTTGAGTTTATTAAAGGATAACAGAAAAGAAGAAACAGCAATGTAATAATACAATAAAGCCTTATGTAACAAAAGGATAAAAAGAGAAAATAGAAATAAGTAATAATATTCTTGTCATACTATAGGGAAAAACGAAAAAGCATCATATAATTTATGAAATTGTATCTATTTTGCACATAAGGTCGCTAAAAAGTATACATTTTTATGATTTTAAACAAAAAACTAAGATTTATGATATATCGGTTTTTACCAATGCATGCAGAGCAAGTTTTTAAATCTCGATGTTTGTATTGCAATGGTTTTAATTAACTATGCAAATAAATTTACTTACTTAAGCATCATATAAGGCAATAAAGAGAAGGAAAAAAGAAGGGGGTGAAAAGGTAAGGGAGCAAAATATAATATATAGAAAAAACATTTGAAAATAACAAGCAGATTAAGTAAAAACAATTAGCATGGTAAGCATAACAATAAATGGAGGTGGAAAACAGAATGACGGAACAATCAATGATAAATGACTAATTAACGAACTAGGAATAAGAAGGCAAAGGGAGAAATTAAGGTGGTTTTCGTACATCATCCGATCCAGTTTTAGAAGAAACATGTAAAGAAGCAGTTAAGGATACATAGGTTGTCAAGGGGAGCCATAAAAGGTCCCTTTTGATGGCCAGGGATATGGGGGAGACATGGTTAGTATCTAGCCGATGGTGAAAACAGACAGCATTCCACCAGGAGCGGAAAGTAACTTTATCGGCTTGTTTCCAATTAGAGGTGATTAAGTGAAATGCGATATCCAACAGTAAATCCAAAAGTCTGAAACTCAGTGGAGATTGAGGCCAATGGGAGGAGAGGGTACCCAGGAAGATGTGAGTGAAAGAAAAGGGGATGCGAACATGAAAAATGTTCTGAATTTGGGACCAAACAAGTTTCCAAAATTGAAGAATTGGAGGGCATTCAAACAACATATGTTTAAGATCAGCAGTAGGGCAAGGGCAGGACCAGCAGGTAGAGGTGTGCTTGAAGAAAAAGATGCCAAAAGCATTGGGGAAAATAATATTCGATGATAAATAAAAAAAAGGGTTTGTGTGGTGTTAGCAGCCCTGGAGGTTTTATGAATTTTAGACCATAATTTATCCCAGGTAGAAATCGGCCATTCCTGCGAAAAATCTTTTTCCCACGCCAATTCAACCTTAGTTTTGAATCTGTCCAAGGAAAATAGGAAAGATTTATACAAAGTGGAAGCTGAAGGAGAATTGTTTAATAGTGAGGATAGAGTTTTGTACAAAGGAGGGAAGTCATTAGTAGTAGGTAAAATTTTAAGATATTGGATGAGAGAAGGATAAAGAAGATTAAATTGTGATCGAGAGGACGAAGGTAAGGAAAATTGGGATTGGAGATCAGAAAAAGTAAGGGGTTGGTTATCTGAAAGTAGTTGGGAGATCCAACTTAGACCTCTAGAATGCCATGATTTCCAGTATATAGAGCGGTTACGAATCCGTAAAGATTTATTATGCCAAATGGATTGTTGATGAGTGGAGCTAATAGAGGGATAAGAAGAAGACAGTATAGGAGTCAAAAGTTTACGAGAATGGGATATGATAGGAGATCGAAGAGAAGCCATACTAGAAGTGAAGGTCAAAATTTCTCTAAAATCGAAGGGAGCAATATAAATATTTTCTATTTTTAACCAAAGAGGGGGGGTATAAAGGAAGATCCGTAGATATCCAGCGAGCAGCTTGTTTTAATGAAAAAACAAGATGATAAGTTTTGAAATCAGGAAACCGGAGACCCCCATGAGGTTTGTCTTTCTTTAAAGAGGATAAGGCTATGCAAGATTGTTTACCTTTCCATAAGAATTTTAGGAGGATAGAGTCAATCTTCTTAAAATAATACGCAGGAATATGAATCATGGAGATAATGTATAATATAAGAGGTGAAAGCATCATCTTAATGGAGTCTAAGCGACCCCACCATGATAGGAAAAGGGGATGCCAGCGCGTAATGGTATCATTCAATTTCTTAATAATATAATCAAAGATGAACTTTAAAGTGTCCGATAGTAAAGGAGCGAACCATAAGCCCAAGTATTTGATTTTAAGTGGTTGCCAAGAGAACCCGGAGTGATCAAAAAGGTGTTTTTGACATAAAGCATTTAAAGGCAAAATTTCGCACTTATCAACATTAAGTCGATAACCAGAGATTTTAGAGAAGGAGGACACTTGTTGAAGGAAAGGAGGAAGGGAGGATTGAGGATCAGAACAATATAAAAGAATGTCGTCTGCATAAACTGACAGTTTAACCTGATGAGGGCCGAAATGAAAACCAGTGATGCGATCATCCTGTCTAATCTTAGTTAAAAATGGTTCCAAAGCTATGACAAATAATAGAGGGGATAAGGGGCAACCCTGTCTTACTCCCCTGTGCAATGAAAAATAATCAGAAGTCATACCATTAACAAATATAGACGCTTGGGGGCCTGAGTATAATGGAGAAATGAAAGCCAGGAATTTAGAAGGAAAACCAGCCCATTTTAAAGCATGAAACATAAAATCCCAACCAATTCTATCAAATGCTTTCTCAGCATCTAAGGAAATAGCGGCCAGAGGATGATCTAAGGAGGAGGCTTTACTTAAAACATTAAAAAATACTCGCGAGTTATCAGAAGCAAGTCGTCCCTTAACAAAACCTGATTGTTCCGGGCCACTAAGGTCTGGGAAGATGGGGTACATACGAAGGGCCAAAATCTTGGCAAAGATCTTGTAATCTGTATTGACCAAAGAAATAGGTCGATAATTCTTACAAAGAGAAAGGTCCTTATCCTCTTTAGGAATTAAGCAAATCAATGCTTCCTGAAACGTACCGCGTGAAGAGCCATTGTCAAGAAAAGATTGAAATAAAAGTAAGAGGTTTGGTAAAAGGAGTTTTGCTAAATGATTATAAAATTCAATGGTAAAACCATCTGGACCAGGAGCTTTTCCACGTCGTAAGATCGAGACGGCATGAGTAATTTCTGATAACGAAATATCAGCTTCCAAGGGTCCGAAATCAATATGACTGTAAGGAGGGGAAGGGATGGATTGAAAGTAAGAAAGAAGATCAGGTGGGTCAGGGAGAGTTTCAGGAGTGTATAGATCTTTATAAAAGGAAACAAATTCATGCAAAGTATCTTTATCTTTGAAAAGAGGAATACCGGCGGGGCCTTGTAGAGATTCTATCTTTGTACGTTCCTTTCTCACTTTTAAATAATTAGCCAGTAATTTTCCCATTTTGTTTTGACCCCCATAATAACGAGAACTACTTTTCAATAAATAATTAGAGGCCCCATCAGTGGATAATCTGTTAAAAGTAAATTTAGTGTCAATGAGATCTTTCAAGGAGAACTCAGTGTTGGAATGGTAGTATGCGTGTTCAAGTTGTTTAATTTTATTAAGTAGTTGAGTGGATTGGGCTTCTAAGGATTTTTTCTTCTGTGAGACAAAATTTATAATAAAACCTCTAGCAGCAGCCCTAAAGGAATCCCACACCATAACAAAGGGAGAATCCGGGATATTGTTGATAGCAAAAAATTCAGTGGCAAAAAAGTTGAATTTTTGACAAAAAATGGGATCAAGGAGTAAGGAATTATTAAATGGCCATCTTCCTGGGTGCGGGGAAAAAGGGATAAGATCAATATCTACAAGTACAGGGGCATGGTCTGACATTAGAATAGAGCCAATTTCAGAGTGAATGGTGTGTTGGGCCAGGGATTTACTTAGAAAAAGATAATCAATACGGGATTGGGAGTGATGGGAGGCCGAATAGAAACTATATTCACTAAGGTCAGGGTGACAATCTCCAAATGACTTACAAAGCTTTGCGACGAATAGTGGAAGTGAACTGTGAATGCATTTTGGAAGGGAGAAAGTTAACTTTAGAATGTCTATCTAAAATGGGATCGAAGACTTGATTGCAATCACCACCAAAAATAATATAGTCATCATCATATGAAAGTAACTATTCAGAAACAGTAGACCAAAAAACCTTATCAATCCCCATGGGGGCATAAACATTAAAAATAACTAAAGGGATCTTATCAACAAGAAGTTTAACAATAACCCAACGACCTTCAGCATCACGTTCTTGGTGAACAATGGAAACATGTAATTGTTTATGACATAAAATCAAAACTCCGTTTTTCTTACCCATAGCAGGAGAGTTAAACACATGCCCCACCCAGCATCTCTTCAGTTTGGAAGCTTCATCTTCAGGAATATGAGATTCCTGGAGTAAGGCAATATCAGTTTTTAACTTAGCTAGGTGAGATAGCACCCGTTGCCTTTTGATAGGATTGTTTAACCCTTTAACGTTCCAGGTAGTAACCCGAAATGTGACTTAGTGAAAAAAGAGTATGAACAGGTATCATGCTTACAAGAAACAGGAATTAAAATTGTAGAAACAAATAGAGGAGAAGAAGGTAAAAGGGATAGAGAAATCGAGTTAGAAAGGAGAATAAGGGAAAGGAAAGAGAGTAAGAGAGAAAACAAAGAGAAGAAAGAAAGAGTAAAAAAGGAATAAAATAAGAAGAGACAAAAAGAGAAACATTAAGATGAAAAACAAAGTGACAGTACATGTCATACAGAAGACGACTGAAAAACATACCTACAAAACGAATGGGGAGTGACTACACCAGAAGACGACGATGACAGCAACGGAGCGCCACCGAATACCCGATGAAGGACAGTCAAGATTGCAACGTAACAGGACGGTGAACAAGGAGTGGATTGTAGAAAAAGACACCTGTATGTATAAAAGAAGAAAAAAAAAAATAATAAAGGAAAAGTAATAACCTTGGGAAGAGAAATATGAGAAAGATATATAGAGCAAAACACAATATGAAAGTAATACAAAAAAAATAATAATAATAGAAACAAAACAACAATAAATACAATGGTAAAATATTACAAAAAATATAAAACGAGACAACAATCAAAGGACAACCGAGAGGAGAAGATAACTACATAACATGAGGTGAATAGATCAATTAAGAAGGTTTGGAAGTGTCCATAACCACAGCTCCATGGTGACGAAGAAATTCTTGCAGCGCCTCTGGATCTTCAAATGTTTAGTCTTGTCCTGATATGTAACCTTGAAGAGACGCAGTTGAGGACGTAAATCAAGAAACTTCATCCGGCGGTCCGCTGTGACATTAGCTACATCTTGTGAAAGAAATAAACAGTGGCCTTCCCAGAAAATTTGTTTTTAGCCTTGACAGCAGATAGGACTTGCAGAAGATCCGTGTATTGTAGAAAAAGCATGATGACACCACAGGGTTTTACAGAAATTTTAGGACCAAGTCTGTGAGCCCTTTGGATGTTAAGAGAGGTAGTGTCAGGTAAGTCCAAGATTTTGGGCAAAAAAGACTGAACAAAGGCAGTCAGGTTGGAACCTTCAATATTTTCAGGGAGACCATAAAGTCGAAGGTTATCCCTGCGTTTTCGATTTTCCAGGTCCTCTGTCTGTTTCTTAAGTAGAGATATATCTGACTGCAATGAAGAAATCTGAAAGCAAGAAGCTTGGAGAGATTCAGTTGTTTGTTCCACAATGAGCACTCGTGAATCCAATGAAGACCATTTATCATGCAGAAACTGTAAAGTTCTGGTGGTTTCCTCCATGAAAGGTTTCAAGGCACGGATTTCTTCGAGGATGAGATCCATGGAGGCGGAGGAAGAATTCACTGGAGATGGAGGGTCTTTTTTTGGACGTTTGGAAGAGAGTGCTGGTAGTTTGCTTAATGGCTGTGTTTTGGGAGTGGAGCCTGAGGGGTGATCAGATTTCTGAGAGGGTAGGTCTTCCATGTCGTTGAAGTTAGAGTTAGAGTCAGAGTCTGAACACACAGCAGATTTGGTGGAAGCAGCGAGCTTAAGATTCCTGATTTTCCCCATAAAAATGCGATGAAGTTTAGTAGCGAGGAAATCAAACTGGAAAAAGGCTGAGTTGAAAAATCTCTAAAGCATTAAGGGAGTTAAATTGCATGTAACTGCCGTGATTTGCAAAAACTAGACAGGCTCACTCAAGGAAATGTGGAGCAGTTCCTCAGATAAAGCGTCGAATGAAGCACAAAATGGTGGCTGCTGACTGAGAAGGCAGAGTGTAATTAGCACATATTAGCAGGAAAAAATAATAGCAGCAAAGTGACAATAAATAAATTGTGTCATTTACTGTGGACAAAAAAGGAAATGAGAATAAAGGCTTGTTAGACCTGGCACCAATGTAAATTGTTGTATGAATTAGTGACTCCATGATTGGCCTATTTGATTTACTTGTCAGACCGTAGTACAGTGCACCATGTGTGCCCTGGGCCTGTAAGTCAAATGCTGCTGGTGGGCTTGCAGCACTGATTGTGCCACCCACAGAAGCAGCTTGTAAAATATGGCTCAGGCCTGCCATTGCAGAGCCTGTGTGCAGTCTGGGACTGCCATGCTGACTTGGCAAGTGCACCCACTTGCCAGTCCCTAAACCTTCCCTTTTCTACATATCAGCCACCCCTAAGGTAGGCCCAAGGGCAGGGTGCATTGTATGTAAAAGGTAGGACATGCCCTGATGTATGTGGCATGTCCTGATAGTGAATTACAGCCAATTTCGTTTTTCACTATTGCAAGGCTATCTGTTCCCATAGGCCAGAATGGGCAGTTTGATTATAACATCTTATAATCCTAACTGACCCTAGGAACAAGATAGAAAAACGAATTTAGCATGCCTGAACTCAGAATGTTAAAATACATCTTTTAATGTGGGTGACATTTACATTCTGTGTTTGAAAATACCACTTTTAGAAAGTAGGTATTTTCTTGCCTAACCTTCCAGTGTGCCTCTGCTAGGTTTGTGTATTCACTGTCTGGTTTGTGAGTGACAGGGGGATGGAGAGGGCCTTGGCTCCAGCAGTCTGATGGGTCAGGGCTGGGCTGAATAGGACCCTCATAGAATAGAGAGTAGGGGGCGGAGATTTCCTTTCACTGACCTGAGCCTTCATAGAATAGAGAGTAGGGGGAGGAGATTTCTTTTCAGCTACCTGGGCCAAGTCTGCTTTCAACAATGCTGTCTCCACCTCCTGCCAGGAAGCTGCACAGAACTGGTTTTGGTCAGGCACAGACACTCTCTGCCTTCAGAGACAAAGGATTTTTGAGTATAAATGTGGGGACCCAGACTCCAGAACTTTAGATCACTTCTGGGAATCAAGACGAACCTTTGCCAAGGAGAAGAACCAAGGAAGCTGAAGGATTTGACTGCCCCTGTGCCATTGTGCTATTTTCTGGGGTTGGCCTGCAGTGGTTACTTATTTGCCAAGGAAAGGAGAAGGAACTTTTACTGAACTTTCATCATCTTGAAGAAGAATCTTCAAGGGCTTGAAGTGTGCTTGCCTCCTGCTGAAGTCTCAGGGATACAAGACTTCACCACCAGCTCCCCCCTGAATTTCCTTGCTGGGAATTCTGTCTGCAGAAGCCTGCGTATTGTTGGGAGCTGGAAGCGCGACTCAACGAGAAGAAGCGTGTCGCAGCTGTTGCCGTCGCATTGCCGGAGAAGCCTGTCGCCACCGCAAGGGCCGCCGTCGCATCACTGGAGAAGCGTGTTGCAGGGCCTGTCGCGGCTCAAGAAGTTACCGAGTTCGCCGCAGGGCCGTCGGGCGTGCACGCATCACCTTCATGTCGTCGCATCGCATCAAAGACGCCATCTTGTCACATCGCACCGGATCGTCACATCGCATCGAGGCGCCAGCTCGTCGCATCGTAACCGGAACGCAGTACGAGATCGACGCATCGCCTCCTCTCCGGTAAGGAACAGACGCATCCCCTACTTTACACAAGCATTGAGGAGCAGTCGCATCGCCTCCCCCGAAGCAAGGAACCGACGCATCATCCTCCCTGCGAACCTTTTGTTTGTTTTGCGTTACGCATCCAAGGTACTTTGTGAGAAACATGTCGCATTTACCATCTACATTGAACTAAGCTATTTTTCTACCATTTTAAAGTCATTTTTTAAAATACTGTAATGTGGATTTTTGTCGTTTGGGTCTTGTGTTAAGTCTATATATAGACTACTTATTTTTTATAAAACCTGTGTAGTGTTCATTTGTAATGTTTCCACTGTATTACTGTTTGTGTTCACAAATGCTTTACACACTGCCTCTGAGATAAGCCTGCCTGCTCGTGCCAAGCTACCAAGGGGGTGAGCAGGGGTTATTTTAGGAGGGTAGCCCCCTTACCCTGACTAGAAGCAAGGGTCCCTATTTGGACAATGGTGCATACCATTGCCAACTAGAGACCCCCAGTTCTAACATTGGTGTTCAGCGGTGAGGATTCTGGACTTGCATTTGTGATTCATATACAGTGATTGGTGTACACTACTAGTGAGTGCAGAGCAAACGCAACCACATACATTTTGGTAGAATTTTTCCTTGGAACTGTTATTTTTGTTAAAGACTGCCAATTCTTATTGCAAACCAGCATCCAACGCATCTATGGATATAGATTTTGAGGAAGAGAGGGTGGATACCTACACTGTGAAACAGCTGAAATACTTCTGTAGAAAATTTAAAGTTGCTACTCAAGGCCTCACCAAGAAGGAGGAGTTCCAAAAGGCGCTGAGGGCCTGGTTGGAAGCAAGAAATGCCTCTGAGCATGTGGGAGAGCCTGTGGAGGAGGCTGAGGATACAGATGGGCAGCTGGATGGGCCATTGGATACAGTCAGGGAGAGAGTACCTTCCCTGCCAGGCAGCAGTGTTTCTTCCAAAGGCCTGTCCCCAGGAGAGCTGGAGGACAGGGAGAGAAATCGAATGCATAAAATGGAGCTAGCCAAGCTCAAGATGAGGGTCAAAAGGACCTAGAGAATAAGAAGCTGGAGCTTGAGAATAACAAGTTAGCCTTGGAAAGAGAGAAAGCACGATTAGAGCATGAAAGATTGTTGAGGGAATTGGAGATCAAAGCTAGAAGCTTAGAAATGAATCCCTCTGGTGGCAGTGCACCATCTGTGCCTGCAGAAGGAACAGTATATTTCCCCAAGGATGTCATTACGGATTTCCATAAGCATGAAGATATTGGGCAGTGGTTTGCAGCCTATGAGATGGCAATGTTGGCCCACCAGGTCCCTGAGAAAGATTGGGGAGAGGGGTTGTGGGGCCGCTTTGTTAGTGATGGGAGGGATACTTTGTTAGACCTGCCCAGTGAGAATAGGATGTCTTATGCCCACGTGAAGGAAGCCCTGATGACCAGGTATGGGTTGACCCCAGAGTTCTACAGACAGAGGTTTAGGAACTGTAAGAAATTGGAGGCAACTACCTGGGTGGAATATGTATCTTTCTTTTGCAGAGCAATGGATGGTTGGGTAAAGGGTAGCAAAGTGGATACTTTTGAAGCGCTCTATGATTTGTTTGCATGGGAGCTCTTGTCTGCTAATTGTTTTCCAGAGCTACGCCAGCACCTTATTGATAGCAAGCTAACTAACCCTAGGAAGCTTGCTGAGGAGGCGGACCGCTGGGTCAGTACCCGGGTCCACAAGGGTCATGTGTGAGACTTCGCCAAAGGTGGGCAGGGTCCCCAGCAGAAGAGTGGGGGGGACAAGGGTAAACAGAGGGAGTTCCAGAAAGGGCCCCAAAGTAATTCCTAGGGGAACCAAGGGAAGGGTTCCCAGCCTCCCCCTGAGAAGAAGCCAGAGGCCCGACAGGTAAACCTGTTTGCAGGGGCCCCCCTACATGTTTTAAGTGTGGTCAAGTGGGCCACTGTTGGTATGATCCCAAGGGTCCCAAGAGGGATCCCAATGCACCACCTAGTGCACCACCCCGTCAGATGGCAAGTGTAGCCCTGGGGGGGAGATGGGAGCCCAAGGTGGGTGGGGTCCCATAGAAATGTCCCTTGTCTCTTTAGATTGTGAGGTGGTCCCTAGGACCCAGCTGCCTGATAACACTAAGAAATACAGGCAGTGGGTGACCATCAATGGACATAGGGTGGAGGCTCTGAGAGACACCGGGGCCAGTGTGACAGCTGTCAGTTGTCAGCTGGTGTCCAAGGAGCAGGTGATCCCCCATGCATTCTTCCCTGTAGTTGCTGCAGACAACTCAGAGAGCCAATGAGAGGTGGCTCAGGTTCCCTTTGAGTGGGGGGGTGTCTTAGGTACCCTTCAAGTAGCTGTGAGGCCAGACATGCCTGTTGATTGTTTGTTGGGCAATGATTTAGAGAACTCCCCTTGGGCTAAGGTGGAGAGAAGGTCTCATTTGGAAATGTTGGGTCTGCCTGAGTGGGCGTGTGTGACCACTCGGTCTATGGCAGCCAGTAAGGGTGTTCAAGAGGACCTGGAGCCTGAAAGCATGGCACAGGTATCTGCCTTAAAGAGAAGAGGTAGGGGGCGCAGGAAACCGGCCCCCACAGTTCCCACGGTCCAGGAGGAGGCAGACCTTGGGGGGGATGCCCTGGAACCTACAGGGGAGCAAGTGGCTGAACTGGGGGACCTGCCTGAGCTGACCCATTGGCAGCAAGAAGGAGGACCCTCCAGGGAAGAGTTCTGTGAGGAACAGAAGAAGTGCCCTTCTCTTGTGGGTTTGCGGCAACAGGCCACAAACCAGGCAGCAGGTGATCAGTCTGGAACACATTGGATCTACTGGGAGAATGGTCTCCTGTATAGCGAGCCTAATGTTGCTGAGCCTGGGACAGCCCGTGTGCTGGTGGTACCCCAGCGCTTCAGAGCCTTCCTACTGGGTTTGGCTCATGATGTACCGTTCGCTGGACATTTGGGGCAGGACAAGACCTTTCAAAGGCTTGTCACCCACTTTTATTGGCCCCAAATACGGAAGAGTTCAGACACTCATTGCAGGACTTGCCCGACTTGCCAAGCAAGTGGTAAGAGTGGGAGGAAGCACAAGGCTCCCCTCCAGACTTTCCCTGTAGTCAGCACCCCCTTTGAACGGGTGGGGATTGACATTGTGGGGCCTCTGGACCCCAAGACAGCCCTGGGCAACAGGTTTATCCTGGTCTTGGTGGACCATGCTACCCGGAAGCCATCCCTCTCCGGACTGTGACGGCCCCCGTGGTGGGACGTGCATTGATGGGGATTTTCTCCCGTGTGGGGTTCCCCAGAGAGGTGGTGTCAGACCGTGGTACCAACTTCATTTCTAAGTATATGAAGTCCCTGTGGCAGGAGTGCGGTGTAACATACAAGTTCACCACCCCTTACCACCCCCAACGTAATGGGCTGGTTGATAGATTCAACCGGACCCTCAAGGGCATGATTATTGGTCTTGAGGAACCTATGAGGCGTAAGTGGGACGTCCTCTTACCATGTCTTCTTTTTGCTTACCGCGAGGTGCCACAGAAGTCCCTAGGGTTCAGCCCCTTTGAATTGCTCTATGGTTCCCCGGTAAGAGGACCTCTGAGTTTGGTAAAGGAAGGCTGGGAGAAAGCTCCCAGGAAACCTCCCCAGGATGTATATAGCTACATGCTGGCCTTCAGAAACCAAATCCGGCGTTTCAGGCAACTCGCTCAGGCGAATCTGGAAGCCAGCCAGGAGGAGATGAAGCGGTGGTACGATCAGAATGCCACTCTGATTGAGCTTCAGCCTGGTGAGAAAGTGTGGGTCATGGCCCCCATGGAGCCTTGTGCGCTCCAGGATAAGTGGACCGGACCATTTGAGGTGGTGGAGCGCAAGAGTGATGTCACCTACTTGGTGGACTTGCGGTATCCTAGGAACCCTTTGCGGGTCCTGCATGTCCACCGCCTGAAGCCCCACTTGGAGGGGTCCGAAGTGGGCATGCTCCTTGCCACAGCTGCTGGAATAGAAGAGGAGACTGAGCCTCTTCCTGATCTCCTGTGTGCAAAAGAGCAAGATGGGTCAGTGGATGGTGTGAACCTCTCTGCCTCCCTGACCCCTGAGCAGCAGAATGATTGTCGCCAACTGTTGGGACAATTTCCTGATCTGTTCTCCCTGCCTCCCAGTGTCACTGATTGGTGCGTCCATGATGTAGACACTGGGGACAGTCCTCCTGTTAAGCACAAAACTTACAGAGTGACTGACAGGGTCAGAGCTTGCATCAAGGAGCAGGTCTCCAAGATGTTTGCCTTAGGGGTGATTGAGTCCTCTAACAGCCCTTGGGCCAGCCCAGTGGTCTTGGTCCCAAAGGCTGCCGCGCCTGGTGCCACACCCGAACTCCGGTTCTGTGTGGACTACCGAGGACTCAATTCAGTCACCAAGACTGACGCGCACCCCATCCCCAGAGCTGATGAGCTCATTGATCGGCTAGGGGCTGCCCGGTACCTCAGTACGTTTGATTTGACGTCTGGGTACTGGCAGATCGCCTTAACCGATGGGGCCAAAGAGAGGTCAGCATTCTCCACACCAGACGGGCACTACCAATTCCGGGTTATGCCCTTTGGGATGAAGAATGCCCCTGCCACCTTTCAGAGGTTGGTCAACCAGGTGTTGGCTGGACTGGAGGATTTCAGTGCCGCCTACCTGGATGACATCGCAGTGTTCAGTGCCAGTTGGGAAGAACATCTGCGCCACCTCTGGGAAGTGTTGATGGTGCTGCGGAGGGCAGGCCTCACGATCAAGGCGAGTAAGTGCCAGATCGGACAGGGTTCCGTGGTGTACTTGGGACACCAGGTTGGGAGCGGCCAGGTGGCGCCCCAACAGCCCAAGATTGAGACCATCCTGGCTTGGGAGCCCCCCAAGACCCAGACAGAGGTGAGAGCCTTTTTAGGACTCACTGGGTATTACAGGAGGTTTGTCAAGGGGTACGGCAACATTGTTGCACACTTGACAGAGCTGACTTCCAGGAAGCAGCCCAAGAAAGTTAACTGGACTGACACCTGTCAGAAAGCTTTTGATGCCCTGAAGACTGCCATGTGCCCGGCACCCGTGCTTCTGGCGCCCAACTTCTCTAAAGAGTTCATCGTACAAACAGATGCTTCAGAGTATGGTGTGGGGGCTGTTCTTTCACAGATAAATAAGGAGGGCCTAGACCAACCTGTAGCCTTCATCAGTAGGAGGTTACATCCATGGGAACAGAGGTGGAGTGCAATTGAGCGTGAGGCATTTGCTGTGGTCTGGGCACGGAAGAAGTTGAGACCATACTTGTTTGGGACTCACTTCCGGGTTCAGACAGACCACAGACCCCTAAGATGGTTGATGCAGATGAGGGGTGAGAACTCAAAGCTGTTGAGGTGGTCCATTTCCCTACAGGGGATGGACTTCATGGTGGAACACCGCCCTGGTACAGAACACGCCAATGCTGATGGTCTGTCCAGATTTTTCCGCCTTAGTGATGAGAACTCCCAAGAGGGAGGGTAGTTCTCCCCACATTTCAGCTGGAGGGGACACTTGTTAGACCTGGCACCATTGGCGTGGGTCTCCCTTCCATTTGTTTGCTGTTGCCTCCTGTGTTTTTCCTATGTTTTGCTGGTTTAGATGCTTTGGGCACTTTGCCACTGCTGTTCAGTGCCAAAGTGCAAGTGCTCCCTGTTGTAAATTGTTGTATGAATTAGTGACTCCATGATTGGCTTATTTGATTTACTTGTCAGACCCTAGTACAGTGCACCATGTGTGCCCAGGGCCTGTAAATCAAATGCTGCTGGTGGGCTTGCAGCACTAATTGTGCCACCCACAGAAGCAGCTTGTAAAATATGGCTCAGGCCTGTCATTGCAGAGCCTGCGTGCAGTCTGGGACTGCCATGCTGACTTGGCAAGTGCACCCACTTGCCAGTCCCTAAACCTTCCCTTTTCTACATATCAGTCACCCCTAAGGTAGGCCCAAGGGCAGGGTGCATTGTATGTAAAAGGTAGGACATGCCCTGATGTGTGTGGCATGTCCTGATAGTGAATTACAGTCAATTTCATTTTTCACTATTGCAAGGCTATCTGTTCCCATAGGCCAGAATGGGCAGTTTGATTATAACATCTTATAATCCTAACTGACCCTAGGAACAAGATATAAAAACGAATTTAGTATGCCTGAACTCAGAATGTTAAAATACATCTTTTAGTGTGGGTGACTTTTACATTCTGTGTTTGAAAATACCACTTTTAGAAAGTAGGTATTTTCTTGCCTAACCTTCCAGGGCCTGATTCACAGAACTAACTTACGTCAAAAACGTAAAGTTAGTACTTTTTGGTATTCACAGAATACACGTACTCATTTTGGTATTCACAGAATGCACTTACTCATTTTGGTATTCACAGAATGCACTTACTCATACTAACTTTATGTCCGCACTCGGGCCGGAGATTCCGGCCCTTTGGTGGAGATTCCGGCCCTTTGGTGGAGATTCCGGCCCTGAGGTGGAGATTCCGGCTCTTTGGTGGAGATTCCGGCCCTTTGGTGGAGATTCTGGCCGGTTGTGGAGATTCCGGTCGGTGGCGGACATTCCGCCACCGGCCGGAATCTCCATAACCGCCCGGAATCTCCACCATCGGGCCGGAAGCTCCACCAAAGGGCCGGAATCTCCGGCCCGAGTGCGGACATAAAGTTAGTATGAGTAAGTGCATTCTGTGAATACCAAAATGAGTAAGTGCATTCTGTGAATACCAAAATGAGTAAGTGTATTCTGTGAATACCAAAAGTACTAACTTTACGTTTTTGACGTAAGTTAGTTCTGTGAATCGGGCCCCCAGTGTGCCTCTGCTAGGTTTGTGTATTCACTGTCTGGTTTGTGAGTGACAGGGGGCTGGAGAGGGCCTTGGCTCCAGCAGTCTGATGGTTCAGGGCTGGGCTGAATAGGACCCTCATAGAATAGAGAGTAGGGGGCGGAGATTTCCTTTCACTGACCTGAGCCTTCATAGAATAGAGAGTAGGGGGAGGAGATTTCCT